>OY723410.1:4914442-6139927 GCA_963210345.1 Inga oerstediana
CATCTCCACATCTTCCAGAAGAAGAGTATACTCAATTAATGATGCCATATAAGCCACCCGGAAACAAAATTGTCCAGAATAATTTGGATCGTCAGAGATACTGCTCAAGCCAGCCCATAAGGTAGAGCACAAGTGCTTGCCCGATTCCCAAACCTTTGTTATGTTGCCTCTTGGGCTCAAATTTAATTTGCTGTGCACAAGAAAGAAACCAGATAAAGCATGGAAGCGCCTTGTTGGGTGAGCAACGGCTGTTAAATTATATATACCAGAGCCTGCATGACATATCAAGCATATAAGGGATAAAACCCAACCCGGAAAGCTACAACTACCTAAAAGAATTATTAGTTGGCATTTCTTACCAACTGTTGGATGCGGTGCACTCAAATCACTCAAGTTTAAAGCAGCAGCAATTGCAAGATTTTTGCACCGTCCCCAATCAGGTTCTCCAACAAGACGCAAATAAGAAAGTTCATCTTCTTGGAGCCTACTATGATTTTTTTGATAACCAGGGCAAGAATAGCAGGTGTAGTTTTGCAAAAAATTAGATCTGAGACAAGGATGTCTGATTTCAAAGCTAACCCCGGTTTTCTCTCTACTTCTATTATTTGTGAGCATATAGACAGCCCTGTCAAATGCCTCATTCAAGCCAAATGCTGGCAAAGAGTATGCAATAATCTGATGCTCAATTGAATTGAGCTTCGATCTCATCGTGTGTATGTCATCATTTGTGTCACCTACCTCCATCACAATCTGCAAAGAAGAGCCACCCAAATCAAGAAGTCCCATTGTGGGAGACTTGGGATAATCAGCAAAGCTCCCCATTTTGTAGTTCAAAGCAACCCAACCATAATATGCTTCTTCACTTCCAGTCAAAACTCTAATCCAACTTTTCCTATACATAAAAGAGTGATCCTTCACAACAGCCTCCACATCTTCCAAAACTTGCTCAGCATCACTGCTTGCCAACCTCCTTAACCCGGCAGTTGCTAGAACAAAAATAGGGGTGTCTTTATGCCTTTCTCGTGGCACCAGCTTCTCTGCCCATATAATCAATGGTTCCAAAGATTCTTTTACGCCTGATGAATCATTAACAAATTTGTCCAACCCAGGCTCAGTTTGCATGCAGTGATACTGACAGGAACTTTTCCGGAGTGAACTCCGGGTTGTATTGTCAGGATAAGAATGCAGCAAAATAGGCAAGTCCGTAGTGCTTACACTGTCCACAGTCCATTCATGTACATTTACCCGCGTTCCCGTGCTTCCACAATCTACAACAACCGTATAATATGATCCCTTGAATACAGTATTAGCTTCTCTGTGATCCAATCCACTATAAAATCCCAGTAACAGCAGCATTACGAGAAAAATGACAGCACCGATCATTAACACCCATCTATGTTTGGTACATTTCTTAATTTTTGAAGGGGATTGGGGGAATTCCATCAATAGAGAGCAATAATACCAACGAGTCGAAAATCTTAAGCGTAACTCCTTCTGATTCTGTTGACTTTCAAATTTCCGTTCACAAAAATTAACAGATCACAGAAGCCGGCAAGAATCCAAGAATAATATTGAAACTCATCGAGTCTTTAAGGATGTCAAATAGAATTTCGGCAAAATAATCTGAGCTTCACTAATTTTTATCATCTTCTAGTAGCTAACTATTATAAAAATCGTGAAGGAGTCCTTGAATTACTTCCATTTCCACGAAGAAGTACTAATAGTTGTAGGAGTTGAATGTACCTGAGACTGTAACTCTGCCTGCACCCAACCACAACACAGGGAAGAAATAATAAACACTGGATACGCTGATGGGAAGACGAGACAGCGTGTACAGCTTCTCCTCCTTTCTACGGATCACTCTCCCTCTCGCAACTCATCTGTTGTGACTGTGGATCCCTGCGCTGGAGATCCGGTGGTGACAACTTCTGAGTAATGGCAAAATTAGTTTGCGGAGATTCTTATTACTTTACGCGATTTAATTAATGAATTTTGTGTGTGTTTGTAACAGCTAAGCTATAAGTATAGGAGATGATTTTTATTTTAATTTACATAAAAGATAGCTTATAATATATTATGACGTAAATACAAACATGCACTTTATAATTATACCTTCTTTTTCCTTTTCTTTTAAAATAAGCGATGGGAGTATATTTTAATTTTGAGATATAGCATTAGACCAATGTTGGGGCACTTATGACATTATTCTAATAATATGCCTATTAATTATATGAAATAATCCTTGTTTTTACAACATTAGTTCTTTTTTCTATTTTTTATCCTATAAAACTCGTGTTAGTACTATCTAAAAGTGATATGGGACATTTTTGTTATGAAAGTTTTTATCAATGGGTAATTTTATCTCAGAAGTTTTTTAAGGGGCAATTTTGGCCTGCAAGTGCAAAAAATGAAGCGATTTTATCTTGACTGTTATCTCAGTTAATTTTGACTGTTAATTGATAAAATATGCTGAGATGATAATTCACATATAATCCACGTTATTTTTATTAAGGTGTAAATTTACCCCAAAAATTTTAAGTCTAACTTAGGTGAAGGTACAAAATTAATAACAAATTATCTTAAAATGTGCTTCTGACACCGAAAAATTATTTTGGGTGCAAAACTACCAAAGAACCATCCTACCTCCATTAACAATTGTAAAGGCCCGTCCGGTTTCCTCTAGGTGGGTACCATTTTTGCCACACATCACCTCACCCCAAATCTTCCTCCTCTTTTAAGGGTGTGTTCTTATTAGTTTTTAGTGAATAGATTCTGGAAAGAATAGCTTTTAGAGAATAGATTATAGGAAAATAGATTATGGGAAAAAGTGATTTTGATAAAATGAGAGTGTTTGGATGATTTTATCAGAATAGCTTTTTTCATGGTCAAATGATTAAAAATGACATTAACTTTTATGATAATTACATATAAAGGATAAAATTATATTTTAAGTATTATTTGACATTAAATTGCATAATAATTACAATAAATGAAATAAATTTGTCCAAAAATTTTTAAATTATAACATTTGTCAGTTATGTAATATAAAAAAATAGATGCAAAAATTATAAAATTATAACATTAGTCAATTATGTAGTAAATTACAAAATTAGATCAAACGTACATATTCAAGGCGTATACTATATTAATTTTCATCTCCTTTCACAACCTGAGTTATCTTTTGCCAAACCTACTTTATCATTCTTCATTCTTCATTAAATTTTAGAAAATGGAAAAATAATAAGGAACAATTAAAAATGAACAATTAAAACCCCTAACGGCATTAAAAATGATGTATCTTAACCCATTATTTAACATTAAATTTCATAATTAATACAAAAAATGAAATAAATTTGTCTATATGTAATGTTAATTAACTTAACTAATTTTTCTAATATAATTAAATTAGAAAAATAGGTCTTATATTAAGGATAAGAGAGAGTATTAAAATTTTAAAAATTAAAAAAAAAAGACAGAAAAAACGCTGAAATTAAAAAAAACAAAAGATGAGAGAGGGTGTGACATGGGACCCACAGATAGGAAAAGAACCAATGAGAATGAGAGGGTGGGGCCCACAAAGTACAAAAGATAAAAAAAATAGCTTATGCCCAAACCATGATTTTAAGGTCTAAAATCATGGTTTGGGGTCAAAATAACTTATTTAAAAAAATTGAGTGTTCTTGTATTTTTTCCTCAAAACCGTGATTTTAAGGAAAAAAAAACTTTTTTGACCATTGCCGAACACACTCTAAGATCTCTCCTCCCTAGATGCTTCGAACTACTTCTCACCTACTAAACCAGAAGCTAAAAGCAGATGTGCTTCTTGCTTTTAGTTCCATGAAACTTGATGGCCACAGGTGGTGGTTGCGCCGGAGGCACTCCTTTCTCTAGATCGTTGTCATTGGTGACGAAAATTAGGGCATTGAGTTCTTCACGGGGGAGATGGCACTTAAAGGTGACATCGGCGCTGTCGCAGAGGGCTGAGAGCTTGGAAATCTGGCGAAGAACTCTATGATAAGGTCAACGGAGAGGATCTTGGTCTTGCCACCGATGTAGGAAATCTTCTCACCAAAGCTACACATGACTTTAGCTTTGTAATTGGGCGGCAATCGTTGGTCATCCTACGGCGAAGGGTTCTCAAATTCAACCTCCCTAGAGT
This sequence comes from Inga oerstediana, assembly GCA_963210345.1. Taxonomy (NCBI): domain Eukaryota; kingdom Viridiplantae; phylum Streptophyta; class Magnoliopsida; order Fabales; family Fabaceae; genus Inga; species Inga oerstediana. The sequence goes on from OY723410.1 coordinate 4,918,602, forward strand.
AAGGAGACGATTCGCTTGAGTCTGGTTCTTGCTACATTTTTATTTAAAAAATTACATTTAATAATTCCATTAGTTTTAATATCTGTTGAAGCAATTCTCCAGATGGATCCCTTGCTTCTGGTTTCATGGCTCGAGAAGCAGTTCAAAGCATCTAGGGAGGAGAGATCTTAGAAGAGGAGGAAGAGGTGGGGTGGGGTGACATTGGCAAAAATGGGACCTACCTAGAGCAAAAAGGGATGGATGTTTGCAATTGTTAACAAATAACAATGGTATTAATTTTGCCCTTTTTGGGAGACTTCATTTACACCCAAAATAACTATATGGTATCTGGCACAACTTGTAAAAGAGTTTGTTGTTAATTTTACACCTTTACCCATCTAACTTTGAAAAAAGATGAATCATGGACTTCCGACCCAAATTTTCACCTTAATAAAAATAACGTAGATGACATCTAATCTATCAGCTTGGTATATTTGATCAACTAATGGTCAAAATTAATTGGGATAACGGCTAAAACAAATTTACTTCATATTTTACACTTCCAGGGCAAAATTGTCTTCTAAAAAAACTTTCAGAACAAAATTGCCTTTCAGTTAAACCTTCCAAAGCAAAATTTCCCTTTAACCATATCCAGAAACTTATAGTTTGTTTGACAACATTAGTTTGATTAAACACATTTACAAAGTAAAAAAATAATTCAAAGGTAATTATAGAATTAAATATATAAAAAAAATTAAAAAAATTTTAAACATGCCTGATGCCACATTACCGGCCAAAAGAAAAAAAGACAATATTTTCAAACACGCACTTAAATCATGGTAAGAAAAACACACACTTAAGTTAGGCCACATGTGTCAATAGGCTACTTCAGTTTTTCTCTTAGCAAAATTAATGTTTTAAAATAAAAACACCTATAAATTCGTTTGAAAAAAAGCCATGCTTCTTTAGCGTATTTTTATAAAACTGATTGTTAATATTAATTTATGTCTTTATTTTATTGTTTGTTATAAATGATGCAGATATCAATACAAATAACGAACCAATTTAGAAAAAAATATGACGTTTTACCTGTTCTTATTTGGAAATAAGTTATTTTTAAGGGAAAATCCCTATAAAATACCCTTGAAATAGGGAAATCCCTAATCAATACATTGAAATCAAAAAATCCAGATTAGTCACGCGTCAGTACGGATGAATAATGCGAGTGGCGCCAAAAGACAATTTTTCCTTTCAGCCCTCATTCTTGCCACTTCAAAAATAACAACACGCGGTTCTTGATTAACAACTCCGGATTCTTGATTAACAACTCCGTATTCTTGATTAACAATTCCAGTTTCATCTTTTTACTTTCACAATAACAACACCGGTTTTGTTATTAGCAACTCCGAATTCTTGATTAACAACTCCGCTTTATTCTTCTACATATTCGCATCTAAAAAATATAGTGTTGTTAATGTAAAATACGGTGTTGTAAATAAAGAAAGAGGTGTTGTTATTGGCCCTGAAATTTAAATTACGAAGTTGTGAAATAAGAAATGAGAGTTGTTAATGTAGAGTATGGTATTGTTAATAACAATACCGGTGTTGTTATTGTGAAAGTAAAAAGATGAAATGGAGTTGTTAATCAAGAATACGGAGTTGTTAATCAAGAATCTGGAGTTGTTAATTAAGAGGGCGTGTTGTTAATAAAAAAAGATGTGTTGTTATTGGCCTTGAAACTTAAATGAGGAAGTTGTGAAACAAGAATACGGAGTTGTTAATCAAGAATCCGGAGTTGTTAATGAAGAACCGCGTGTTGTTATTTTTGAAGTGGCGAGAATGAGGGCTGAAGGGTAAAATCGTCTTTTTGCGCCGCCCGTACTGTTCATCTGTACTGACGCGTGACTGATCCGGATTTTTTTATTTCAATGTACTAATTAGGGATTTCCCTATTTTAAAGGTGTTTTATAGGAATTTTCCCTATATTTTCAATCGTGTTTCACTAAAAAAACATAAAACCTCATTAACTTTATAATAAAATTTAATAATTTTTTTATTTTATTCATATCTAATACACACTAAACTACATGAGAACAAAATCTACACAATAATAGATTAAAGGTAAAATTGTGTATTCAAATGAAAATTTTAATGATATGATTTAAAATAAAAAATCTTCAATATCTATCTCATAAATAGATCATTATTCGAAGAGGTAATCCTTGCTCAACTTCTTAAAAGGAAATTAGAGGTTTAATTGCGCCCAATTGGTCACATTCACGCGCTTAGATTCCTTAAGAATTATTTTTTTAAAAAAAATTGTTTTACACCTTATAAGATAACTCACTCACATATTTATCTTATACCGCGTAAAATGATTTAAGGGTTAAATGTTATTTTGTCCTAGAAGTATTGGCTCAAGGGCAATTTTGCCTTAGAATGTTCAAATGTGAGGCAATTTTACCCTGATCATTATCACAGTTAAGTTTGACCGTTAGTTGACCAAATGTAGGGGTAAAATTGTTTTAAAGTGAAAATTTCAAGGACAAATTTGCACCTAAGTTGAAACTTGCAAGGCAATTTTTTTTTTTATGTTATTTTTGTTAAAGTGCAAATTAATCCTTGAAGTTTTCATCTTGGAGCAAATTTGCTCCTACATTTGGTCAACTAACAGTCAAACTTAACCACGATAATAGTAGAGCCAGGAATTCGGCCCGCCCGTTTAGGCCCGACCCCGTCAAGGGCCGCCTATGATTTAGATGCTGAAAATAGAAGCGGGTCTAAAAGTGCCGGCCCTGTAGGGCCGCAAGCCCTGTAGGGCCGGCCCTGCGGGTCGGCCCTTTTAGGCCCGTTTAATATTTTTTTAAAATAAATTAATAAATATAATATCATTATATCAAATTATCAATATGAGAGACACCTAAATTCCTAATAGAGTATTAATAACAGGCAAACACTTATTAATTAGTTTGATTTATTTTATTTTCTACAATGTTTTATTCATTTAAACTTTAAAAAAAGGCTAATTTGGACATTAGATGATTATTTTAACTAAAAATTTATGAGTTTTAAAAATAATGTATACCAATTTAAAGCAAAATAATAAATAAATTGTAAAACTTTAAAAAAAAAAATTGAATTAAAATGAGTTTAAGCCCGTTTAGGCCCGAGCCCGTGAAGGGCCAGCCCTGTAGGGCCGCGGGCTTAAAAAATATGGTACTTTTAAGGAAACGGGCCTAAACAGGCCGGCCCGTTTAGGCCAGAGCCCATGAAGGGCCGGCCCGTTTTCCCAGCTCTAGATAATAGTTAGGGTGAAATTGCCCCATATTTGAAACTTCTGGGGCAAAATTGCCCCTAATACAATCCTTCCAAGGCAAAAAAGGCTTTTAGCCCATGATTTAAAATAGGCTGAAGGTGTAATTTAAATACAATGTTTTATGTATGGGGAATCTAGCACTATTAAGTTTTCAAAGGTGCTAAAATATATATAAACTTAATAAATTAGGATAATTTTGAGCAAAAAAAATAAATAAATTAGGATAATTTTACCAAAGTCACTTACTTGATGAAAACGAATGATATGTGGGTCCCTCACACTGATTTTTTTTTTTAATAATTGCTTTTCTCTCCTATGGAAACTTTCATTCTCTCCATCCCTCTCCCACCTCTCTTCCCCACCACACCAAATCTCGCTTATGGAAACTTTCATTGAAAGTTGATTGTCACGTTCTTTCTCTTCGTCTCAGTCTATTACCTCTTCTACTCCCTTTGATTCATTGCCCTATTGTAATTGTGAATAGTGTCACACCTTAATTTATGTCCCCTTTTTACGCATTTGGAAGCACTATCGTTATCGTTATAGCTTAGGTGAAACAATAACTATGCCACAAAATTAAAACTTACATATTTCCCTTCCCATTCTTAACTTTTTAACATGAAAACTTGCATTCCTTCATCCATGTATACATACGTACATCATTCATGACATGTTTATACACTTAATCAAAACAAGCAATAATTTATATATAGCACATTGCCACATTTCAATCTTCAGTTCGCCATCACATTTTCTTCTGGCACTTCTTCAAACACTCCATTTGTCCTCAACATACCTATATGGTTGGGTAAGGGAGGGCGAGATTCGGGAGAATTTTAATAGCAAACAATACCAACAATCCATGCAAGATAATGCTAATGTATGATATGCTTGCCTTACATAGGCTCATGTTAATTTAATGACATGTTTGCATGCTCAATGTTTCATGCAACACATCTATGACCACAACAGAAATAGAAACAAAGCTCCAATTATTCATATATGCTTCACATAATCAAGCAAAGTAATCATACACATTAATATACAAGCATACAAATAAAGTACATGCAAGTTAGGTAAGTTCACTACCTTTTGTACCTACGTCCTCTTCTTGTTCCCTTTTCTCTCAACTCTTGAAGTTGCTTGAAAAATCTTCCATTTCATCTTCCTTGTCATTTCATGGCCTTAGATAGGGGTGTTCGGGATCGGGAAATGCCATTCCCGATCTCGATCTCGAAAAGGGTTCGGGAATTATTTTCATTCCCGATCCCGATCCCGAAAATTTCCCGTCCCGACGGGACGGGAAATGTTCGGGATCGGGAATTTTCCAATCCTGGATTTCTTTTTTTAAAAAAAATTCCTATATTAATTTTTTTGTTTATTTTCTTTAGTCCAGTATAAATATATAATTTGTCTAATATCATATTGTACCAAATTAGTCCAATACAAATATATCATTAGTCCAATACATGTTTAAAGTTATCGATTTAGCTACAAAAAGCACAAAGACGAGAACAAAAAATTAGAATTATTTAATAAATAGTAAATGAAATTAACTAAATTAACTAAAAGAATAGATATTACCTTGAGGGTGTTAAGGATTTTCACATTTTATTTTGTATTTGGTCTTGCTTTCTTAAATATTCTAAAAAATTATACATAATATATATATATATATATTTTCGGGATCAGGAAGTCCCATTTCCGATCTTGATCCCGAAAAAAATTTCCCGATTCCGAACTTTTCCCGTCCCGATTTGCTCGGGATCGGGACGGGAAGACCGAAACGAGAAAAAGTTGCACACCCCTAGCCTTAGATACATAATCATATCATTAGAGCCATGAAAAATGAATATCCATTGTGGCTACATTAGCCTCTAGAACATGCCTCTATTCCTTATGACCTCACTTATTTCAATGCCCTCCAAAATCTACAAATTCACAAGTCTTCCCTAATCTGCCAGATTTCATCGTTCAACTTTAAAAATCCATAACTTAATTTACAAAAATCTAAATGAGGTGGTTCAAATTTCATGTAAAGCTCTCCAAGTCCTCTTTAAAGAAAAAATACCACTAAGTGCTTATTACAAGGGAAAAACCTCAAGAATCCTCAACCAATCTTACTGCCACATAATGCTTTTCAGTATTGGTACCTCAACTTCAACAGATCATATCTCACAATCTACTAAGCCAAAATGTGCATTCTATACATCATTTGAAAGCTTAGGATGTCTATTAACATCCTGTAAAATATTGCAATCATTGGACAATGCTTGATCACCGAAAAACAACCCACAAGCAACATAACTCAAATCCGGTATAATCTAACTTTAACACTTTAAGTTCCAAAATTAAGGTTTAATAACTAATCATCCACAAATCATATCCACAAGCTATTCACATATAATTTTGCCCATAGAATCCATTTTCAATCTCAATTTTACCAAAATCCAACTCCAACCCCTTGAACTAAGGCATACCGAATATGAACCCTAATTGCCACTAATTGTGTTCTTGCAATTTCACCCTCAAAACATGTTACTAATCATTAGAAGACATCTTCTAACATCAGGTTCATTATCATATGACCATCAAGGCCCTAAATTGCTTCCTTGGCCCAAACCCTAAGGGGTTCATAACTCAAAAAATACAAATCAAAACATTAAGACATTATACTCGAATCGAAGCTTACCTCTACCTGATCCTCCTATCGGTTATTGATTCTGGCAGTACTTCCACCAATAAGGTGACACTAAACACCTTTGATCAAAAATCTGGAACCATAGAAATGTAGCTTTCGATGAGTAGAAGAAGATTCATGAAGGCACCGGGAGCTAGAAACTCCGATTCGGAGGTAAAATTGGCTCGTGAGCTCTAGAACACTCCCACCTTCTCTCTTTTTTCATTTTCTCCATCTTCCCCTTATTTTTTGGTGGCTGCACGAAATTAATAAGCCTGGGAGGGTATTGGATTGATCTTGAGATAACACGTGTTAAGTCTTAAAATCTCAGGGTACCAGGCGCCCTTCTTAAAAACCCGACCAATTAACTCACCGGGGAATTCATTTGGCCTGCCTGAGGAGTGTCTAGGGAATAGACACATGTTAAGACATAATCATTCTCTTCCCTTTTCCCTCTTCCCTCTTGGCTGACTTCAATGCCAGGGGAGGAAAATCGATGATTTCATCTAGCTTTCATGATCGGTGTAGGGGAAAGTTGGACATGTGACCAGATTGGGGACCGGTGAGTTGTCCGAGCCCTTTCACATGTGATTCTCATGTGAATGGGTGGCGCTTTCTTATTGGGCCAACCCAAAAGTGTAGGCTATGTAGCGTCGCCACATCATTCCACCCCAAAAGCTACTTTAATAAAACTATTTTATCGGAGTTACTCGGTTTTACGCCACATGTCCCTTATGCCTTATGATTTCGCCACATGCATGCCTGGGTGTCCCAGACAACTGACACTAAACTGATGTCTCTTTAAAAACGAAGGGTACATGCACCAGACCTGAAAATGCTATGTGCACACCTATCCGACATATTTTATCTAACTAATTAGTCACATATGTTTATGTCTTCAAGAATGCGCCACATATGTGCCTATGTGGCGTATGATGGAGCCACATACCTCAAAGACTGCCACGTGTGAGCCTGTGTGTCTTATGGCACACCGAATGTACATAGACACTGATAGCTTTCATTCGACTACTTATATGCACTGAGTCTCATATAATCTGGAGACTCATTCTTAACCCAAAGGGCTGAATCATATAGTTCCATAACACTCATTCTATCGTTGGGACTTTTGCCAAACTGGGCTTAGTAATCTTCTTGACTTAGGCTTACTCTCAAGCCTTTAGGCCCAAAATTCTAGATATTACAAATAGCAAAAATTAAACCCCCTCTTTTAATTAACCATATACCATCTTCAACTGACGACACTATTGAAGATAACCCAACATCCTCCAATGAAACCAACATTTTGCTCATCATCTTTGGAATCAGAGCTTCAATGAAGCCATGAAAAGCAGATGAAACAGTACATCAAGCTCTAGTGAAAAATTTTCGCAGCCGTCAGGTCCCGTCATTTCTGGATGAATCTCCTTGTTGTCGTTGCCTTTGATTTATAGTTCATTGAAGCATGGAAGAAGGTTGTTCATGACCCCCGCCGCCTGGTAGATTTGGACTTGATTTGATTTTACTTTTTGTGTTTTTTTCAACTTTTCTCTTTGTTTCTCTTATATTTAGAGTTTTTTTTACATATTCTCTGATTTGTTCACATTGAAGGAAACAAGCTATACATGTTTGGGTTGTCGAAAATTGAGTGGCAAACTTTGGATTAAGATCAATGCCAGGTTTTGATTATGACAGCATCATGAAGTGGTGAAGGTTAGATCTTAATTTAGGGGGGGCTATCAATGACAAGAATGAAGAAGAAGACGGGAGGAGGGGAGGAGGAAATGTTGATGGTGAAAGTGGGATCCACTTTAGCTGATGATGATAAAGGTTAGGAGTTTTTTCATCGATACATAAAATATATTATGGCATTGTCATCATTTCTAAGGTCAAAACATTCTCTCTCTCCAGCTTAAACCATCAACATTGTCAAAGTTAATAGAGTTGTTATTATTACACCTATTTAATAAGTTTATGTACATTTTGGCACTCAAAAAAACTTAATGGTGCCAGATGCTTCTATCAAGAAAGTTTGTTGTTAAAATTGCATCTTTACCTTTTAAAATAAGTCAAAATAAACACCATGTATATGATATAGGCTTGCTGGGTCTATTGGCCACGTTTTTATTTTTAACTTCTTATATTTTATCAGTATACAATTTTTATTTATTTTTGAAATAAAAAAGTGGCCAATTCTTGCATGGAATTGAAAGAATCCGAAGTCACCAAATGGACCAACCTAACCATCACACTTTTCACTTTTGCCGGGAGTAATTCTAAAGGCCAGCCCATAACATGACATAATCAAATAGTCCAGATCTCGCTTTCGCCATTAGTGAGTCAGGAAAAAACAAACGGGGGTTGCAATATTTTTGGGTTGCATGTGTAACGTAACCATTATTACCAAACAAGTATCAATTTTAGTGGATCAACAACAGTTTTTGAAGAAAAATTTGAGCCCAGAATATGTAACTAAATACTACTCCTCTTGTCCTTATTATAAGACACCAAATATCAATTCTCACAAACCAATAAAAATAGTTAAAAACATTAAAGTTGTCATAAAATTCAAGTAGTTTCCAATATTACCCTTACCAACTACACTAAATTCAAATATCTATTAATTATTACTCTCTCCCACTACCCTTATTAAATATGGGCATACATGAAAAAATAAATTAAATACTTCTTGGAAACTTACAAGTGCCTTATAAAAAGGACCAAAAGCACTTGTTAGTTGGTGTCTTATAATAAGGAGTTGGTACATTATAATATAGAAATGTAGTAGATCACAACCAGATATTCTTGGTGGAACATCAATGGAGTCACCGAACAAATTTCTGCAAGGCAAACCATTAATTTTTTTTGGGCCCATTACCTTTTTTCCCTTTTGTTTCGAGTTTTACATCTAAATTAAAAATATTATTTTTTTTTGCCAAATAAATTAAAAATATTAAGTAGTAATTAAAATATATTTTCTTAAAGGGGCCTATATTTATGAATATTTTCTCGCAAGGCAATTCAACTGGTGCGTCCCCGAACTCCTTTCAGCTGTTTCCGTTCTCCGCTCCTTCATCTCGCATCCCAAGCCCACCACACAAACCCGTTGTCATCAACGCTTGCAGATCTCCTTCTCTGAATTCTCCTCCCGATCGTTTTCGATAATCCCGCAAGCCCTTGATCGTTTCCCCCCTTTGTTGGGAACGCCTTCTGTAACTGATTCTCTAGGGTTTCTCCGAACCACATACGTTTATTTCATACCAGGCAAGATATTTTGGAGTTATGCCTGGCATGCTTTTGCTTCCTCTTCTGACTTTTATTTATCCATGATTGGTTCCCGAGAGAAACGAAGGGCAAAGTAATTAATACGAGGGACGATAAATAACTAGCATTTTTGTGACTGTGCCTTTACGCCTAATATATTAAGGGATTTTAAGATATGTCTCTATTTGCGTGTTGTTGTTCAAATGAGAAAAAGGAGTAGTGCAGAATCTGTTTTGTCTGCCAACGCCCCGAAGAAAATGTACTGATGCAACTCTTCTGCCATTTCCATTCGTCTTTTAAAACAATGATCCAAGCACCTCACTATTTTTGATTATGTTTCCTAACTTCATGCGGAGAATCTAAACCCAATTTACGATTGGCATGCTTGCATATGCTTTAGTTGGTTCTTTATCGTTGATAATTTCATTGTTGAAGCATGCTCGTTTTTATAAAGTTTCAGTTGTTTCTTTCTAGGATCTATTTCCCGTAAATGGCGACAGGTTTGTCTATAGTCGGAAGTTAGAAATAGTTTGATACTGAGATTATTACTAACAAATAAGTGGCATATTAGTTATTGGTGAAGGTTGAATTTGATTATTCTGGTGTATATATTTGGTTGAACGGGGGACATCACATGGCCTTTCTTATATTTGCTTGTTTAAGTATAGTTTTCATCCATGGATAAAGAAGACTGTTTTATACAAGTTGACTAGTTGCATGAGGTTCACGCCCTTCATATGTTCTAAGAATGTGAACCGCTGATGGGTGGTCTTCAGGGATTGTTGTGGAGGCAATAACGAAAGTTGTTCCAAATGAGGAATTTTGGGAATTATGATAAAGACATGCATTTATATTGAAAATCAAATTTTGTAAATTAAATGCATGGAAATATTCACTTTGTTGCTTCCAGCCACCTCAATTTAAAAAATAGTATATATAAGACTCGAGTTCTCTGTGAAGTTTTGAGAGAGACATTATTCATGTTTATGGACTTTAATTTGTTGATACTATTCTGATAAATTTGTTTTCAAATTGTGGTGTCTTCTATGCATGTACAGTAATATAATATCACACAATTGCCCTTATCTTTGTCTTTCTTGCAACAGGCCTTCCAAGTGGCTTGAATGATTGTGTGGCAGCAACTAAGCTATGACTTCAAGTATGCCGAGTGGGGATCGAAGGTATCTATTGATTATTTTGCTCTGGTATCCATTTTGTATGGTGGTATGATAGTGCAGGAAACCAAATGAAATTTGTGTTCAAATTATGGTGCTACCTCTAATCCTGTCTTTATCAATGAGGAGGTTTCGAGTTTGAGATTTGAGAATAGTGGGGCTAATGCTGTTGCAGGTGGGCCTCTTCAAGTTCCAGAAGAGGTGGAATGACTGTATTAGGCAAAGTTGCTGTTCCAAAGCCTATCAATTTGCCCAGTCAAAAGTACTTAGTTTCTTGCTTAACTTGTTATCTTTTGAGCTAATTAATGTGGTCAGCTGCCTTCTGAAAATTTCTCTTTTGTTTTGGATCTAGGTTAGAAAATCATGGTTTGGACCCAAATGTGGAGATCGTTCCCAGGTAAGAAAATATTTATTGATCTGAGTGATCTAAGTGATATGATATTTTATCCACTTGCATTCTTTAATTGATGCTTGTTTTGCTAGAATTGATGTAATCTGTTTATTGTGATCAGGGGTACCCTCAGCTGGGGCAGTAAATCGACTTCTGCATCAAATGCTTGGGGGTCATCTTCTCTCTCACCAAATACTGATGGTGGTAGTAGCTCACCCAGTCGTCTCAGTGCTCGTCCATCATCAGGTGGAAGTGGCACAAGGCCTTCAACTGCCGGCAGTGATAGGGCTCTTGAACCTACTGCAAATGCATGGGGTTCAAATTCTAGGCCATCATCAGCATCTGGTTCGCTAACAACAAATCAGGGTTCGCTGACATCTCTGCGTCCTCGAAGTGCTGAAACAAGACCTGGTAGCTCACTGTCTAGATTTGCTGAATCCTTGACTGAAAATCCTGCGGCTTGGAGTGCTGCAAGGACTGCAGATAAGCTGGTGGGCAGCTAGCTTCATTATTTTATGTGCTTAAAAAATTACAATATGCTTTGGTGTACTGCAATTAATATTTTGGTGTGTGCGTTAATTCGGTCATGCATGAATTGTACCTTAACTCTACATATGTTGTGGGAACTTGTTTGGGATTGTAATTCCTTCTTTTCTGTGCGATGTTGCGCTCTTGGGCTTGGTGCCAAGCTTAGTTTGCATGCAATTAAACATATTAATGTAAAATATAAAATATAAAGCAAACCGTACTATTTATAAATCATGGATAGTGTAATTCACTTTCGGCTTTGTTTGGCGCTTGGGATAACATCTCTATTTTGTAGCTATGGGTCAGTGTTTGTGAGTAGCTTTTATCTTGTGTGATTAACAGAATAAGATCTGTGGCATAGGAATTTCAAACCTCTTGCATTGGTTATGTTTTAAGGGAAGTGAGTTGAATTCATTGTGTTTTACGCCATCAAATTCTAATTTCCTCCAAAAATACAATCCCTCTAATTTCGGCACTGCCTGCCCATGGCTGCTTCTAAGTTGTGTTTACTACTAGCCCTTATGATAACAGCATTTTTTCCTGGGGTGCAAATGCAGGGAGCCAAGAATGAGGAGTTTTCTCTTAGTTCTGGAGATTTTCCAACTCTTGGTTCGGAGAAGGACAAGTCTCTAAAGAATTCTGAGTTACAAGGTAATAATTTCTGTACAACTTTTTTTTTGGTTGATTATCCTTTTATAATTTTATTGTACCTTTTTTTTAAATGAAGCAACTATTCATTGTTCTGAGACATGGAAGATACTATTTATGTCTCTTATTTTTTCAACAAAAGCAAATAAGAAAATTTTCAACAAGTTAACTGAAAGACAAGAAAGTCAAATATGAAACAGAGTTATGCCGTGCAGCTCCTCTGCCTATAAAAGTGACCAACTGAATAAAGATTATTCATTCTGTACCTCATAGTTAAAGCCCCAAATTTTATGCCATATATTATCCATCTAGGATTGAATGCTGCAATTTCAATGGTTGTCTTAGGGTTTTTTTTTTTAATTGCTCGAGTATATTGTCTTCCCTTCCCAATTTGTCCGTTGTGCTTTGTTTTCATTATTAGTGTTAGATTGAGTGCTTGGATGGCAGTTCTGAAAGTGTGGCTGCCTTTTCCTTTATCATAGTGTGGCTTCGCGGGTAAATTGGAATCAATATGGTTGTGATTCTATTTATTAATCGTTAATGAATTATTATACTGAGATAACTACTGTTTTTTTAATTAAGGAGTAAGTTATCCGATGTTGGGTGTTATTTACGTAGAAATCATTGCGTAACTTTCACAAATCGGATGAAAGATGTGTTATATTATCATTTAGCTCAATTAGGATCTTCTGTGAGTGGTAATTTTTTATCAATTTTTCACAGACCATAGTTCTCATGGTCGTCCTGGCTCATCTTCTGGACCTGGGAAGGAAAAAGATGAAACCGTTGGTTTGTCCACTTGCTCTTGCCCCTATATTTTGATATTACTGCAATTTTGCTTCTTTCTGTTACCACTGATAGGATTTGGTGTTCTTTCATCTAAAATATTGTTGCATTTTGGTAATTTACAGATGATGTTTCGGTGGATGCAAATGTCAAGGGTGGAGCAGTAAATTCTTGGGGAGGTGACTATCAGATGCACAGTGATGATGGAATGAAGCCTGGCGTAGAGAAATGGCAGGGGAATCCCCAACCTTACCCTAGTGCTGGGATTGGTCCTCAGCATTATGATGCTTGGCATGTTCCTCCAGTAAATAACCCTCAAGGTGGTGTTTGGTTTAGAGGACCGCCTGGTGGCCCCCCATTTGGAGGTCCTGTTACTCCGGGTGGATTTCCAATGGAACCATTTTCTTATTATCGTCCTCATATGCCTCCTACTGGTCTTGTCAACCCACCACCGGTTCCTCCTCCTGGGGCTGGTCCACGAGGGCCCCATCCAAAGAATGGAGATGCGTACAGGCCTCATATGCCTGATTCGTATGTTCGTCCAGGTATGCCTATTAGACCTGGTTTTTATCCTGGTCCGATGGCCTATGATGGATATTATAGTGCCCCAATGGGTTATTGCAATTCAAATGATCGGGATGCTCCTTTCATGGGAATGTCAACTGGACCCACTGTTTATAGTAGGTACCCAGGTCAACATCCTCCTGAGCCTGGCAACATACAAGGTAGGTCTGGGGGATATGTTTCTTCTGGAAAGCAATCCTCAAAGCCAGGGGAATCCAGTCATCCTCCTGATACTGGTGGACCATACAGAGTTCTTTTAAAGCAAAACAATGTATGGGATGGTAAAAATGAACCATCAAATTGGGAGGACTCGGAGACGGCCAATACATATGCTGATGGGAGGGATCAAAAAAGGCTGCCTGTCTGGGAGAATGAGCAGAAATCAGATTACAGAATAAATGAGGAGATGAATTCAAGGACAGGTTCCAGTGTGGAAGAAGTTTTGCTGAATTCAGAAAATCGAGGATCTAGTTTTGCTGTCAAAGCTGAACATTCTGATAGCTCCAGGAATATCAAGACATCAAATGACATTTCGGTAAGGAAATTGGATGGTACCACCTCTGGTATGGAACAAGTCCCCCTACGACCAGTTGCCCCAAAGGAATCCAGCCTAATTCAGAAGATAGAAGGTTTGAATGCAAAAGCCAGGGATAATTCATCTGCTAAAAGCAGGGAGGAGCAAAGGAATAAATTTCACACTGCTAGTGCTCCAGTAAATCATGTAGAAAATGGACTTGTTGCTGGTGATGTGCTTCCTGAGAGAAAATGTGCCCCTGAAGTCTTAAATCCACCCCTTCGTGAAGTGAGTGCCTCTGGTGGAGAAAAGAATCTTGAATCCTTGTCTTTCAGTGGAACAGCAACATCCAGGTTTGTTCATAACTTATTGGTATCAACTGCAGTAACTGTGCTTTTAACGTGGGGAAAGTATTGAAATGCCTGTTTACAGGCGAGCTGATCATGTCATTCAAGGTAGATCTGATCATCGTAACAAGGGAAGGTTCAGCAGTCAAGATGTGGATGAGTGGCGAAAGAAGCCTGTTGATGCTGATATCACTTCGTCAAGTTCACAATTGAATACATCTAATGTTCACATTGGTGACCACCGAATCTCCATTGGAACCTATGACAGGTCTGGTTCCTATCACCAAGCTAGGCATGGTGGAGAATCAGTGCAATCCATTTCCGATCCAACTGCCAGTCAGGGACAGGTAACATGTAAATGAGTAAAATACACCAGCACCCCCTGTTTTAACTTAATTAGAGAGACCTCCCTTCTATTTTCAAAACTATTATACCACATGCCTCCCCTCTATTTTTGAGAGTCTGTTTCCATTTGCCCAACTATTACATGCTGGTTAAATAACATTCCGTGGACCAAACTATCCCTGAGCAACATGAATGCTATTTAAAAATATTTATGTTAAAAAAATTTAATGCATATATTTTTAAACATTCACATTTTATTCTTTTAGTTTCATAAACATATTTTAATAATTTTTAAAATTTGACAAAAGAAGTTGTCTAAAATAACATTTTCAATATATATCTAAAAATTAATAAATTAGGAGTTTAATATATTGAGGATATATTAGTCAATATAGTTCATGTTTATTTTACTTTGAATTTTGGTATTTTAATATAATATTTTTTATATAATGTATTTAAATATTACCATAAATAAAGTTCTTTAAATTAAAGAGAGAGTATATAACTAAATCACGAGGCAAATTAGTAATTCTAAATATTTTTACATAATTTTATTTAATTTAGAAATTATAAAATTAAGCATTTTAGAATTTGTACCGGAATATTCTTGAAGATGTTAAAAATTGAATTAAAATGTAGGTTTCAGAATTTACTCTATATAAATCAATAATGTATTTGCTAGGTTCTGTGCATCAGCACTAACACAATATGCTTTGAAACTTTTCAGCGACCTAAAATGAAAGAATTAGCTAAGCAACGGACTAAGCAGCTGCAAGAAGAAGAGGAGGAGCGTACAAGGAAGCAGAAGGATAAAGCACTAGCAAAGCTAGATGAGCTTAACAGGCGTACACAAGTGGTGGAAGGACCAAATAATAAAGAGAATGCTACAAGTTCTGCCCTCCAGAATAAGACAGAGGAATCACAAGCTTCTGAATCAGCAAATTTGGCTGGCAAATCTGGGGCATCTATGATGTGTAGCACCAATAGTCAGATGAGTGTGAATGGCACTAACAAAGTTGGAACATCACCAGTCTTGTCCATTGAGGTGCCCTCTGAAAAAATAAACGCCCGCAAAGAATCTGTTCCTAATCGATCAGAAACCTTGCACCAGGATGTTAATGGTGCTCAAGCTACTAGCGCCATGCTGGTTCAAAATAATACTCCTACAAAGCAGAGGCGAGTGGGCTATAAGCAAAAGCAGAATCTTCCATCCAATGAAAAGCTTATTTCTGTCACCCTGGCTGCCTCAAAAGTTGAGAATGGCGCAGTGATTGATGTTGCTGTGTCTCCTGGGATTGTAACAAATGAATCCTTTTCTGCTGGTGGCTTGGCTGCTGTGGCTGAGACTTATGTAAACCAGAAAAAGAAAAATAACAAGAATGGAAAGAACAAACACAAAGTTGAGGAAAGTTCATCTTTTGCGGCATCATTACCATTGGCAACTCCAAAGGAAGCCAATTTATCTAGAAGTTCTGTGGAAGGTGATCACCCCAAGGCTTCTAACTTTGAGTCAAATCATGACTCAGTTCAACCTACTTCTTTGTCTAAAGATCCAAATCAGCATTCAGAGCGGCCCAGAAATTCACTAAATGAAGAATCCCATGGTAGGGTGAGCAGCCAATGGAAATCTCAGAATTCTCGAAGGATGCTGAGAAACATGCAGGCTAATAGACCAGCAGAGAAGTCCCATGGGAATGATGCTGTGGTTTGGGCACCAGTTAAACCGCAAAATAAGATGGAGGTTGCAGATGAATCAGTTGACAAGAGTAAATTTGAGACAGTTAACGCTGTAAAGGGTGACCAGCAAGTGCATAATAATATGAAAAATAAGAGGGCTGAAATGGAGAGATATATTCCAAAGCCTGCTGCTAAAGAAATGGCTCAGCAAGGAAGTGTACAACAGGTGGCTTCATCAGTCAATGAGGGCCCTACAAATGAGTTTGTTGCGAGAGTTGGTTCTGCTTCTCAAGGCCCTCAGATTTCTCAACATACTAGTTCACCTGTTGTTAAAGTGGCTAGTGGAATGGAGTCCAAGAATGAAGATGGCAGGCAAACTAAGCAGGGAAAAACTCATGGATCATGGCGGCAACGGGGTTCAACAGAATTTACTCAGGTGCATGATGCAGAAGAGGGGCTGCATTCTGATCCAAACAATGGTCAAAATCTGCAAAAATCAACTGAGCGTCATCAGGCTCAGAAATCTGACATGAGCTCATTGAAAGGCCAAACCAAGCATGTTAATGACCCCATTGATCTTGATGGGTCACACCACCTCAACACTCAGGATCCAGCTGCGCAGCCTTCTGTTCCTGGTGTTAAAGATCAAGCAGTAACAGGTAGAGGCAGGCGGGGTCCTTTAAGAGGACACAAGGGCACGGGGATGAACCATGACATTGATCACAAGAAACATGATCGGGGGACTGAGAAAATTGAATTGCAAATCTCATCTTCTGAGCCCGCTCAACCAGATGGTGGTGTTGCTGTTAAGGAAAACCGAAGTGTTGGGGAACGTTTGACAGCTCACTGGCAACCTAAATCCCAGGCTAGCAGACCCAATAATCACAATGTTGGTTCGGAGGCAAGTCAGGTTATTAGAAAGGATTCCACTCACGGCAATATATCTCATCCGGGAGTCCCCGGCAAGGAGACTGACACACATGCTGCCCGACCTCACCATGATCAATCAGTTTCAGAGAAGGGCAAGGCCCAAGCTACAAATATAGGGAACCAAGAAGCCAAAAGAGAGAAAAGAAATGCTCCACCAAAGGGTCGATCCCATTCCCCAAGTCAGGCAAATGTGGGATCAGTTGAGCCTCCTCCGGCAAGTATGGATTTCAGACCTGAGCAGCGCTCATCATCTGGGTTTCGCAGACATGGAAACCAAAGTCATTTTGGAAGGGGAAATGAATCAAGAGGAGATTGGAAATCATCTGGGCAAGACAACAGATATTATAACCAACCCCGGGAAAGGCAAGGGCATAACTTGCAATATGAGTACCACCCTGTAGGGCCGCACGACAATAGCAAATCAGACAACTCTGAAAGACCTAAAGACAGCAATCACAATGGAGGAAGATTCAGGGAGAGAAGTCAAACGCACTCTAGACGAGGTGGGGGAAATTTTTATGGACGTCAGGGTGGTTCTTTTGATTAAACGCTGTACTAAGTGGAGAGAGGCAGTATATAAGATGGTCTGTTTTCCATCAGGAGCCAAACCTCCATTATCTGCGCCTGGATAGTCAGCCATTTCCAGGTATATGTAGCCTAGGTTTCAGATGCAATTAAATTGTGAATTGACATAGATTATTATCTGATGGTCGGTGTGTGCTTTGAGCAGGGCAGATAGCAATGAAGATGGTGCCCTCAAATTTTGGGGTGCCGAGGGGGGGAGAAGGTTTGGCTGCTAGTGCCCTGTGTAGTTGGTTGTTATTTTCCGATGTATCTGATTGGAAATATTAATTTCATGGCATTTTGTTTTTGTTTTTATGGAATTTTCGACAACTTCACAGTTTCAATGAGCCCTATTTCTAGAAACCACAATGCGGTTGCTTTTGGAGCTTTTTTTTTTTGATACTTGAGCTAGAGAAGTTTCATGGCCTTTAATTTTGTTGACCCACTACACTAGTGCATGCCGCCCATTTTTTGCTGGGAAAAATGTGCTGACGCACATTACTTTTATCTTGTCCGTATAACGATTCTGACATCCGCTGGGTTTTCTTGAATGAGAGGTTTTATATAGCCTTGGGTTTCTTAACTCAATAATTAGGCTATGGGGGTGTGGTTCTGTCAGAGACTTGTATTTCCGTTACAATGGTGCTTTTATTGAGATGACCAACCGGAGAAGGCCTCCTGGAGGGGGCTCTAACCGGAGGGGCTAACCAGCTAGAGGCTAAGTGAAGCATTGATTGGTGGGATGTTAGCTCCGGAGCGATTGCTTATAAGGTTTTGGGTTCCCCAATTCAACATATAACTTTTGAAGTTCTCTTTAGGATTTATGCCATCATAGTCATGAGGATGAGTAAAAACTTGTGACTAATCTGCTTATTGGCAGTTGGTAGATAATAGTTTCTTTGTAGTAATGATAAAATGAAATTCATGTAATACGATTCCACAGTGCACCAAAGCCCGTGTTTCCTCAACCCCCCCACCCAAAGCCAACGAGGTGGAAATCCCCATTCATGGAATGGTGCTCGGACCTCCGATCCCATTTGAGTTTTGACCAGGCGCCCACTGCGGCGGAAGGCTCAGCATCGATTTTAACGAAAATAGTGTTAAAATGACCCCTGAAAAGATTTTGTATGAGAGGGCCGAAAAAAGAACTAAAAAACTCTCATTTTTACTTTGGCGTACCTAAAAGCATATAAGAAATTACAATTCTTCATGCAAGTTAAATTTTTGTTAATAAATTTTAAAAACATTTCAAACTGTAGAATTTTTGTATACTGTACTGCAAATTAGATTATGCGTTTTATATTTCACATGAAATTTGAAGTAGTGACAAATTGTTCCCGACTGAAGAAAAATGTTGATATGTTTCGGGACTTGGAAGTAAAAATGAGCAAGAGATGTAATGTTTTTTTTTTTCAGTTGCGAAGATTAGTGTGAAAGAGAATAGGCAGGAAAAGAAATGAGAGAAAATGAGTAGGAAAAAGGAACGAGAGAAATATGTAATTAATTCATAATAAAAATAAAAATAGGTGTATTAAATGTTTAGATAAAAAAAAGTTAGTTTTTTTTTTATTTGATCAAGGGTATAATTCCTTTCAAGGCAAGCGCAAAGGGTTTTTGTTTTTCTTAACAAATGTATTTTATAAGATTTAAACTTGTATTCTCTTTCTTGTAAGGGTGATGTCACTTACTACCTCAACCAATTGCTTGTTGGTAAATTGTTGGTTAGAGAGAAGAAATTTTGTTGTTCTATTTATTGGACACTTTATTAAATTTTTCATATGAATATACATTTTTACACTTTGTTTATTATTGTGTTGGCATTGTTTTCATGAGATACTTCTTTTGGTTCATATTATAGGTCACTTTAACTAATTCAAGAGAAATAAGAAGTGACAGCTAACTTATTAAACATGTTCTAAATTGGAAATTTTTTTAGTTTTTCCCTTATTGGGTAATGTGTTTAAAAATTTAATTCGTAGGTAAAGTTAGAATAAGCATAAATTTTAGGGATAAAACTGAAAAATGAGCATTAATTATATTATAGGTGACTTATATTTTAGACTAAGTGTTCGTTTGGAACAGCGATTGGAATGCTTAAAAACAACTTTTCAATCATGATTTACGGTATACGAGGTAAGTATGTGAGAGGAGTTTTATCTCGATTTACGTGAAAAACAGCTTATAAACAATCTCAACGTCAAAACAAACATGCCCCATTCTTCTAAAAGTGCTTTTATATTGTGGATTTTTTTTTTTTTGATCGGAAACAACTTCTATTAATTCAAATACCAGGATACACACTCATGACTTAATGAAACAAGACTAGCAATATCAAAGGAAAGAAGTCAAAATAAAGGATAACATCAACAATCCAACGAAAGAAACAAAGAAATCAAAACATTAACCAACACCGACTCGTGATTCTGAATCAAAGGCATTCTCAGAAGCACATTGAGCCTTCCTAGCATCTGAGGTCAGGAAAGATTTCAAAGAGAGTGATGGTTCTGACACCCACCCCACCGGGCTCACCCCCTTAATAGCATTAGCTGCAAGATGATCAGCTGTTACATTCCCCTGACGAGGTGTGAAAGACAAGGAATACCCAACTTTAGTTGCTAGGAGGTTAATGATCTCCTGAAGAACACCTCTACATTGCCAATCATACAAATCAGGTTGTTTAGCCTCCACACTTTTCAACAAGAAATTACAATCGACCTCAAACACAACTTTATCATGCCCCATATCATGGGCTAACAGTAGGGCACGTTTTAGAGCTAGGGCTTCAGCCATGAATGCAGAGAGAGATTTAATCTTGTCCGCAAAACCCCATATGAAGTCACCATAGTCATTCCTGCAAACAAGTCCCAAAGCAGCAGATGAATCATCATGATTAAAGGCAGCATCACAATTAATTTTCAACCATCCCATAGGAGGGAATTGCCAAGAGGTGATTTTCTCAGTATGAGACTTCGGGGTTAACTGCATTCTGGATTTATTACTCACAGCCCAGAATTCATTGTTGGCAGCATTAGCCAAGTCAATCACAATGGAAGGGCATGGGGTGATCATGGAGAAAACTAGATTATTTCGCTGCTTCCAAATGTTCCATAAGATTAGGCATATTAAAGATAGTTCATGTTCAGCCAAAGCCTCACCTCCACTGGTAATACTCAGCCACCAAATCGCGAAGTTGTTTGGAGCATGGTTTGCTATTCGAAGCCCAAAAGCACATCCAAACCATATGTAGCGGGTCCAAGAGCAGTAAAAGAAAAGATGCTCAATTGTTTCTTCTTCCTGTTCACATATTGGGCAATTTTTGGTGGCGGATCTGTGTCTTTTGAAAAGTGCATCATTTGTGGCTAATGCCCTACAAAGGACTCTCCAGATGAACTGTTGGATTCTGGAAACTGTTTTAAGCTTCCAAATTTTTCTCCAATCCGTTGCAGTTATTGATATCGACGTGCTAGCCTTTATATTAGATAAAGAGCTCAATTTTTTTGCATTGAAGTAACCACATTTAACTGTGTAGTCCCCATTATTTGCACCTATCCAGTACAATTTATCCTCCACTGTGTTGGATGGGATGGGAATGGCATTGATTGCCATAATATCAGCTTCGGTCAGGAGATGGCGAATTTCTGAGAGGTCCCAAGCACCATGATGAATGAGATCACTTACACGGCCATGCTTCACCAGAAAATTATCATTCTCATCATTTGGAATAGGCAACGGATTATTAGGGATCCAAGTGTCACCCCATATTCTAACAGAGGAGCCATTACCAATATCCCAAATTAGATCTTTTTTGAGAAATTCTCTTCCTTCTAAGATACTAGACCAGCACCATGAAGCTTTAGGGCCTTTTTGGGCATCAACAAATACATCTGTAGGGAAGTATATACTTTTTAAAACACGAACCCAAAGATCATTGGGATTATGAAAAATCCGCCAAGCTGTTTTAGCTAAAAGGGCATCATTCATGATCAAAAAATCTTTAAAACCCATACCTCCATTAGCTTTAGCTTCGGTCATGTAATTCCAATTCTTCCAATGAGTTTTATTCCCATCCGAGTGACCATCCCACCAGAAGTTGGCAATTAAGCTATTCAGTTCTTTGCATGTCTGAACAGGAAATTTGAAACAATTCATTGAATATATAGGGATAGCATTAATCACAGATTTAATCATCACCTCCCGACCTGCATAAGATAAAGTAGATTTGCTCCATCCTTGCATCTTTGTCTTAACACGCTCTCTAATATAAGATAGGGCTTGATGTTTAGTCTTCCCCCAAATACTAGGAATCCCTAGGTATTTTCCTGGGTCCAGTACTGAATTAATACCCAGAATATCACATACATTCTTCCGAACCAGTTCCGGAGTATTAGCAGAGAAAAAGATACTAGACTTATCCAGGTTTGCCTCTTGACCAGAAGCTATACAATAGAGATTAAGAAGCTGAGATAATTTTTCACAATTTTGTTCTCCCGCACTCATGAAAAAGAGGGCATCATCAGCAAAGAAACTGTGTTGTGGATTAGAAGGAGTATAATATCATATAAAAGTAAAGTCGAAAGTTATTCAATTTTATGACAGAATTAACGGAGTTTAAGTGTGGTTTTTCTTAACCTAGGTAAAACATGCTGGACACTCCTTATAAATAGGATTAGATGAGCATATATAAATACTCCTTCCGGTCCTAATTATAAGAAAAAGTTGATTTTTTTTGGAGAAATTAAGGAAGCTAATTAAATTATTTTAGAGTATTTATATTTTTATTTTTTTCTTCAAACTAATTAGTTTGAATAATAAATTAATATATAATCTAAGGATACATAACATATGATATGATTAAGTAATTTATTTAGCTTCCTTAATTTCTCCAAAAAAAAGTCAATTTTGTCTTATAATTAAGACCGGAATTAGTAACTTTTTTGGGGTAATATATATTTATATATAAACACTTTATATGAGAGAATGTTGTTTATAAATAGAGTTTTACTTCTACATTTTTTTAAAAAATGAAATTACCAACGGGCCCTTAATTTTGCTTTTATTTTTCATTTTTCCCGCAAAACTGATCGGAGCCGCCTTCGTTCACCTTACCCGCTGTTTTTCGGGCATCCTCCATCGTCATCCACTTGGAGGAAGAAGTCCTTAAATAAACCCTACCATCTGCAGTCTGAACTTCCGTTCCCCTGGCCTTAATTATACCTCTTCCTTTCTTGCTCAATCTTTCTATTTATTTCTTTCCAGCAATGTCATCGGCAAAATGATTGTTCAATTCAGAAAGGGCTATATATTAAGAAGGTTTTGATTCGACCGGTTCAATAATTCGAGTACAAAGGTCTGTTAATTCAACTGTATTTGCTCTGATGTGTGTTTCTCTTTTTTGAGTTTGATTATGCTCTATTTTGAATGCGCTGTGTTTCGTAAACCTTATCTAGTCTGGTGCCGCGAAAATCTACCAACAAGAGGGGGAAGTGAAATTATTATTATTTGTTTGCCTGGCTTTCATTCCCACAAACCGGGGAAATTCTAACCTATTCCTCTTGAATTATTGGCAATTTCGCTGTTGACCTCTGGTTCCTCAAACTTCAAATAACTTGGATACTCCATTCTACTTCTAACCTATTCATCTTGAATTATCGGTGATTACGCGTTTGATCTCTGGTTCTTTAAAATACCGAGTAACTTGGATGTTTCCACTCTACTCCTAGATATGAGTAAAATTTTATTATGTTCCACTATTGTTCGGCTAGGTTACAATCTTGTATTTTTCTGTCCGGTTTCTGGTCACTTACCTCTTGCACTTGGTGTTTGTTGAATAGGCCCCTTGAGGAGATAATTTGGTGGGTTATACGTCAAATGGCATTAGTAGCACATCAACCACAGGTAATTGCATGAGTTTTTTTACCTCTAGTATGACAGCTGATATGTGCTCAAAAAATAACGGAACAAAAAAACAGCTGATATCCTTATAGTAAAGCAATATAAGATGAAGCTTTGAAATGGTTTATCCTTTTCATGGTGCTAGAATATTTTGCATTACTTCCAATAAAGTGTTTAGGACATATTTTTTAGCTTCTGGCTTTTAGTGTGAGGTAATAAAAGTCGGGTTTTAATATAATCTCCATATGTAATAGAGTGGGGTGCATCCCGACCAGTCATGTTGTGTGGAAAGCATGTTATAAATGTTACATCCATTTTAGCTATATGAACGTGCAATCAAAAATTTTCAACTTTATCCTCTATTTTCTTTGTTACTGGTCATTTTCATTATCTATCCTTATGAATGTACTTCTACTGGAGCTGACTCTTCATAAATCTTGTCTTGCATGCTCTAATCTTTGATAAGCCATTTTGTCTAATTTTACCAGGTGTCGTGTAGTTGCTATAAATTCTGGGTCTCGCAATCAAGACTTATGATATCCCTTTTAGTTTCAAGTACACTAATATATTGATCCTTATAGATGATTTTCCCCCTTGTGCACAGGGTGTCTATCTGTCATCTTCATCAAGGCGTTTTATACTTAGCAAAAGAATGCAGTTGAAGCGGTGTTTAACAAAGCATCACATGATTGGACGAACTGACTGGCATTGCCTGTTAAAGCAGAATATTTGTCCCAGGTGGAAATATGTTTATATTTTTGTCTCGAAATTTAAATATTTTGTATATAAGTTGCATTACTTAAAATTGCATGGCGAAGTTTTAAAACTATATGTTTTGACTTTTGATATGTTATACTTTTGAGAGAAGAAATTAATACTAAGGATATTCTAGTCATATTTTTGCTTTAGGAGGGGTTTTTTGTTTTTTTTTTTGTTATAGATTGGAGGACTGTGTAATTCAGGAATATCAAGAACCTGATATGGTAATTTGACAAAACTGTCTTACCAGTATCAAAATGCAACTCAGCTTTAAGGATCCTTCTTGAAATAAAATAGGGTTAAAGTGCATATTTACCCTAAAAGTTTTCGTTGAGGAGCAATATTGCCCCTTACCATTAAAAAGTTAATGGTCAAGGTCAATTTTTTAATAGTTAACATTAGTTTTTTAGTAGTATAGGGCAACATTTGTACGTTTAGAAACTTACAGGGCAACATTGAATCTAAAAAAATTTCCTGGGCAATATTGCTCCTCAGCGAAAAGTTTTAGGGCAAATTTGCACCTTAACCCAATAAAATAAAAAGCTTAATGTTTTGATGAATAGTTTATGTTTGAATTTAAATTATTTTTTGTGAGTGATGACTTTACCATCCTCTAGTAGTTTTATTCTGCTTTCTAGCTTTGTTGTTGATGCTTAACATGTGTGGAATGGATGCACACATCACCATAGTTCTGTGTCACCTAAAGGATTTCTTGTTTTCAGTGTAGGATCTCCTTTTATTAGTGGATCCAAGCATAAACCATTGAGAATTGCAGCCTTCAAAGGCAATGCACAACATGATGAATCAGTAACAAGAGCTAATGGAATGAAGGCTCCTAAGACCTCTGTTGGACTGGAAGGGGGTGGTGAAGCCAAATCAGAATCTCTGAAGGTCCACAATGTTCCTCTTTCTTATGCTTCTAAAGCTAATGGGAGCCTTGCGACATCATCAGCTATTCATAAACTTTTAATGAAATGGCTGACAATGTTGCGCACGCAATCACCATCTCAAGCCGAGGAAATTATGGGAGAACCAACTCCTGGGGTTTCACAAGAAACGCCACAAGAGCCTCAAAGCCAGAGAAGAGGTGAGGTTTTGAAGGCGGCATGGTCTCATTTTGCAGTCCTTGATGCAACAATAAAAATTCCTTTGCTAATATTGTAAGTATGAGGATTTTGCCTTGCTGCATGTTATGCTATCTGCTTCTCTCACATCACTGAAGTGCGCTAAATGGGGAAATGGGAAAGTGAAATGCTTGTGCATGCCTGACATGTATGCTTCGTTTCTTAGAGATCTTTTAATTATCTTTTCTTTTGCCATTCAAGCACTCAAGTTTATCTCAATTAAACATAGGTCTCAAAGCTAAGTTATGTTATCAGGCTTCATGGGAATAGGAAGAAAGAAAAGTAAATGAGATGCTTGGTTAAAATTTTACCAATAACGTATCATTTTTGGTAGCATAATCTTTAATACTGTCAATCTAGTAGACTAATACATAATTTTTACATTGGTTAAGTGTTTTTTCATAACAAATCTAGGAATTCTGCAGGGTTGTCACTTGTCAGCAACTGAGCAATTAGTTTTCCCTTGTTTGTAGGGAAAATTACACTCAAGTCCCAAAGAAGAAGGGGAATGAAAAAATGGTCTCTTGAAATTGTAAAATAAAAAAATGGTTCCATAAAGTTGTCAATGCTCGCTTGTGGAGTTGTCAATTTTACAATTTCAAAGGGTCATTTTTTCATTTTCCTTCTTTCTTGGGACTTAAGTGTAAGTTTCCCGTTGTTTTATGGGCACGCCTGGTAAACTTTCATGGCTCTAATTTAAGGGGAGGCTTTATTTCAATCCGTCCAGGGTATTAAAATGGACATGATTATGGTCAACTCCTCTGTTGATTTTTTTGCTCAAAAACAAAAGCTATATCTCTTCCCTTAGGATACTAGAGAAGAAAGTTTGTAGATTGTAAGTATTACTGTGCCATCCACCTTTTTGCGTCAAACAATAACAACATTATTGATTGCTGGAGAATTCTCAAGTCTTTTATATGTCTTCTCATTTATCTTTCATCTGCAGTGTTCCTTTCTACCTGGCCGTTAATGTCACATACGGTGCTGAAGTGTCAAGGGAATTAACCCCTTTGTGGGTTGTGGCTCCCCTCATTGTGGCTGTCTACGTGACAATATTTCGGAAATTGTGTGCACTTTATGTCTTCAGCTTCAAGCAGACTACCAAAGTACTTAAGAGTATGCCCTCTTTCAGCGTTCTGGCTTTTAGCTACGTCTTTAGTGGAAAGCTAAAAGCAGATATTGGAGCTCTTATTTTGCAGCCTATAAGGTTCCTAAAACATGAAGATTACAAAGAGCTAAGGAGAAGAAAGTTTAAAGAATTGGGAGAATGGTTAGTGGAGAGATACCTCGATTTCGTGGAGTCAATTTGGCCCTTCTATTGTCGGACTATCAGATTTTTAAAGAGGGCAAATCTCATTTGAATTTGAAAATTTTCTTGAGGGTAGTCCTAGGAAAGGCAAAGAGAGAGCAGGAAGGAGATGATCTGATATTGTGTTGAAAGAATTCTTGAAGAGAGCTGGCCAATCCCATTTTGTTTTGGGGTCTTGGTGTTTGATCAAGTTAATGATCAATAGTAAATTCCTGAATTGTGTCATCTTCTCGACGTTGTCATATATTCTTAGACGAGGTTGTATCGATCATTGAATTGCAGCAGTTGTAGTGCCATGATATTGATTTCTTTTCATGTCATTGGCATGAATTGCTCCATACCTTGTTGACAATCAGAGGACCCAAGGTGATTTCCCATCTTGCAAGCATTAATTAAGGTCCGATTTGTTTGTAGTATAGTAACAGTAATTCAAATCAGTAAAAGATCATGTGTTGTTTTAACTGGTTCTACTTTTGTAGAGGAAATTTTAAAGATAATTTGTTGGCAAAAAAAAAAAAAATTATGAAAATAATTAGGAAGAAGCCGTTGTGAATTGTATATTCTTTGATGTTTGCCGTACTGATTCATCGCATGCTCTGCCCATGTCTGATAATCATTCTCATTCTAATTCCCCCGAAGATTGGTACGGAAAATCGAGTGTTGTTGTGAACTTATTGACTAAATATTAAATTATTAAAATAAATAAATTTAAATTGTTAAATTAAAGTCATGGTAGTTTAAAATTGTAATAAAAATAAATAGTGGAGGGAAAAAGGAGTTAAGAGAATGCAAGCCCTTCTAACTAAAAGGTATAAGCGGGTCAAATCGGCCAGTATATTTGTAAAAACACAACATTAAAACGAACCCAAAAAAAAAAGTGTTTAACCTAATAGGATCTTTACAGGTTTGTCAAGAAAAAAAATAAAAAAATTAATAACAAAGCAATTTTAAGGTTTCTGGACCTGAACTAAGCAATGTATATCTGAGCTTATGCATCTATATATGTAATACTCCCTCCGCTCCTAATTATAGGATAATATTTGGGAGTTGATTTTGGTCCTAATTATAGAACAAAGTTTTAATTTTTGTCAATTTTTTCCCAAAATACCCCAATTAATACTTCAAGGCAAGTGATCAACATCAATAAAACATGATTTCTTGTATGTATTAAATAAGGGCATTTTAGGAAAATAAATAAGATTAACTAATTTAACTACTATTCTTAATTTCTCCAAAGTTAGGTAAATATGTCCTATAATTAGGACTGGAGGGAGTATAAAATTTTATGAAAAGTTATATTATTTAGTCATGACTCATGAATAATATATAGGAGTATCATTTTAGATTTCATGCCAGGCACAACTCACTCCTTACTTCTGTATCAAAAAAAAAAAAAAAAAAACTCACTCCTTACTTCTCTATAATTATAAATGAACGGGAGATTTATAGAATTCATAATTAGAAATGAACCACAAAAGTATTGATACACACACATATATCCAATAAAATGTGGGGGAAAAGAAACTTAAATACCACTTGAATTGTAAAATCCTAAATTAGTTTTGTTGACAATAAGAATAATAAGATTGATAAAAAGAGTATAATAATTGACAACTCATGTCTTTGAAAAATTACTGATTTGAGATTTTGAAGTTTAAGTGGTATTTATTTGTCTTTCTCCTTAAAATGTATAATATATTACAATTTTTGTCAGTGTATGTATTTTTTATTTATTGAAAAAAAAAGCGTCAATTGGCCAAAAAAAAAAGAAAAGAAGCGTCAAGTGCTGACTGTGACTTTGATGACGGAGAAAATAAGAACTAACCCTGGCGGATAGGGAGAGGAGAGAAGTTCATGGACGAGGTAGAACAGTGCGAACTGCGAAGGCTTCGTCCCCGCACAACCCACAACAAATAAACTAAAGCGCTGGACCTCGTGAGCAACAGAGCTTGAGCATTGGAAAATTCTCAATACTTCCTCACACATTCACCACAGCTTCTCCCAAGTTGCCCCGCTGGACCCCTCGTTTGGTTTCTTCGTGAAGAAATTTACGCTAGCCTATTTCATAAATACTCCTCATGCGAACAATTGCTTCTGTGATAGGGAATTTTCGTATATGGATTGGTTGATTGATTTGAGTCAGTGCTAGTCTTTGATGCTGTTCTTGCTTCAGATATGGCTTCTAAGTGTTCGTCATTTTCCTGTCCAGCATCTTCGCTGTCTTCTCCTTTCCAACGCCGTGCCCAGGTACTTTAAATTTGGTTACTCAGAAGTTCTTTCCTTTTCACCTTCTTGAGAAAATTAATAGTCCTTGCATGAGCTTGGTTGCATTGCAATTTGATCGTTGTTGGTAGGTAAATTTATCTTAATGCTTTTTATTCGCTCCAAGTTAAGGAAAATATGTAATCAAGCGTAAAAGGAAAGAATGTGGTGTGACCTAATTTTGTTTGGCTGTGGTTCGGATAATTAGACTTCTCGCAGGGAAATAGCTTTCCTGTGAGGGTGCAGCCAGAGAGAGAGAGAACAATGCCCATTTTTCTCTTGTTCACAGTTTATGTTTGGGGAAGTGACAAAATAACTACTATATTTTTTATCACATAGAAATAGCTTTCCTATGTTTGTCACTTTTTGTTGATCATTGCTCTCTTTCGATTTGCTTGTTCTTAAACAAGAGTTGTTACAAGTTATACCATTTTTTTATTGTCTCTGCACTGAAGTTCTTTCCTTTCTTTGATAACGTCTGTTTAAACCCTTATACCCGGCCCAACATGAGGTGGGTGCAGAATATGCGTGTATGGTTTGTTGAAACGGGAAAAAAGTAAGAGCCATAGTTTCATGTTCCATAATGCCCGGTGAGTAGTAGCAAACCTAGAGCTGTTGGAATGGGCATTGCATAAATTTATGACATATCAGATGGACTTTACTGTTACGACTTTGGCAGACGCTTATAGCCAGTGGTATTCTGGAGCATCTTTAGTTGATATAGAAGTGGCCTGATTTGAATCTCCCTGTTGGCGCTGCACTTAATATATCACTGCTGAATATGGCTTCATCAATTGATAAGGGAATTATTGCAGTTAATGATCCTAATTGAATACAATTTTTAATTTTTCTAACTGAGTTCAAGTCAAATAAATACAGTCTGTAAAGAAAAAAGTTTATTTTTCTAGTCCTCTGGCATTTCGAAAACAAATGCTCAAAGCAATTGGTGCTGAAATCTTCGCCAGTCTTTTGGCCTCAATCCAGGTTATTTTTTTTTACCATGCAATCAAGATTATTTGAACAAATACCATCTATATAATGTTGGGAAGAGGAAATAAAGAAAACCAAGGAGAAATCACTGGTCTAAATCACAATATGTGTTACATACGTAATGACAACTTATACTTCAGTGCCATTGGGGAAACAAAACTAAGGAGGAACTTTTAATTGTACATTTATTAATTTCATCTCCCTGGACCTAAACATTAACACCACATACCCTCTATTTTATCTCCATATAACATACCAAGGATGCGTATTAAACGAGGAACTAGGTTCTCTTTTGGGTTTGCTTCACTGCACTGGTAGTTTTGAAGTTAACAAAATGCAGACCAGCTTCTAGAATTTGATAGTTATTGGTACTCATTGTACATTTATTAATTTCATCTCCCTGGACCTAAACGTTAACACCACATACCCTCTATTTTATCTCCATATAAGATACCAAGGATGCGTATTAAACGAGGAACTAGGTTCTTTTTTGGGTTTGCTTCACTGCACTGGTAGTTTTGAAGTTAACAAAATGCAGACCAGCTTCTAGAATTTGATAGTTATTGATACTCATTGTCAATGGAGTATTTGAACTTTCACCCTAAAAAAAGATGTTTAAGAACTTCAGATCTCAGAAGTATACTAAGCATGCAAAAAGTAGAGTTAAATTTTCTGTATAGTATGCTACAGAACCATGACTTAGTTATGAATCCTTCTACAAAGTGAAGATAGGTATATCTCCACTAAAATTTTCCTTTTTTCTTTTTTCAAAGTTTGAGCTGATCATGATAGATCTCTAGATGTTTAATGTGCCAATCAAGCAGTTTATGTGGCTTGCTATTTCATTTTACTCTCGCTAGCATAAAATCTATCTTCTTCACTTGTATGATATATTTTTCTTTAATGTTCAGTTGAGGCTATCACAAAGGTTGTTCAACGGTCAGCAAAATAGTGCGCTGCAGTTAATATACACTAAAGGTACTTGATTAAATAGCGGGCATCTCGTACAGTTTTGATCCTCTTTCATTTCATACTTTTGACGTAGCAAGTTTGATCTAATTGGTTCCCACTTAGTTTCTTGAAATCGTCTGCAGAAATTAAAAAATATTTGATATGTTTTCTTCTGGACATATTCTCTGTTAACATCCTTTTGCTTCTGCATTGTTTTTCTGGATAGACAATACAAACCAGTTAATACATGGAATGAAGAAGATAAATGGAAGGATCCTGAAGCAGCAGCATCGTCTTTTTGTTGTCTCTGAGGATCAGTCACAACAGAATGAGCTCAAAACAGATGAGTCAGTGCCAGAAGACCATGATATGAATCCTGAAGAATTCCCAATTGATAGCAATTCTTCCTATTCATCAAGTAGTGAAGGAAAGCCTGGTTTGATCTCATTTTATAATCGTCCGTATGGGAAAGATAGTGAGATGCTCCAGGTGAATGCAGAGAGGAGTCAAAACAGCATACTATGGTTTATTGGCCCTGCAGTTCTTGTTGCTTCCTTCATTTTTCCTTCACTCTATTTACGTAGAATTCTTTCTGTCATCTTTGAGGACTCCTTGTTAACTGGTGAGTAATTATTCTCTGAAAGAAAGACTGCCTCTAGGTGGTGTCATTGATTAATTAGTCTGCGATGTGTATAATTCACTATTTATGTGAGGTGTGTCAGCTTGCATCTGGATGTGGTTCATTACTTTGGATATGATTTTGATTGGGTGATTGGAATTATTTGTTTTCTGACATAATGGTGGAACAATCATTGGATGAATGAAAAAAAGATGGGAGTATAATGGATGATAAAACTCGTAAATTTTAATAATATTGATGTGGTCTCAACATGGAGTTACAAGGCAAGAAATTTTGTAGTTAGAGTGTAACTCGTGACTTGACCTAACCTATCCAGGAAACTTGTAGAATGGTCAATTACTTGATTTAAATCTGTCTCTTCTTGACTTTGAAATCTTCTTCCTTATCTGAACGCTGAACTACATTCTTTGTTTCCAGATTTCCTCATATTATTCTTCACAGAGGCAATTTTCTATTGTGGCGTTGCTGTATTTCTTTTTCTGCTGGACCGTTTAAGGAGGCCAATGCAAGATGTTGCTGCAAACAACAGTGATGCTCCCACTCCTCAACTAGGACAAAGGATCTCTTCTGTTGCTACTCTAGTACTTAGTCTTATAATTCCTATGGTCACTATGGGTTTGGTCTGGCCATGGACGGGCCCTGCGGCTTCTGCAACTCTTGCTCCGTACCTGGTTGGCATAGTTGTACAATTTGCATTTGAGCAATATGCTCGATATCGGAACTCCCCTTCATGGCCTGCTATACCCTTTATCTTTCAGGTAAGGGCAACACAAAATCCCTCCTTTTGAAATTGGGCTTAATGAAAAGGAGAGAAAACACTCTCCCTTCTTTTTGTACACTTATACCTAATTTAAAATATTAATTATCATAATGATTGGGTTTGTCTCATAAGTCTAACTTTGAGAAAATTCTCATCAGGTACTCGCCAATATCACTATTTCAAAGTGATGCTTGGAGAAATTGCTCTTCCATTAATTAAATGAAGTGTTAAGTTTTCATATATTCCTTAGTGTGGCCTTCTCAGTATTAACGAACTGATTTAATTTTGCTATCAACAGGTTTATAGACTGCACCAACTAAACAGGGCAGCACAACTGGTGACAGCTCTGTCATTTACAGTTAGAGGAGCTGAAATGACGTCTCATAACCTTGCTATAAATAGCTCGTTGGGTACTCTTTTAAACGTCCTACAGTTCCTGGGTGTGATTTGCATTTGGTCTCTCTCAAGTTACCTTATGAGGTCTCTACCTTCTGTTTCTGCAACAACGCAATGACGGCCAGACTTTCATGTAAGATACGATGTCCCTAGCAAAAGCACGCCCCAGTTAGTCTACGTGCAGATTTTAATCATCTTCCTTTGTATATTTCAATGATATTAGTAACTATTCTTTTGAGCTTTAGGTTTCTTGCGTAAATTTTTGGAATGGGATAATCTTTTTATGTGATAATTATTGTTTCTTTCGCACTATAGTTGAATTAAATTAGAGAATAAGATGAGTTTTTTTTTTCGTTTTTTTTTCTTTTAAATGTTTCCAGTTTAAAAGTTCTCCAATGAGAATGTGGTGATGACATTTGAAATCTTCCATGGCCTCTCTGGTAGAGATAGATGAGTGAACTTGTAGAGAGATTTCATTCGCTTATGTGATCCCAATCCCACAATTAGCCCTTTTGTTTATTAATGAATATTATTGTCGTTTCTTTATTTTTTAGCGATTATTATATTTTCATGATAATATCTATATGAAAATTTTGACTACAGAATATGAGAGTTATTTGTTATAATTGAAATCATTTTGTCGTTTAATTTCGATTCGTCAGATCCTCTATTTTAAATTGCATAACTTATAATATTATTGAAGGTTAGTTACTCAAATGCCCATTCCTGAGGCATTCGAACATGGATATATATATCATAAGCTTTATCGTGAGTTAAATAAATTATACTTTCTTAGACAAGAGATTTATTTTGGTTCTAAATGTACAATCTCAATTCACTTTGGCTCTCAAATTTATATATTTTTTCTCTAAAACATTTATATTAATTGAACATAATAAGAGGTTTTTATCAAGAGATAGTTCCAATGCAAATGATTAAAGAAAGTATTTTAAGGAAATCAACAAGCATTTATTATAAATAATTAAATTAATGTTTTTAATATCTATAAATTAGTTATCTAACTCTTATATTTAAAACAGAAAGAAGCACTATCTAATGTGTTTTATCAAGCCACAAGCAAATAGACCAAAATGAAGAAATTTGGCATGGTAATTTGGGATTCGGGCCCTGCTGCCCCTTCCCTACTGCGCCCCCGTTTTAAGGGCCTTGCCAAATATATTTTTAATGGTTTTTTGAATTATTAGATTTTATATAAAATGAGTGAAATTTTGATTTATTATGGGCAAAAATTGGATCTGTTTTCAATTTTTTATAATTTTTCAGAAAAAAGTGTTTAAAATGAAAAAAAAACATCATTTTTCTGAAAAATCTTTGAAAAATTATAAAAAATTGAAAACAGATCCATTTTTTGCCCATAATATGTCAGAATTTCACTTATTTTGTGTAGAATCTAATGATCTAAAGAGCCATAAAAAATATATTTGAGAATGCCTCTAAAATGGGGGCGCAACAGAGAGGGCAACAAGGAAGGAGCAGTAGAGTCCCCAAATCCAGTCATTTATTGGTAAAAAGACTATCTTCTTTCTTGAAGGGTAATAATAACATGGGTAATCCTCCTTCATGCTAACTAAAGAAGATGCATGCCTCACATGGCTAATCCTCCTAATCTATGATGTCTTGGTTCCTTGTTTGAATAATTTTCCATTATAAAAAAGATAATATTGGGATTAGGCTGCCTGATTCTGATTTACCTCTTTTTTTCTTTCTCATCTTTATCCAATCCCTGACAACTCATACTGTTAGGGTTTTCAGTTTTTTTTATTGAATTCTGGTGCTCTTCATAGTTAACAAGGCTTCTTCAACACTGGCAAAAAAAAAAAAAAAAAAAAAACAAGGCTTCTTCAACAACTAGTCTACTACCTAAACTCAAATATAATATTCCCTCAAGGCATAACCTAAGTCAATATTACTCTAAAAAATCGGCCAAGTCATACAAATTAAACTAATAATATAAGTCGCATGATAATGGAAAAGTCAACAATTAGCCAATAAAAACCAAATGATTCATTCACCAAAACGGAACTTCTTTTTCTTTTCTTCTTGCAGTCTACTGTCTTTTTGCTGTTGATGATTTCTACTTAATTACTAATTTATTCTCTAATGAAAATGATTAACTAATTAATTAAATTTATAATACAGGATCATATATATGCAGCCAACACGAACCACTACCCTAACCTGAAAATAAGGCAACTCAAATTGGATCTTTTTATGACTCGACTGAATTTTAATGATATTGATTGGACCATCTTTTATGTTTTATTGTACTATAAGAAACGCCTTCTTGTTGTATTCTTATGGTTTTATTGCAATGGTCCTCAATATTACATAATACATACCTTCTCCCTTGGCTCTATCTCTTGCCTTGCATTTTTGTATTACTGGGTTGTTAATCTTCCTCTGACACTATGCCTTCATTTCGTGAGGAAATTAATTTTTATCAGATTAGGTGACAATGAAAAGAATGTTGCCCAAACAGAACCTTTGTTATTATTTTTTTTAAAATAAAAAAATATAAGTTAGTTACATACATTATTGACTTTTAAATATATCCCAATCCACTCAGATTTTAAAAATGAAATTTTTTCCCCACACTAATGGTGATTACGTGGAATGAAAGGGACTTGATATTCTTCAAGTAAAACTACAAGTTCAAATTTAATTGATGAAAAAATCATACTTCCTCTTGTCTTTAAGCATATCTACTTAATTTGATTACATTAACAAAGTTAGTTGAATTAGTTAACATGACTTATATTTTTTAAGACACCCTAATTATCTTCCTTAATTTTCTCATTGATTATTGTTGAGGAAATATCAATAGAAGTAAATTAGGAAATAATTGACAAATATGAAAACTATATTTTATATTTAGAACTAAAATCAACTCCTTAATTATGTCTTATGTTAAGGACAGGGGGAATATTACCAACACTAATTCATTTGAACCTAACAATATTTAAGTATATGCTTTACACTTTTCCCCCTCTTATTTGAGAGACACTTTTCCTTTTTTTTTCTTCTAAGCATACGCATTCTCCTATTGGAGGCAATTCAATTCAAAATATTGTCTGGCACTAAATGTGTGAATCTCTCCTAACATGATTCGGATATTGATTCATCATGTTTTGAGGGACTAGTCTCTCCCACTAAAAATCACGGTTGGTGAGAGAGCTTTACAAATCATGACATCATGCAGATTCAAAATTGGGCTTGCGTGTTGAATTTGGTTATAAAGAAAACGAATGAAAGTGTAAACAAGGTGGGAAGGTAGTGGATGAGGCAATTTGATGTGCCCTAAAGAAAATGATGATGGCGATGACAAGATTTTTCTTTCATGTTGACGCAGAAACCAAAACCTTTTGAGTGACCAAAATAGTGCTCCAGATCACACAGGCGTGACTAAACTTTTCTGTCAAACCTCAAGAAAAAAGGCATAGTAAGCACTTGGGAACAAGTATCAGGGGAAACAAAATAAAGAGGACATGGATATGTAACTAGTGGTCCACGTTGATATGTACTACGGCCAACAATGAGACGCATGCATTTTTCATAAAACATATTTATCTCAATTATAAATATGAATTTAATATTAGTACATAGTTATGTATTTTTTTTCATTTCATTTTCTTTCTCAATACAGGAATATAGAATATGCAATGATATCTTTTTGAAGTGATTTGCCAAATCCAGCAACATGGACAAATCTTACTGGACATTATTCACCCATTTTCTTTGCTTGTGCTTGAATCCTGAGAAGCTAAGCAAATTTAGAGTGGAGGATTATATCACAGAGCTGTCACTGAAAGCTACTGGTGATTTCTGTATTAAAGAGAATGAGATGAGGTGCTTTTGTCTTCATGTGTTTGAGTTTTTTGTCAGATGAGGAATCTTATTAATCACTTATATAAATCCAAATTATTCTCTCCACCTTTCTTAATTTTATTGGACCTCATCAACTTAGTCTGAATTAATGTATAATACACCAAACCTCACATGTTTTTTGGCTCTGTTTATGTGGACTTGTAACATGCTTGTTTAAGTTGTTCTCTGTGTGTGTGTGTGCGCTTGAGAATTAATCCAATTTAATTAGTGTGGTTGT
This sequence comes from Inga oerstediana, assembly GCA_963210345.1. Lineage (NCBI taxonomy): Eukaryota > Viridiplantae > Streptophyta > Magnoliopsida > Fabales > Fabaceae > Inga > Inga oerstediana. The sequence continues at coordinate 4,955,513 of OY723410.1, forward strand.
TTTTTTCTCATTCTTAATACGGAACTGGGTGGTTTAGGTTAAGAAAAAGCTGATACCTTAATTCTCTACTCAACTTTACCATTGCAAAGAAACATAAGCTTGATTAGATCAGAAGATGCATCTTAGGATAAAGAAATATTGTGCTGGTTGGGTTAAGCACTAACATGAGAAGTAGGTTACATATAATTAGTATTTAAAACGATATTGTAATATATGAAAAAATTTAAGGTGCTCGAGTATGGTTTCAAATGTTGTTGGCCATAACAAAGGCGTCATTTGAACTGTTGGAAAACAAAAAAAGGAAAAGAAAGAAATTTTTGAGTGCGAAATTATGGTAATTTAATTTCCAATGCATCATGATGAATTTTCATTAAGTTGCTAAGATATCATAATAAAGGTATTAAAACTCGGACCGGGCATTGAACCGGTCGCGGTACTGGGTTAAGGGTCAGTGGGTCAAACCGGGACCAAACTGGAGCTAAACCGGGACCAAACCGGTGAGAAATTGAAAATTTTAGACTTATAGTATGAAATTCTAAAAGAAAAATTAAATTTTTTTTTTTAAAAAATACCAACCTGGACCAGACCGGTTTACCGGCCAGTTCGCCGGTTCCCGGGCCGGACCGATCCGGGTTTAACAACCCTGATATGCAATCCGGAAATCTTAGGACGTTGCAAAATTTCGTTTTCCTTGGGATAACTCAGAATCTTAGCACGCCAAGCAGACAGTAAAGTTTTGATGGGTGTACGTTTGTGTTGCTTGGGGATCTTAAATCTTAAATATCCACATGGCATTAATGGGATTGTACCTATTTATTTGACAATATTTGAAGAAGTTGAATATATTGACCAAAACTCTAGTAAAGTCAAATCATACTTAAGTTTTCCCCTCCTATAATTTTAGCGACTTCCAACAAAACCTCTTTTCAACATACTATGAATTTGTCCAGTAATTGATATTGTGCCTTGTAAGAACAACATTTTAAGATCACCAACAACAACCATTACAGAGAGAGTGTCCCACTCGTTACACCTTCTCCAATCTTTACCTTCCTCATGTTCTATAATTCTCTCAACCACCACCTATCTAATTATATCATCTCCATGATTTACTAAAAAAAAGACTGAAAAGGCTCCAAAAAGTTAAAAACGTGTGGTTAGAACTTCTTCATTGATCAAATATATATTAAAAAATTACATGAAAACTATTTTACGGACTTAATAATCAAAGGGTACTTCTGTTGTTGATAAAGTTTATTTATTTATATATTTTTTTTATATAAAATAGCCCTTGACGATATACTTGCGTATTTTTTGCACAAGTATTGCCAACTTCCTTTCCATAAACTATCTGCTCCACAAGGAGTATATATAGTAGGGTCTTACAAGCTCATAGCACTTGTCTCTGCATCATTCGACTATTTTCCTTTCCTTCATTAACCTTTATTCCTTGTTCTGTCACTACTTTCATTTCCTGTCTTAAAAATCTTCTCTTCTCTCTTCCTTCTGCATGGAATTGTATTCTCAAATTATCACCATTCCTGGTTCTTCATCATGAAGAAGCGTATGTTAGTCAGAAAATCTACAATGGGTAGCCTTTGGATATGCCATTTCTTTCTGTTTCTGACCATGCTCAATGCTTCTTTCCTCACAGTAGTTCTTGGAGATGATGTCTCAGATTCTTACTGGCTTCTTAAAATGAAATCAAAATTTGTTGATCCATTAGGAGCTGTAAAAGATTGGTCTCCAATTGTTCCTATGTGTAGCTGGTATGGAGTAACATGTTCACTTGATCAGTCTCATGTTATAGGCCTGAACTTGTCTGGTTCAGGAATATCAGGTTCCATGTCAATTGAGCTCATCACCCACCTCACTTCTCTTCAAACACTTGATTTTTCTTCAAATTCCCTCACTGGTTCTATTCCTTCTGAGATTGGGGTGCTACAGAATCTAAGAATACTTCAACTTTTCGCGAATTATCTATCTGGCACTATTCCTGCAGAGATAGGTAATTTGAAGAAGTTGGAGATTCTCAGAATAGGTGGCAACTTGTTGGCAGGTGAAATCACACCAAGTATAGGTAACTTGAAAGAGTTGAAGGAGTTGGGTTTAGCTTTCTGCTATTTTAATGGAAGCATACCTACTGAGATTGGAAGCTTGAAGAATCTAGTTTTTCTTGATTTGCAGATGAACAGTCTAGAGGGTCACATACCCAAAGAAATTCAAGGCTGTGAAAAGCTGCAAAATTTTGCAGCATCAAACAACTTGCTTGAAGGAGACATACCTTCTTCTTTAGGGTCTCTTGTATCATTGCAAATTCTGAACCTAGCCAATAATAGTCTCTCTGGGCCAATTCCCTCTAGCTTGAGCCATCTCTCCAAGTTGAAATACATGAATTTGCTTGGAAACAAACTAAGTGGGAAAGTTCCTTCAGAACTTAACAGTTTGACTCAGCTTCAGAAGCTAGACTTGTCCAAAAACAACCTTTCTGGACCAATAAACCTCTTTAATTCCAAACTAAAGAGTCTCCAAACTCTGGTTCTGTCTGATAATTTTCTCACAGGTAATATCCCTGCCAACTTCTGCTTCAGTGGTTCCAAACTTGAGCAACTTTTCTTAGCTCGGAATAAACTTTCTGGTAACTTCCCCTTGGAGTTACTCAGTTGCTCCTCACTTCAACAATTGGACCTTTCTGATAACAGCTTTGAAGGTGAACTTCCAACAACCTTGGACAACCTTCAGAATCTCACAGATCTTGCTCTCAACAACAACAGCTTCACAGGATCTCTACCTCCTGAAATTGGAAACATTAGTACCTTGGAGGGCCTCTTTTTGTTTCACAACATGTTCACAGGAAAAATTCCAGTGGAGTTTGGAAGGCTTCAGAGGTTGAAAACCATATACCTTTATGATAACCAGATGTCAGGTCCAATACCAAGAGAGCTAACAAACTGCACAAGCTTAAGGGAAATTGACTTCTTTGGGAACTTTTTCTCTGGGCCCATTCCAGAGACCATAGGTAAGCTCAAGGACTTGGTTCTGCTTCATCTAAGGCAGAATGACTTGTGGGGTCCTATACCTCCAAGCATGGGGTACTGTAAAAGTCTTCAGTTATTGGCATTAGCAGATAATAAATTATCTGGTTCTATACCACCCACATTTAGTTACCTTTCGGAACTTAGAACCATTACCCTTTACAATAACTCTTTTGAAGGACCACTTCCAGAGTCACTCTTTCTTCTCAAAAACCTCAAAATCATAAATTTTTCTCATAACAGGTTCAGTGGAACCATCCTTCCTTTCACTGGTTCACATTCTCTGAATGCTCTGGACTTGACTAACAATAGCTTCTCTGGTCCCATCCCTTCAAGCCTAGCCATGTCAAGAAATCTCAGCCGTCTAAGACTCGCGCATAACCAACTCACAGGAAGCATTCCATCTGAATTCGGCCAGCTCATTGAACTCAACTTCCTTGATTTGTCTTTTAACAATTTGACGGGAGAGGCAGCACCTGAACTCTCAAACTGTAAAAAGATCCAACACTTTCTACTCAATAATAACAGATTGAGAGGGAAAATGCCTTCTTGGTTGGGAAGTTTCCAAGAACTTGGTGAGCTGGATCTCTCATTCAATGACCTCCATGGAAGCGTACCGTCTGAGCTTGGAAACTGTTCAAATTTGCTGAAGCTTTCTCTGCATCACAACAATCTCTCTGGTGAAATACCACAAGAGATTGGAAATCTTACTTCCCTCAATGTCCTTAACTTGCAAAACAATCATTTCTCAGGCCTCATTCCTTCATCAATTCAGCAATGCAAGAAGCTATATGAACTCAGGCTCTCAGAAAACCTCTTCACAGGCGATATACCAGACGAGCTAGGAGGACTCACAGAACTCCAAGTGATATTGGACTTGAGCAAAAACCTCTTATCTGGGAAAATCCCATCTTCACTGGGAAACCTCATGAAGCTAGAAAGACTCAATCTTTCTTTCAATAATCTTCAGGGACAAGTTCCTTCTTCTCTTGGGAAACTAACAAGCATTCACATGCTGAATATCTCGTATAACCATCTACAAGGCCAGATTCCTTCAACATTCTCAGAGTTCCCACTAAGCTCCTTCATGAACAATGACCACTTGTGTGGCCCACCATTGGTATTGTGTTCAGGATCTAAAGGACAAGATCAAGTGGTGCTGTCTAACAAAGAAGTGGCTGCAATCATAGTGGCCATTGTGTTTACTTCTACTTTGATATGCTTAGTGTTGTTGTATATTATGGTGAGAATTTGGTGTAACTGGAGGAAAGTTGCGATTTCAAGTGCTGATGGAGGCATTGGTGAGAGAAAGAAAGAGGAGGCTAGATGGACGTATAGTGATAAGAAAACAAGAAATGGAGAGTATTGGAATATGAACACTTTAGGGTTTAGTACTCCTTCACCGAACAAGCAGAGTCCAGATCAATCTACGGCTTGTGTTTTCAATCTTAAAATGAATGCAGAAGCAAAGGAAAATTCCTTGGTTTGAGGAGATTTTCTATTTATTTGTTTGTTATATATTTTTCCAGCTCTCTGTCTCTCTATACCTCGTATAGGTTTCTTTTTATATGTTAAAAAAAAGGGAATGTTCTTTAAGGTTCTATACCTCGTTTCAATATTATATATTTAGTTGGTGATAGCTTTTGAGTTCTGAGGTTTAGTTTGAGGAACGGAAGGTCAAAGATATTTGGTGTGTCAATATTATAGGTCAAGATTGGGGTGTTTGTGATAGCGTTTTGAACAGTCAAAACGCACTTATTACGCAAGCCGAGAAAAAACTCCTCTCACATACTTACTTCGTATACCGTGAATCACGAATTATAAACACGTTTTGGACAAAAATAAGCTCTTCCAAACAAACACATTATCAAATCGAAAAACGGGATATGAATCGTGATTTGAAAAGCTAATTTTCAGAAGAATCATGATTGATTGAATAATCAATTTTAAAAATGATATTAATATAATTTTCATATAAAAGAACATCAAAAGTATATACACATGTTAATACTTTAAAGACAAATAATACTTTATTTAAAAAGAAGTAAAACAATAGGATTTTGATTGTGAGAATATAAGAGGGAATGAAGGATAATCAAATAATTACAATATATTTGGTGAATATAAGATTTGAGGTATTACATAATTCATCTGGAATCATAGAGATCAGCGGCCATGTGATTCTTGTAATTCTAGCTTCTATCGCTCTTGAAATCACAAGATACATGTATTAGTGTTTAATCGAATAGTGGGATATAACTCAATATCCATCATATTTAAACTCCCATAATATTGGTATATTATTGAACAGGCTTAAACCAAGGCTTCTTTGGGCTAACTATAGGCGAGCAAAAAGTCTGACGATAACCATAGACTTATTTGGACTATTAAGACGCTCTTTAATAAATGTGGATATGATCGCCAGCTGTTCTATGATTAATGCTTTGAATTCTTGTATATCATCATGCATGATGCATCTCTTTTTTTAAACTGATTTTCCTTATACCACTATTTTCACAAAACTTGCTTAAATAATTTTTTGAAAGGATATTTAAGAATCTAATATTTATAAAATTTACAGCGTTTTTTTTTTCAAAAATCAAATTCTTATCTTACATTCACATGCACAATCACAGTCTACTCTTTTTCTCCAAATGCATAAAGGTATAAATATAAAATATTTAAATTATTTATGAATTATAAAATAAGTTACACTATGTGTTCCAAGTTCCAGCTTCCAAAGTTATCACTCGTGTTACTCTTTAATCTTTCCTTCCCAATATTATACAGATGTTTTGAATTTGTAATTACTGCTAATAAGAAAATCCTTAACTATATAACTGTTAATAATCATATAGTGCATAGTTATTGTGATCTAGAAAATCTAGTAGCCTAGGGCAATGAAAACTCTCCAATCAGCCTCAAGCTGATAGTTTCTATCTCTTTTAAGATGTAATTTCGGGTTAAAGAGACAATTTCATTCCAAAAGTTTTCAATGAGTTTTTCTATGGGCAATTTTGCCTCAAAAGTGTAAAAAAAAAAAGTAACTTTATCCTGACCGTTATTCTAATTAATTTTGATTATTAGTTGACTAAATATGTTGATATGACAGTCTACATGTCATCTACGTCATTTTTATTAATATCCAAATTTATCCAAAAACTTTTAAATCTAATTTTATAAAAAAATAAAATAGATAACATATAAACTTCCAAAGTAAAAATGCCAATAACCCTTGAAAAAAAAGATTAGATTATGGACATGGGCCTGGTGGGTGAGAAAACCAATAGGTCAGAGAAAAAATGAGCTAGCCCACATAAACTTTATTGGATTGGATCTTTTACTCCGAGAATAGATCTAGTAATGTTATTATTAATGTTCTGTATCAAAAAAAAAATGTTATTATTAAAGTTTAGGGAAAATCCCGTAAAAATATCACCAAAATAGGTAAATCCTGATTTAATGTAGCGAAATTCTGAAATTCTGATTCGGTGCTACGTTAGTACGGATAAACAGTGCGGATATGCGAAAAGACGATTTTTCCTTTCAGTCCTCCCTCTCGTCACCTTAGAATAACAACACGAGACTTTTAATTAACAATTCATGATTCTTGATTAACAACTTCATTTTTTTCATTTTACTTTCACAATAACAACATCGGTCTTGTTATTAACAACACTATATTCTACATTAACAACTCCCGTTTCTTGTTTCACAACTTCGTAATTTAAGTTTCAGGGCTAATAACAAGTTAACAACACATCTTTCTTTATTAACAACACCGCATTTTACATTAACAAAATTATATTTTTGAGATATGAATATGTGAAAGAATAAAACTGAGTTATTAATCAAGAATTAAGAGTTGTTAATTAAGAATTTTGTGTTCTTATTCTAAAGTGGCGAGAGAGAGGGTTCAAGGGTAAAATCGTATTTTTGCATACCCGCACTATTCATCCGTACTGACACAACACTAAATCAGGATTTTGGAATTTCGCTGCACTGAATCGGGATTTCTCTATTTCGGTGGTATTTTTAAGGGATTTTCCCTAATGTTTAAATTAAACAATTGTAAAAAAATTGTTAAATTAAGCTGTTGTAAGAGGTGATTTTGAACCCTTTTTTTTTTTTTAAATAGTATCACACTGAATAAAATTCACATAGAGTGGCTTTTATCTGTACATTTTCCATTAATTGCATTTCTTTTTGAAAGACAATTGAAAAGATTTTCTCTTCACAAATGACAAAATCTCAAACTTCGTTTATTTAGTGAAAGATTTTGGACACCACTTCAATATTCAAAAATTATGCAAGTAATAATATTTATAAATTCTTAACAGTACAAAACAGCAAATTACTTACCTCTTGCATTTTTTTCAAGCATACAAAAATTATGAAAAGTCATAATATTATGCAGGTGTTATTTGGTTTTAGGTTTTTCAAGATTTACATGAATTTTGAATCATACATAGGATTACATAATTTAATATCTGCCTTCTCATTCTTGTAAAATTATTTACAGTAGTTTTGTTTCGTGTCATTTTGTCAACCCTGGGAGACATGTGGATCACTTCATGCAAACTCATTATTCCGACCTCTGGTCGCATGGAGTTGTTACGTATCAACCCCGGGAGGAATCTTATTTCTCATTCTATGTCCTAATAACATACTTATTTAACTTCTTTTCTTTTCGTGCAAAGCGTTGTAACTTTTTTATGTTTTTGTTTCTTTTTTGGGCAGAGCAAGGTGTTCAAAGGTTGTTTCTTGTTAGCAGTGTTTCGGAACTTGGACAAGACAGGTTGATAAAAATAGGCAAATCAGTCGGTAAACAGTCCGATCCGGTTCACTATGTTTTTTTTAAAAAAAAGTTTTAAGATTTTATATTAATAAGCTTGAAACCTTTAATTTTTCACCCGTATGTCTCAGGATTAGCTTCGATTTGATATCGATCTGATTCACTAACCTTTAACCTAATACCTGGTCGATTCATTGCTTAGTCCGGGTTCATGAACCTTACTTATTAGAGACGCTTTACACATTACAGTGCCATATGAAATTATTAACCTTCCACGACGACATTATATTAATTAATTAATTAGCCTTCGAAAAAAAAAATAGGAAAGATCCTGACGGAGAAATGGATCCCAAATAATATCAGATGGTGTGTCTGAAAATAAATTCCCGTGGGATATTGTAAGGAGAATATTAATAGAATATTGGAATATACTCGTTCACTTTCCGGGTCATTTTCAATTTCAGAGGTGGCTGAGCCCAAGTTCTAATCCAATGGCGGCTGAGCATCTTCGTGTCGACGAAAGGGACGCCGCCCTTTTTGGTAATTTACCATTCAACGTCCAACTACATGGTTAGGTACATACAAAACAAGCTCCCATGGCCTTGAAAGCTCGTTGTCAAAGGAAAAGCAAAAGTTAGGGCATGTTTGAATTAATTTTTGCAAAAACATGTTTATGTAAACTGATATAAAATTTTGGCTACGTATTTATTTCGTAAATTAGGTTGAAAAAATAATTTATACGCTAATCCAAAGTCGTTAAAAACGGAGAAGGAGTATGTGCTTGCCATAGCAAAGAGGCTAATAATAACAAACACTAGCCTCTTGGACATTTTACAATGAACAAGCATCTTAAAACACTGTGTGCTTCAAGACTCAAACTCGATCTGTGCAAAATATGGCCGCCATGCCCACCATGATGTGTCGCATGCGGATGGAAGTCTTTTGCACCAAACCCTACAAATCATACACAACAAAAACTATTTCATATACCACGCACGCTTACATGTATATTCCTCCTATCTTAAATATAAAATCTAGTTTATAATACAAATCGTAATATAAACTGAGTCTTACATTCAACATCAGAAGAAAGAGTTCTTGTTTATGAGAGAAGAAGCAAAATATGGAAAGAAAGAGAGACGGCGGTGGGAAATGGAGATGGGAGGATGAAGATGACAGAGGGAAGGCAAGAATGAGGGCTGTTTATAAAGGCAGCACCGACTGGCTTCCTAGGGCTTCTTCCATCGGGCAACGGGCAGGCCATGCCCTGCTGGTTTTGCTGCCCCAAACAATAAACTATTCTGCAACTTGCCCAAGTGGGAACTTGTAGTTGTTCTAGATATATATCGTTTATTTTTATTTGGTTTTACCGTTTTACTGAATTTGTATATTTTAACTATTTACTATTTATAGAAGGAAATTGCGTGTTACAGTTTCATGCTTGTGTACCACTTACGCTTCCCTCGCCTCTTGTTACCAACCGCCACTTTTGGGATCCATATTCCATGCTCATCCCCTAATTTTGGGGGGGTTTTTTATTTTTTTTTATTTTTTGAAAAAATACTCCATGTGCAAAAAGTTAATTAACTTAAAATATCAGGTGTCAAAAAAATATTTCAGATATTGGGTGCTATTAAAAATATATTTTAGATTACTAAGGAAAAATATTTTTGAATGCAAAATTAGAAATTAATTAATTTGAGATACCGAATGATAAAAATATTTCAAAATGCAGTATACAATTTAATCTAAATAAATAAAAATATATAAAAAATATAAGAAAATGGCCCTCACCCCAAAATTGAACGGATGAGCATGTTGTGCTCATCTTTTGGATGAGCATAGTATGAGGACCCCCTCTTCTGCTTCCAAACTGTATTTTCATTTCTTTCATACTCCAGCATTGCGTTTATTTTTTTCCCTTTTAAAACTAATTTATAGGTGTTTCAATTTTAGAATATTCGAATCTTATATATGGGCAATATGTCATTCACAGCCGACAATTACAATTTTAGAATATTTGAACTCATGGCCTAACTCCTTTATTACAGCTCTCAAATCCAATATTCTTCATTTTGTTAGGTAAAAATGGCAAAACCTTGGCTTTTTGTAATTTCATCAACTCAAACTATCATCATTTGTCAAGAATAATAAATGGTCAATCGGAATAAATCCTCTAAAGTCAAAATCAATTGTGTATATATATATACACTGAACTGTCAAAATCTTTTTGTAAAAAAAAAAAATTCTACAAAAATAGAGATTCTAGGAACTAGCCATGATACAATATCAAGTTACTCTGAGCAGCACCAGCCACTACATTACATGTTGGATGCCAAGCCACATGCAACAGCTCGGAGTTTAAGTTAAAATCTAAGTCATCCTCTATTATGCCTTCGCCTACAAAACCCAATAAAGCCCTCAACATCATATACACTTGAAGAAAACAGCAACCAAAAAAAAAAATTAATTGAAAGCAAATAATCCAACCACCTTGGTCAAACTCTGGTTTCATGTGGCTTATTATAGGTGATGACCTTCTAACCCTCCTTTTAGGGAGAACTGGCATCCTGTAGCTGTTTAGAAAATTATAATAATAAGAAGAGGAAACAATTCATTGATTTATACACACACACACACACATATATATATATACATCCCTATATATTATTAGCATTTACCATGCTCTGCAAATTCCAAAGTCATCAATTTGTACGTTGGAGATTACCTACCTGTCAACCCTTCCAATTATATTCAGTTTGATGTCTTTCACACATCCATTCGCCTTGGAGAATATCTTCAGGCGATTACTGAGAAGTTGGTAAAGACAGAGATTAGCGCGCGCACAAACAACTTAGTTGTTCACGATAATAACCATCAAGATAAATTTGCATATTTTGACAAGACAGACCTGTACGAACCAGTTGCAAAACTACGTCCATCTCTACTATAGCAGCAATCAAATTGATCAAATATGTGGTCCTCGGTGTATAACTCGGCCAGCTTCACCAAAAACTCACGTATGCAAGTTACATAGTGTAGCAGTATATATATATAGTAGTACCATTCATGAAATATATATATATATATATATATAATAAGTGCAAGTACTGTACGCTTAAATTTGTTAATTATGTACTGGAAGAAGAGCCTCTCTTACTCTAGGGCGCAGGTGCTCATGAATTCTGAATGTTGTAACTGGACGAGAATCCATACGCATGTCCCAAAGCTAGAACAACAAATGAAAGCATATTGTTAAATTCCTAATGCACTAAAAGGTATGGCATAAGAATAATGCTAAAAGAAACCTGTGTATGTTGTGCTGTTAGAGTTGTACATGGATTCCAAACTTCAAAAGTGAATGTTTAACTAATACCCCAGAGAGCCTTTAAATTCATAAGCCTTACCAGGAAAAAACAAGGCATACATAAAACATGGTTTTCAAAGAGGGCAACTTGTGATTCAAGTGCAGTAACTAGCTAGAATACGATTCTGTGATGAAAAAGTTTTTCATCAATGAAGAAGTAGCAGAAAGACCTTCATATTCAAGTAATCACGACTTATAAGCTGTTGCCCGCCAATGCCATCATCAGCCAGAAATTTTACATCAGAGATGCATGCAGCCATTTCCTCAAAAGGGGATTTCATACCAAAGAGTGAACGATCAAGAAATCTGTATAATCAAAGCTGAATGAGAACAAAGACATTGGCTGATCAAAAAAGAAACCAATCGTACATACACTTTAGCACTACGGTCACATCTCATTCCTTGTCTCATGTCAGATATACGAATAAGACCATGTGAGCTGCCATATGCTAGCAAGTTGCAGTGTACTGGATGGAATTCAGCTGATATTATCATCTCTGTTAATGAAATTTTTTACAAATCAGTTAATGGACAAATACAAGTGACTAAGTTAGTATGGCTTTATTCCTATGCCATGGCAGATGGATTTATCAAATTAGTTTGTCAATTTATTAACTTGGAAACATTATGGGAAGTGTTAACAAAAAAAATATAAATATGAATAAACATGAACTAAAATATGCAAGAAATTAAACAGAGGATGACTAAGTTACCAAAAGCATCCTGCATGTTTGGTGGCTTCATGTCGATGAGATTGAAACTCCGATCACTGACCTCAATATTCCATAAATTGATTCTAAATTTATCAGCTGAAATAAAGGTCTGGGCATCACTGTTACAGGGATCAAGAAACCAGGTTATCTCGTTCTCCTCAAATAACTAATAAAATAATAATGACATAAAGAGGACAGCATATTGTGTACCTATTATTTGAAATGGAGTTAATATTAAAGATGTGATCTTGACCAAACACCCTTTGGCATTTTGCATGTAAAGTGTTGCCTGTACCTGCAATCTAATTTCAAAACATATTGATGATCAATCTCGTATATATGCTAAGAAATGTTGCCTTATGGCAGAAAAACAATGACAAAGAGAGAAACTGCTTTATTCCAAAAAGAACCAACCTCGTCATCAATGTCAACGTCTTGAAATGTTGGATCCTCCTGAGACAGGGTTTCTTGCCCATTCATGATACTCCTTTGAGACATCAGAACATTTTCTGAGCTTAAAAATCGATGAGGTTCATGAGGAAACGCTTGTTCAGATTTTTCTGCTCTACGTTCCTTAATCTACTCCCAAAGAAACAAAGAGGAAAAGAAAGAAGAAAGAAAAAACAGTTAACAGAATGCAGAGAGGTTTGTGTTAGGAGGGAATGAATCTTCAAAATCAATCTAAAACCCGTACCGTCCATAATTTAATCTTTTTATTATTTGCTGAGAGAAGAAGCAGCAATCCATTCTGTGCAACAAACCAGCTCACTTTCTTAATCCTCTCTTTGACTACCGCACTAGTGAAGTAATCAACCTACACAAGAATTACAGGAAAAAAACATGGAAGTCAGCTAGAATCAGAGAGACCCAAGAAATGCTTTCAAGAGAAATTAAGATGAACATGCTTCAGGCTCGTGACTCTGGAATTCTGACTTAAACCGAAATTTAGGACGTCGCGCAGGAGCCGAATCCAGTTCCTCCATAAATTTTCTACGATACATCGGTTCCTGATTTAACCATAAGAAAACGACAGCAAGGAAAAAAAGTGGTTCAAATTCAAATGCAAAGGAAAGAAGATATGATAGTTTGAGATTGTAAAAGGAATAAGATGATACTCACAATATTTCTATCATATCTTTCAAATATGGCAACACGTCCTCCTTGGTCTCCAGTGGCTAGATAATGGCCACGCTTCTCGAATTGAATCGCCGTTATGATATCATCTAAAAGAAGAAGTGCATGCGAGAGAAATAAGCAAAAGAAATGAAAAGGCACAAATTTTCAAGTATCTTGAATCTTCAAATTAAAGATACGAAATGTGAACAGACCCTCGTGAAGTTCGTCGGCGGAGGAAAGGTGGCCGAATATCTGATAGAAGTTCCACTGCGGAGAAGAAGAGGACTCAGACATGAAGCTATACCGTGGAAGGACAATTGTGAAAGGTAAAAAAGATGCAATGAATTTGAAACTTTGGATTGTGAAAACTGGGGACTTCACAGTCTATTACGTATTATCTTGAATCTCAAGAAGCGGAGGTCGACTTCTTTTCCCGCGCACAAAAACCGGTGGTTGTTATGATTCAGTTACTGTCAAGATCTCACTCTCTCTGTTTTTTTTTCCTTTTGAGAAAATTCTAGAAAAATATAATTAAAAATGAGTAAAGATAAATTGGTATTGTGAATTTATAAAATTTCATATTAAAACTGAAGTAGGAATTTGAGATTTTCAATTCTGACTAAATGACCAAGCTGCTTTGAATTCAGTTGTGAAATATGAAAATAAAATCATTAATGTAAAATCTAATATTGTTAATATAGATCCAAATGTAATTATTGACCCCTAAGACGTGTGCCCTCAAAATTATCCTTGACTTTTGGGATATGAATTTGTGAAACATGAAAGTATAGTCGTTAATGTAAAATATGATGTTATTAATATAGATACAGATGTTGTTATTAACCCCTGAAATTTGTGTCCTCAATTTAGGGTATTTTGGTAATTTGATCAAAATTAGAAATCTCAAATTCCTACTTCAGTCTAACTAAAGATTTGATAAATTCAAAGCACCAATTTATCTTTCCCATTTTATTTTTCTATAATTTTCACAATCTCTTTTCCTTGTGTTTCTGTGTTGGATGTGTGATAAAATTTGAAGTAGTCACTAGTCAGGCCGCCATTTTTTAATAATAAATTTATTTTTTTAAGAAAAAATTAGTCAAGATATATTATTATTGTTATTATTATTATTATTATTATTTAAAACATGAAAAAATTACATTAATTTTGACCCTTCAAAATCAATTTGGATGGTCCAAATTAGGATAATCACTTCATCCCTATCTTTTTAATGAGCATAAAATTTACTTGGTATTTGTACTTTATTTTAGGAAAAATTATATCCAGGTTTCAAATAAGAGAAAAAATTTAAAAAAATGGTCCCTTGAAATCTTAAAATTGTCAAAAAGTCCTGTGGAACTTTTTTGAAATAAATTTCAATTCTGTAAATAAGTCTATTGGCGTTCGCTGGCAAGTCCATGGGCGCGTCATTGACAAGTTCAGGGGCGTTCATTGACAGATCCATGAGTGTCCATTGACAAGTTTATGATTGAAATTTATTACAAAAAGTCCCACGGGACTTTTTGGCAATTTTGAAATTTCAAGGGATCATTTTTTCATTTTTTTTTCTTTTGTCGAGGGCCTGAATGTAATTTTCTCTTTATTTTATCATGAGTTAAAATGTAAAAATACTCCTAAATTTATTTCAGAAGAGCACCTAGCACCCATAAATTTTTTTTAGTGCAAAAGTGCCTATGAATTTTTCTAAATAGGGGCAAAAATGCCATCACTGTTAGAGGAAGGTAACTATTGCTACTTTTATTTGAGTGGATCCCACACGTTACTTTTTAGATGCAAAATTATCCATTAGCTTTAAGGGTTTGTTTGATATGAGGGGAGGGGAGGGGAGGGAAAGTGAACAGAGGGAAAATTTTTTTGAGTTGAATTTAAAAAAAGTAGAGAAGTAGGGTTAAAAATTTTTAATTAATTTTTTTACTCTTTTATCTTATATATTCTCTTTATTAAAATTTTATTACTCTACTTCTTCAATCTTTTAAAATTCAACTTATAAAAAATTTCCCCCCCTTCAAATCCCTTACACCAAAGAGACCCTACTGGAAAATGAGTCCAACATACATGAAAATAAAGTTATAAATGTAAAATCTTATCTAATTAATATAGATACAAATATTGTTATTGACCCCTGAAATTTGTGCCTTCAATTCAAGGTATTTTTGTAATTTGGTCAGAATTGGAAATTACAAATTTCTACTTCAGTTCTGACTAAGGATTTGATAAATTCGTAACACCAATTTATCTTTACCCATTTTTAATTATATTTTTCTGAAATTTTCACAACCTCTTTTCCCCGTGCCGCTGTGTTGGATGGACTTGGTGTGATAAAATTTGGAGTAGTAGCTAGTCAGTTCGCCATTTTTTAATAATAAATTTATTTTTTTAAGAAAAAATTAGTCAAGATATAATAATAATATTATTATTTAAAACATGAAAAAATTACATTTATTTCGACCCTTTAAAATCAATTTGGATGGTCCAAATTGGGATAATCACTTCATCCCTATATTTTTAATGAGCATGAAATTTACTTGGTATTTGTACTTTATCACTTCATCCCTATCTTTTTAATGAGCATGAAATTTATTTGGTATTTGTACTTTATTTTAGGAAAAATTACATTCAAGAGAAAAAAAATAAAAAAATGGTTCCTTAAAATTTTAAAATTATCAAAAAGTCTCATGAGACTTTTTTGCAATTAATTTTAATTCTGCTCATAAATTTATGGGCGTCTATTGACAAATTTATGGGCATCCATTAACAAATTCATGAGCGTCCATTGACAAGTACATTATTAGAATTTATTTCAAAAAAGTTTCACGGGATTTTTTAGTAATTTTGAGATTTCAAGGAATGATTTTTTTATTTTTTCTTTTGTAGTTGATTGAATGTAATCTTTCCTTTATTTTATCATGAGTTAAAATGTAATATACCCATAAATTTATTTCAGAAGAGCACTTGGCACCTATAAATTTTTTTTAGTGCAAAAATGCCTATGAGCTTTTCTAAATAGGGGCAAAAATGCCATCACGGTTAAAGGAAGGTAACTGCTGTTACTTTTTATTTGAATGGACCCCACATGTTACTTTTTAAATAAAAAATATCCATTAACTTTAATAAAAATGAGTCCAACAACAAAAACTTTTTAGATATGCATATACATATATAAACTGCCAGCATTTTTGTCCCTTCATGTGTAAGGGTGACGTGACGTCAACCTCACAACATGCCACCAATACGTAGTTAACGCAACTCAATGATTATCTACCGAATATAAAGTTTCAAAGGAGGCAATAATCCGATATGATGGGTGCTTGCTTTGCTATTCTAATCGTTCCATCTTCTCCATTGTCGACACAAGGCCTAAAGTCGCCCTCTTGAACACCGAAAATGTCTCAAACCAGGCAAGCTTCATGAGAACATTGTATGATACTATAAATTGTTAGAACCGGCTAACAACCAAGAGGGGGTGAATTAGGTGTAAAATAAAACTTAAGAACTTTGAAAATATTTTTGCATCTTAGTGAAAGCAATCAGTATGAAAGTAATGAATCATAAATCAACAGTCAGTTATTTAAATAATATAAGCTGGAAATATAAGAGCTTAAGGAATAGAATATGCAAACTGTGATTTATCTTGATTCGGTCTAATCCATGATGACCTACGTCCAATCCCTAGGCTCCTCCTGAGATTTTTAATCCACTATCTTCTTATTTAATCTAGGCACAAGACAAGCCTCTATAGTTCCACAAGTTTAGCTGGGCACTTACGAAGCCTTTTACAAATCTCTCACCGAGTTACTCCCCTTTACACACTGTAAGGATACAATCTTGATTGATGAAGGATTACAATCAATCTTCTCTCTCAAAAGTAAGTAAGATGAACATTGGAGTACAATACATATAATTTCTCTCTCTAAGGTAAATGATATCAAAGCTAGAAAAACAGAGAGTACTTGTTCTCTTCTCTCTCTAATCATGATTTTAGCATTTTACCCTAGTTGCTCTCTTCTCTTATGCTTTAAATGTTATTTTATTTATAGTTGATGAAGATCGATGACCGTTGAGCTTTTCTTCTTTCCGTCGAGGCTTTCAAAATATGACTGTTGAAATTGCCGTTAAAAGCTTCTAACACAAAGTGCTTTTTCCAATTTGTGTGTTAATCCTTCCTTGATCACCTGAAAAATACTTAAGCACTAATATAATGAAATATTAGAGTGTTAAAAGTAAGAAGAGAAGGTTACACAACATTCCAATGATTTTTAGAAGTTATGAAGAGTTGCTATGTTTTCTTATAAAAGCATCATTGGATGGACCACTTCGAGTGTTGTGCTAGTGATGCATTACTCGAGTGATCACTCAATGATTTAAATAGATTACTTGATGTATCACTTGAGTGCTCTGCTAGTGATGTTGTTTGACGCATCACTTGAGTGGTCACTCGAGAGTGATCTGCTCATTTTAAATTCAATTATGGTAAATGACCTATCATCATAAAGCTGTTATTGTCTACATTCCAATGCAAAAAGAATTAATTCCAAATTCATTGTAATATGAAAGTTATGATCCAAATAGTGACTACTATTCTAGGCAGTGTTTGAATTTTTGAGTATCAAATTCCAGAAGGCATATTGCTTCGAATTTAACTCCAAATTTGACAAATAACCTATCTATAGAAAGAACTTTAAGCCTAGTTTCATATAAATCAAGTTTATCATAATCAGATGTATGGTTTGAGAGATATATCCAAAATACCGAACCTCTATTGTACTGAATGAAAATAGAATACCAGAATACTGCATCACTAGTACATCACTCAAGTGATGTTGCCAGTGATGAGGATCACTCGAGTGATCATCTTTGGAGGTATCATAACTTTCATATAAGCTATTTTAGTTTCAAATTGACACATTCCAACCTTCATTTGACTATAAAGACCTTCGGTATTGCTTTTAAGAGTTTGAATATTAATATTCCCATTAGATCTTGCAAGTTCTTCTTTCTTCAATCTCTCTTTGTCTTTTTTATCATTCCAATTTAAGAACTTCTTCCTTTCTTTGACTCAATATGATGAAGGTTATTCTTTCTTCACTCTTTCTTCTTGTTTTTCTAGTTGATGGTCATTCTTCATAATGTAGCTCAATAACTTTTTTCTTTTCTTGATTTCTTCCTCTCATAGTTGATAACTTTAATTTTCAATATCTTCTTAATCTTTTCTTTGATCATTCACCATAATCCAACTTGATGGCTTCTCTATTTTCTTGACTATCTTCTACCTTCCTCTTTATTTACTTGATTAATCTACAAGAAATTTCACATTAAATATAGTAGTTAGTCAATATAGGAAATAAGTATATTATGCAAATTTTTTGCTCTTACTATTTAGAATCTATATTTGACACCATTAAAACTAATCATATCTAACATAAACCAGACGATAGATGAGGCGGGTAAACCTACTATGGGGAAAAGGAAGTATACTAGTTTAGATCTAAGGTTTGTAAGGTTACCTCTTGAGATCTCGAATCCTCTCTCTCTTCTTGAGCTAAAAATGGTGTCTTCAAGATCATGGATGCTTGAAGAATCAAGGTTTAAAAAGGGATATCATGACAAAAATCACAAAAAAAAGCTCAAGAATCACTTCTTACCTTAGATTTCTTCTTCCTTTTCTCTAAAGCTCTCAAGGTCTCTCTCTCTCTCTCTCTCTCTCTCTCTCTCTCTAGTGTTGGACTAAATCTAGTGAGTCTTATTAAATTTCTCTTCTTTCCTTCTAGCCATTGATTTCACCAAGGGTTGACATGGTGACACATGTCTTCTACCATACTTCCCTCCATACTTTCACCATACCTATTCACTTTATGCCATACTTCATTTATCATTTGACTTACTTGCTCCTTTACCATCATCCATCATGATCTTCATGTCCATACTTCATGTCATACTCACCTTACCATTGTCATCATTATTCTTTTCTTGTAGCATTTTGGACATGTGCTCATGAAATTAATCATCATTTAATCTCCTCTTCATATGATAATGGTGCTTAGCATGTTAAATTTCATTAAATCAATTTCCCCCCCATGCATTTCATGCTAGGCTAAATTATTGAAGAGAAGGGAAGAAAAATGGTTTCAACATTTTCATAATTCCCTTAATTGATTTATGCCCAAGTTCCTCTAATTTTATAAATTCTTGATTTATACCATTATGAATAATCCTCTTTATACATTTTCTTTTATTTTTCTTAATTAATTGAAATTGAATCCAATTAATTGAAAAATAATTAATCTTGGGCTAAATTGGCAAAAGTATAATTTTGCTATCACCTTTGTAAATTAGTTCAATTCTTAAATTAATTTGTCAATTTCCTTATGAATATAAATATTTCAAAATTCATAAGTTTCAAATTTCATAAATATCTACCATTTTATTGAATTTCTCAATTAATTATAATATATTTTTTATGAATATAAAATTTAGGATGTTACATAAACTCTAATCAATTCTAATCTACTTAAAACAACGGAGACACAACACCAAACTAGTACACCAAAACACAATAGATCTTGTCAGCGGACAAAAAACAAAAATAATACTCTCAGCAACTAGCCATTACTTTTGGCATTATTATGTATAAATATAAATATATTGTCCTCCTTTATAAGTGTTGCTCCAGCTTGTTGATTGACATGCACTTATTAAAAAAAAAAAAAACACACGCGTGTTCACCCAAACACGTCTATGCAAAAAGTTTCCATATTTGAATTTGCCTTATACAATAATATTTTACTGCTAATTAATGTTCAATATGAATATAAAAGTTGTCCTGAGGTGGTTAATAAAAATGTGTGTACATATAACATAAAATTTTAAAGGGCAGCTTGAAACTTTAGAGTGGTGTTAGAATAAATCTAGAGTGGTTCTGAATAGAACATTAATAGATATTTATGTTTGTGATTTTGTAGACTCTTATTGAGAGCTTCGGAGTAACTCTATGTTATAACATGTGTATTAGGACGTAACATGTAACTCTGAATATTTTTCCATATACTTGTGAATTATAAATGATTGTGGATGACTATCTTTTATTAAACAAAAAATGGACTGACTTATATATATATATATGTGTGTGTAGGTATTATAAATTTCCAAGTAAGAAATGATATAAGTAAATTTCTTTATAACTCACTTTATTCACATAGTTAATAATTTAATTATAATTAATGTATTGTTGGATTATTGTTTTCTTTTAGGCATGTTTGAATATGTGATAGTATTTTATACGAATGGAAGTATGATTTGTTGTACCGTGTCTTTTAATTATATTATTGGTTATTGAATATAACTATCATGGCGGTTGCATTTGTGATGAGTTGGAGTAAAGAGAAATTTCTATGTTGAGATCTTTTATCACTTGGTATACCATCACTTGGTGCACAATAGATAACATTTGTCAGGGTCCCTTCTTCCATATTTTCCTTTGGCGGGATTGCATTGGAGCTGTGGGACATGTGACACCTCCTTAGTTGTGTCCTTGTAAAGAGGGGAGTCATATTCCAGACTTAAGCTCTACACCTTTGGCCTGACATAACTTAAGAACTGGTGAGCTTGGGACAATCCAGTCAAATGGATGAGTTTCTATTGGACTATGTGTTAGCCTATGGCTCTAGTTAGTAGAATAAGGTTGGACGGTGATGTAAGGGAGGTTGCATCTTGCATATTACATAATTGTATATTATATGTTGTGATAAAAATACAGATTGACATAATAATGATTAAATTTGTAATTGTCTTGTATGAAGATTATGGTACATACAAATATATATATAACAAGTTTGTTCTTTTCATCATATGTGATTTATTTGTGTACGGTATAAACTTTCAGTAGTTACTGAGACGTTGAATCTCATCCTATTATATTAACATTTTTCAAGTGAATATTCTAGTAGGATGCAAGGGAAGGCATCTGCAGAGTGAGCCTTGAAGGTTCTATTAAGCTCCTTGTGCATTTTCATGCCACTTTATATTTAATTGTCATGACACTAGGATTATTTTTGTCCTAAAATATTTTGGTTGATAAATATTTGTTTGAAACTAAAATTTTGAACTAATTGTTGAAAATATCAAGTAAGTGTTGCTCAAGTTTTGTTCGGATAGAGCCCCTAAGTTCATAAGTGACGTTTTTAATAGATTGAACGTTAAGTATATATGTCGTTTCGAATGTGGTGTTACATACATGATGTTGGACATATTTTTGATAAAAGTTAATGGGTATTTTTGTATTTAAAAAGTAATATGTGGGGTCCATTCAGCCAAAAAGTAATGCCATTTACCTTTCTATAACAGTGATGACATTTTTGCCCTAATTTATAAGTACTTTTGCACCAAAAAAAGTTTATAGGTGCTAGATGTTTTTTTAAAATAAATTTATGGGTATTTTTACACCTTAACCCTTTATCATTGCATGAAATTTTAAAAGAACATTTGTTGGCAAAAAGAATTACAGATTAAGGTGCAAAAATGCCTACTAACTTATATCAAAAGTGCACTCAACATCATAAACTCTTATTGGGTGCAAAAGTACCCACAAAAATTCAAAATCAAAGCAAAAATGACACATCCATTAATATGGGCTAACGTCTGTTATTTTTATAGTGGGGCTCACTCTATTTTTCTGAAAGTACCAAAATGCCCCTGGCTAAAAAATGGTAAAGGTGCAAAATACCCATAAACTTTTACCCAAAGTGAGTCAAACACCATATGATTTTCAAAAGTGCAAAAATACCCATGAACATTTAAAATAGACATGGAAGTACCAAAATACCCCCAAGTAAAAAAATACACACAGTGAATATATTTTATGAAAATTATTTATATGTATTTATTAGGTACTCTAGACAAATTTGGGCATCTAGTTCGTTGTTTCTCTTTTGTTGGTATAAATATTTTGAATCTAATTTAGTTTAATGAATTGATTTATTTTTTAATTAATCAATTTCATATCCCTACAACTTTAATTTTTTTGACATACAATAATATGTTCCACCATAATTATTTTCTTATGGTCTTATATTTTTCACCTTATATTTAATTCTTAAAAATTTTATAAAAATGAAATAGAAAATTTAAGTGTGTTAATTGTAATTTAATTTATAAATAAAATTAATAAAAAATCGAATAAGATATTAATAGAAATTTTAATAGCATGTATTCCAACATAATATATGTTATCAAGTCCAATTGCTAAATTATCACATCCAATTTCTTGGGGGTTAATTGTATATTAATTAGGGATAAAATTAAAAAGTTATTAAGTTTAAAGATAGAATTAACAAAGTTTAAGATTTTTCTTAGTTCTGATAAAACATGTTAGAAGTGATTTATAAATCGGGGTAGGTGAGTAGATAATAGTAATTTTCTTGCTATTTTAAAGTTAATGTATAAAATTTCACATTATATTCATAACAAGAGCATAGAACTTGAATAGTTAGATAAATAAGGTTTTTTATAAGTTGGGGGTATTTTAATATTTTAATGTCCATTTTGAATTTTCATGGGTATTTTTGTGCATTTGAAAAACATTTGGTGTTTGAACACTTTGGGTAAAAGTTTATAGGTATTTGTGCACCTTTATCATTTTTAAGTCGGGGGCAATTTGGTACTTTCAGAAAAATAGTTTAGACCCCACTACAAAAAGTAACGAACGTTAACTCATTTTAACGGACGTGTCATGTTTTCTTTGATTTTGAATATTTATAAATACTTTTACACCAAAAAAGAATTTATGATGTTGGGTACACTTTTAGTATAAGTGGGTATGTATTTTTACATCTTAACCCAAAAAAAATTAAAAGCATCCCAAAAAAGTGATCCAAGTCTAGCTAGGTCTTACATGAATAAAATGACGCATAGAATTGGACTGATTTTATGCCTTAGCCCAAATATTTTTTTTAGTGAAAATGATAGAAAAAGAACTTTGAAATTATAAAATCTCAAATCAAGTATTTTTCACAAAATCTGGTAAAATGAGTTGTGAATTGCTTATTAAATCTTGTCTTCCTTTTATCAACTCTTGGTAACAAGCTTAATTTGGGATTTTGCAATTTTAAAGCTTTTTTCTATTATTTTCCCTATTTTTTAATATCTTAGCCCAAAATCTTAAAACATTAAATATTAGTTATTCCTCCATATTTTTCTTGTTACTGCATGAAAGACATTGGCCTTTTTTTTTTTAAAAAAAACAAAACATCACACTTCTAATACAAATCACAATATGTTATTAAATTAATTTTTTGAATTTAATAAAAAAATATCCCCTAAACGTTCTACAAAAATAAAAGTTTGAATTGTTAAAGTTAACAATAAGATCAGAGGTCAATAATCATTGTTGATTTTAGTAATATTCTATTAATAGATTTGGGGGCTTTTTTTTTTTTTTTTTTTAAATTTGTGTGTTTAAATGTTTGTCACGCTTATTTGTGGATTGATGGACTCCCAAGTCTATATTGACTAAAATGATTGTGTATAGCTTTTCTTTCATATTGAAGAAAAAGCCGCTACCCTTTCTGGTAATATAGCTTTTGACATCCAACTACATGAAGCAAAATCCATTTTATTAAAGAAAACAACTTTCAAAATAATATTACATCCAATCTTTTATACAAGACCTAATTGACTAATTTGGTTAGATTAATAAAGCTAAATAAATGAATTTAAAACATTAATATTTATTATTTTACTTTAAACTAATTTATTTAACTTATAAACTGATAATATAATTTGATGATAAATATAAGTATTTCAAAGATAACGTATGCTACAATTAAGTAATTTATTTAAATTTTTAATTTTTTAATATTTCCAAATAAATTAATTAGACCTTATATTAAAGACCAGAAATAATATTATTACTCACAGTGGACAATTACAATTTTAGTTGAGGAAGCCAATAATGATGCAGATTGGCACAATATAAAGCCTTCTCATCAATATTTGACCCAATGGCCTAATTCCTTTATTACAACTCTCAAATCCTACATTCTTCATTTTGTTAGAAAAAATGACAAAACCTTGGCTATTTGTAATTTGGTCACCTCAAACTCTTATCACTTGTCACAACATATGCTCAACCAGAATAAATGCTCTCCAGTCAAAATCTATTCCATTGAACTTTCAAAATTTTTCTGTTAAAATTAAACTCTGTATGAACTACACATGATAGAATATCAAGTTCTTATCAACTGCACTGGCCACTAGATTGGATGTTGGATGACAAGCAACACGCAAAAGCTTGGAGTCAAAACCGGCGTCGTCTATGTTACCACCTACAAAACACAAAAAGCCCTTGACATCATAAAACACTCACCAAAAGACATAAACAGCAGAAAGAAAAAACTAATTGAAAGGATATAATCCAACCACCTTGATCCAACCCCGCAGGCCCAATGTAGTCTATTATAGGCGACCTTCTAACCGTCCCATTAGGTAGATTAGGCATCCCATGGCTGTTTAGAAAATAATAATAAGAAACAAGACATTGATTAATGCATACATCCATAATACTCCCTCCGGTTTTAATTATATGATAACATTTGAGAGTTGATCTTAATCCTAATTATAGGATAAAGTTTTAATTTTTATCAATTTATTCCCAAAATGCCCCCAATTGATACTTTCTCGATAATAATGAAACACAATATATATATATTTTTGGTCATCATGGTTCTCTAAATCATTTCCTGCGCATGTTTTACACTTTTCTCGGGGCCCTTAAAAAACATGAAGATATAATCTGGTTAAATTAATTAAGATTTATTTAAGAAAAGAAATAAAATTTTAACTATTTAGATTTACTATATATTATATATCCCATCTATCAACTTAAATTGCGTGGTGTAACCGAAACTGAAAACGATAGTTTGAGGAGATGATGTGACTCAATTGCCCTATGAAAGATGCCGTTTTCTTCTTGTAAAAGTGGAGTAAAGATTGGGATGAGCAGTTGCTGTGAGGTAATTCGGAGGAGAAAATGAGGGCTAAATTAGGAAAATAAATAAGATTAACTAATTTAACTACTATTCTTAATTTCTCCAAAATTAAGTAAATATGTCCTATAATTCGGACCGGAGGGAGTAATAATTAGTAGTACGTACTTGGCAATATCTTCAATTACATTCAGTTTGATGTCTTCTACACTTCCATTCACCGTGGAGAATATCTTCAAGCGATGACTGAGAAGTTGGCAGACACAAAGATTACCAAAGACATAAGCAAGTTAGCTCTTCACGATAACCATCAAGACAAATTTGCATTATTTCAAAAAGATAGACCTGTAAGAACCAGTTGCAAAACAAAGTCCATCTCTTCTAGAGCAGCAGTCAAATTGATCCAACATGAGCTCGTCCTCGTATAACTGGGCCATCTTCATCAAACAAAAGGAGCTGTAAACTATAGGAAAACTCACGTATGCGTATGCAAGATACATAGTGTAACATATACCATTTCATGATATATGAGAGCAAAAACGCTTATATGTTAATTATGTGATACGGTCATTTTTGGAAGAAGCCTCTTACTCTAGGGCGCAGGTGCTCATGAACTCCATGTATTGCAACTGGATGAGAATCCATACGCATGTCCCAGATCTAGAACATGAAAAGAAAGCATATTGTTAAATTCCTAATGCATTAAAAGGTAAGGCATAAGAATAATAATGCTAAAAAAAAACCTGTGCAGGTTGGGTTTCAAGAGTTGTGTACTACAATCTGAATAATTTTGGGCCGGGCTAAAAGAAATAATGGTCTCATCTATCCTCTTACTATAGTTCATTTATAGAGGTTAAAAGGATGTGTCTTTTAATTTAACCTTCCAAACTTTAGAAGTGAACGATTAACTAATTATATCCGAAAGCAAAAAATTTAGAAGCTTTACCAAGAAAAAAAAAAATCATACACAAAACATGATTTTCAAAGAGGACACTTGTGATTTTCAAAAGTTTTCATCACTGAAGAATTAGCAGAAAGACCTTTATGTTCATGTAATCACGACTTATAAGCTGTTCCCCGCCAATGCCATCATCAGCCAGAAATTTTACATCAGAGATCCACGAAGCTCTTTGTTCATGTGCGAGATTCAAGTCTAAGAGTGATGGATCAGAAAATCTGTATAATCAAGGCTGGATGAGAACTACATACTGATCAAAGCAAAGAAACCAATCCAACACTTAGAGGGGACTAAGGTGCAACATACACACTAGCAGTATTGTCACATCTCATTCCTTGTCTCATGTCAGATACACGAATAAGACCACGTGAGCTGCCATATGCCAGCAAGTTGCAGTGTATTGGATGGAATACAGCTGATGTTATCATCTCTGTGAATGGAATTTTTCACAAATCAGTCAAGTTAATGTTAATGAGCCAAGGAGTGACAAAAATAATTCACCATATATGCATGAGCAACACATCCGCTGGGCATATAAAGCCGAAATGTGGGACAAATACAAGTGATTAAGTTAGTACGGTTTTATTCCTGTACCATGCAGATGGATTTATCAAATTAGTTTGATTACACAAGAAAGGACACAATCCTCTTATCACCAGAGTGTTAAACTTCCCAAGGGAGACTGTCATCATAACTTGGAAATACTATGGAATATTGAGATGAAATTAGGATAAATTGGATCGTAATAATATAAATATGAGTAAACATGAACAACAATATGTAAGAAACCGAGGATGACAAAGTTACCAGAAGCACCCTGCGTCTCCGATGGCTTCATGTTGACGAGATTGAAACTACCATCACTGACCTCAAGATACCTTAAATTGATTTCATATTCATCTGCTGAGATAAATGTCTGGCCATCACTGCACAGGGATCAAGAAGCCAGGTTATTTCGTTTTCCTCAAATAACTAAAAATATAATAAGGGTATAAAAAGGACAGCTTAGTTCTACGTTCCCCTTGAACCAGGAAAGAGTATACGCGTATGGTGAAACACATGAAGGACGAGCAAACTGTACCTATTATTCGAAATGGAGTGAATATCACCGCTGTCCTCTCCTTGCTCATACACCTTTTTGCATGTTGTATGAAAAGTGTTGCCTGTGCCTGTAATCTACTTTCAAAACATACTGATGATCAATATGCTAAGAAATATGTTTCGTTCTCGCAGAAAAACAACGACAAACAGAGAAACTTCTTGGTTTCAAAAAGAACCAACCTCATTTTCTTCCTGAAATAGGTTCTCTGTCGTCCACTCCAAATGATCTCCATTAGCAGAAGACATTAAAACATTTTCTGAGCTTAAAAATCGAGGAGGTCCAAGAGGAACCACTTGTTCAGATTCCTTAATCTACTACCAAAGAAGCAAAAGGGAAGAGAAAGAAGAAAGAAAAAACAGTTAGAACAATTAAATGATGCAGAATTAAATTACAGAGACAATCTGTGCCAATGATGAAAATCATGCAGCAGTAACTACTAGAAGAGATTATTTATATCTGTTTGATGAGTTATCAGTTACATAATGCAGAGAGCTGTGTTAGGAGGTGAATGAATCTTCAAAATCAATCTACAACCCGTACCGTCCACAATTTAATTTTCTTAGTATTTGCTGAGAGAAGAATCAGCAATCCATTCTCTGCAACACACCAGCTCACTTTCTTAATCCTCTCTGAGATTACTGCATCACTGAACTTATCAATCTACCCAATAATTACAAGAAAAAAAGCCAAGAAGTCAGTTAGACACAGAGAGATCCAAGAAATGCTTCCTCTTGTATAGAACAAAAAGATGAACCTACTTCAAATTCGTGACTCTTGAATTGTGTCTTAAACCGAAATTTAGGACGTTGTTCATGAGCGGAGTTCAGTTCCTCCAAAAATTTATAACGATATGACGTTACCTGATTTAGGGCATAAGAAATCGACAACATGGAAAAAAGTGGTTCAAATTCAAATGAAATCGGAACAATGGAAAGATGATATAGTAGTTTGAGACCGATGGTAAAAGGAAGATGATACTCACATTCTTTCTATCATCTCTTTCAAATATCACAACACGTCCTCCTTCATCTCCTGTGGCTAGATAATGACCACGCTTCTCGAATTGAATCGCTGTTATGTAATCATCTAAAAGAAAGCCCCAAAAGTCCGTCTTTAAGTTTTCAAGTATCTTGAAACTTGAAAGATACGAAATATGAACAGAGTGGGAAAGAATTTTTATGAAAGAGACAGACCTTCTTCACTTTCGTCAGCGCGGGCAGGGGTACGTTGTCGGCGTAATATCTGATAGAAGTTCCACTGTGGAGAAGAAGAGGACTCAGCCATGACAGCTATGGGCTAAGATATACCGTGGAAAGACAATGGCGACGGGAAACCAATGAATCTGGGGAATTCACACCTCACAGTCTATTTTTTATTTTATTCTTCAATTCCTCTTTGCCCGCTTGGATTTTTAAAGATCCGGAGGTCATTTCTTTTCCCGCGCAAAAAAGCAGACGGTTGTTAGATTCAGTTACTGTCAGGAACTCTCTCATTTTTTTCCCCCTCGCAATCTCTTCTCCACGCGCTGAATGGTGTGATAAATTTTGGGTTACCCAAATTCTGTTTTAGACAGTCGGATTTAAAATTTATTTTTTTAAAAAAATTACTCAAACACAATATTATCAGTGTGCATCTATTAATATAAAAAAATTATTTATTTATAAAAAAGATAAAAAAAATAATTAAAACCAAACAAAAAATTTCATTGAGTATGGACTGTTCAAAATTAATTTGGATTGTCCAAGTTATGATGATCACTTTTGAGCATGAAATGTACTTGGTATTTGCACCAAATTTTATCAATATATATTGCTCACTTAGCTTATAACGTAGCATCCGAAAAAAGTGATGAAAGTCTGGCTAGGGCCCGTAACAATAAAATGATAGATAGAATTGGACTAATTGTACCAACATTTAGGGTCAAGGGATAGTACTTCACAACATAACAAACTAAGATTGAAATTCTTATTAGAAGAGGTGTTCATATTTAGTGTCCTACAGTGCCTCAAATAATATTACCTCCAATAGAAGAATACTATATTTAGCAAAAAAAAAAAAAAAAAAACCGAAAACAAAAAGGAGAAAAAATGGATTGAACTGATTGTCTGACTCCATGTCTTAGCCCAAATATTTTTTGACCATCTTAGTCCAAAATCTTAAAACATAAAATATATGGAACATTAAATATTAGTTATCCCTCCATTTTTTTTTCTTGTTACTGCATGAAAGATATTGACTTTTTTCATTAAAAAAAAAAAAGACCCTACTTCTAATACAAATCGCTATATGATTATTAAATTAATTTTGACATATAATAAAATTATCCCCTAAACATTCTTAAAAAAAGTTTGAATTGTTAAAGTTAACAATAAAATCAGAGCATGATAATCATTGTTGGCTTAATAGATTTGGATGCTTTATTTTTTGTATTTGTATGTTTCAATGTCTATCACATGCTTATTTGTAGATTGATAGAATACTTAACTTATATTGACTAAGAAGATTGTGCGTAGCTGTTCTTAAGACGCAGCCCTTTCTGCTAATTCAGCTTTCCAAGTCGAACTATGTGTGGCTTGAGTTATGTTTTTTATAATCCGATAAATAAGAAAGCTAATTGAAGGGAAATCAAGATCCATTCAATAAAGAAGTAACTTTCAGAATAATATTACATCTTACTCTTACTATATAATTCAATTGAATAATTTGGAAAGATTAATTAAGCTAAATAACTTACTATAAAGTATTTATATTTATTATCTTTTTAAAACTAATTTGACTGATTTATAAATTGATAATATAATTTAATAATACACACAAATGTTTTAGAAAAATCATGTAACATATCCTATAATGAAATAATTTATTTAAATTCGTTAATCTTTCTAAATTACTGTAATTAATTGGGCCTACTATCTAATTGTTCATTCCTTCACAGCCGACAGTTACAATTTTGATTGAGGAAGCCGGTAATGTTGCAGATTGGCAGAATATAAAAGCCTTACCATCAATACTTGACCCAATGCCAATAACCTAATTCCTTTATTACAACTCTCAAATCCAACATTCTTCATTTTGTTAGAAAAATTTGACAAAGCCTTGGCTTTTTTGTAATTTGGTCAACTCAAACTCTCATCATTGGTCAGAACATGTGGTCAACCAGAATAAATGCTCTACATCAAACTCAAAATCTAGTCCATTGAACTTTCAAAACTTTTCTGTTAAAAAAATATCCTACAAAAATAGAAACTCTGTACGAACTATATATGATAGAATATCAAGTTGCTTTTAACTACACCAGCAACTAGATTAGTTGTTGGATGCCAAGCAACACGCAACAGCTTGGAGTCCCTGCCAAAAATTAAGTCGTCGTCTATGTCACCACCTACAAAACACAAAAAACCCTCAACTTCATAAAACACTAACCAAAAGACAAAAACCACAGAGGGGAAAAAAACTAATTGAAAGGAAATAATCCAACCTCCTTGATCCAACCCTCCAGGTCTAATGTAGTCTATTATAGGCGACCTTCTAACCGTCCCTCTAGGTAGATTAGGCATCCCCTGCCTGTTTAGAAAGTAATAATAATAAGAAACAAGTCATTGATTTATGCATACACCCATATATATACATTAGCATTTACCATGCTATGCAAATTCCATGCAGTGATATTAATATCAGATTTGAACAAGAACCACAACCCACAAAAAACAATTTCCCATAGTTATCAATTTGTAGAAGATTACATACGTACCTGGCAATATCTCCAATTACATCTAGTTTGATGTCTTCCACATTCTCATTTGCTGTGGAGAATATCTTCAAGCGATGACTGAAAAGTTGGCAGATACAGAGATTAGCAAAGACACAAGCAAGTTAGCTATTCACGATAACTATCAAGACAAATTTGCATTATTTCAAAAAGATAGACCTGAAAGAACCAGTTGCAAAACAAAGTCCATCTCTTCTAGAGCAGCAGTCAAATTGACCCAACATAAGGCCATAATCATACATCTCGGCCATCTTCACCAAACAAAAGGAGATAAGAACAATAGGAAAACTCACGCACACGTATGCAAGCTAGTTACATTGTGTAACATATACTATTCATGATATAAGAGTGCAAAAACAATTATATGTTAATTATGTAATACAGTCATTTTTGGAAGAAGCCTCTTACCCTAGGGCGCAATTGCTCATGAACTCCATATGTTTCAACTGGATGAGAATCCACACGCATGTCCCAAAGCTAGAACAAGAAATGAAAGCATATTGTTAAATTCCTAATGTATTAAAAGGTAAGGCATAAGAATAATAATGTTAAAAGAAACCTGTGCACGTTGAGTTTTAAGAGTTGTGTATTACAATTTGACAAATTTTGGGGTTAAAAGAAATAATGGTTTCATATATCCTCTCACTATAGTTCATTTATAGAGGTTAAGAGGACGTCCCTTTTAATTTATCCTTCCAAACTTTAGAAGTGAACGCTTAACTAATTATATCCAAGAGAGCCATAAATTCAGAAGCCTTACCATGAAACAAATCATTCAAAAAACATGGTTTTCAAAGAGGACACTTGTGATTCAAGTGAAGTTACTAGAATAAAATTCTGGCATGAAAAAGTTTTCATCACTGAAGAAGTAGCAGAAAGACCTTCATATTCATGAAGTCACGACTTATAAGCTGTTGCCCACCATTGCCATCATCAGCCAGAAATTTTACGTCAGAGATACGTGAAGCTCTTTTCTCATAAGGGTGATTCAAGTCTGAGAGTGATGGATCAAGAAACCTGTATAATCAAAGCTGAATGAGAACTACATAGTGATCAAAGTAAAGAAACCAATCCAACACTTAGAGGGCAGTAAGGTGCAACATACACTCTAGCACTGTTGTCACATCTTAATGCTTGTCTCATGTCAGATATACGAATAAGACCACGTGAGCTGCCATATGCCAGCAAGTTGCAGTGTATTGGATGGAATTCAGCTGATGTTATCCCCTCTGTGAATGGAATTTTTCACAAATCAGACAAAAATAATTCACCATATATGCAAGAGCAACACATCCACTTTTAGGCATATAAAGCCGAAATGTGGGACAAATACAAGTGATTAAGTTAGTACGGCTTTATTCCTGTACCATGCAGATGGGTTTATCAAATTAGTTTGTTTACAGAAGATAGGACACAATCCTCTAATCACCAGAGAGTTAAACTTCCGAAGGGGAGACTGTCAATTCATAACTTGGAAATACTATGGGGTGTTAGAGAGAATACCAGACATGAAAATAGTATTAAGTCAACTGGAATATAAATATGAGATGAAAAGTCACGAAAAGCACCCTCTGTCTCCCATGGTTTCATTTCGACGAGATTGAAACTACGATCGTTAACATCCAGATTCCATAAATTGATTTTATATTCATCTGCTGAGATAAATGTCTGGCCATCACTGCACAGGGATCAAGATGCCAGGTTATCTCGTTTTCTTCAAATAACTAATAAAACAGTAATGGTATAAAAAGGGCAGCTTAGTTCTATGTTCCCCTTGAACCAGGAAAGAGTTTTACATGCATGAAGGACAAGCAAACTGTACCTATTATTCGAAATGGAGTGAATATCACCGCTGTTATCTTCAGCATACACCTTTTTGCATTTTGGATTATGAAAAGTTTTGCCTGGACCTGCATCCTAATTTCAAAACATTGATGATCAATCTCGTATATATGCTTAGAAATATGTTGCCTTCTGGCATAAGAACAACGACAAACAGAGAAACTTCTTGATTCCAAGAAGAACCAACCTCGTCATTATCATCATTTTCTTCAGGTGGTGGATATTCCTCCTGAAATAGGCTCTCCGTCCACTCGAAATGACCTCCATTAGCAGAGGACGAGGCTTCTTGCCCACTCTCGGAACTCTTTTTAGACATTAGAACATTTTCTGAGCTTAAAAATCGAGGAGGTCCAAGAGGAATAGCTTGTTCAGATTCATCTAATTCATATTCCTTAATCTACTCCCAAAGAAACAAAAAGGAAGAGAAAAAAGAAAGAAAAAACAGTTAGAACAATTAAATGATGCAGAATGACATCCAAAAGCCCCAATGTTCTTTGTCTGATAGGTGCCAGTTTGATGAGTTATCAGTTACATAACGCATAATGCAGAGAGCTTTGTATTAGGAGGTATATGGATCTTCAAAATCAATCTACAAACCCGTACCGTCCATAATTTAATTTTCTTATCATTTGCTGAGAGAAGCATCAGCCACCCTTTCTCTGCAACACACCAGCTCACTTTGTTAATCCTCTCTGAGACTACCTCATTACTCAACGGATCAGTCTACAAAAGAATTACAAGAAAAAACCAAGCAAGTCAGTTAGACACAGGGAGACCCAAGAAATGCTTCCTCTTATATAGAACAAAAAGATGAATGTACTTGAGGATCGTGACTATGGAATTCTGTCTTAAACCGAAATTTAGGACGTTGTTCAGGAGCGGAATCCAATTCCTCCAAAAATTTATGACGACATGACGCTTCCTGATTTTAAGCATAAGAAATCGACAACATGGGAAAAAAAAGTGGTTCAAATTCAAGTGCAATCGGAACAATGGAAAGCAGATAAAGTAGTATGAGATTGTAAAAGGAAGATAATACTCACAATCTTTCTATTATCATCTCTTTCAAATATCACAACACGCCCTCCTCGATCTCCAGTAGCTAGATATTGACCACGCTTCTCGAATTGAATCGCTGTTATACAATCGTCTAAAAGAAAGCCCCAACAGTCCGTCGTCAAATTTTCAAGTATCTTGAAACTTGAAAGATTCCAAATATGAACAGATTGGGAAGGAATTTTTTATGAAAGAGACAGACCCTTGTCAATTGTGTAAGCGGGGGTACGTTGGCCTAAGATCTGATAATAGTTCCACTGTGGAGAAAAAGAGGACTCAGCCATGACTGTTATGGGCTAAGCTATATCGTGGAAAGACAATTGTGACCGGTAATAGCAATGAGTTTGAAACTTTGATTGTGAAATCTGGGGAATTCACACTTCACAGTCTATTTATTGTTCTTCCGCTTTGCCCACTTGAATCTTCAAAGAAACGGAGGTCGATTTTCTTTTTCCCGCGCTCAAAAACAGGTGGTTGTTAGAGTCAGTTACTGTCAAGATCTCTCTCTGTTTTTTCACTCACATTCTCTTCTCCACGTGCTGAATGGTGTGACAAAATTTGGATTATCCAAATTCTGTTTTGGACAGTCAGATTTAAAATTTTTAATATTTAATTTGTAAGGATAAATTCATTCTTTTTTAAAAAAATTACTCAGATATAATATTATCAGTATGTTTTTATTGACAAAAAAATTATTTATTTATAAAAAAGATAACAAAATTAATTAAAACTTAAGAAAAAAGTTTAATTGAATCTGAATCCTTTCAAAATCAATTTGGATGGTTCAGATTAAGATAAACACTTCTTACCTAACTTTTTAACAAGTTTGAAATGTGTTTTGCATTTGCACCAGATCCTTTTGTTACATACTTACATGTTACTCACTTGTAATATGAAAAACATCCTGAAAAAGCAATGAAAGTCTAGCTAGGTTTTGTGGCAATAAAATGACACATAGAATCGGACTTGACACAGTATCTTAACCCAAAATATCAAAACATTAAATATTAGTTATTCCTCCAATTATTTTTCTTGTTACTTCATGAAAGACATTGACTTTTTTTTGGAGGAAAACACTTCGTCTAATAAAAAATATAGGGACAATTATATTTAAGTCTCAAATAAAAAAAATAAAGAAATAATCCATAAAGTTGTTAATGACAAGTCGATGGGTATCTATTAATAATTTGAGGGGCGTCCATTAACAACTTTAAATATCATTTCTTCTTTTTTTCTTTTGTATGGGACTTAAATGTAATTGTCCCAAAAATATATGATTATTATACCAAAAGAGAATTATCTGATTATTAAATTAATTTCCACAACAAGATCAGAGGTCTACACCAGTAATTGTGGTCCTAATAGATTTGGATGCCTTATTTTTTTATTCACATATTTTAATGTTTGTCACGCTTATTTGTGAATTGATGGAATTCTTAATTTATATTGACTAAAAAATTGTATATAGCTTTTTTCTTCATATTAACAAAATGGACACAGCCCTTTCTGGTAATTTAGCTTTCCAAGTCGAACTACAAATGATTAGGGGCAAGTTTTTCATAATCTGATAAATAAGAAAGCTCGTTGAAGAGAAAGCAAAACACATTCAATAAATAAACAACTTTCAAAATAATAAAATCCTTTTTTTGTTTTACATTTGGTTTTCTGCATTTCAAAATTGAATCCTGTCGACTTGTTAAAATCCCCCCCCCCCAAAAAAAAAAGGAAAAACAAATTCAACCTACACAAATTAAGCATGATACAACATCAAGCAACTTTGGGCAGCACAAGCCACAAAATTGGATGTTGGATGCCAAGTTACATGCAATAGCTTGGAGCTTAAGTTACTATCTAAGTCACCATCTCTGCCACCACCTGCAAAAACAAAAATCTCAACATCATAAAAATAGTGTTACCAAACCAAGGAGTGAAATCATAGGAAAATAAATTAGACAGAAAAATCCAACCACTTTGATCAAATCCACATCCCAGTTTGCTTATGGACGACCTTTTAACCATCCCATCAGCCAAAAAGGGCATACTACAGCTGCTTAAGGGAAAAACAATAAAAAAACAAGTCATTATCGGACATATACATCCATATATATATATATATATATTGGCATCACCATGCAAAAATTTTGCAAAGTCAAGATGTAGGAGTTTACCTGTCAATATTTGCAATTGTATCCAGTTTGATCTCTTCCACATTTCCATACGTGGGTGAGAAAATTCTGAAGAGATTACTGAGAAGGTTGTAGATCCAGAGAGATTAGGGTAGACACAAGAAGCAAGTTATTGAAGATAAATTTACAGTTATTCCAAAAGGACAGACCCATAAGAACCAGTTGCAAAATGATGTTGATCTCCACTAAAGCAGCAATCAAATTGATCGAATATGAATTTCTTGTTGAATAGCTCGGGCAGCTTCATCAAACATACGCAAGTTGCAATTTGTGAAACATATTTGTTCATGAAATATTCTCAGACCATAAATGCTTGTTAATATATATATTACAGTGCCAATGACCTTATCGCCTAATGGCATATAAGCTCCCCGATAAGTGGAAGGTCACAAGTTTGATCCCGTTCCTAACCTCAAGTCGTTAATAACTACCCATTTAATTCAATATATATATAATATAGTCATTGCCACTGAAAGAAGAAAACTCTTCCTCTAGGGCGCAAGTGCTCATGAATTCTGAATAATACAATTGGATGAGAAGCCATGCTCATGCCCCAAAGCTACAAGAAGAAATCAAAGCTTAATGTTAAAACAAAGCTATGCATGTTCAGTTTGTAGAGTTGTGTATCACAATTTCAATGGTTAAGTAAACAGAGGTTAAAAAGGTGTGCCTTTTAATTTAACCTTACAAACTTCAAAAGTCAATTTTTAACCAAATTCTATCCGAAAGCCATAAATTCATAGAACAAGTCTTGCTCAAAGGGCGGCCCATTGCACAAGGCTCTCACTAGGTGAGATTTGGAGAGGAATAGACGTAAATAGCCTTACCCCCACAATTGGAAAGGCTGTTTCTAGGATTTGAACCTGTGACCTCCAGGTTACATGACAGCAACCTTACCGCTGCGCCAAGGCTCACCCTCTATAGAAAAAAGAATCGAGTTACTAAATCTAGGGGGGGAAATCAAGGGAAAAGCATGGTCACCATCCCAGAGGATACTTCTGATTCAAGTTAAGTATTAAAATATGATTCTAGAATGAAAATTTACCTCCATATTCATGTAATCACGACTTATAAGATACTGACCACCACCAAGGCCCTCAACGAGTTTTACATCAGAGATGCTTGCAGTAATTTCCTCAAAAACTGATTTCCTGGGAAAGAATGATCCATCGACAAACCTGTATAATCAAGTTATTGAATGAGAATATCAGAATAAAGGCAGGAATCATCAAAGAAAACAAACATTCAAAGGGAAGTAAATTGTAACATACATTCTGACACTACGGTCGCATAATGCTGATTGTCGCAAATCAGATAGACGAATAAAACCTCTTGAGCTTCCATATGCTAGCGGGTTGCAGTGTGTTGGATGGAATTCAGCTGATGTTATTGTCTCTGCATGAAAATTTGACAAATCAGTTAAGAGACAAATGAGTGGCAAGTACAAATCACACCATCAGGAATGAGCAACACATCAGAATTTGGGTATACATGTGACATGTATTGTGTGTGTGACAGCTATAGGACAGACACAAGTGATTAACCTAGTATGGCCTTACTCATTTACCTTGCATATGGTTTTATCAAAATAGTTTGTCTGGAGAAGAAAAGACATAATACTTCCATGCCCAGAAAATTTAACTTCCTAAGGATAGGCTATCAAATTAACACTTGAAACATTTCAGGCAGTGTTAAGAGTGAATGCAACACTTGAGAAAAGTACTAAAAGTACCTAAATATTATGTACTCAACTGGAATATTCAGATGAAATTAAATTGCATTGGATTATAAGAATATGAATATGAGCAAACATGAACTTATTAAATTTTTAATGAAGTATGTATATTAGGTTGATCTTTCCATCAAAATGACTTAAGTCAATTTGATGGGATCTACCATTGGGTTATATACCTTTATTCTAATATTTGTGTAATCAATATGGGACTATTCTTTATGTATTCCAATATTCTCCCTACTTCCTTTTTTTTTTCTTCTTCTTCTTCTTCTTTTTTTTTTTTGGCATGGGCTTGTACTTTTTTTTTAAGTCTCAGAGGCCTCAGGTTCACAATATATATTTTTTCAATATTGTTCTTCTTCTTCTTCTTTTTCTTTCTTCTTCCTCTTTTTTTTGTTTTTTGTTTTTTTGGTCCCATTAATTGGATGGCTCTGATACCATATTAAATTTTTAATGAAGTATGTATATTAGGTTGATCTTTCCATCAAAATGACTTAAGTCAATTTGATGGGATCTACCATTGGGTTATATACCTTCATTCTAATATTTGTGTAATCAATATGGGACTATTCTTTATGTATTCCAATAGAACTACCATATGCAAGAAACAGAGGAATGCAAAATTACCAGTAACAGCCTTCATGTTTGGCGGCTTCATGTCAATGATATTGAAACACTGATCAGTGACCTCAAAATTCCATAAATTGATTCTGAGGTCGTCTGCTGCGATGAAAGTCTCACCATCACTGTACACGGAGCAAGAAGCCAGGTTATCTCATATTCTATAGAATCAATAATGATGACAGTGGTATGAAAACGAAACCATAGCCAGGGCCAAATTTTGTACTTATAATTTAGGAAAGAGTATATTGAAAATACATTACCTATTATTTGAGATGGGGTTAATATTAAAGCAGTGAGCACCAGCATACACCTTTTGGCATTTTGTATGAAGGGTGTTGTCTACACCAACCTTGGCATTAATGTTTTGCGACATGTCTATCTGTTCCAAATGATAGCCATTAGCAGAAGACAGGGTTTCTTGACCATTCATGAAACTCCTCTCTGACAAATTTTCTGAGCTTAAAAATCGAGAAGGAACCACTTCTTCGTTTTTCCTTCTTTTGCGTTCCTTAATCTACTTCCAGGGGAATAAAAGTAAGATAAAAAAAAACAGTTAGAACAATTACATGATGCAGAATCAACTTACAAAGACTGTACCTGTGATGGAAATCACGCAGCAATAGCTAATAAAAGAGGTTATTCGGATTTGTTGCAAAAGGCGAAAGGTTCCATTATAAATGGGTGCCATTTCGATGAGTTATCAGTTACATTATACAAAGAGCTTTGTGTTAGGAGGAATATGAATCTTCACCATTAATCTAACAAGCCGTACCTTCCACAATTTAATGGTCTTGTCATTTGCTGAGAGCATAAAAAGTAACCCATTCTGCTTGATGCCCCACCTCACTTTCTTAATCCTCTGTGTGATTTTCTCATTCTTCAAGTAATCCTTCTACATAAGAGAACAAAAGGAATAACATGGAAATCAGTTAGGCAATAGAAACTCATTAAAAGCTTCTTTACACACACAGAACGAAACAACACTCACAAAAAGCATCACAGAATCAGAAACAAAAGATGAACATACTTCAGGCTGGTGACTCTGGAATTCTAACTTAAACTGAAATTTGGGATGTCGTGAAGGGGAGGAATCCACCTACTCCAAATGTTTTCGCCAATATTGATGATTCAAAGCCTAAGAAATTGGCAGCATGGAAAAAAAACCACGCGTCACATTCAACTGAAATCCAAACAATGCAAAATATAGTGATTGGAATTTGAAAGAGATAGAGAATACGAGTAGTACTTACATTCTCTCGATCATCTCTTTCAAATACTGCAACACGTCCACCTTGATCTCCAATGGCAAGATAATCACCACGCTTGTCGAACTCAATCGATGAAGTGATATCATCTAAGGAAAACCCCTAACATTTTTACACAAGAAATAGCCAAGTATATGCGAATAGAAGAGAACCCAAAAGAAAACAAAAAGCGTAATTTTTCAAGAAACATTGAAACGATTAAATTTGAAAGGGGAAAGAAGCGAATATGTAAGCGACAGACCGTCTTCAAGGTAGTCGGATGGAGGACAGTAGCCTAATATCTGAGAGAAGGTCCACTGTGAAGAAGCAGAGGAGTGAGGCATGACTCTCAAGCCAGCGAGTGTTATTTCCCTCGCTTTTCTATGGGTGAAAAGTGAAAACTGAGAAGGCAATAATAATGTGTATGTTTGGGAATACCTATTTTATCATATAAATTAAAGATAACATTTATCTCATATATTTATCTCGTATATCATAAATCAGGATTTATAAACATTTATTATCTAAAAATAAGTTATTCCAAACGACCATAAAATATCAAATTGGAAGCTTCTTTTAAACGAAACCGAAAGATTACGACATTTTTTAGAGTAGATGGCTTTTGTGATTTTGTGCTCTCAATGGCGCGTGCTTCCTACAGACTTTTATGCTAACAAATAATAATTAGAGCCGGGAATTCGGGCCGAGCCCGTCGGGCCGGCCCGATTAGGCCCGAGCCTGTCAAGGGTCGGACCTATGATTTAGAGGCTGAAAATGGAAGCGGGCCTAAAAGGGCCGGCCCTGTAGGGCCGCAAGCCCTGTAGGGACCCCCTGCGGGCCCGCCCTTTTAGGCCCGTTTAATATTTTTTAAAATAAATTAATAAATATAATATCATTATATCAAATTATCAATATGAGAGACACCTAAGTTCCTAATAGAGTATTAATAACAGGCAAACACTTATTAATTGATTTGATTTATTTTATTTTCTACAATGTTTTATTTATTTAAACTTAAAAAAAAAGGCTAATTTGGACATTAGATGATTATTTTAACTAAAAATTTATGAGTTTTAAAAATAATGTATACCAATTTAAAGTAAAATAATAAATAAATTGTAAAACTTAAAAAAAAAAAATTTTGAATTAAAATGAGTTTAAGGCCGTTTAGGCCCGAGCCCGTGAAGGGCCAGCCCTGTAGGGCCGCGGGCTTAAAAAATATGGTACT
This sequence comes from Inga oerstediana, assembly GCA_963210345.1. NCBI lineage: Eukaryota > Viridiplantae > Streptophyta > Magnoliopsida > Fabales > Fabaceae > Inga > Inga oerstediana. The sequence continues at coordinate 4,996,282 of OY723410.1, forward strand.
TTTTAGGAAACGGGCCTAAACGGGCCGGCCCGTTTTCCCAGCTCTAATAATAATACGGGATCTTGTTGACACAGTCAGGAGAAGAGAGGGAATTCGGCCTTGAGCGATTTCATCATGACGGAAATGACTTCCATTTAAATAATTTTTTTTTGTTAAAATATACTTTTACTCAAGTACCCAAAACTGGATCAGTCACTGAATCGGTTGGGGTATTGGGTTAAAGGTCAGTGGGTCAGTTAGGTAGTCAAACCGGGGTTAAACCGGTGAGAAAATGAATATTTTAGGCTTATTTATATAAAATTATGTGTGAAATTAATAAAAAAAATTATTTAAAATAAAAATAAAAAATGGGTGAATCAGTCTATACGGTTCACCATCAGACCGGACTGGTTGGACCACCGGTTTGTTGGTTCACTGGTTGAACCGGCTGATCCGGTTTTCAATTCTCTACTTTTACTCCTTTAAATTTTATATAAAGTATATTTTTTATCATTTAACTCTATAAAGTATATGTTTGATCCTATATTTCTGATACCTTTAATGTTATTAATCGAAAATATTGAAGCAACAAACTTAAGGGCCCGTTTGGTTCGATCCCATTACACTCTGCAGTGCAGTGCAGTGCAATGCAATGGTAATGCAATGCGATATTAATTACAGGGATAGTGTTTGGTTTGATTTTTAAGCAAGGTGCAATTAGTTAATATTTTAACAATTATTTAAAATTAATATATTGCACAAAGTCTATTTTACCCTTAATATAATCTTTGTAAAAAAAAAAAAGTTAAGAGTCGGCGGTAGCAAAGATGGAGGTAAAAGAGGTAGTGGTGGCGGCAACGATGGGGGTGGTGGTAGAGCAGGAGGTAATGGTGGTGGCAATGGGCGGGTGACGGTGGCGACAAAGGGAGGAGGAGGTGGCGGCGGCGGCGGCGAGCTTGTGACGGTGGCAGCAGCCGTAGAGGAGGTAGTGGTGGCGGTGGCGGAGGAGGTGGCGATGGGTGGGTTGCGATTGTGGCAGAGGAGGAGGTGGTGGTGGAGGTGGTGGAGGGCAGGTGGCGGCGGCGATGATGGTGGCGGTGGCGACGATGGAGGTGGGTGGGTGGCAATGGTGGAGGAAGGGGAGGTGGTGGTGGTGGCGGGGATGGGTGGCTGAAGCTGCAACGACGGCAGAAGAGGTGGAGACGGGGGTGGAGGTGGGCGGGTGGCGGTAGATGGGTAGCGACGGCAACGATGGCAGAGGAGGGGGAGGTAGTAGTGGTGGCAGTGGGCGGGTGGTGACAGCGACGGAGGAGGAGGAGGTGGTGGTGGTGGCAGTGGGCAGGTAGCGAGGTGGAGGAGGTGGTGGTGGTGGTGGCGGTGGCAAGTGTATGACGGTGACGGCGGCAAAGGAGGAGGTAGTGGTGGTGCGGGCGGGCATATGACGGAGGCGGCGGCGGCGAAGGAGGAGGTAGTGGCGGCGGTGGTGGAGGAGGAGGAGGTAGTGGCGGCGGTGGAGGAGGAGGAGGAGGTAGTGGCGGTGGTAGTTGCGGCGTGATACGACAAGTGAAATGAAATAAGTAAAATAAAGACATTGGAAACTCAAGGGTAAATTGGACTTTTTAAATAATGCAATGTGAATATGTGATGGTAATGAGGATTCATAAGGGGGGAGGTATGAATGAGGATTACCAATTTTTTGGTAATCATCATTACCATGGTAAACCCTATTACCATGTTAAAGAGCAACCAAACACTCTTATCTTGGTAATGCAATCATGATTACCATTGCAGGCATGCAATGTGGTTGAACCAAACGGGCTCTAAATAATGACTACAAAACTAATAAAACGTATGTAGATTTTTATTTTTTAATATAATATATTTAGATTATTAAATTAAAATAAACCGACCAATCATTATAAATAAAGTCAAAATTTTGCTATTTAGATTATTAAACTAATACATTTAGAATATTAAGCTAAATTTTTTTAATACAATCAAATGTTTTAGTATTGATTGCTTCATTAACTTTTTAGATATTTTTCAATTTACACACATTTTAAATTTAAGATTAATAGTACTTAATTATACAAATATCACTTAAGTTTTCACAATCATCATTTGAGTTTGTTGCGTTTGTGTTTTCCGTTAACAATATTAAGAGTGTTAGAATTATATGACTAAAAATATATCTCATATAAACCGACAAAAAAAATATTTTAACCTAATTTTTTTAATCTTTTTATTGGTATTAACTATTAAGTTTAGACACCTCTGTGCTCTGTTATCATATTCAAATCAAAGCTTCACCATGTTTTTTGTAATGGGCCGAAAAGAAATTTAAAAAAATGTACATAGAACCCCAGAGGGTCGGTGTTCTGGGCCATTGATAATAGTAGTGCCCCTGGCAAGTATTTAAATGGACAGCCCACTATGGGATTCTAGAAAATTTAACTCTGATCAGAAACCAACATGGTGTTGGTTGATTTTGGAATATATTAGTCCATCTTTGATGGATTATGGCCCAAACCTAATTTAAGAAAGATTATCATTGAAAGACATGAGTTCATCAAGAGAAAATATCTCTTTATAATTTAATAGTTATGCCTATTTTTATATAACTGTATGTTTAAGGGTCACATCTATTCCTATGTGATCATACGTATACTATATGTAGGAAAAATATAACTAAAAGGAGATTAGGCGTACCTGGACGAATCCATGTTCGGATCCGGGTCAAAGCTCCAATACTCCATACTTGTGCCCACACAATTATTAGACTATTAGAGCCTAATTGTGATTTGCATAGCAGATCACCAGAACCAGAAAGATGATAGGAAAGAAGAGAATTGCCAGAAAACTCAATGGCGGGGTGAATTGCAATTGAGGAGGCACACCCTATTTATAGTGGTTTATGGAGGCCACTAATTAGGAAACGTGTGCACTCCTTCTTGCCCTCCAAGACAGCAATTAATTGTCTCTCAATTAATTCCCTAATTATGGTGATTTGTTTCTCTTTTAACAAATCCATAATTATTGTTGAATTATTCCCCAATCTGCAGATTTTATTCTTATTTGATTATGCTACTTATTTCCTAATCAAATAGTCCGGCCCATCAAGGGCGAACTTGGACCCAAAGTCCAACATCTCCCACTCGCACTTGATGGGCCTCCCATCTTGCGTGCGTTACTCTTTCTTGTTTCATACTTGGCGTCTATCGTGACTGCGTGGGCAAAAATGTCTTTAAGATTTGGTGCTTGTGATACTAGAAATCCTTTATATTGGATCAGCATCCAAGGACACCCTTTATATATAACCGTAAGTTATATATTCATTGCCTCATATGCCCCAGATTCTCCAATACATATTACTCCTGGCATATCTAATCCCTCTTGAGTTAATATATTGATTAACTCAGATTGCCTTCCACGCATATAGTATCCGCACTTATTAGCTACACATAGAGCTAGTAAGGGGTCGACCACAGATACTAGTACATCTTATGTATCTAGGAGTAAATCTTCTTTTTTGACTAAACATCAGTCCATCTTGACTTGGTCGCTTTCCTAGTTTTCATTCGTCTGACCGAATCGAGTGTAATCATGGAGCTTCAGCTAAAGTAGCTGTCACCAAACAAAGCTTTCATGATGCCGCTTAAGTCTTAAGGGTATCGTGGAAGTATTCTTCCTTCCTGGGACTCACACTGTGGTGAACTAAGGATCTTTCACCCACATCCCGTGTTGCAGTTTAACTCTCAAGCACATGCAGTATGAATTGCATGCTACGGTGAATGATTTGAGATGTACGTCGATTTCTTTTCTTTCACCGTACAGACATTAGTTTCAAAGTGAACTCAACATTCGAACAAGAACTTTCTTTTTCACAATATCTCTTTTTACAATCTCTTTTGTGAAAAAGAGTTCTTTACCTAGCTACAGGTCTATGTTCATGCTTCGATCCATTTTCTGTGTATATGCACACATGTGGATCTCATCTCAGTCTAACTGAGGCGACTCAAACGCAAAGATTCTTCTCAACCATCTCATGGTGATCATTTGCTCGTCTTACCTTCCCATGCCCCTGCAAAACGTGGGAAGACAGTTGTTCGTGTGAGTGAACCAACCTCTTTTGACCTGTACGACATACAAAATTGTATACCTTATATGTATGTACTCATAACATACATACCATTTCTTTTATCTTAATATAAAGAAGTTCACGACCTTATATTTTATTTGTGCTCCAAGATTTTCACTAACTCAATAAAAATCAAGCTATGGGCTCATTAAGGGAATCTACCAACATTATGTCAGTAGAAAGTCATTGAACTGTCGCTTTCCCTCTTTGAAAGCATATCTCTTATAGAGATATATCAAAAAGTATGTCTCGCCTTACTGTGATTCTTAGGATCCTCATCATAAGATGTTATCGCTTGGATCCTTCTATCCACCATTCATTCCCAATCTCTCACAAGAATTACTTTTGCCATATGGCACTTTGAATGATGGCAGAACACGCCCTGCGTTCTATTTCCATGGATACTAGGAAAAAATACTTTGTATATTTCCTTACTCCATCACCATTTGCCTAGGTCTTGTATTGGAGTATCCTTTCAAAAAGGAAAGTCGTTGTCTTGACAACTTAATCCATGGTTATTCTCATAACCCATTTCACAGCAGGATCAAAAACAACTTTCAAGTCTGACCCAAAAATATTTGGTCTTATGTACACCAATGTGTACATTCATATTACCAATTATAGTCTCACATGGGACTCTATCCACCTTTCTTATGTTGGATTCCTCATAGGACATATAACCTTTTTAGGTTTATGCCCTTGACTTCAGGGGTGTCCATGGGTTTGCACTTTGACATCCTAAGATGTCTAAGGATTACACTTATACATGTCTTAGGTGGAAAAGACTGTATCTTTCTTGTGCAATCTCCGTTTATCTTGTCATTCAAGATATTTGTTCAATCCATGACTTTCTCAACTCAGAATTTAAGGATTCTTTGATCCTTTATTCCTTTAACTCCCTTGACACTTATTTCATATGTCATTTGACAAAGGATGACTTCACAAAGAATCATCACTAGACCGTTCGGGACTTATGTAGTGTTCTTCGATTATTTCGAAGTTGGTGAGACTTTCACCTTGTGAAAAACCTCATATACTACTATTTGGGTGATTGTTTCTACAAAGCCCTTAAGCTGCTTCTTGTAGAGTTCATCATCCAATTTCCAAAACTCCAAATTGGAAGGTGGTATTTACATCATCTTGATGCAATTTCAAGACTAAGCTTGTTGTCATAGCCAAAGTTCAAAGTTAAAATGCACAACGGACAACCTTCTATTGTATTACCCCTTAGCCACTAAGTGTTTTAGGTTCTATATGCCCCCAACAGATTTGAGAACCTACTTGTTCCCAATCGCCTCTTGGCTAGGTAACAAATTACCCAAACATGTATTTGGCTTAAAAGGAATCCAAATCCTCCTGCATGACACTTTGCAATTCATCTTAGTAGGTCCTTCTAGTGTCTTTCAGACACTTATAGGTACTTATCATCACCTTCTAAATGACGAAGGGAGCATTTAATCCATTAGGGAATCTATCCCTTATAGTCATTTGCTAGATGACAATTTACTTCGAGGTGGATTTCATAGGATTCTTTTCCTATGCATGAGTGAGGTAATTCTCTCGTAACTTACCTCTTACCTCTTTCATTGTGAAAATGGTCTCAATTCTCCCACTCGGATCAGTGAACTTAGGAACACTTGGTTATTCCTTGTCACTTGTGAACCTCTTATAGAGATTTATTGTGATTAATGCTCATTTCCTGCTAGAAAATCTAGGTTTTATGAATGTTGTGTCCCATGATTTTCTCTCAGTCACTGAACCGACATCATTTTCACTAATGAAGATGTGTCATGTCAAATTCTCATGTCATCTCACAAAGAGATACCTTGTATACCTTGACCCCAATCTTCCTTACTCATAGAAAGAATTATGAATATAAAGTTGATGACCTTTATGGTCTTAACGAGTTTGGCCCTGGTCTAAGGCCCATCCACAATTCATAGGGTAAGGTCGTGACTGATATAGAGGGCATTTGGTTAAGTGTGAATATAATAGCTATGAGTCCACCTACTAACATATGGCTGATAGTCTCATTGATGCCATTATGTTCATAACCAAATCATGGGAGAAGTCTATCTCTCCATTTCAACAACTCTATTATGTTGAAGGGTTCTAGGTATTGATAGTTGCTTAACAATGCCTTTCTTATACACAAAGTAGCCTGAACTAATCACATGGGTGTCTCTAACCCTTGTTAGTTCAAAAAAGGTCTTTTCCTTTTAGTTTAACTAATTTCTGACTAGTTCAACCATTATCTAACAACTTCACACTTGCCAAAAATTAAGTAAACATTACTGTATTTCGAGTAAACGTCCACAACGTCAACAAAACACCAAGCTGTTTGTGTTTTGCCCTCACGTTCATTGGTTCACTAACGTCATAATTTGCCAATTGCAGTGGATATTCTCAAAAAAAATGTTTCTTTGTCTTTCTTGTTAGGTAGAATAAGTTTTCAACTTATTCATAAGGGTATTAACCCTTTAGCACACGTTATTTAGCAAATGCTCTTTTACTAGTTTGATCATTCCCTTTGATCAAGGTGTACATGTAGCAAGAAATGGAATCTTTTATCCCTAGAAAAGAAACATCAAAATCCAACAAAGGATTTGAGAATCATAGTCCCATCGATCCTTAACTAAAGAGATAGCAAAGATGTGATTCTGTCAGTTACAATTGCATGGAGTGAATTAGGATGGTTTATCTATGCAGAGTTAACGTGCAAGTTCCAATCCCTTGATTCTATCTCTTTATTGCTTTGCTTTTGACATGAAGCCATATGCTTCTTTGAAACATCCACAACTCATGTGGATTGATACTTTTACAACCCTTAAAGGTTTATCAATGTAGCATTTTATCTTTGCAGAAACCATTGACCTCTTCTAGATCAAGTTTACCTCATAGGTTTCTTGCCTTTAGGCATAGAGGATGAATCCTCCCACTCTTTAGCTAAGTTTGTCTGAATGATGGATCTTGAATCCTTTAGTCTTTCACATTCAAGTTCAATGTGGTGAATCACATTGCTGAAGGTTACAATATGCATATCAGAGGCAATCTTTACTTTCTTATACGCCCACTCAATGGAAGACATCGCTCACTCCCACTCACTGGGAGACATAGCTTTCTCCCACTCACTAAGAGATGTCTTATCACAACATACATTTGTTGTTTGTTAGAAAGAACTTGGCATTTAGTTTTGTCTCAACTTCTTAGTTTGACATATGCCTCAAGTGTTGCCTAAACAACATATTAGGACTTAGTACACTATGTTAAAATTTAACTTAGTTTTAACTTTATGGAAGAAGATCACCTATTTCACTATCTTCCAACACTATCTACACGGCTTGGATAAGGTTACATTGCTCAAACCAATATAAGTTTCAGCAATGTTGTTCTTTCTATGCTTGATAGCATAAACCTCTTGTATCCTTCAGTTGCTTCAGCCTCTAAATACTGAAGACTAGTTGGTAGGATGTCCCTAACATCTCATTCTTCTTGAATGAAAGAGATTTGAGAGTTTTTAACTCCACAGATATCTCTATTGAGCTTGTCTTCATAAGCTCAGTCAAATAGACTTGGTCATAATTGGTCACTTAGACGATTATGGTATACAAATCTTATTTTTTCAAATAAGACAAAGGATAATTAGATAATAAGTTCACTAGTTTCATGTTCAGGAGACAACTATGTTGACTCCCATCCCAATCATACTAGTTAGCTCATCACCCTTTTAACCACAGTCTTCATTGAACACTTTCCCCTTTGGATTTCTAGACGCATTCCAGAAAACTCTCACTCAATCAAAGAGCAGTTATATTAACAAGATAATAACACAATATTATCTAACTAGCATGAATGTTCAAGAAAACAAGAAGAGAATATACTGAATTCAATTCTAAAAACAAAAAGAGAATTTAATCTTAAATTCAATGGAAAAACAAGAACATTCAAAAGTTTAAGCCTCATATCATTGTCTCTTAACTAGGTTCTCCTTCTCATAAGCCCTTCTGACCATATTAACTCATGTAGCTTCAAGCTACAATGTTCAGCTCCTCTTTACCATGTTTACATCCACTCATTTTGATGTATTTGCAGCATACCTCCCACTTGATGAGATGATTCTCACATCTCTATGTTTTATCCTTTGTCACAACATATGTGATAAAAGCTTAACTCTTGGAAGTCATTGCTTCAATCCAAGTGGATCAATGTTGTTAGAAGCTTGGGAAGACTTATTATTATTCAATAATTATTGAATAATTTTAAGTTGCTGCAATTTTTCAGGTTTTTATCTCTAAGAGTTTGAGTCAAGGTTGGATAGGATTTTATATTCAAAAACTCATTTGAATAATCCCTTACTTTTAAAGAATCTTTCAGCATTTAACCTTATGTTGCAACTGAAAATATTCTTAAAAAATAAGCCAACTTATCCCAAAAAATAATAGAACCAATATTGATTTAATTTCAACATTTTTTTTTGGGACCCTCTAAGTGCTCATAAGCACCTTTTTGACTCAAATCATATCCAAACTTGCTTTAAATATATTCAAATTATATATCAAATTGAAGCTCTCAAATTTAGGGATTTTTAGGAACAAACCACATCTCAATCGGAGGTTCCACGTGCCCTCACGCGCCCCTAGAAGGTCTCTGGATCCAAAAATCCTAAAAAATTAGAAAATTCCAGGGTTGGCCACTTTCGGCGGTGGCGCGTGACGTACACGCGCTGCCTTGCGGCCACCTGATGGCGACATGCGCCGGCCCCAACGACTCCACACGCCGTCCTCTCTCCGAAAGTGCTTGCCACGTGTCAAACGGAGACCCCAGTGGGCCCCACGCGCCATGTGTCTTTTTTTTTGTCAACAGTCAACGAATGATTGTTGACCATTGACTAGTCAACGTTGACTGGTCAACTGTGACCCGTCATCGCTGACGTGTCTCGGTCAACGGATGACGTGGCCTCGTTGACCAATGCTGACGCGGCGACCGCTCATTAGCACCACGTGTCATTGGTTGACCGATGACGTGGTGTTGACTGCCACGTCATCGTCTTCAACCTCCAGCTGGGTCAACTCGACCCGGTTGGAGCTCCGACGGGTCATCGCGACCCGCCAACTTCGGGAGGCCATATCTCCCTCGTTTTAGCTCATTTTTGTGCGTTCTTGGTGTCGTTGGAATCGTAGTTCAGCGAACTACAAAGCCATGACATTTATTTGATCTTAAAACATCTATTTCATTGATCAAATCGAGAGTGAAGTTGCGGTGGCGACTAACAACCCGCGAACTTCTTTCCTTTGTTTCTCCCTCATCCGGACTCCGTTTGACGCGTTCTAAGCATCGTTGTGTTAGAACCGGTTGACACCCAAGAGGGGGGTGAATTGGGTGTAAGATAAAAATCTTAAGAACTTTGATAATCTTTTTACATCTTAGAGAAAGCAATAAATATGAAAATAATGAATTATAAATCAACAGTTAATATATGCTGGAAATATAAGAGTTTAAGGAAGAGAGTACGCAAACTGTGATTTATTCTGGTTCGGTCCAATCTATGATGGCCTATATCCAGTCCCCAGGCTCCTCCTGAGATTTTCAAATTCAATATTTTCTTGTTTAATGCAGGCACAAGAAAAACCTTTACAAAGTTCTCACCAAAATACTCCCCCTTACAACAAGTCTTACGAGCAGAGCAACCCCGAAGACCTTTCCTTCTTGCTTACCCGTGCAAGTCTTACGAGCAGCAATATTCTCTCCTGCTTACACCTCTGTAAGTCTTACGAGCAGCAACATTCTCTACTGCTTGCACCTTATAAGTCTTACTAGCAAAAAGTCTTACCGGCAATTCTCTCTACACTTGCCCGTAAGGAAATCAACCCACTCAAGGTCCCTCTACCTTGAGATCAATTCAGAAATACAATTGAAAGGGTTTACAAAATCTCTCACAGAGTGGATATGATGAACACTGAAGTACAATACAAAAACTCTCTCTCAAATATACATGATATAGAAAATAGATAAGAACAGAGAGAAGTTGGATTGGAGTAGATGATTCATGATCTTGTAGTGTTCTCGTTGGTGTTGCTCTTTGTTGAATGTTCCCATATTTATAGATGAGTTGAGATAGCCGTTGGAAGCATTTCAACCTATCCGTTAGAGTGTCTTAGCTTCGTTTGACTGTTCTTCATTTTTGAAAACTAGCCATTGTGCACGTTGACGCTCCGCTTCCGTAAAGTTAGTTTTTCTCTCTTCACATCATCTATTCATTGCATTCCTGGAGAAATACATTAAACACTAATACAATAAGGTGTAAGAATGATTGGAAGCAAGAAGAGTGAGTTTCATGATTAATCCCATGATTTTCGAAAGCTTCATAATGTTGCTGGTATTTTTGGGAAGCATTACTCGAGTAGTAGTGACTTGAAGTTCTTTTCTAAATAACTCTGCATACTCGGGTAGCGACTTGAAGTTCTCTTCTAAATAACTCTGCATACTCGGGTAGCGACTTGAAGTTCTCTTCTAAATAACTCTGAATACTCGGGTAGTGCCTCGAGTGAAGTAATAATAGCATTTCAAGTTATTCGAGTATTTCCTTCAAGTTTTGGTTACCATAGTGAGTTACTCGAGTAGCTCCTTGAGTAACATTGGCAGGATTGAAATGCCGAGAGCAACTGCAAGTCTTTCTCTTGGTTACTCGAGTAACGTTGGCAGGTTACTGGAAGGTCGACTCTGGTTACTTCAAGTTTCTGTCTCTTTACTCGAGTACTAACTCGAGTAACGTTGGCAGGCCGAGAGCAACTGGAAGTTTTCTATGTGATTACTCGAGTAACGTTGGCAGGCCGAGAGCAACTGGAAGTTTTCTATCTGATTACTCGAGTACTCACTCGAGTAAAGTCTTTTGTTATTAACCAGTTACTCGAGTGGTACCTTCAAGTGAATTCTTGATTTTGACTCGAAACATGGCAAATTATATATCATCGGAAAGCTCTCATCGTTTACATTCCAACGCAACAAGAATTAGCTCCAAACACATTGTATACTGAAAGTTATAATCCAAAGAGTATCTACTGTTCTTAGACCATTTCTAAACTCACGAACCATCACGAGCAGCAACTTCCAGAAGTCATATCTCTTAGGATATAGCTTCAAATGTGACAAATTATATATCCATGGAAAGCTCTTTGAGTCTATTTTGATATGGCACCGGTTTTGTTACAATCTGATGTTTATTTTGGGAGTTATGTCCAAAATACCAAAGCTGTCCAGGAATATGACGCTGATTCATGTGTCAACTTTCGAAGCTTATATCTCTCTCATCTGAACTCCTTTGAATTTGATCTTGGTGTCAAAAGTTCGTGTTGGAAGTCTAGTTTCATATGCCATCAGTTTCAGCTTGATCCGACATGTGGTTGGAGAGATATCATCAAAATACCGAACCTCTGTTCTGCCGCGCGAAAACAGAGTGCCCATTACTTCAAGTGCTACCTCGAGTGATTCATCAAGTAACCTGGCAGATTACTCAAGTAGCTACTCGAGTAATCACCTCCAAAATGAGGTAGTGCCCTATTACTCGAGTGATTACTTGAGTAATCATTCCCAGAGGCACCATAACTTCCGTATACATCATTTTAGCTTTGTATTGACCCATTCCAACTTCCGTTTGACCATAGAAACCTCCGATATCACTTCTAATAGCTTAGATCTTGATATTCTCATGTGATCTTGCAAGTTCTTCTTTCTTTAATCTCTTTCTTCTTGTTTTGCCACTTGATGATCATTCTTTATCACCCAACTTCAACCTTCTTGATGAATATCTTTAATCTTCATCTTTCTTTCTTCTTTAATTCCTTGCCTCTTGATTTTCTTCTTGATGATTGTTCTCCATTTATGAGGCATTATAACATCAACCCACTATTGGGTTTATGACTAATCTACAAGATATACAACATTAAATATGGTAGTTAGTCAATGTAGAAGATAAGTATATTATACAAACTTTTTGCTCATATTTGACATCTATATTTGACATCATCAAAACTATTCATATCTAACACGTTGGAATCGTCTCTTCGAGATCTATACATCCATGTCCTTACTTTGGGAAAAAAACACCGAGTTTCAAACACCCAATTTTTCTCGACATTGTCGGCGTGACGTACTTCGACCGGATGTGTGTCTCTGTGTTTCAAAGGCTCTTCTAACCTTTGAGGAGTTAAGGCTTTTCGTTTTTGAATCCACATAGATTCCAAAAGACTCACCTTTAATAAGATCAAAGAGATAAGGAGAAGAGATGAGAACGAATCTGAACCATGAAACATATATATATATATATATATATGCGTGTATATATATAATAATCAGAGGAGCAAAGATGGAAGCAGGGTATGGTCATATGAAAACAAATGGAGGCAGAGACAAAAACATTGTATACAATCATATGAAACACAAAAAAAAAAAAATACATGCGTGAGGCTTTTGAATTAACTGGGAGTATCATCTTCTTTTGGTTCATGCGTATATCAATATGAGAACAAGGTGATTTTGTGCATCGAAAATAATTTCATATTGACACCCCAAAAATATATTGTTGTACACATTCGTGGGAAAAATTGAAGCAACATATATTTTATCATCATATAATCTCATATATATGATTGCATAGCGGAAATAAAAAATTATGATGGGATATAATTAATAAATTATAACACATGTTTATTCACATAGAATAATCACAGCCTCAAGGATTAAATGGCTCTGATGCCAATGTAGGAAAAATATAACTAAAAGGAGATTAGGCGTACCTGGACGAATCCATGTTCGGATCCGGGTCAAAGCTCCAATACTCCATACTTGTGCCCACACAATTATTAGACTACTAGAGCCTAATTGTGATTTGCACAGCAGATCACCAGAACCAGAAAGATGGTAGGAGAAAAGAGAATTGCCAGAAAACTCAATGGCGGGGTGAATTGTAATTGAGGAGGCACACCCTATTTATAGTGGTTTATGGAGGCCACTAATTAGGAAACGTGTGCACTCCTTCTTGCCCTCCAAGACAGCAATTAATTGTCTCTCAATTAATTCCCTAATTATGGTGATTTGTTTCTCTTTTAACAAATCCATAATTATTGCTGAATTATTCCCCAATCTACAGATTTTATTCTTATTTGATTATGCTACTTATTTCCTAATCAAATAGTCCGGCCTATCAAAGGCGGACTTGGACCCAAAGTCCAACACTATATATATAGGATATGAGATTGAATGAGGAGCTAGATCTAAAAAAACACACACATAATATTACTCTTCTCCCTCTAAAAGGTTCTTTCATAATAATGTTCTCTTTTCTTTCCCTTTTTAGTGTATTTGTTGAGTAACATGATCGGGGTCCGCATCGGTACTTCAGTTTTGTATGAGTACTTCAACAAGTCAATCGGATTCTAGATATACCCAAACTTCTTATAGTTGAGACTGTAAGCGATCTATCCGTAAGGATGAGAGCATTAGTTTAAATCTCGGTAAGCACACTTGTTAAAAGGACTTGAACCTTAGCATTTCCAGATTGACAAATATTATATTCGAGACCAAAATAACTTGAGAATACTCTGCGTTCAAAAACAAAAAACTATTGTTCCTCGGCATTTGAAGCTCTTTGAATTCTGGTTAATTATGGTTCATGTGTGCCTTTATTAGTTTTATGCGAGAACTGCAACTAGCTCCTTAGAGTTCCAAAATGAGAGTGGAAATTGACTTATTTTGTTGTTGGAGAAATGCAGTCTTTGAAATTTTAGAGGATTTGTAGATTTAATCGTGCGTCCTTTATGAATCCTATGTTATGACTTCCACTGCTTCTTGTTTCTATTGAACTTCATGGGTCTGTTTGGTGTGAAGGATTTGGAGGGTAAGAGAGGGGAGGAAAAATTTTTATGAGTTAAATTTTAAAAGATTGAAGTAGTGGGGTAATAAAATTTTAATAAAGATAATATATAAGATAAAAGAGTAAGAAAAATTAATTAAAAATTTTTAACCACACTTCTCTATTTTTTTAAATTCAACTAAAAATTTTTTTCCCTCTGCCCACTTTCCCTCCCCTCCCCTCATACGAAACAAGCTAGAAAAGTTGTTGACTAAATTTATGTGCTCTCGTGTTGAAATAATAAGCAATCAACAAAGTTTTCAAGGTGTTATTTGTTTTATTTCTGACTAATAATGATGAGGTTTGCCCCTTGATAAATCAAGTGGCATCCTATGATTTCAATTAAACGAAGACAAATGGATTCTTTTTTTCATTCACACATTATTCATACGGTAAAAAACTAAGGTGTTGAAACATTTGTTGGCAAAATATAAGTTCATATGTTAAATTCCATCTCATTGTAATCATATAAATGTTTTAGTCCCTCGATCCCTATTTACAACGGACCATTTTTTTAATATAGTTTTGTTCATTTTCATAATGTCACTTTTGAGTTTGTACAACTAACGAATACATTCTTACTCACTTTACCTTTAATTAACTCCTCACGTATATTCTCTTCTTATCATATTCTTATTAGGGTTAAAGAGTAAATTTACCAACGAAGTTTTGTCCGAGGAGCGTCCGGCACAAATATGTTTTAAAAGGGGTAAAAATACCAATAAATAATTAAAAAGGGGCATCCAGCACAAAAACCGTTAAATTCATACTAAGGCCATTAAGGTTTACTTCTCTTATAATTTAACGCCGTCAGTACGAATTTAACGGTTTTTGTGCTGGATGCCTCTTTTTAATTGTTCATTGGTATTTTTACTCCTTCTAAAACATATTTGTGCCAGACGCTCCTCGGACAACACTTCATTGGTAAATTTGCTCCTTAACCCTTCTTATTATTACTTTCTCTCATTTATCTATTTATAAATAATGACATATTTGATATATATATATATATATATATATCCACTTTCCTACATGCTTCTTCAGTCTTAAATGGAAGATTTAGTTTGTAGTGTAATTATACTACAAGTTGGATCTTACATGTAGGGTAGGAGGTGGTAATATTTATTACTTTTTACTCCCTCCGGTCTATTTTATAAGCAATTTTTTTTTATTACGCAAAAAAAACTAACAGTTAAGATGAGTTAAAAATAATAAATGTATATAAACTATCATGTCTTTTCTAAGTAGGGTTAAGGAGCAATTTTGCCCCGAAAGCTTTCGCCAAGGGACAAATTTGCCCCGTAAGTTTTTCATGGAGCAATTTTATCCATAAGTGTCTAAAATGGAGCAATTTTTCCCTGACCATTATTCCAGTTAATTTTGATCGTTAATTAACCAAATACGCTGAATTGACAATTCACATTTCATCCACATTATTTTTGTTAAGGTGCAAATTTATGTTGGAAGTCTATGTGTCATCTACTTCATCTTTTTTCAAAATTATATTTAAAACTTTCAGGGCACCTTAACCCTTAATATAAAACTATGTATTTAATAAATGTAGAAAAAGAAATGATAGTTTAAATATTGTGATAAAAAAAACTTATAAAAAAGACAGGAGGAAGTTAAGTAGGTGTAACGAAACAACACAATTGGCAATAGACCTTGTATGGAGGCACCAGGGAGTATAAATTATTATGTTTTTTCGTTCAATTACAGCGGCATGTAAGTAGTTTGAGGAATAGAAAGCCTATACTAATTAGACAACATTATTGTGGTTATGATAAATTTCACCACATTTCGGCCTAAATAGCTCTAAAAAAGCAAGAGTGTAAATTATTCTTTGTAATGATTATTATCCGGCAAGGTTACGTAAGATACTGCGTCCACGTTTTATATCAGGAATGAAGACGACATTTCATGGATGTTTTGAAGGGGAAAGAATACAGAACACGAGGACCATGTTTTAATTAATACTACTTCTTCTTTTCTTTTCTCATTTCTTCTTTTTTCAAATATGGGTTCCAGATTGCGATTTGCCCATTCCTGTTTAATGAGGGAAGCACTTCTGAAACAGAACAGAACAGAGAGAATGTGAATAGAGCAGCCAACATTGACATAGAAGCATATGACTGAAATGATGCAAGGCATGACGTTTATGCAGAGGGAGTAGGTGGAGAAGAGTTGGTGAAGCCCAACGTTTCTGACTCTTGTAATATTTTAATAGGTATTTTAGTAGTATAAATAGGTGAATGAGTTTCATTGTAAGCATGAAGAATTTGAATAAACACATTTGAGTTTGGTTCCTATACCATTTTGGTATCAGAGCTGAGTTCTAGAGAGCCAGAGAGCGAAAGAGTGAGGAGTGGGTGAAAAAAAACGTGAGAAAAGGGGGTGTCGGATTTTCACTCTCGGAGCGTTTTTTGAAGAAACCGACCTCACCATCGTGTTCAGAAGGCCGAAAAACCTACGAATAGCCTCGGTCACCGCCGTGAAACACCTCTATGCGCCTCCACGGACGTCGCCGGAAAAGTTGCCGGAATTTCAGACGGTCACCGGAGTCCAGAGGTTGAAGACGACCCAGTCAGCTGCCACGTCATCACTATCTGACCAGTCAGCGCCACGTCGTCCAATCAGCACACGCCACGTGTCAATAGCACCACACCAGCATCACCGTCAGCATTGCCACGTCACCCCATCCAATCAGCATCCACGTCATCGGTTAACGCAACGTGGACCAATCACTGACTGCCACGTATCATAACCGCCACGTCATCAATCCCAGTCAGCCCAACTTTTAGAAATTGCAATTTGACCCCTAAATTTGGTAAAATTTATAATTTCGGACCCAAAACTTTCTGAAATTACATTTTGGCCCCAAATTTCTGTCAAAATTACATTTCGGACCCCAAAATTTTCTAAAATTACATTGTGGCTAGAGCTGGGAAAACGGGGCCAACCCTTCACGGGCTCGGGCCTAAACGGGCTTAAATTCATTTTAATTCAAAATTTTTTTTTTAAGTTTTACAATTTATTTATTATTTTGCTTTAAATTGGTATACATTATTTTTAAAACTCATAAATTTTTAGTTAAAATAATCATCTAATGTCCAAATTAGCCTTTTTTTTTTAAGTTTAAATGAATAAAACATTGTAGAAAATAAAATAAATCAAACAAATTAATAAGTGTTTGCCTGTTATTAATATTCTATTAGGAACTTAGGTGTCTCTTATATTGATAATTTGATATAATGATATTATATTTATTAATTTATTTTAAAAAAATATTAAACGGGCATAAAAGGGCTGGCCCTTTTAGGCCCGCTTCCATTTTCAGCCTCTAAATCATAGGCCCAGCCCTTGACGGGCTCAGGCCTAAACGGGCCGGCCCGACGGGCTCGGCCCGAATTCCCGGCTCTAATTTTGGCCCCAAATTTCTGTCAAAAATTACATTTCGGACCCCAAAAGTTTCTGAAATTACATTTTGGCCCCAAATTTCTGCCAAAATTATATTTCGGACCCTAAAACTTTTTAAAATTACATTTTGACCCCAGATTTTTGCCAAAATTACATTTTTCATCCCTGAAAGTTAAGAAATTACCTTTCTACCCCATTTGTCCATAAAATTTCCAATTTTATCGCTTACTTTTCCGTAAATATCATTCCCACCCTTCCACCCTACACCTAACCTTACAAAAACAATTCAAAAATGCCCCCAAGACGCAAAAACGCACACGAGATTGAGATGGATGAGATGAGACGCCGGATACAGGAACTGGAAACCACTGTACAAACGCAGCAAGCCGTGCTAGAATCTCGCAGTGAATATCCAGATGATTCAGATAATAATAGTTCATCGTCTACTGACTATCGCCGCCATCCTCAACAACAATCATTCCGCCTTAATGACATTAAGGTATATATACCAGAATTTGAAGGAAGACTTCAACCAGACGAATTTGTCGATTGGCTTCAAACCGTCGAACTAGTTTTTGAATACAAAGAGATTCCAGATGAGCAGAAAGTTAAAATTGTTGCCATCAAATTAAAGAAACATGCCTCCATATGGTGGGAGAATCTCAAAAGAAAGCGTGAAAGAGAGGGAAAGAGCAAGATACGAATGTGGGACAAGATGCAACGCGAGCTCTCACGTAAGTTTCTTCCAGAAAATTATTATCAAGATAATTTCCTTCAGTTACATAATCTCCGCCAAAAGGCTATGTCTGTGGAAGAATATACGAGGGAATTTGAAAAACTCATGATGAAGTGTGATATCCAAGAGAGGGAGGAGCAAACAATAGCCCGTTATATCGGAGGATTAAATACCAACATTGCCCATTCGGTACAGCTCCAACAATACTGGACCCTGGACGACGTCATTCGTCTAGCCATCCGTATTGAGAAACAGTTCCCCAAAAGGTTTCCGTTTCAACCGTCTTCCTCCACTGAAATTCCTTTTGTTCGACATGAAACACACATTCATCAGCCTACACAAATGCATCAACATAACTCTTCAAGCAAGCCTCCACCAAAGGCTATCAAGGAATTTAGCTCCAAAGCACCTAAGTGCTTCAAATGCCAAGGGTTCGGTCATATCGCTTCAGAATGTCCTACCCGCAGAGTGGTTACTATTATTGAAGGGGAAACTTCTGCAGTTTTTGAAGAAGAAAAAGAGCTCATACCCGACAAAGAACCTGTCTTTGATGAAGAGCCAATTTTTGATGAAGAAGTCATTTCTCCTGATCAAGGTGAAACACTTGTGATTAGACGAAGCTTGCATACAGCCACAGTCAAAGAAGAGCCTTGGCTACGTCACAACATTTTTCATACTCGTTGCACCGCTCAAGGTAAAGTTTGTGACGTCATTATCGACAACGGAAGCTGTGAAAATGTAGTCTCTAACTACATGGTAGAAAAGCTGCAACTACCAACTCACAACCATCCGTACCCATACAAGCTCCAATGGTTCAATAAAGGAAGCGCGGTCAAAGTGTCAAAACGATGCCTTGTTACTTTTTCTATTGGAAAAAGGTATCACGATAAAGTTTGGTGTGATGTTGTTCCGATGGACGCTTGTCATCGTCTTTTGGGAAGATCTTGGCAATATGATCGACACGCTCTATACGACGGGTATGCAAACACATATTCATTCCAGAAGGATGATATGAAGATTCAGCTTGAACCTTTGCCACCAGATAAATACGTCAAAATCAAAAATAAGCCCAAGTCATTTTTACTGAAGCATAAAGTTTCAGATCAATCTCTATTCATTGATGATGGTGTTGTTTTTGACTCGAGGACGAGTCTTGTCCAACCCCGGGAGAATGAAACAGAACAGAACAGAGAGAATGTGAATAGAGCAGCCAACGTTGACATAGAAGCATATGACTGAAATGATGCAAGGCATGACGTTTATGCAGAGGGAGTAGGTGGAGAAGAGTTGGTGAAGCCCAACGTTTCTGACTCTTGTAATATTTTAATAGGTATTTTAGTAGTATAAATAGGTGAATGAGTTTCATTGTAAGCATAAAGAATTTGAATAAACACATTTGAGTTTAGTTCCTATACCAACTTCTTTTTTCATCATCTGGGTAGTTCTGGCCTTCTCAAATCTCAATGATGCATGTGCCATCACCGACTTTAAACAACCACACTAAATGAGTGCTTACTTAAACAACAAGGACCTGTTATAAATTCAGACTTTGCTTACTGCTCATAATCCCTATCTTTTCAAGTTGCTTATCTGAGTTTTGAGCTGAAACTGCAAATTCGAATACTCCATAACCAGGCTTAGTTTTATGGCCATGGCAGGAGCTCTATCTCCTTTTTCTACAGTCTTTCTTCCATCCTCCACTCATCGACTTTTCTCTTCCACCCTAAAACCCCCAAGCTTCTCATTTGCTCAAATCGTTGAGCAGCGAAGGAGCTTCGCCTTTGCCGCTTACAATGCACGCGCACCGATAAATTCTGTCCACGAGGTTCGGCATCGTTTCTCCTATTTATCTCTTCCGTGTAGAAATTTTTCTGCTTCATTCTTTACCTGTAATCCATAATTTTCATCAGCTGATCCAGTCGTTGATGAGTCATGTGGATTTAACGGAAGCCGAAGCCGAAGCATCTCTTGAATTCTTATTGAATGAAGCCGATGAAGCTCTGATCAGCGCTTTTCTTGTTCTCCTCAGAGCCAAAGGAGAAACTTCTGAAGAAGTAAGTTTGCTTGTTTTTTCCCCGACTTTAGTTTCTTTTCTTATTGCCTCTTTTATAGACTAATTGTGAATCCGAAGCTGCTGATGAATAATTATGGGATTTTTTATAGATTGCGGGACTAGCGAGAGCAATGATGAAACGTGCCAAAAGGGTTGAAGGATTGGTTGATGCTGTGGACATTGTTGGCAATGGAGGTGATGGAGCAAACACTGTCAACATATCAACTGGGGCTTCAATACTTGCTGCAGCCTGTGGTGCCAAAGTTGCAAAGGTGAATATGCATTCTATTGAATATATTGACTAACTAAATTACAAAAAGAATATGATTATTACAATTGCTGATATCGTTGCATCTTTTTGAGCATCAGAGTTTTGATTGAATGATTTTCATATTGCAGCAAGGAAACTGCTCGAGTTCTTCTGCATGTGGAAGTGCTGATGTATTAGAAGCACTGGGCGTGGCTATTGACTTAGATCCTCAAGTTAGTGCTTATTAGACTATGAAAACTAATTGCTACGTTGGTTTTCTTGAGTCTCAAATGCTTGAATTGGTTCACGCTGGCCCTGTGTGAAGTGGAAGATAATTACTAAGGATAAAAGTATTGTATTATTCAGAGACTCGTTAAGACTCCGTTGATAATGTTATTTCTGGCCATCAATGGTAATAGTGGTAGATATGTTGCTTTCTTAACTTTCGTGAATCAGCAAATCTAAGCTCTATTGATCTAATATGCATATTTCACTTTCTCCATGGTTTCAGGAAGAATATTCCAGATTTCCTTCTTTGGTGAAATAACTCAAACTTTTAGGTAGATGAGGGAGTCATTCCATTTCAAAATTGGGATGGCCTAAGAGTGAGGGAGAGAGTATTTTAAGATTATATGTTTACTCAATTAATAGTACGTAACAATGAGCAACTGTTGTCTTTGATTTTTTTTTTTTTTTTTTTTTTAATGTCGTATACTAATCTAGTTTTTACTTCCCTATTGTAATGGAAATCAGGTGGTAACAAGGTGTGTGAACGAAGCAGGGATTGGTTTTATGATGTCTCCGAAATACCACCCAGCTATGAAGATTGTTAGTCCTGTTAGAAAAAAGCTAAACATAAAGACCGCGTTCAATGTATTGGGTCCCATGTTAAATCCAGCACGGGTACCTTTTGCAGTTATTGGAGTATTTAAAGGAGGCTTGGTAAGTTTCTTTATATTAAATGTTTAGCCCTGAAACCTAATCACCTTATTCAAAATTGTGGCTAAGGATAGTATTCATAGACATGTATGTGACCTCTTGTTTCTTTCATATTCTGTGGACGCTAATCCTGCTAGGTAGAAGTAGATTTGATGCATATGAATGATCAGTAACTTCTATAATCAATAGAGCTCGGAAAATAGGCCAAGCCTGTCGGGCCGGGTCTAAAAATTTTGCTTCAAAACTGAAAGCGGGCTTAAAAAGGCCAACCTTGTAGGGCTGAGGTCTTAAAAGAGCCGGCCCTTTTAGGCTCGTATATTTTTTTTTATTTTTTAAAATTATTTATATGAAATTGGTAAGAATATTTATGAAATAAGAAATATTTTTTATAAGTTTTTAATTTTTAGGATTCTTAATGCAAGATATCCTTATGAAATTTAATTCTAAAAAAGATAATAACAACTAAATATTTGTAACATCATTAACAAAATATAAAAAATCAATAATATTATTATCATATAAATAATTTTAAAAAATAAATAAATATATATATATATATACAGGCCTAAAAAGTATTTTTAATTTTGTTAAATCTTCTCATTAATTATTTGTAATTGTGGTATACAGACAATAATTTACCTTTGATTGTGACTTAATGATTGTATTTATTTATTGCATGATGCATACCGTTTACATTCTAATTTTGACAACATTTATTTGTTAAATTAGGAATTTCATTGTTGTAATTTTAAAAAAAAATGAAAAAAAGTAAAAATTGTTAAACCTTGTGAAAAGCCGGCCCTAGCCTATATACCCTTGGGTCAAGCTTTGAAAAACAACAATTTTTCTTACCCCGAGCTTAAAAGGGCTGGCCCTTTTTAGGCTTTGGCCCGTTAAGGGCCGGTCTTGATTTCCAACTCTAATAATCAACTGATTAAGTTATTGGTCTAGGTTGATCGTGTGGCAGGAGTCAAAACCAGCTGAAAATTGTAAATTACCTACCATAACTTGTGTCTTTAATGAAGGGCATGTGGAACCTAATTGAATGTAACAAATAGTTCTAGCCTTTTTGGAAAGTAGAAGTAGAAACCTGATGAGATCTTAAACTGGTTTTTCACTGCTCAAGTTCTTATGGGGTTTTTTTAAGCCTAACTATCATGCTCAGTCAGTGCTTGCTTGCTTACACTTTGTATAAACTATAAAGGAAATTTTGATATGTTCAAGAAGGCACTGGGATGTGATTTGTGCGGTGTTTTTCTCTATATACATCATTGTTAAGAAGATCTCTGTTTTTCTTTAATAGGTATTCAAAATGGCTAAAGCACTACAAAGATTTGGCATGAAAAGAGCTCTGGTTGTGCACTCTGAAGGTTTAGATGAGATGAGTCCTCTTGGTAAGATCTCTTCCTTTTGTTGCATTTCTAGACATTGTTTATTTGGATGAAGATATAGATAGGCATCTACTTTGGATTTGACTGGGATTTCTAACATCTTGTTCTGTATTACTTACAGGACCTGGGCTGGTACTTGATGTCACTTCAGAAAAAATTGACGAGTTCTCATTTGATCCATGTAAGCATATGATATGATAAAATACGTAATCTGTTATGAAGTAAATTAATGCAGCACACTGGCAATTAAATCAGCCGTCAACCGATTTTTAATTAGGTATGCATATTTGAATTCACTCTTTACCTCAGATTGTTTCTTGGAACAGTGGAATTTGGCATTCCTCGGTGCAATCTCGAGAGCCTGAAAGGTGGTGACCCATATTACAATGCCAAGATTCTGAAGGGTGTACTAGCTGGAGAGATGGGACCAATCGCCGATGCTTTAGTAAGTATCTTAACTTCTCTAAGAGTATGACACCTTTATAGGTGATGGTGAGACACTGACCTTGAATAGCAATAAATAAATGAGGAATTTATCATGAACACAAGCCTAAAGGGAGAGCCCAATAACTAAAAGACTAACTTAAGAGGCTCCTGATGTAGGGCTCATAACAGAATCTTTGATTTCAACTGAGTTAGGGTCTTATAATCTACAAGCTTAGTTATTCAAAATGTTTATGAACTTGTCTCTTAACATCCCATTGTACAAAAAAATGGCTAGATTTTGAATGCAGCAGCAGCTCTAATGGTCAGTGGCTGTGTGAAGAGCCTAGCAGAAGGCGTGTCTGTGGCTCGGGAAACACAGCAATCAGGAAAGGCCCTCAAAACTCTCAACTTGTGGAAAGTTATATCAAACGTCAGTAAATTCTGAACCTGAATGAATTCACTTCTTTCCAATAGTCACAAATTGCTGATTTCATTGCTCAACAATTGCAGAAATACAAAGAGGATGATGCAATCTTTGAATATGCTTAAATTTTCTAACTAGGGAAAAGAAGGGTCAAGACTTTGTAGTTAGTAGCACAGGAATCAATTCTCAAGTTAGATTCTGCGGACAAATATCAGGCATGGCATTTTAAGTCCCTCACTGGGAATAGGAAGTACACAAAACTCGTCAAAACTCAATCTGAGCAAAGTACCATGAAAAATGTGGGAACAACTAACATGAGAACATGCTCTTATATTGTACGTGCATGTTCCAAACACAAAAAATATGACATTTACAATATGGGATTCATGAGTCAGGTTGTGTTGGTAGCCTCGTATGGCACTATTTTAAATATGTTTGCTTGTCAGCCACACTAGAATATACGTCAATAATCCTGCATAAGTTAAAAATGACAATTATATATACTCCAATGTCCAAATGCTATACAATAAAATGATATGTCAATATGGGTTATAGCCTAGTAAAATACCTCCAACCATTTTTGACATCAGTGGCCTTGTCACTGTAGATGCATTTCCTGGAAATTTGGCCCCAACAAAAAAAATTCTTACCGTAAAAAATTTATCAACATTGAATTCAGAAGCCAAAATGTTTGGGATGGCTTTTAGTTCATCAAAACTAACTTTTTATCCCAAAAAAGTTAATAGAGACACAAAATGATGTTTAACATGATTTTAGGGACAAATAGCTTTTTGGTCAAAAGCCAAATATGACTTTGGAGTTTTTAATTTTTTTTTCAGATTTTAAATTTTTGAAACTCATATTTTTATAAAAGCGTATCTAAATATAAATTATACTCTTTCCAATCCTTAATATAAGAATCGGTTGATTTTTTTTAAGAAATTAAGAAAATTAAATAAACTATTTAATCATAGCATTTATTATGTATCATTATATTATATATCAGTTTATAACTCAGCAAATTAGTTTAGAGAAAAAAGATATATATAAATATTTCAATATAACTTAATTAGCTTTCATAATCTTTTTCAAAAAACAATCAACTGGCTCTTATATTTAAAAGATGAGATAGTATTACACTAATTGATTCTTACCTCATCAAAATACGATTAAGATAAAAGTCACTCAACATTAATCCCTTCAGCTCTGGGTTAAGTTACTGACCTGAATCACAATTGGAGGTTGAATTGGAGTTCCCACACATACACACTTGCCTGATCCCATCTGAACCATACCCGCATGTGCCACCAGTGGCCGCACACGATCCACAAAACGCATCGTCGTTTTCTTGAACCGAATACTTCACTCGGATCCCGTACGACCACCCACCCGGCCCATCAAGTCTCAAAGGTGCAAGATTGTAAGCACTGCTATACCCTTCACACTGAAGCCTGGTCAGATTAATGGCCTTAATCGCCGCAAATGGTATGGCACAGCAAGCTGGTGGGCCTGTCCCAAAATGCGCCGACCAGAAGCGTTTGTGGCCCGCCCGATCCCATGCCGGGCACCCGTAATACTCCTCACAGCCCATTCCCGAAACGTTTCGACAAGGCAAGTGCTTTTCTGGGAAACCTTGGAACAGAGGTGACTCAGCTGAGCAACCTATGAGCATGAACACGTTGTCGGCGATCGGATTCATGTAGGCCTCCCGCCACGACTCCACGGTGAAGCCGTTGCCGGTGCCGCCGAGCACAATCGTATCACAAGTTGACATGTGAGGCTCGTGAAGAGTGAGAGACTGGTACGCGTAGTCTATTTCCATAACTCTGTACGAACCAGAGCTTACGTGAAACATTAGATTGTCGTTCATGCAGAAGAGAAGGTCCCGAAAACCCGGGTGCCCGCACCCGTATTGGAGCCCGAATGGGTAATCTATAGTTATGTTTCCACAGTATGATCGGCATGAGTCAGCAAGAGCAGAACTTGGTGGGATCAAATATGTTGAAAAGATTAGGAGAAACAGAGCTGTGAACAGAGTCAGCATTGTTGCGTGGGAGAGAGAGATTAAGAAGGAAATGAGATTGCAATAATGCTTAAGATAGCTGCTTGAAGAGATAAGCAATAGATGAGCATTTGATATTGCAGAAAAAAAATTATTGATTTGATGATAGCTTTATTCACATGCGGTGTTGAGTTGTTTATGGGTGGGTGTTCTTTTACTTTTTGTCCCGCTGGGGGCGGATTTTTAGTCTTCTGAGTTCATTTTTTTTCGCGCCTTTGGAATTTCTGTTGGTCAAAGGTTAGGCTTTTGTGGGGATGATGAGAAAAGTAGTTTAATTTGCGAATCCTATAAGATTAAAGTATAACATATATATAAGTGGTCAGAAGCCTTTTACATCTGAATTCAATTACCCGGTTCACTCATATACGAAGCCCATGTTTATAGACAACCTTGCGAATTTCTAATATGGAAGCTGCGAGGTACAATTATAATGCTGATTTAGAAATAAAAAAGGACTTGGGGGAAGAAAAAAAAAAGCTAATTCAGACATTGATTTCTATGCTTGCTTTGGTTTCTCTTTTCTTTAAATAATTATACTCGTACTTCCTTTAATTTTACAGATGATTCTGTGTGTGTCAACTTTGATGCTATTTTTTCCCATGTCCTCTCACTTTTGACATCCAATTAGTTTTGTTAAAGCAAGGATGCATAAATGATCTGTGTAAGAATTTTGGGCGTACTTGGAATCCAATAGACTCGCTGAAGTACCCACACGAAACCGGAGCACCGATGTGGACCCTGATCACGTTACACAGCAAATACACCAAAGAAAAGAAGAGAAGAGAACATTCTTATGAGAGAATCTTTTGGAAGGAGAATGGTAATATTTGGCATGTTATTTCTTCATTAGTCTCCTCCCTTAATCCCACACATTATATATATAGTGTACGTACGATTACATAGGAATGGGTGCAACCCTTAAATGTACGGTTACATATAGGAATAGATAAACTGTGTCTCTCCATGAAGCCCCTTTGAATTGGGCTTGGGCCCTAATCCACCAAGGGTGGACTAGTATATTCCAACATCTCCCACTCACACTTGGTGGATTAGATGTTATGGGTTAAGTCTCTTTCTCTTACTTCTTTCATACTAGGTGTTTTGCCGTGACCGCGTGGGCATGACGTCTCCATTTGGGCGCTTTGTACTAGAAAACCCTTTTTATAGAGATCAGCATAAGACAACCCTGTAGTGCAGCTCAATATTGATATAATGCCCGAATGTCCTAGATTTACCAATATACAATTTACTCATGGCCAATCTAATCCCTCTTGAGTCAGTATAAAACTCAAATTGCCTGTCTCATATACATAGTGTCTACACTTATGAAACTACAAAATAATATCATAAGGGACTGGTCTTAGACACCAGCATAGGTGTGTATATTTCAGGTAATAATCTTTCTTTCGCCCATATATCACTTTGATATGTATCAACCGCTTGCCTAACATAATGCCTTTAAATCGCATCAATCATGATCATAGGACAAAATGCTAAAGTAGCAGACATTAAAACATATTTCCATGATAATGTCAAAGTCAAAGGACATCGATGAAGGGTTAACCTTTCTAGGACTCACACAGCAATGAAGCAGGGATCTATTCACTTGCTTCCTATTTGCGATTCTTTAGCACATATGGTATGAATCACATGTTACGATGTTACTCTTATACTTTAAGAGCGTATGTCGTTTGATTTTATTATTAACACCGTACAGACTTAAGTCTAAACACTCCCAGTATCTAAACCCAAATTCCTCAACTCTACTCATATTATATGACGTCAATTTTGAAGAATTTGTTGTCTAGCAACAGGTATCATGGACGTGGGTTTCCATGATTCGATCCATATTTTTTACAATTAAGGATCTCATCTCGACTTACTGCACTTAAGTCGATGCGACATAGTTTGTGTTTCTTCTCTACTATATTAGCACTCTTGCTACTTTACTGGTGAACACAATTGTCTCATCTTTGCACACTCTCCTGAATGTCAAAGGCGATCGCTTGTGTGAGAAAGACGACCTCACCAACCTGTACGACATACTAAACATTGTATACTTACACACACATTAAAAGCCAAAATGAAGTATCATTACTCCATACTCTATGTATGCCAAAGGACTTAATATGTTTCTCATACATGTCCTTGGTCATTAGGCTTAGTTGGGGAACTTTGCATATGAATACATTGTTCAACAATAAATTTATATGCTATAGTATCTCTCATATAGCTATACTTTTGCATTTAATCTATCTATTATGCTTAGGGTCTTTTGTTTAAGCAGTGGCTACGTGTAGTCACAATACTTCGACATTCGACTTGAATTCTCACTTTCAAATCTCACATGTTCTATGAACATTACCAGCCATAAAGCCTCTTGTAATATCACAACACATACTTTGAATGTACATAATCAATGTACTATACAAGTATCTCATGACCCTTCTATGAAGCCATATAATTTCTCTCACGGTGGTTGGATTAGTACCTAATTACAAGTCCTTCCATGCGCATATATCTGATCTTGTATTTATCATTGCATACATCATACTGCTAACAGTATCATATAGATATTATTTTCCATTATCTTCTTGGTTGGCTCAGTTAGGGAAATTTGTCAAGACTCAGACTTACTCTTAAAGTCATTGGGGTATCTATGGGATTGCATTCACTTATTTTGAATCGCTTAAGAATCTTCTTAATGTAATTCTCTTGTAAAAGAGAGAAGTTTGCTTAAGCTATTTCTTTGGATCTTAAATCCAATTGCTTTATCCATGAACCAGCACCATTCTTTAATAGGCACTACCAAATTCAAACTATGTATGGCCAATAGTATATTATCCATTTAAAGGAATAACATCACAAATTATTTACTAATGGTTCTTTTCAACCATTTGAAAAATACATTGGGTTACCGCTCTTTTAAAGCATTAAACATCATTATCTAGATGATTGCATTAATCCATAAAGGGACTTCTGCAAAATCACATGAAATCACTACTATGTGAAACTTCAAATGCTACTTTTAATGAAATCTAATAGTCACTGCACATAGATTTCTTCATCCAGATCATCACTCAAAGTGTATGTTTTACATCCATATGATGTAATTGAAATTCAAATAGTTAACTATTGCCATATTGAAACTAATTTAAATGCACAACAAGTGAGCAAAAATGCCTTCCTGTTATACATACCCCTCTGTAACAACAAGTCTTGTGCATGTCAATTGATTTATTCACTTTTCTCCTAAACCTATAGAACTCACTAGTTCTCAATAACCCTTTTGACTTGGCATTAGATCAATCTGATTCTCAACTTGATTCTTTCTTAAAGAATCCACTTCCCTTTTCATTGCTTTCTTCCATTCTCCCTTAACATGGCCTCTTGTACAGAATGTGACTCATCATCCTCTTTTAGAATAACCATGAACATGTTTCTCAGTTATCCCTTTTCTCATGAGCTTTTTTTTTATTTCATATTTATTTTGTTTGGTCTCTTTATTGACCATTCTAAGCTCCTACTCAAAAAAAAAATTGAGGATTATTGACATGTTCTATACCGCCTTGTCCTTGCGTCTTGCAAAATAATGCAATGTGATTAGTTTCACCCTTAATTGAAAACTAATTCACAACAAATGTGGTACCTTTCAATTCTTTTTGGTCATAACTCTATCATCATTTCACTCTTAAAGAAATAACCCTTATGAGCTCCCACATACAACCATTATGGGAATTTGCAATCGACCCTTATGGTCTATGAAAACTCATATTTAACTTTTATTTATAGGGTATGATAGTGACTCCTTTAAAGGGTACATGGTTAAACTCAAGTCCACATAACTTGATGAAACCAAGTATGTGTGCATGTGTACTAATCCACCAAAAGTGAACTAGCTAATACTCTCCCACTCACATTTGGGGGGTTAGCATGAGCCATAATATGTTTAACCATATCTAATAGCATTCCATCATGCCTTTTTAAACTCTTTTTCTTTAGGGATAGAGTTCCTCGGATAGTTATCTATTTATTTATCCCTTTATTTCCACAGAGCTAACTAAAACTAGTCAAATAGATGCTCACTCATTTGATCAGTTCGTGGAACTTTTTAAAATTCTTATCCAATTGATTCTCAAACTTCATTCACCTATTGTCTAAAGCAATAATCTTCAGACTTGTATAAAATTAAGTAATAACATGAGAAATCATCAACAAAGGTAATAATTTACCCAGCTCTGTGTCTCACCCTCAAACTTATAGGACCACATGCAACGAAATAGAATAATTGCAATATAAACTCAGTTCTAGTATCTTTCTGAAAACTTTTCATTATGTTATTTCTAGAACCAAATTCTATACCTTTGACTAGTAAGACATATATTTAAGTCAATACTTAAATCAGAAGAAAAGGCAATGCAATTATGTACAAAGAATTTACCAACCAAAGAAATTTATTGAAAGAAAGATTGAATCACAACTATACAATTTTATAGGGCAATTCACACTATTTTGTTTCCCTTGTCAAGCCATATATGTCTCGTAACCTTTTCTTTACTAAGCTGACATCTCAACTTCAGTATTACCATGACTATTTGTCAATGACTTGACAACAAATTATTTTTATAAATACTAGATATTTTGATTGTCCCCATTTAGTTTACAAATTATGTTCTTGGTAGCCTCTCCTGGCTTAGCCACTCAAATTATCCTACACATAGGATTATTCATAATTTATTTAATCCAATAACTTATCAATAATATAACACATTGAAGTATACAACATCATGTACTTGTATTATTCTTGACTAGAAAAATAATGATGTCACTGGGTCTATGATCAGGAGAATACGTTTGTACCTCCCATCACATAGATTCCAATTATGTCATTATCATCTATCAAGAAATTCATACAAGTACCTTAAATAAGATGCTCAATTATTACTTTTAAAAAACTCATTTTCTAAGAGCTCCCACTGAGATAGAGCATATGACGCTCTTGAAAGACTCATTTTCCAAGAGCTCCCACTTATGAAGAGTATTTTAACTTTTACTTCTTCATGCTTTCATCACATTATATTCATAATGTCTTATTAACCTCTTATCTAGAGTTGGGAAAACTTAATAGTTTTTCTAAGTTCTCTATGCATTTCATTTATGCACATTTTAATTTCCAGCCGAAAATACTTTCTCTAAAGAGTTAAGTCTCTATACTTCTCAAACATAGTTTGACAGGTTCTCAACAAATATATATATATATATATTTTAATTGTGAGAATTTTGTGTCTCCTATTATTTCAACAATCTTTCAAATTTTCTAAAACAAATATCCCATATCTCTTATTCAAATTATATCTGTTTCCTAATAGAAACATTTAGTATTTCTTCTTAAAACTCTTATAGTTTCAAGTATTGGGAATTTGGACTTGGCTTAAGAGTTTATTCTTCACTTAAGATGGGCCTTTACTCTTTACCCAAGAAGTAATATTTTCCTAAACTCCACCATGATCCAGAGATTGGACATTAAGAATCTCTCCATTTGAGATTTTCTTTCACTTTGATTTGACACTGCTTCCTCAGTATCTGATCCTTCACTTTTACCTCCTTTCAGGTTGCTCTGGATTCGAATCTTGACATCTTAAGATTCAGGAGATTCAAGTTCCTCTTAGGACTGATCTTCTCAGTTCTCTTCCAGTTACTCATCTTATTTCATTTCAGGATTAATTATAACCTTACTCTGAATTCTTTCATCTTAATCTTCTATCAAGATATTCTCCTTCTAGATTGTCACTCAATTTCATATTTCAATCGAAAAATCCCTATTTCATTTGTCACTCCGAGGCTCACATTTCTCTAAGTAATTTATTTTGGATCAACATTCAATGGCTTTTAACTGAAAAACCTATTTATTTTCTAAAGCCATCTAGTTCAAGTTTAGATATATGTTTTTCAATAAAAACATTATTCAAAAGAATAAAATAAATTTCATTTTTATGTTCAAAATAGATCCAAATATATTTCAAAATTTATATATTGTCTGTCAAAGTATAGATAATGAATTTAGGGATTTTTAGAAATAAACTTTGTCTCAATCAGAGTTCAAATGCCCCTTCACACGTCCCTAGAAGAGTGAGGAATAAAAAAAAATTAAAAATAAAACGGAAAATCCCACTGTTTTTTTTTTTTTTAATGTGACATAGATCCACTCCTGCCCAAGTCCAGAATTTTTTTTTTTTTTAAATGTTAAATAAAGCCTTAATCTGTCCAACCCAGATTAAAGCCCAGACGAAGTCCCCAGCCCAGGTTGCCTCAATGTTTCTTTTTTTTAAAAAAAAAAATGAAACGTAACGTTTCATTAAGAAAAGGGGAGGAGGCGTCGTTTCCAAACTCAATTACGTCAGTTTCGTTTTCTATTCTCATAGAAAGAGAGTTTCCTACAGTTTTTCAATGGTTTATGGGTCTAATGTTTCACAGTACAAATCCCTTCTATTATTCAAATAGCATACTTTATTTAAAACATATGGAAACAGAAAACAGAGGCACATAAACTCTCCAGATTTATAATATATAATAGAGGAAGCAAAAACTGATTCAAAATATATATATATGCATTGATGAACAGAAAAAGCATCCATTTAACAAATATATACAGTCATATTTATATATGCCAATACAAATATCTAGCGGAAGCATTAAAAAAACACATATACTATATATACCTCAAGATATATGTATATATGATCAAACTAACACAAAAAATGAAGGAGGAAGAAGACATATAATTATATATATATATACATATGTGATCATAACCTTCATACACAAATAAAGAAACAGTTTCGAACACCCAAGCGTGTGTGTGTACACACCCCAAACTCAAGTAAAAACGCAACTTATGCATTTAAAAGGGAAAAATTCAGTTTCGCAAACAATCGCTGTGCAGGGCAAAATTATATATAGAACCAGTTTCCAACTTACAGAAACATGCATGCGAAAACAAACAAACAAAAATTTGTGTGTGTGTATATAGCTTTGGTGCCCGTCTTGTATTCAAAGGCTAATGAACAAACCAGATATGAAACTCAAATATTAAAAACATATCATTGGGAAGAAAGAAGCCATTAACACATTCAAATGATAAAGGCCTCAAGAAAACAACCAGGCATATCATGTAAGAATTTTGGGCGTACCTGGAATCCAATAGACTCGCTGAAGTACCCACACGAAACCGGAGCACCGATGTGGACCCCGATCACGTTACACAGCAAATACACTAAAGAAAAGAAGAGAAGAGAATATTATTATGAGAGAATCTTTTGGAAGGAGAATGGTAATATTTGGCATGTTATTTCTTCATTAGTCTCCTCCCTTAATCCCACACATTATATATATAGTGTACGTACGGTTACATAGGAATAGATGCAACCCTTAAATGTACGGTTACATATAGGAATAGATATAACCTTTAAACGTACGGTTATATAGGAATAGATGTAACCTTTAAAACACAAAGGGTATCACTCTTTAAAAACTGTGTCTCTCCATGAAGCCCTTTTGAATTGGGCTTGGGCCCTAATCCATCAAGGGTGGACTAGTATATTCCAACAATCTGGAAGTTTGGGAGCGCACCAGATAAAAAGTGAGCAATAATGATTAATGAGAGATGCGACGGAAAAGCACTTCATTTGAGTTACTAACTATACGTTTGGTTTAAATGAAAATAAGAATGAGCATGGAGAGGGTCTTTGCTTATTACCCAGTAGTATTCTTGCACTACAAACTACATATATTTAGGATTGTGGTTAGTATATGATTAGAAGATAATATCGTAAATTTTCAACATACAACGCACAAATATGCCCCAGTATTTGATATAGCCACCGCAGCAGCACTTGATTTGATCAATGAGAAATCTCTGGCCAAAAAAAAAAAAAAGATCAATGAGAAATCATGAATATAGTTCTTAAGTTTACTTCCACTAATAGTATGTTGCTCCGATGAGAGCTTTGTTAAAAGATTGAGAGAGAAATAAAGGTCTGAAGAGGCACAGTGCCTTCTATAATTAGCCTTTTTGTTGAGTTGGTAACAGCTTTGCGCAACTTTCTTACAATATGCGCAGTGAGAGAAGATGAAAACTCCTTAAAACTGCATATTCAAATATTACTTTCGAAAACTTAACACGATTGCTGTTGAAAAACCATTTCATAGGTATTACGGTGTTCTTTGGATAATATTTTGCGATAATAGTGACTACCCGATGAAGTTAGGTTTCCATTAATTGCCCGGCAGGATGGGTCAGCTTGCAGAAAAATATAAAGGTGTTTGGTATATTAGAATTAATTTTGATGAATATGAAATAAAAATGAGATTTAAAAATATGTTTGATAAATATATGGAATTCAGATATTATTTTTATTTAATATTTATATTTAAAATATAAAATTACTAATATCCCTTGTCCAAAAAAACTTGAGCCATCAGCCTTCTTTTCTTCCTCAACCTCCTCTTCAATCTCAATGAACTCATCATTACACTTCGCTTCGATATGAGGCGCTACCTTGAGAATCTCAGTAATTGACCGCTTCTTTGGCGCCGCCTTGGGCTTTGGCTTAAGATACATCATCGTGTGCCATCGTTCTTCCCTCATCGCTTGCGCAAGACAACCGTGGATGTGCGTGTTTACTGCTGTCACCGTTGCCGCATTGAAAGCTCTGCAAACAGGATAAATCATCTCCAATTTCTCTTCCTCCCTTCTCGATCTCTCATCTGACTTCACCTTCAAAGATCTCCACGATGGAGCGCTTCTTCTTCTTCGGCGCCTTCGATTTGGGCTTCAAACTCGTGATTTTCATCTGCTGCCGCTCCTCCCTCATGGTATGTGCAAGACATCCGTCGATGTGAGCATTCACCGCCAAAAGGTTGCCGTCGTGTGTTGCCCAAAGTCACCATCGCCGTCATCAATGAAAGAGCAAAGGTGCCGGTGAGGGAGGAGAGGTTGTAGTTGTCGCGGGAGGGAGAAGAGTAATTGAGAAACGTGGGTGTGGAATTATAAATTTTAGATTTTGGGATGAAATTTATTTTAGTAAAAATGATTTATTTAGCTTTAATTAGAATTGGGAGTCAATTGACTCAATTCCATCAAATAAACCCTTTTATAAAATTGGAATCCAATTCCATTTTCACTTCCTTCAATTCTTACGTACAAACAGGCCCTAAAGAAGGGAATCCTTCAGAATTGGATCAATGGGAAGAGGTAAAGGGCGGTGTTTTGCAACCACTGACTGCTTGAGAAGAAAGCCAATAAATGAAAGTTATTGTTTTTGTTTTCTGTTTTTTTTAATTTTCAAAATGGTTTTATAAAATTATTTTTAAAAACAAGTTTGGAAAACAAGAAAATAAAAATTCTAGTTGTTTCAAAAAAAAAAATGTTTTTAAAGTGTTGTGACAACATGATAGTTGTTGGTGTCAACTTTGATGCCAATGGTGAATAAGTTGTTGCCTTAAAATATAAGAAATAGAAAAATAAAAATTAAAAAACAACTAAAAGGTGTTTTTGTTTTTTTAATTTTAAATAACAGCTTTTTGTGTTATGTTTTTAAAAACAATTTATTGAAAACGGTTTTCAAATAAGTTTTATTGATTTTTTTTTTAGGGGAAAAAAACTGTTTTTAGCCAACTAAAAAGAAGTGAAGAATGGAGGGAGCACATGAAATTGCATTATTATGCTTTCAAAAGGAAAAGATAGTATTATACAAGTGCATCATTCAATTTGACAATAGAGATCAATCAAATTAATTAATAAATAAGTGGACAAATTACAAGAAAAGTTTGAGACTTTGAGACATCCATAACCACATCTTCCAGCAGCAATGGGCAGATCTGTATGACCTATAAACTAAATTCAATTAGGTATAATAGAATTCCACCGAGAAACCTCCTCACGTCTAACATTGGCAGCACCCAGCACAAGTAAAAACATGAGCCATTGGGGTCCACCTACCACGGAGTTCTCTTGAACTCCTGTTGATTAGTACGGCTTTGAAAGAAAATTCTTATCATGTCATTAGATCCTATACTAGAATCTCTCTGTCCTTAGCCTGCAATTTTAAGGAATGTCCAAAATTAAAAGCTACCACGTTATTTTCGACTAAATTTCAGAAATAACTAAAAGTTAACATGGCAAATGTCCGCTACATTTTTCTGTGATAACAGCAATCCTCCACAACATTTATTTGGAGGAAATTGCAAGGGTATATCCCTCTTACAATGATGTGCAAGAGCGAATGAACACATTTCTAGGATTACCGCATTTCAAATCTGAATATTTTATATAACAAATGATCCGGACTTATTTTTTTGACATAAACGAAAATCGTTCCATTAAATATTCACTCCCATCAAATATTGCCAAAAAAGACAAGATTAGAGTACTTTTATTTAATCTCAAGATATTAACGTCATAAAATCAAGAAATTACCATCAGTTTGGCTAGGAACCGTATTATTTCGCTCCTTCGTTGCCATCTTTTTCACTGCCTCGGCTGTAGTTAAGATTGCTTGGAGTTGTTAGTAGTGAGGAAGAAATGAAACAATTGTTAGGTTTCCCCGCATGGTATGCAACATTTTAAAACCCACGAACATGCATGATTGTGGAAGTGTTTATACAAAAGCAGATGCAGGTTATGGACCACTCAGATTCTCGGTAGCCTCACTGATCTTACCTTTAAATTTTCTTTTCCTATTTGCTCTCCTCCTTTTTCTCTCTGCCTTTGTAAGCTCTGATTCTTCCTTTATATCACCCTTGCCAGCAAAGATCTCCTCAGGAGCCAGCATAGCTGCATCTGACACAGCCACAGGTGCAATCTACGCATGGAAAGCATCAAAGTTTCAATTAATCAACAGTTTAAATAAGGTTCAGCTAAAGTTTGAGAAGAAAAGGAAATAGCTCTTTACTTCTTCCATTGCCAGAGCAGGGACATTAGCTTGTATAGACATGTCCTCTACAACCTGTTCAGTTCAATACAAAGCAAACATTACAAGACTACAAATATATGTTCAAGAGCATGACGCCAATCCAAAAGGGGAAAAGAAAAGAACATTGCATGAACTATATTGAATGTCATACAGGTTTTGGAGCAAAGTTGAAATGAGAAAGAGCATCCAGCTTTAAACAGAGTCTCTTGAACAGCATACTGGCCTGATCACAAGTAAATGGCACAGAGTTCAGCATATTTTGAAAACTTAACAGGCAAAAAGGAAAATTGGAAAAGAAGGTTATACAGCCCATTGGAAAACCTGCGTCTTATCATCCTATAAATAAGTGAAACATAGGACAGGTGTGAAATATAAAACTGAAGCAAACAATTAAAACATGTACCTCTTTTTTCTGTTCATCTTTGAATGACAAAGGAGCAGAAGCATGGTCTGTCTTCTGAACATATTCTTCCTGTACACGATTTTATAAGAAAAGAATTTTTAGGTAAATCATAAGCAAAGACAACAGGGGTTTTAGTGGGGGATTTAGATGTTGCAATGCATGATAGTAAAACATACATACCTCATAAATTTCTGCAAGGCCCTTCTTGCTTTTATTCTCATCCTGAATTCATCATAGAAAATGATGATTAATTGTGCTACAAATAATGCTAGAAAGCAGTTAAACTCAAAATGCTATTTATTTTATGGAAACCGTGCTTACCAACTCTTTTCCTTCCCTAGGTGCTTTTGATGGCAATTTGGGAGCCCTTTGAACGTCATCATAATGTGCCTATAATAAAAAATAAATGAGTTAGAAGAAACATATATGTATGCTTGCTCTGGAGTATTTAAAGCATACATAATATAAGTCTCATATAGTCATATGTATAACTCAGTAGTCAGTGGCTCAGTGGCTCAGTGCACAGGTCAGCTCAGCACGCAACCAACTTTTTAGATAAACGGCCATTCAATAAAGGCCTCCCACCATTGAATAAAATAATGGGGCATTGTAGTAAAAGTCCAAATTGGTGTCAACTCATCCTTTCAATTTACCTCAAGGATCCTTTTCTTGATCATCTCCTCAATCGAAGTTGTAACTTCCTCAGTAATTACAGGAGCTGGTCTCACATTTTGCTCAAAATCAAGATCAGCTTCTAAAGCGCTGTTCACGGGTCTCTTAGTTGCAGTCACCTGTTACTAAAAGCCAAAGTCAGTAATCTAATATCTAACGATTAAGCATGAAGGCTCACAAATGCAACCCACAAAAGTCAAAGAGGGGGAGGGGGGCAGCAACTACTACATCACCTCTCCCTGCATGGTCCATGTTTTTGGCTCCAAGTTAGATTTCTCCATCTGTGCTATCTTTTCTCGGATCATTTGCTCCTGTTTTTCATGGGTAGAAATGGCCTCTTCTTTCTATTTGAATAAGAAAGACAATATAAGAACTTGAATGTCATGCATGCGTAAACCCAACACAATACAAATAAAATATACTTGGCCATCAAATTCCATTTCATCGTCATCAGAATCTTCAGGCCCCTGAGTTAACCTTTCTTTTTGTTTTGCTCGTCCATCAAATTCCGTGTCATCTTCATCAGAATCTTCAGTCCCCTGAGTTAACCTTTCTTTTTGTTTTACTCGTCCATCAAATTCCATGTCATCTTCATCAGAGTCTTCAGACCCCTGAGTTAACCTCTTTTTTAGTTTTAATCTCTTTTCCATTTTTTCTTTTTCTTGCTGGGATATCCTTCCCTTTTTCCCACGGAAGAAGTCTTCAAAACTGAAAAGAATAAATATGAGATGCATAATTGAATCCAGAATAAAGAATACACTAATAAGAAAGGTCCAACGAGTTGCATAACTGAAAACCTAGGTGAGTAGACTCAGCTAGTTGCATATCATTTTGCATCTAATTGTATTTAAATGAAGAGCAGTAAAGCCAAAACACCACAGCATAGCATCAAAGAAAAATACTGGAAATCTCAAATCAAGCAATGGGAGCCACGTTTCTTCATGTTTGTCAATCGTTGATGGTAATTGACAAATGTTGAACTCAAAAGAAAAGAAAAAATGGAAGGAAATTATCACATCAACCTGTTATGCGGGTGTTATGATAATAATTAAAGAAATAAAGAATTGAGTTGAGTGATATTCTATATTCTAGAATATACAACAGATCTACAGCAATAATAATCACGATCCTTCGTTTGAGTTAGCTAGACATGTTAGTTCAATAGTTAGTAGCCGTTGCCTCATTAGTCAATACAAGGGCACGTATAGGGTGTGTGTGATTAAGCTTTCGTATTATGAGAATGAGCCGAAAATAAGTGAAGATAGAAAAACTGTTTCCTATAGCGGAAGGGTAAGATAATACTGACATTGCATATTTAAAGTACTCTGGGTCTTCGTCTTCATCATCGCCATCATTGCCAAGCCCAAATTCACCAGCCTATAACAAAATAATAAGAATGAGCCAAAATCATAAATAATGGTAACCGAAACAACGTGCTATGCATCTTGCAGATATGAGGTGAAAGATAAAGAAGAAGAAGAAGAAAAACAACAGACATTTACAAGGACGAGCCGATTAAAAACTGTATGACATAATATCGAGCAAACCACAGTGACAGAAAGTTAAACCAAAAAAGCCAGAAGCAGTCTCACCTCATCACTTTCATCATCAGCCTCCTTCAACTGTCCTGCTTCATCATCCTCCAAGTTTTTCTCCTCCTGCGACAAGAACTTCTCCAAGTGCTTCATTTTCAGATGATCATCCTGAATCCCTCCATAGTCACCTTCCTCTTCCTCTTCCTCTTCCTGGCTCTCAAAGCCGTCCTCCTCCTCTTCACTTTCCTCATCCTCTGCCAGTGCTTTTCCCCTTTTCTCGCCTTCTTTTCCTTCCTCTTCTACGCCTTCTTCGTCTTCGTCGTCATCAAATTCATCTAATTCATCATCAAACCCGTCACTTTCTTCATGCCCCTCCTCTTTTGTTTTCCCCTCCGCCTTCTTTTTACCTTCTAGAGCCTCCTTAATCCTGGAAATTTCTTCCGGAGTCTCCTCCAGCCGCTTCAACCGCCGGTGAAGAGTGGGTAACAAAGGCTGTGATTGGAGGTCAATTTGCTGCCATATCTGCTCGGCATCGAACCCGTCGACCAGGAGTTCATCCAATGGCGATTTTTTGGATAAGGGTCTGAGAGAGGAAAAAAGATACTGTGAGGCAACACGAGCAGTTTGAGTGAGCAATGGATCTCGTGTAAGCCACGGCACTGGATCCTTCGCCCGCAGACGATCAAGAGCCGCAACGCCGGCTTTGGTGGAGCTAGCCATTGCAGGGTTGCTCTGCGGGTGATTTAGGGTTTAGGGTTTTACGAGGAGAAAATGCCGCGCAACGATAGATTTTTTTTAATATTTTAATCACTAAGCAACGATAGATTTAAAAAAATAAAGAAGTGTTTTATTTATTTTTATTTTTTTGCCAAGAAGTGTTTTATTTATTTAAAGCATATAAATAACATGATAATATAGAAAAAAAAACCATTTAAATCTCAAAATTTTAAAGGGAAAATACCTCCGAAATAGATAAATTCTGATCTAGTACTCCGAATTCCAAAATCCCGGATCAATACAGTGTCAGTACGGATGAACAGTGCGAAACGCCAAAAGACGATTTTGCCCTTCAGTCCTAATTCTCACCACTTTAGAATAATAACATGAGGCTCTTAATTAACAACTCCGGATTCTTGATTAACAACTCAAATTTCATCTTTTTACTTTCACAATAACAACACCGATCTTGTTATTAACAACACTATATTCTACATTAACAGCTCTCATTTCTTATTTCACAACTTTGTAATTTAAGTTTCAGGGCCAATAACAACACTTCTTTCTTTATTAACAACACCGTATTTTACATTAATAACGCTATATTTTTGAGATGCGAATATGTGAAAGAATAAAACAGAGTTGTTAATTAAGAATCCGGAGTTGTTAATTAAGAGCCTCATATTGTTATTCTGACGTGGTGATAATGAGGGTTGAAGGGCAAAATCGTCTTTTGGCGCCCTTGCACTGTTCATCTGTACTGACACGGTACTGATCCGGGATTTTGGAATTTGAAGTGCTGAATCAAAATTTCTCTATTTCGAGGATATTTTTCTAGGATTTTTCCAATTTTAAATTAGTCTTATTGCTTATAAGGCTACAATAATATAGAAATTGCCAATAAAAATATAATAATTGATAATTCATTTTATTAAGAAATCACTGAATTAGAAGGATTTTAAAGTTTTGTAGTATTTTTTTAATCTTTTTCCTATAATATAACTATTTTTCATAGAAATACTATTGTATCTGTTCCCACTTTTTTTATTTAACCAAAATCCCGCCTTTTAATAATACTAAAATTCATTCTTCACGATAATAATAAGTTGAGTGGAATTAGAATATTCTATCATTTAGGTGAAGAAAACAGTCATATCATCAATCAAATCAAGTTTAACTGTATTTATCTGATTTATTTTATTTTATTACACTTCAATTCTTAAATATAAAATAAAATTGATTTTTTTAAAATGATTAAAAAATATAATTAAAATATTTTAGAATATTTTTATTTTTATTTTTATTTTCAAATTCATTAGTTTAACTAATAAAGTGATATATAATCTAAAAATATATAATATATGATATGATTAAGTAACTTATTTATCTTCTTTAATCTTTTAAAAAAATCAATTTTATTTTATAATCATGTTTTTTTTTTTGCCCACTGATTTGTTTTTTATTTAAGCAGTAGTATATGAGAAAATTGGCTTGTGTAAAACATGCTTATAAAGCTATAATAAGAAACTTCAAACAAGGAGACCACTTGGTCGTCTTTTTGCTTGGAGTAAAAACAAATTGGGCAAGTGCGCGGAGGTGTGGCCAGATAATCACATCGTTGAAAAAAGTCGAATCTTTCTGTGTCTCTGATGTTGCCAACTGTGTTCATCCGTGTCCGGTGGAGTTGATTGAAGGTCCTTGGATTCGAGATTTTTATTTTTAAGCGCAAAAAAACAAGGTAGCTCCCGCCTCCTGGAATGAAATTTTTGAAGGCTTCCACTATTTGTAACTTAGAAATCGGAATCCGGCGCAATAGAGATTTCGATTCGCTCAGTTCTGAGACTCTAGCGCCGACAGGTAAGATGCTGTGTGTCCGTTTCCCTGATACCGTGGTTGAACCGAATCAGGGCTATATTCCAGATTTGTTTCCTTCTTCCTTTTGGTTAATGATTCTAAAGGCTTGGATTTTTTAGGATTTATTGAGCTTCAAATGATCCATGGGGAGGGCACTCGCAAGTCCGCCTGCGAAGACGTCTCTCTCGATCGTTTCGATTCGCTCCCTGCCTTGAAGGTTTCGTCATTCAATGATGGTGATGTTTCTCCTCCATCTTCACGGTATTATTCATCATGTGGAGAGTCCGATTTCGAGCGCTATTGTAGCGCGAATTCGGTCTTGGGTACCCCAAGTGTGTGTAGCACGATTAGTGGTTTCAACGATTTTCCGGAATATGATAAAAGTGATCTGGAGAATTTTAATTTAAGAGATGGAGTTGACATTACGACCAAGGATCAGAGGCTTTCATCCACTTGTTCGTCGAGCAGAACGCCATTTTCACGAACTGGGATTCGTAGCGATGACAACGACGATGGGCCTGCTGCGCCCATGCTAGGTGCATCGGGTTTTACGGGGACCAACCAATTAGACAATAATTTGGACCAAAGTTCCATCCGTAAAAGACAATCATTTGAGAACCATGAACTAATAGTGCCTTCTTCAAATTGCGAAATGAGGAAGACATTAGACAATTCTTCTACCTCGCCAAAACTCTGTAAAAAAAGCCCGGTGATATTATCAAAGGTTAGTGATTACTTCTGCGTAATATGTGAAATAATGCGAACTTGATATGTCACTTGTAACCCTGGAATGAACAAATCATATGCCTAGTTATTGATTAGACTAATTTGGAGGACAATGCAATCATTTTTTTCTTTTGCGGAGGATTAAATTTTAGATATTTTTATATTTCCACGATTGTAACAATCAACTGAAAAAATTGTTAAGATGCCCTGTAATATATATTTTTGCTTGCCAGATCAGTGATCCTATTTCTGCTGAAATTATTGGACTGGGTTATCTTCAATCAGCCTTGCTTGATTATTTTTCCTTTTTAAGTTGCTGTTTTCGTTCTTGATGCATTTTTGTTTTCTTTGTAGTTTGTACATCTGTGAAATTGTTCTACAGTTTTATAATATTGTTTAATATGTGTGTGCATGTTGATCATCTTCGGAATTAAGAGTGCTTACCTACATCTGCTTGTGTGGTCGGATGATTATTCACCATGGATGGTTTGTCTCTTGGGTTTATGATTCTATTATATATTGCAGATGAAGGATTTTGAGCAGCATGAATTGAATGGTGATGTTCAAGAGATGGAAGAAATTTTACTAGACTCTATTGATTCTGCTGGGTCTAGGCTTGGTCAGGGCAACAGATTGCTTGAACCACAATTGTTGAAGCCTTTAAGAGATGGCGGCTTGACAGCCTCTACTTCTGGTACAGATGGTGCTTGCCTGCCTGTTCAACCTCAGATGAGATTAGATAGGGTTGAAGTTGTAGGTGCAAGGCAGAAGAAGGGAGATGTTTCTTTCAGCAAGAGATTGGTGGGGATAAAGGAATACACTGTGTATAAAATAAAAGTGTGGAGTGGCAATGAGCATTGGGTGATCGAAAGACGATATCGTGATTTCCTCAATCTCTACCATTGCAT
Source organism: Inga oerstediana (assembly GCA_963210345.1). NCBI lineage: Eukaryota > Viridiplantae > Streptophyta > Magnoliopsida > Fabales > Fabaceae > Inga > Inga oerstediana. Next base: position 5,039,792 of record OY723410.1, read on the forward strand.
GAAAACCTTATCCACAGAGCAAAACTGGGATTTACCTTCCCCTTGGTATGCTGTGGAAAAGGAAACTAAGAACATATTTGGAATGGCATCTCCTGAAGTTATTTTGCAGAGAAGCATTCTCCTTCAGAAGTGTTTGCAATCCATTCTTCATATCAGACTCTTTTCTAGTCCTCCTAGAGTATTAATTTGGTTTTTGTCCCCTCCAAGTGCATTAATGTCTGACTCTTCTTTTACTTGCGTGACAATAAAACGAAACTATTCCAGTTTAGGGAAAGCCATGCCACTTATTGTTGAAATTCCTCCATGTAAATCCATTGAACAGATGTTGGCAGAACAACATAACTGTTGTGCTGGATGCCACAGGCATTTTGATGATGGAACAACTTCAATCTGGGATTTTTTACAGACATTTGGAAGGGGCAAGCTTCGACTCTGTGAATACACTGCTAAATTGTTCTGTTCTTCTTGCCATACAAATGAGACTTCTGTCTTGCCTGCGAGGGTTTTGCATAATTGGGATTTTACTAATTATCCAGTTTCTCAACTGGCAAAGTCTTACCTTGATTCTGTAAATGACGAGGTAACCATAAAAATAGCATTTACGCATCTCAGTTTATTGTTTAATCCTTTTTATGGCTTTGATTCATGTTGATGTCTAAAGGTTCTGTGTATAAGCTAACTAGAAATTGCATCTGCGTCTCTCTCCCTTCTCCTTGTGGTTGCAAAAATATTTGAAGTGTGAGAATGATATGCACTGATGCTTATATTGCTAACCAGAAAGTATGCCATTTATTTCTAATCACGATGAGCATTGGACACAGTTTGAGATGTGATGCTGATTTTTTCCCTTTTAATGTCCCAGTGGTGCTTGTTTAGATTTTGCTGGTTAATACTAATTACATCTTCTAATTATTGTCCAGTTTCAGGCTTGGACAAAACATATTTGCATAACTTCAAATGAAATTGAAACTTTCAATTAATTTTGTTTTTTCTATGAGCAATAAAATTTTATCTTTTAAGGATATCACCTACAATGGACGTGGATTTCTCTTGGCTTGGAATGTTGGCTCCAATTGAATTGTTTCTACGCCATTGAAACATCAGTTCACTGGTCAACCATTTGGTTTTACTAACATGGGGTCTTTGACCATTTTGCAAGTTTCACCTATTATAGTTAGCCAGCTACTTGGTTTCCCAATTGAACTATTTAGTCCAGTTTTTCAACTGCAAGTAGGAAGAAGTCATTAACCTTACTTGTCAATTGGCTGTGGATCGATGAATGCATACGTGCACATACTTGCTTCTTATTACTGTTCTCAGTTTTTTAAACATAACTATCTGATATCCAGTACTATGTTTTGAACATAGTTAAGATAATTTGTTTATGGATTTTCTTGTGCAGCCCTTGCTTTCTGTAACTGCAGTTAATCCCATCCTTTTGTCAAAGGTCCCAGCCTTACTTCATGTTATGAGTGTCAGGAAAAAGATAGGGACCATGCTTCCCTTTGTTCTCTGCCCATTCCGGAGGTCTATCAGCAGTGCGATTGGAGTGCGGAGATATCTTCTAGAAAATAATGACTTTTTTTCTCTGAGAGATCTGATTGATCTTTCCAAAGGAGCCTTTGCTGGTTAGTTTCTATTTATAATTTACTCCTTAATTGTGCGGTACGTGCAAGTCCCCCCCCCCCCCCTCATTTCCACTTCCATGTGTTCTGTACAATAGAAAATTCACCTGTTCTATTGTTTTTGGATTGTGGGGCTAATAAATAGTTAACTTTAAAGCAAACATGTAGCATTCGCTGGATCAATTATCTCTGAGGTATGATAACTGTTATTGCAGCACTTCCTGGCAAATTGGAAACAGTATCAAGGAAAATCCTAAAACACATCACTGACCAATGTAGCATATGCTGTGATGTTGGAGTACCATGCAGTGCCCGACAAGATTGCTGTAACCCATGTTCTCTTATTTTTCCTTTTCAGGTGTGCATCTGTTGGTAACCTTTATCACAATTTTTTTTGGGTTATTGAAATAGTTGTTAGTTTTGATTTACTATGCCGAGTAAGTTACCCTTTTAACTGAAAACAGAATTGTACCAGTTGTGTCAGAAAGGAAATGATGGATAACTATTGTTCAATAAATATATGGTTTGTATTTCTATTAAATGCTTGCAAATTATCAGCTTCTGACATTCAGTTCAGTTTAGAACTTGCATGGTGTACTTTAGAGGATCTAAACTGAATTTTGAAAGGCTCCTTTGTCTTAAAATAAGGCTGAACTAACTTTCTGGTGGTTGCTGTGGTGGTGGTGGGAGCTACAGCATTCCAGTTTCCGGAGATGTTTCCAATTTTAACCTCCATGCCTTTTTCTGCAACCTTTACATGAATAAACTTTTTAACGTGTGTTGTGAAAGGTACTGGACCCCACCAACTTTACCATTTAATTGCTTGCGTGCAAGGCAACTTCCAGATGTGCCCCCACTACCTTTGGTGGAGTGAATAATAGGGATTTGGATTGCTACATGCACAGTCATACTGGAGGGAGACCCCAAAAAAACAACTTTTTTTAAGATAAGGAAGTGTCTTGTAGGATTCGAATTTGGAAATAGGAGATCTAGGAATGTCATGTCCCTATGTTCATTGGAAATGTTTGTTCGATATATTACTTGCAATATATCCACAACATGCTAACAGAATAGATTGGAACCCTGTATTTGCTCTCCTATCAATTTCCTGCAGCTCACAGTAATAGAGTTCTCATGTTGTTATAGGAAGCTGCAGTTCCATATTTTACCAAAAAGTCCTTAGTATTGTCTTTATTTTTGTGGAGTTATTGTCTAGTAGGAAGGAGTTACTCTAATCTAATCAAAATTTGAACAGGAAGATGAGATTGAAAGGTGTACAACTTGTCAGTCAGTTTTCCACAAGCCTTGCTTCAGAAAGATTCTCAGCTGTTCTTGTGGGGCTTGCCTCAATGTAAGCAACGGTGTAAGGCCAGTGAGCGATTGGTGAAACGGAGCACTGTGTGTTCTGTTTTGAACAAGCAACGCCTCAATTTTTTGTTCTTATTCTTTGTAACTTTGAATTATTTATTGATTTGATGTATATACTCCTTCAATCTTCTCTCGTATGTTTTTTCTCGTGTTATGTCTATATTACTTCTTGAATAGAGTTCTTAAGCTACACTCACTTGGATCCCACGACGTTCGAATTTTACCCGGTGAATTAGTCATATAAAAAAGAACTTTTGGAGTTTAGCCATGACAAGCATTTCAACTTTCGATCAAGACGGACTGAGTTCAATCTCCGATTCTTTGTTCCATAATTTCAAAGGTTTAAATTTAAAAATAAAAGACCTAAACCCCATCCTGACAAACACCTGATTACTCATGAATATTTTCAAAAAAAATTAAAAAAATCAACAAGTTTCTTCTTGGAACCACTTTGACAATTCCATAATCGTTTAATCAGGACTCAAATTTGAGAAGCCTAATTACCTACATGCGTAATGGAGGAATAATCAAAGCATGTGTACCAAATTGGGCCATCGAGAGATTGAGTTATTTCTTAGCAGAAAGTGACTCAGTAAAGCCAGCTTGCTTGATCTTTCGGGGGAAAAACAAAGAAAAGGAGCGCTATATATTTGCTCTATGCCTTGTTCAATGTATGAACCCAACAAATGCTAAACACTACTCTAGCCCCCTTCCTTTTATCTACTGTATTGGTATTCTTCAGAAAATCAAAACTAGCCTATTTCTGAACTCAGCTCATCTTCTACATTGATACGAGTCAGGGAACCGCGTTGACAACACATAGTGTTTCAGCTTTATTATCAAAGCAAAGATTCCATAGCAGGGAATATGAAGTAATGCCACCGAGCAGTACCTACAGACCACAGAAAAAGGCTCGGCTAAATCATCTCAATTTTTATTACTATCATCTAAACATCATATCAAAAGTTCTCAAGAAACAGTATCAAAGAATCAAATCTTAGTGATAATGGTCAATAATCAGCAGAATACGATGGCAAATGCTAAGATTTACGTACCAAAGTGGAGCATAGGAAGATGACAAGTCAAGAAATGGATATGGCCACCTGTTTTAAGAGAAGAAAGAAATTTGGAGTTACAGATGTTAAGAAGTTTTCACAATGATGAAGCCAAAGAAAAATTACTATGCTTTTTACCAGAGCTTAACGCAAGCATGAAGAATCCACTGGAAAATCACATATGTGACAGTCCACATGCAAAAGTATCCAACTCGAAACCAAGGGAATCGCTGAAGAGGGAAAAAAACAAGTTTCCATAAGAAAACTTAATAGTGCGGTTCTTTGAAATATAACATTTTAAGAACAGGGTAAATAGAATTAACACATGAAGAGGCATACCAGGCAATTTAAAGCTGTGTCACCAAGAAGGAAAACAGCATTGATACTGTGCATATTGATAATCAGCTGCCACAGAACAATTCAACCAACCGTTTAGAATTATTCAGAAAGACAGTTAGAAGAAGTTTGAAATCTTCTCTTTCTTTGTAAAGACCAGAAGTGAAAAAACAAGATAGAGACAGCTTTTAATGCCATAAATGAATGATACTTACAAAATTCAAGTTGTAATCTTTAATGGTTAAAAAGGGTACAATTATGAACCAAAATACACAATCTGTGAGCATTACAGCGCCAGCATTCATCTGTTCACGAGTGAAGAAAAAATAATCACTAAATTAGCTAATGGTAAAGCTGAGAGAAAGACATTTACCAAAATGGGTAAGAGGACAGTGTGCTTAAAGATATAAACTCATTATATATTATTCTGCTATTTGGAGATGTACTTGGAAAATTATTTGAAAGATGTAGCCCCAAGTGCCAGCAGATGGTCGACCAAGATCTTCAACTGGAGTGTTTAAGGTTTTCTGGTGGTTAGACCCATTGGAAGTTTGTGAAAGTCCATGAACATCATAAATGCCCAGTTCTGCATCTCCATCAACATTATCAACTTTGTCACCACTCGCTTTCTTATGATGTCTGTAACATCCATGCATTGAAAGCAAAGACCCCAGCTACAATAACAAGAAACAAACAACGGCAGTGTTTAATGAGAGACTTTTGTAGTACTAAGATACAAACTAGATTCCAAAACAAAACTACAGAGTACAGGCCCATTTTGTATAGCAGTTGAGTAATACTTACCCCAAAATAAATGGTGATCGAAGTAAATGTCCACCTGTTTTGAAACCCCAAAAATGAAAATGAGATATTAGAAGCCAAAAAATTTATCTTTTTGGTCTGAGATTTTGTTTTGATGTTGTATATGACAACGTAGGATGATGCGAAACCACGGGTCTAATAAATGCCATGTCGCTATCAAAAGCAGCCAAATTTTGAGATAACGATTGAAAATCAAAACGGAAGAATGAGAGCGCTTACTGAGTGTAAAAATAGAAAATGCTTCCTCCATCTGTAACAGCAGTGATGATGAGCAGAACCAAAAGCACAATAAACGCGAAAACTCTAAAGACCAACAACCAGACAGGGTGAACTCCCTTCAGACATGGCCTCCATGTTTCATCCTCGTACAAAACTCCTAATATTTCTTCTTCTTCTTCTTGTTGCTGCTGGTGGGTTTCCCTGTTACCTGATCTTCTTCTTGAGTTTCTCAAGGTTTCATATTTCCATATGAGAAATATTGAAGACAGGGCTGTGATTAAAACCCATAGGGCACAAACCAGAACTTTCCAATTTACCCAGTAACTCGTCCTTGTTGTATCTGCAGTCATAATGGGTTGCCAAGAACTTTTGGGAGAGCCTGTTAAAAAACTCATGGCGTTCGTTAACTTTACGACTGATTTCTTTTGGTCTTGTTTTTCCACTTCCCCAAATTAAATGCAGAGTGGTAAAAGAATGAAACAAAACACAGTCAGGAAAAAACAACAGATTGAAGAATGAACAAATTGAGATGGTTCTATATATATATATATATATATTGCAATGAGAGGCCTTAATGCCTCTCAACAAGAGAAGCTATTTAAGCAATGAAGCGAGAATACGAGGTGAATGGGAAAGTGGTCGTGGGTTTATCAAAAATGAGAACTTGTGAATACTTGTTCAGGCCAGGAAGAACAAAATAAAAAATGATAAAGTTGAAACTGGATGACCCATTTTGACGACATGAAAATCCTTAAGATTACGTAGAGATTCCAAACTTTGGGTGGATTTAAGCACAGAAAGATACAACCGACAGGTTGTATAGTGTAGATTATAAATCAATAAAGGAAAAGTAGGAGCTAATCTCTGTAAGCAAAGAAAAAGGTTAAAAGTTAAAACTTACAAGGGAAAGCAACGCGGATGTGGAGGAGTGAGACGCAGAGATGCTTTGCTTAGTTGCTTTGTACAGAAAACTATTAAAGACCAAATACAGAGAGAGAGAGAGAGAAGGAGGGTGTGCTTTGAGAATAAGCTTCTCTTGGGTTGCTTTTTCTTATTATCCCAAACAATATCAGTTTAAATAAGCACTAGAGACAGAGTGCTCTGTACTCTTAATCTTCCATTTTCCCATGCAAATAAAAAATTCCAAGCATGTTTTTGTGGACATTTCTTGGAGTAGCGAACAATCTTTGTATTGCGCCCAACAATTTTGTTTTTCTTAATATATTGTTGATGTTGTTGTTGTTTTTGAATCTATTGAGAGAGAGGGACCAGAGAGAGCATTTGTATTTGGATTTTGTGTTGGACTGGTTGGAATTGGGACAGAGAAGCTTCCTGTAACCCAAGAACTGTTTGTGCTTTTGTACGTGTCCTGTTGTGTTGGTGATAAAAGGAATAAAGTGCTGACTGAGAATGCAATGACAGTGCCCCCAAAAATAAATAAATAAAGTAAATAAAATGATACGCGGCATTCATGTGTAGGCGACCACCACCTGGGGACCAATGATTTGTAACATCATGATCCCCTGATTGCTAATTCCTATGATTCATCTTATTAATCAAGTTTATGCTATATGTTTGGAATAGTGTTTTTTTTAAAAAAAAAAGTGTTTATTATATAAATCGAGATAAAATTTCTCTCACATACTTATTTTGTATATCATAAATCATGATTTATAGGCATTTATAAATAAAAAATAAACTATCACAAACGAACACTTAATACTCCTCAAGTTTTATTCATACAGCAGTAAAAAAAAAATAATCTTATCTATGAGGTGGAAGGATAAATTTTTCAAATGAATATATAATTTTACTTTTTATTCATAATTGTATTGACTTAACTCTCGTATGATATAATGTATATCTAAAAAGGTAAAATTGAAAAATTGTTGAATTTTAAGAAAGAATAAATGAAATTTAAGGCTTTTTTTACTATGTGTGAAATGTGTTTGAAGTGTTTTATAAATTGGACAAAATGAGTATATATTATACCAACAACATCTTGAATATTTTAATTATTTTTAGTGTTACTTAAAAAATTAAAATTCAATGAGGCTTTTAAACAGGAATAATTTTTGTGTGACGGAATATTTAAATAGAGGAATGATTAAAAGAAAGGGTCATGGGTGGGAAGTAAAAAAAATAAAACCTTGAATATTGCCATAAAATATGAAAAGGAAAAAAAGAAAGGGTTGAGATGAATGAATAAGGTAGTTTAAACATGAAGAAAGAGGCACATATGATGCAAGGGGTTACAGTTAGAGCATGAGATTGGTGCTTCTTTTAGGACAACAGACGGTGGGCCCCACAAATTTGAGACCAGACCACCCTTGACTTGTTGGACTCTGAACCCTCAGAAAAAACTGACGGTGGTCTCAGGCCTTGACACGTGACAGCTGGAAGACCCGGGGCAGTTTTTGTAATTCCCATAAAACTGTGGTCCCTATGTGTCAGAAAAAGGACCCCCTACGTTTTTACCCATATTCCGTGTGCCCAAAGCATGAAAATGAAATAACACATGAACTTTTATTTTCCACCTTTAAAAATTTTATTTTTTTAAATTTAATTTGTTCTATGTTAATAATTTTTTGGGTCAAAATAATTATCTAAAATCTAATTCCAAATTATGTGTAATTATTGAAAAGCGTGCATAAGGTGTACAGTAAAACGTGACCCACCAGATTGTGACAACTAGCCATTGTTTATTTAATTGCTTTCTGAGTCATCAACTTGGACTCCAAGAAATCATTCGCCAATATGAACGGATTACGAGAGAATCTAGGGCACAGTTTTCTTTCCCCGTTTTTTTTTTTGGGCCTTGGAGGGCACAGTTATCTGTGATTATGTGTTGCTTCTATCAATGGTCTGCGTGATCTTATTAAAATTGTAATTTTGTACTAAAATTTCAAGAGGTATGAAGCATTATACTGCCGTCCTATGAAAAAGAATATATAAAGAAATGATCCCAAAAAATTTTAAAATTACTGTCAAGTCCTATAAGACCATTTTATAATAAATTATAGGTGAGAAATGTCATAAACACCCCTATCAGATAAATAGAGAAAGGGATGCAAAATGTTGTCAAATGTCGTACAGAATAGCTATGGAGATGGGGATGCAGAAGAACGCTAAAGATGGATAAAGGAAGATCTGTCAAAGATAAACAATGAAGAAAAAGCCCAACACGACCAAGAGCATTTGACAGCATTTTGCATCCCTTTCTCTATTTATCTGACAGGGTGTTTATAACATTTCTCACCTTCAATTTATTACAAAATGGTCTCATGGGACTTGACAATAATTTCAGAATTTTCCGAGATCATTTCTTTGTATATTCTCTTTCATGAGACTACAATATAATTCTCCCTATTATTTATGGTTCATAAATAGAATAACTTATTAAATTTTTTTGATTATGAAAACTTTAATCATCTTCAGAATCAAGAAAATGATACCATTTCATCATTGTCTCGCAAAGTTTTTTTGATAAAAAACTCATTATACATTAATACAAATCAAACCATGAAAGATTTCTTTAATGTGGCGTGAAATAAATATGAAAAGCTGGAATAAAGAAATATACCAAAATCTAACTGTTCTTGGTATTTTGAAACATTTGAATATGATTGGTATGAAAGGGATGGTGAATTAAGGAAGAGAGGCTTGCACATCAAGTCAAGCCAGCTTAAAGGTCTGTTTGGTGAAAGGGATTTGGAGGGGAGGAAAAATTTGTATGAGTTGAATTTTAAAATATTGGAGAAATAGGGTAATAAAATTTTAATAAAGAGAATATGAAAGATAAAAGAATAAGAAAAATTAATTAATAATTTTTAACCCCACATCTCTAATTTTTTTAAATTCAACTCAAAAAAAAAAATTTTCCTCCCATTTTCCCACCCCCCTTATACAGATAAGCCCTAAAGCTCCAACTTGTTTTGGAAGGGTTTTCATTTTTGTCTGGGTGAGGGGAGCCTTTATTTAGGGCTTATTTGAATTAATAGTAAAAGTTGTTTTTTTTAACATGATCTACAACGTACAAGTTAATACGAGGGAGGAATTTTGTATTGGTTTACATAAACATACTTTTAGAACGCTAACTTAAATATAAGAGTTGGTTAAGACTTAAGATTTATATTTTTGTCATAAATATAATATACCAATATACCTGATCTCTCAAAATTTTAAATTTTCTTCCAAGCTATCCTTATAAATTGTATGTATTGGAGAGAGTTTTTATCAATGTAATGGAACCCGGACCGGACCGGCCGGTCCGGCCCGGGAACCGGCCGGGAAACCGGTCCGGTTCCCGGTCCGGTCCGGGTTCACTTTTAAAAAAAAAAAAATTTAATTTTTCCTTTAGAATTTCATACTATAAGTCCAAAATTTTCAATTTCTCACCGGTTTGGTCCCGGTTTAGCTCCGGTTTGGTCCCGGTTTGACCCACTGACCCTTAACCCAGTACCCCGACCGGTTCAATACCCGGTCCGGGTTTTAATACCTTGGTTTTTATTAATGGTGGTAATGATTAGGAAACCAATACACGTTTGTCATAAATATTTAATTTATTATTTTTTTAATATTTATAAATTAACTATCTAACTTCTATATTAAGAATGAGATTTTATTTTTTGCCCGCAAAGAATGAGAAAATTAATTTGGGAAAATTGTCCATAAATACCTCATTTGAAAACTTATTTGTCAAATGGGACCTTCAGGTGCAGACAATATTCCCTGTGTGCAAAAGATCTTCCCTTGTATTCAAATAATATTCCCATATATTCAATATATCTTCCTTATATGACATTTCCTTATATTCAAACATTCTTTCCTTATATATAAAAGATATTCCCTCATATCCCATTTAACAAATAAATTTTCAAAGAGATATTTATAGACAACTCTCCCAATTAATTTCCTCATTCCTTTAACAACTTGTCAGTAAAGGCAGCAACCAATGTCCAAAATACAGTTGTGATGAAGGGGACGGTTCATTAAGTATAAACATCAAGGTATAAATTAAAATGCTCAATAGATGTCAAAAAAAAAATTAAAATTAAAATGCACACTAATAATAGATGGATTTGAATTTGAAAAAAAAAAAAACATGTTTTTTTGGGCCAAACAGAAGAAATGCACGTTAATGTATCCTAATTAAACAAATATGCGAGAGGCAGTTGCCTTTCTTATTTGGAAAATAAAATTTAAAAAAATCGAATCGACAAAAAGAATGTTGCACAAAATACTTCTGTTTGACGCAAAGATACATTGCCCATTTAAATCATTTAATATAGAAGTAGTTCCAAAGTTTGCCTTTAATTAGATTACACAGAAAGTTTAGGGTTCCGGCTACCAGAATCACTCCAAAAGAAGAACAAATAAATAAATAATCAGCCAGCATCAAACGCAGAATTAATTATCAGCAACACACTTGTCTGGCAAATTAATATAATGTCAAATATGCCAAAAACTAAGATTCGGATTTCAAATAAAGTTACTCCCTCCGGTCTTAAATATAACACAGAGTTGAATTTTTTTAAAAAGATTGAAGAAGCTAAATAAGTTACCTAATCATATCATGTGTTGTGTATCATTAGATTATATATCAGTTTATAAGTTAGGAAAAAAAGTTTGGAGAAAAAATGATAAACATGAATGTTAGTTTAGAAAAAAATGATAAATATAAATATCTTAAAATAATTTAATTAGCTTTCTTAAAATTTCAAAAAAAAAAATTAATTCTATCTTATATTTAAAATATGAGGCAGCATCATATATCAAGAGTAATGAAATTACAGAAAGACGCAGTATGATTTAAGAAAATAATGAATTCTGTTCCATTGAATCGAATAAAATAGAAATATATTCAGCGTCCCTTCATATTTTTGATAGTTTTATGGTTATGTAAACCATGGAATCTCTCTGCTGTGAGTTCTGAAATTTGAATATTCAGAATAGCTGCAAGTTTTAATCAAAAGGTGACTTTTACTGGTGCTATTTTATAATTTTACTGTTTTTATAGGATATTGGTCTCACATCATCTATCAATTAATAAATCACATTCACTTTTCATTTGTTTAAAAAAATTACACTTTAGTTCATTTTTTAACCTCGATAAAAAATTTTTGTCCAAAAAAAAACCTCGTTAGAAATATTATATGTTCAAAATTCTAAAATATTTCATTTTATATTTGTAATTGTGTTACAAAATTTAAAATTATTAATTTGTTCTTGTTATCTATTTGTCTACTCTCTCTCTCTCTCTCATTTAAATTTTTTTTAAAAAGATATATGTGACAATATTTAAATAAATAATTTAAAATATCAATAGAAAATTATGAAAAATATATTCATTAATTTTTTGGTAACCTAACTAAGGAAAAAGACAGAAAAAAAAAAAACTTTAAAATTGTGAAATCTTAGATCATATTTATTACTAAAAATTGAAAAGGGAATAACAAAACTTAATAAACAATTCACAACTCATTTTTTGGGAAATACCTAATTTTGAATTTTGCAATTTCAATGTTCTTTTTCCATATTTTTCTCTTTAAACAGCATATATATATTTAAGAGAGATATTGATCCAAAACATGTGACTTAACCATTAAGTAATTGTTGGATGGATTGAAATCAAATATTAGAAGGGAAAAAAAGGTTTATGTTTCGTATAAGTTATCCAATCACACCTAGTTCTATGTGTCCTATTTATTTCATATAGATTTATAGTTAAATCATAATATTTCAAAAATAGAATATATAGTGCTATGTGATTAGAGCATTTGAGATAATAAATATAAGTAATTTAATCTAAGTATTGTCTTTTTACAAATAGTAGTGATATATCTATAATAAAGATAAAATAAAAAATAGGTGTATTTCTCTCTTATTTTAATACATATTAGACCATTAACTATTAGGAGAAAGAGGATTGAAGGATAGTTAAGGCTTTACTCCAGCGATATTCTTTGATTTCAAGACAACGAATCAACTATAAAAAATCTATCCTTGTCTGTAGTCCATCTGTGCCTTATCGTCTTAAAAAACTATTGTCTGAGATGCTGAGAATCCAATTCTATTATAGGCTGGGTAATATTTGGGTGCTTATATTGATGATCCAAAGTCAGAGAGGAGGAGATATGAGGAAGTTATAGAGAAGATTGATCGCAGATTCACTGAATGGAAAAGTAATCTTCTGTCTCAAGTAGGAAGGCTTGTCCTATTAAAAAACTCACTCACATCTTTATTAGTGTATCCTTTTTCCTATGTGAAATTCCCCCAGTTTTTATGTCATAAGATTGCTATAAAAATGGCAAATTGCTTTTGGAGATGGACTGCTAATTCCAGTAGAGCTCATCTTTTGAAATGGGATGAATTATGTCTTCCAAGGAATAAGGGAGGTTTGCAAATTATGCAATTAGAGAATTTTAATTAATCATTATTGGCAAAGCACATGTGGCGGACCATATCTAACCAAAAGACCTTAGTTAGTAAAATCATGCTGGAAAAATATATTGACCCTGATCAAAACTTTATTTTCAAGCCGGCCTATAACAGTTCTTTGTTATTGAAGCACATCATTAAAGATGGATCTCTAGTATCCAACTATCTTACTTAGCAAGTAGGTGATAGCACAAGTATCCCTTTAAATAGTAGGCTCTAGTGGCCATTGCAGTAGTCAGGTTTAGCTTATCCTAATATGAGGGTATCTGACCTTATACTGTGCTCACGAGGCACATGAAATTTCTCTTTCTTGTTGTCACTCTACCCAAACAGGTAGTTAGAGCTGGGAATCAGGGTCGGCCCTTTTAGGCCCGGGGTAAGAAAAATTGCTATTTTTTAAAGCCCGGCCCGAAAGCATAAGAGCCAGGGCCTGAAGATATTTTCACAAGATTAAACAAATTTTATTTTTTTTCAATTTTTTTAAAAATTATAACAATGGAATTCCTAATTTAACACATAAATATTGTCAAAATTAGAGTGTAAACGATATGCATTATGCAACAAACAAATACGGTCATTAAGTCATAATCAAAGGTAAACTATTGTCTATATACTACAATTACAAATAATTAATGAGAAGATTTAAAAAAATTAAAAATACTTCTTCTAAATATGTCTTCAAAAGTGTAAGTAGTCAATAAAATAAACAACACAAGATATAAATAAAAAAATCACAAGAAAATAAGTCAAAAAATATAAAATTGGTAAGAATACTTATGAGATATAAGAAACATTTTTTTATAAGTTTTTAATTTTTAGGATTATTAATACAAGATATTCTTATGAAACTTAATTCTAAAAATGTTAATATCAACTAAATATTTGCAACATCATTAACAAAATATAAAATATCAATAATAATATTATCATATAAATAATTTTAAAAAATAAAAAAAACATACAGGGCCGCCCTGTTTAGGCCCTCAGCCCTATAGAGCTAGCTCTTTTAGGCCCGCTTTTATTTTTGAGGCAAAAATCTGAGACCTGGCCCTTATAAATTTAAAGCCTAAAAGAGCCGGCCCGACGGGCTCAGCCAATTTTCCCGGCTCTACAGGTAGTCAAACAACTTGTTTATTATCCTGTGGTGGTAACTCCAGCTTTTGCTACAATCAAATGGTTTGGTAATTCCTCAGGAGATTATACTATGCGTGATGGATATTGTCTACTACATTCTACACGAGGTCATTCTAATCATCTCATAAATATTTATAATTTAGTTTGGACTACTAAGCTTTCACCACTCATACAACTGTTTGTTTAGAAGCTTGTAAGAGGTATAGTGCCTACATCTCATTTACTTAAATCTCGACATCTTTCAACTCTAGAGGTATGCTCTTTCTATACTTCTAATGATGAATCTTTAAAACATTTATTTCTCTAGAGCATGTTGGTTAGGTAGTGTTTCAGGTATTATCATTGACTATAATCCTTAAAGATCCTTATTGCAATAGCTCATTATGTGGTCAAAAGCTCTTCATGATGATTATCATTTTGAAACTTTCACTGCGTACTACCCTTCTTCATGTTGGAGACCAAGTGGTTTGCATGAAATAATGCTTGTCATGCAGGGCAAAAGTTTTCTCCGTTGCAGGTCATTTGACTGGCACAAACAAAAGCGACTAATTATGTCATGCATTTTCGAAAACAGGCATACGCCTTACCTATGACATGCCAAGAACAACAATGTAGTCTGGCTTCATGTCCTTCGTATCCCTCCTTTGCACCAACTATACCTCCATGGTATTTAATTTTTCGGTCTAGCAGAAGCTGGGGAGGTAGGCATTAGATGCACATTAGACTCTATTTTCATAACATACTTTTTGAGCATCGGCGTTTGTCTCCTAATTTTAGAGTTGGCCTTCTCCCATTACAACTAGCTTGTGCTCACCCATGCGTAGCACGAGGTGCTTGTGCTTCTTGAACTATTCTTTGCTTAAACCAAATGTTTTCCTCTACTTAAATAAATGAGTTCCATACATTAAACATACACTTAATAATGCTAAGAAATAGAGGCTGCAATAACATTAACATATTAATAGTCTTACTTTTACTAATTAACATTCCTGAACACTTCTGGATACACAATATTCCTTGTAGTCCTTTGTCGACATTGCCATTATCACCCACAACTATCTTTAAGCCCTCAATGTATTTAACTCTAGACAATGCTACATATAACTGCCACAATTCCTTTAGTGAAGTGTGGCACCTAATCATATTATAGTATCTGTTAAAAGGCAGGTTATTACATGAGATTGAGAAAAGATGGTAAGTGAAATATGACAAAGATGTAGCAAGCAGCATAAGGGTGAAACCGGTGCTTAATATACTTATGTTATATGAAATGAGATCATATGCAGTTCTTAGGATGAGGAAGCACTGGTGAACCTATTAAGCATATATACCCCTAGGTAGGATAATTAATGTAGGCAGCAGTAGGACTCAAGAGAATTGAGCTAGTGTCCCCATCTTTTGAAATAGAAGGGATAGGAAAAACTTAACATCATTGCAAACAATGACTCCATAACATATAACTGACCTTCACATCGAGGAGTTAGATCGATGACGTGGAATGCTACTCAAAAAACAATAAACACACAACATAACAGGTTTAGGTAAGACATAGAAAAACTTAACATCATGTAAAAGAAAGGCTCCTTAGCATATCACTGACCTTTAGATGGAGGTCAAGGATCGATGACATGGATTACAATAGACACATAATATATCATGTTCATGTTAATACATAGAGCAATATGACCAATTAATGTAGATAAATTTGAAACACTTTTCTGAATGGGTGACAAATACATATCAATATGACTTAGGAAATATGTTGGCAGAACCTAATTTTAATGAAAAATCCGACACTACATGTGCAGAAGAAGTTAAAAAACTTAAATAGAATAACAAATGGTATTGGATCACAGACAGTGAAAGGAATATGATATCATCCTAAGAACATAAAAAAGGAGTATTGAGTGTGACATAACAATCTGCCATGCCTTTGAGATAGGTAAGATGCAAAATATGTAGCTATTATTCACATCAAAGTTGAGGCTTAGAAGCCACAAGATATGAGGTAAAAGAACGACAGGCAAAATGCTAAGAGAGTTTATGAAACGATGCAATGAAACGTATAAAAGGTATATGCATAAAGAAAGATGTTCCAATTATGAATCGTGAATAAAGAGAAAGATGCTTTAAAAAAGGAACAAACAACAGTTTCTTTTAATATGATTATAGTGCCAAATCATAAGTCAGAAGACTATCAAACAAATGAAGACAATTTGAATTTGAAATTTGGAAATGCTAAAAAGGTGACACTTTTGGGTGGTCAAATAGCAAACAGAAAAAGTTGAACCACAGAATATCTTACCCCAGAACCTTAATTGTCACTCTGATCAAGATTTGTCCAGTATATGATGGAAGATGTATATTAGGCGAGGTTGAGTATCAAACCTTGAATATGATCACAATGAAAAAAACATGACCTAAAAGCTCCAACATAAAACTTTTCAGTACGATGCAAATAGTGACATAAAGGCTAGAAACTGACAAGAAAAGCAAGCATGAAAAAACAAATCAATATTATGACAAAAGACTAATTATACATGGAGAATAAAGATGTTTTTAAAAAAGGAACAAATAGCATTTACTATTAAGATGATAATCACGACAAATCAGAAGACTATCCAACAAATACAGACAATTTGAATTTGAAATGGAAAATGATAAATATGTGACCCTTCTGGGTGGTCAAACAGTAAGCAGAAACATAAGACCACTAAACAGCTTCTTAAATAATGATAATCGTGACTCTGATCATATTTTGTCCAGTATATAAAGCCTAGAGATATGTGCTTACATGAATATGGAAAAGATTCTAAAATCAAACATTAAAATTATAAAGAAAGTAGACAACTTCCACTTCAGTCATACTAAGTAAGGGTTCATAATATACCCTGAACATATCACCATCTTTAATACATTAATAAATTTAAACTTAATTTAAAGCATTGAGACTGCAAAACATAACATCTTCCTACAGACTGACATCACTATTAATCATTCCAACAACTATGCCCTCCCGATACTCTTGCAGCAGTAGCCACTCAAGCAAAAATGACAGATTTGAGAAGCCTATGATCTAGCATTTTCTCTTATGAAAGGTTTATAACATACATTATACACTAATTAACAAATGCCATAAAACTACACAGTTGTCATTATAAACACAAAAACCTCCCAACAAAGTCACTTTTAGGATGGGAGATTAATATTTTAGCATCTGTATGATTTCCAACACACTATATAAATTCGATAAGAAATTTGACCACATGAATAATTTGACATTCACTTTTGCATGCCAAAAGCCATTCCATTAAGCCTAGTCCCATTCCATTAGCCCTTCTCTCTTTTGTTCATAATAGTTCTTAAGTTCATAATTTGTATCCCTTTGCTAGTTTCCTGATAACTTAACAAAAGAGATAAAAGCTAGATTGTTTTTATTCCTTCCCAGTTTCCCTTCTCTCTGCTGTTCATAGTTGTTCTTAATGCTCCCACCCCCTAATAACAAATAAAAACCGGAGCATCATCCTAGATTATTTAACAAATACTTGTATGTAACTACTACCAACACCATTGTACAGGAAACTGCACTCATAGTTGCCAATAATAAAAATCACAAAAATTTTTGCCACCTCATCACCAGACTTGCCACTACTAACAAAAACAAAGGATTATCACCCACCTTTTAAATATAAAAAAAATAGCAACACCCCAGTGATTAACCCTTCCCCACCCCTTTCTCTTTTTACAAATGGGTTGGCAGTGATATCTCCCCCTACCGGATTAGCCACAAAAAAAGAACAATTTAAACAAATAAGAGAAATCAACAAAGGAAAATAACATTTGAGAAAGATAAGTTTGGCAACAAAATGAGACCTCTAGTTGGGCTTTAGCTGCATCTATATGGCAAAATTTCTAAACAGCTCCAATAACATCCCTTTATTTCTAAGAATCATGTTTACTCTTCCTTTTCTTCTGCAATTTCAATCGTACCACCTCCTTTCACAATGTCTTCAATGATTCGGAGCTACCTATTTCTCTCTGGAGCTGACAGTTTGTAAGAATGATGAATTAATAATGATAAGTAGGAAAAAAAATCGAATAACCTAGTAACCAAAATCAGTTGAGCTAGACTTGGAGTAGGGAGCGAAACAACTACAGAGAAAGGGGCTAGAGCCTGGTCAGAAAAAAGGATGCAAAGCTCGATCGAAAAATAGGGTGAGAGCATTTCCACACCGTCCTCACACTTCTTGGATGCCAAACTCATATGAGATATATCAATTTTATAAAAGCTTTTGGTACTTTAGGCAGGAAGGTGACAAGTAGAAAAGAATAGAAACCCTTACCCCCATATCCTCTTCATTGCTACTTCCTGTCATCATTTCTCCATACTACCCACACACCTTCAGGGTGCTTCTTCGCCGTTGCTATATATCCACACTGTTGATTCACTTTTAGGGTAATAAGTTATACCCCTTCTTCTTATGCCTAAAGAGGAAGATTTTGAAATGTTGAATTTTGAATATGAGGCAAGGACGAAGGGGACAGACGAGGATTGTGACATTTGAGAGAGAAAAGCTCTGGGGAAGGGAAAAAAGAAGGGAGCATTAGTGGAAGGAAGAAAAAAGGTGAAGAAAGGAGTGTTTCAGGGGTGAAATATGGGCGTACATGAAAACTGCCTTGAACCGATGACTTGGTGCAGTGGGATATGTCAGAGGGGTTACTTTATTTATTATATTCAGTTATACTCTCTAAACCCATGACTTGATACTTCAAAGATACGTTTGAGGGGAAATTATTTTTTATTCTCTTGAATCTTGTTATCTACACCCGTGACTCAGTTCTTAAAGAGGGTCAGCATTTTTCTGTTTTCTTCAGCCCTCAGTGGCTTATACGCAGCCCGAGGTGCAAATATTATATCATGAAAAAATATTGACCAGCTTGTGAGCAGTGAAATGTGTCTTAAGCCGTGAATAAGCTAAGGTGAAAATGGCTTAGGGAATAGATTTTATATATGTATATATATATATATATATATATATTGATTGTTGGCTTTGAAACAAGCTGTGCTTTCTACCTTACAACAACAGTTTGTCTCATCCCCACAATCCTATCCTCTCGTGTAAATTGGTCAAGGAAAGCTATATTAAGATTATTACACTTCGTGATGCTTGTATTGTATTACGATATTTTGTAAACATTTATTCTACATTGTAATGCATAGTTTCTGTTTTCATGAAAAAAAAAAACCTATTAAGAGGAAGAGGAGCAAAGGTAAATTGGCAAAGCTAGCTTGGGTTTGGAATGCACGGCCTGGACATGTTATTTTTATTTTTTTGGACTTGGGGTTATTGTTCCTTGGTGCCTATGGAACAAAAGTATTAATTATACATCAAAGTCCCAAAAAAACAAATGTACAGCCAAGGATATTATTAACTTTGTTAATCATTCAATTAGACTTTTTTAAAAAAGAAAAACAAGGAATTGGACAAGTATGAGATGGGGCTTCTCGCTTATGTGGGTTGCCATATAAGCATGCATAGCCCATGTGTATGTCTGGGATGGTCACAGAATGCTTATAGGTGGTTTTTTGTTGCAAAAGTTAGATTGGGTTTTTTACTCATGTTTGGGGATGGCTATGAAATTCAGTGCTTCTACCCAAAATGGCAAAAACCCTTCAAAAGCCACGATTGAGGAGAAGTCACTTTTTATTAGTGAATGTTTGGTGATGCGTTTTAACGGCCAAAACGCACGAATAAATGTCAAATCGTTCGATTGAGAGGGGATGGAATTTTGTGAGTATTTACTATTTAGTGAGAACTAATTGACAATATGATTTTTCTTGTATTCATACGATTTGCATAAAGCTACTAAGGGAGCTTTTTGCTAAAAAAGCTGGGAGGCGGTGTGTGAGAGAAGTTAGGGATGAATTTCATTTAATTAACGTGGGTCCCACCAACCTTTATGCTATTTGATATCTTTTTTTTAAAATTTTCATTTCAAATGATATAGGCTTCTCTTTTTTTCTTAATCTTGTAATTTTTTTTTTCGATAATTCCATATCTTGATCTCCAAAGCATTTAAATCAATTTTCATAATACTTAATTAGTTAAAATTTTTAATTGAGAGATCTACTTACATACACATACTTAATTTTTATCATTCTAGTTTAAGGTCTACTATAAAAAGGACTTTTAGAATGTGAAAGAATCGATTTGAATTGTGACAAAAAATAAACAAGTACAACTACTAGACACAAGTCCGCATTGTATGTGCAACAATAGCCCTACGTAATTTTATTAGGAGAAATGATTTTACTGACATAGTGTTTCGGCAAGGTGAAGTTGGGAATATAGTTGATGTAGATAATAATAGTGTAGATAAACAGCCTTCCGCAACAAATTATGGTAGGCACTCTTCCTCCCAAATAAATTATATTCGTAACTCAATTAGAGATCAACTTGTACGAGACATATGATCCAATTAGTTATGTAATATTATTTCATCAAATTGCGTATTTTTTAATTGCCAAATTTCTCAACTTTAACTTTTATAAATTTTTTATAATTTCAAATTTAATTTCTCTCTTACCATTATCACAAAAGTCACTTATGCTTCAGCCAATCCAAATAAGTTTTACTTTTTCAAAAATCATTTATACAACCACCAATCCAAACATAAATCACATTACACAATCTGACTTTTACCCAAAACTAAAATTACAAAAAGTCAAATTAAAAAAAATCAATTTTATAATCGCTGCTCTAAACACACACTTAATTTTGCTTTTGATGAATCACGATTAACTATTAGGAAAAGAAGGCACCTCACTCATGCTTAGGGGTGGAAATAGGCAAGGCGGCCTGTCAGGGGCCTGTAGCCTGGCCTGTGATTAGCCTGTTCAGGCCTGGCCTGTCAGGCTAAAAGGCCAGGCCAAGGCCAAAACAAAAGCCTGTTTTGCTTAATAGGCCAGGCCAAGGCCTAACAGGCCTGTCAGGCCGGCCTGAGCCTGTAAAAATATTTTTTTTAAAAAAATCAGATAAGGGTTAAAGGATAATTTTGCTTGAGCCTGTAAGTTTTAGCCTGTTTTCGGCCTGTTTAAGGAGGCCTGTTAGCCTGTTTTGCAGTCTTGCCTGTAAGCCTGTCGAATTGCTTAAAAAAATTTAAAAATTCAAGTTTCCTTAACAGGCTTCAGGCCAAGCCAGGCTTGTGAACAGGCCAGGCCCAGGCCTAAAAATTGGCCTTTAACAGGCCACAGGCCAAGCTCAGGCCAGTTTGTGCCTTAACAAGCCAGGCCTGGCCTATTTCCACCCCTACTCATGCTACAACAGTCTCTCTCCTACTTCCTCCTTGTAATTTTTTCCCCTTTTTCTGGCAAGATTTTATACATGAGGAAAATAAATGAATAAAAAATAAAAACAAATCAATGTGTATATCAGTATATGATTAATTAAAAATTTAAATAATAGTCAATTATTTAATATTCAATAATTAATGAATAAAATAAAATAACTCCAAAATACCCAATACATTTATGTTTAAAGAATTATCAAAAGAAGGGGGGAATAAATAATTTTAATTTTAATATTTCTCTTAAAATTATCACAATACATGCATATAATATGTACCTATTATTTGTGTTTTTATTAATTACATATATTTAATTGAGTATTTTAATATTTTTGATTTTTTTAAAAAATAAATTAACTATTTTTATTTTTTTTATAATTTAAATTTTCTCTTAAAATTATCACAAAATCCATTTATACTACCGCCAATCCAAACAAGTTTTGGTTTCAGAAAAGCCACTTATGTAATCGTCAATCTAAATGTAAATCATATTACATAATCCGATTTTTACTCAATCTTAAATTTGCAAAAATCAGATTGTAAAAAAATCATTTTTGCCATTGCTATTCCAAACACACACTATGTTTGTATTCCATTTTTACTGCAGGTCAATTTCATTGAAATAAAATGAAACAACATAAAAGTTCATGTGAGCTAATGAACTAACTCAACATAATAGTAAGGTTTTTTACCATTTTTGAATTTTTTCTCATGACATTGTTTGTCCTCTATATTCCTCCTATTTTCCCCCTCATCCAATCGAAGCCTAAATATCATCCCATGCTCAAAAGTCAGAAATAATTACATCAGAACTTCTCGTTCCCCCGATTTTGGGTGCACCATTAGGTACAAAGCACAATAGTTTTTTTTCCCGTCAAAGAGACAATTCAAACACAGAGGAACCACACCTACACAGGAAACTTTTTAAAGAGGCAGTAACCGCCAAGAGTAGCTGCATGCTTGTTTTAGCATTTTAAAAATGCCTCTACAACATTCAAGATAAGTATATGAGAGGAGTTTTATCCTGACTTACAGAAAAATGCTTAAAAAAACACTTTTCTTTGGTTCCAAACACATCCAACCTGGCACCTCCCGTTTGAGGAAGACACATAGCCGGTAAACGGGTTCAACCCGTCACTCACGGCTTTAGACAGGGTTAAAGTTGGGGATTTCCCAACCCGTAGCTCCTTGGCGCGAGCCAGCCCACAGGTTGGTGGGTTGGCTTGCACTTTTTTTTTTTTTTTTTAATATGATTAGTGTCATAGAACGCACAAGTCCCACTCTCTTATCTTGGCACCTCTCAATCCTAAAGAGGAAAAATCTTATCATTCTTCCTCCTTTAAATCAAATTATTATATCATAATTGTTTGAGGATAATTTGATTTTTTTATTTGTAAATTTTAACAAAATTGATAATTTATCTTTTGAACTGTGGATTATATTTTTAAATTTTTATATGTAGAATGATTGATACTAGAAAGGCAAATTTAATAACTCATGTACCTCGGACTTTTGATAATCTTAAGAAAATAGAATTTTTTTTTAAAAAAAGAAAAAAAAAATGTGCCGGTGGACTGGCCCACCAACCCACAACTGCGGGTTAGAGTTAGCGTTTTGCCAACCTGCACCGTTTGGCCCGCAGGCTATGTGCCTCCGTGGCACTAGGTGAATAATACAGTAGTAGTGGAACTTACTGTAATATATATGTTATGTACATGCATTTGCTGAGCACTTTATCCATAAGAGCCAGGCATTTTACACTTCAAAAAAAAAATGCGTACTTTAAATGTTTCAGATGCAAATCTGGCACATCTTGAAGGATGATGCCGCAGCCCTCTCTCAAATATAATGACCATCATCATCTCCAAGTAGAGAGAGCGAGAAGGGAGCAATAGCCACGTTAAATGATGGTGAGCCTATTCTATCAACATGTATCATCTCAAAGTCACCTTCCTGCATCATAAGAAAGATAACCAGACTTAAGGGGCTTGTTTTTCTGTTGAAAGGAAACATATCTGGAAAAGTTAAAATAATCATGCTTCATGAACAAAATAAGCAGATGTAACTAGTGGATCTGAATCAATTTAGAAGTCTCCAATATGGAGCTTAATTTCAATTTTTCCTCCTTCTAAGCCAAAATCATGGCATCAACTCATTCTGTGGTAATAAACAATGTTGTCATGAGATAATAAAAAGAGATGCATCCAATCAAGTAGCTCATATAGAAGTATGCAGAACCTTAGATTCAATTATGTTTTCACTTTTTGCTTTCCTTTTCTATGTGACGCCATGACCTCCGCTTATTGAGCAGGTAATAATAGTTGTTTGGCTTCAAATGGCACCGACTCAAACTTGATGTCACATATGGACATTTCAAAGGAGAACTATTGCAGGTTTTCTAGATGAAAGCTTTTACATAACCTTGCCATGCCAAGTTGACAGTAAACAGTTTAAGTAGGAAAATCACAGCTTGATGCAATTCAGTTTAAGTATGATTGGGGAAAAGTGTCCGTGGACTAAATTGAGAGGCTTTGTCATTTGAAATACCATATTGAAGAAAGAGTGATTTCAGAGGCTAAATACAGTGACTTCATCTGCAGAAAATCTAATTTAAAGAAAAATAATCTTTCAAGAGTAAATCATTATTTTTATTATAAATTTTGCATAGAAGAACAAATGATAAAAACGAGTCTTACCATTCTACCATTTGGTGTGCTTATTGGACATGCTGAAGTGTATTCAAAGCTAGCCCTGGGAAGCATTACAGGCTGTTCACCAACAACCCCCATCCCCCTGTCATAGTGATTAAAAGGATAAGATCTATGATGAACTTGAATGACCTTGGATTTAAATAATAAAAAACACCAAGGAAGTTCCAAGAATAAAGATTGCCAAGAAAATAATAATTAACTCACCGGACATGTTCTGTCTTCCCATTTGCATCCGTTATAATCCAATGCCTTCTAAGAAGTTGAACAGGGCGGTCAGAGTTGTTCGTAATTCTGATTCTGTATGCAAAAAAGTAAAGCCCCTTTGAAGGCTGACTTCTACCCTCTATATATACACTTTTAACTTGAACCCTGATTCCCTGTAAAAGTGGATATTTAAGTTTAGGAGCTTGGATTTATTTGGTCACAAGTTTGCAATTTCTTAAATCATATAGATGTAACTATAACACGAGAAATTTGGGAAAGAAAGTCTGTATTATTCATTGAATAACCTGATATATATATACAGAGTTACTTTGTTGCTTTGTATACACGTGTCTCATCTGAATACAAAATAATATAACAAATTATCTAATCATATTGAACTAATTTACAACTTGTTTGTTATCTCTAACTGACTCTATTACCCCCCTGCAAGCTGGCGAGTATATATTTATCATCCCAAACTTTGAAAGCAGGGTGTGAAATGGATGAGGACTTAATGGCTTTGTAAAGATGTCTGCGAGTTGATGAGCACTACGAATGGGGAGAAGTTTGATGATGCCAGCTTGAGCTTTCTCACGAACCAGATGGCAATCAAGCTCGATGTGCTTGGTGCGCTCATGGAAGGTCGGATTATCGGCAATATGGAGTGCTGATTGATTGTCACAGTATACTAAGGCTGGAGTGGAATCTGGTATATGTAAATCTGTCAACAAATATAACAACCATTGAACTTCACATGTGACACAACCGAGGGCTCTGTATTCTGCCTCACAAGAAGAACAAGAGACAGTAGTTTGTTTCTTTGCACGCCAGGAGATTAAAGACTGACCAAGAAAGATGCAAAAACCAGTGAGGGAGCGACGAGTATCCGGGCAACCAGCCCAATCGGAATCACTGAAGGCTTTGAGCCGAAAGTTGGAAGTAGAAGGAAAGAAGAGACCTTTACCAGGACAACCTTTGATATATCGGAGGACGCGAAGTGCAGCCTGATAGTGGGCTGTAGTAGGAGCTTGGGTGAATTGACATAATTGTTGAACAGCATAAGAGATGTCTGGCCGGGTTGTGGTGAGATAAAGTAATCGTCCAACAAGCCTCCTATAACTTGCAACATCAGAAAAAGGAAGACCATGGTCCTTAGATAGACGTGTAGACCTGTCCATAGGTGTAGTGACAGATTTGCAAGCTAAATAACCCGTGTCAGACAGAATCTCCAGTGCAAATTTGCGCTGAGTTAAGGCAATACCAGAAGTGGATCTTGCAATTTCAAGGCCAAGAAAAAACTTCAAGTGACCAAGATCCTTGATCTTAAAAGATTTGTCCAAGAAGGACTTGATCAGTTGTATTTCAGAATAGTCATTCCCTGCCAAAATGATGTCATCGACATATACTAACAAGGCAGTGAAAGAGGTCTCATGCTTTTTAACAAATAAAGAATAATCAGCCTTAGATTGGTGATAGCCACAAGAGAGAAGAGCAGTAGACAACTTAGCAAACCATTCGCGAGAGGCTTGTTTCAAGCCATAGAGGGACTTTTGTAACTTGCAGACCATATGAGAATCAGAAGAACAGAAACCAGGAGGCAAAGACATATATACCTCTTCACTCAAATCACCATGCAAGAATGCATTATTGACGTCAAGCTGTTCTAAATGCCAGTGTGAAGCTGAAGCAAGAGCAAGTAAAAGACGAACAGTAGTCATTTTAGCTACGGGAGAGAAAGTGTCAAAGTAATCAATACCTTCAGTCTGAGTAAAGCCCTTTGCCACTAACCGGGCCTTGTAACGCTCAAGACTGCCATCAGCACAAAACTTTGTTCTAAAAACCCATTTACAACCAATAACAGATTTGCCCGGAGGTAACTCAGTGAGGATCCATGTATTATTTTGCTCAAGAGCTAATATTTCAGCCTTCATTGCTTGCTGCCACTCAGGATATTGTAGGGCTTCATGAAAGGATTTAGGCTCAAGGGGGACAGTGATGGAAAGGATAAAATGCTTAAAAGAAGGTGACAAGTGAGTATAGGACAAAACAGATGAAAGGGGATACTTACAGTGTGGAGACATAGAGTCCGATGGTGCTGAAGTAAGTAAGGAACAATGATAGTCACGTAAGTAAGATGGCTGCTTGTGCACTCTGGTAGAACGGCGAGGAGAAGATGGCAAAGGAGAAGGAATAGAAGGAGAAGTAGAAGAAATGGTGGTAGTAGAAGAGAAAGATATGGGAGAAGTAGTGGATGGTACTGTATGAGGAGGACAAGTAGTTGTTAAAGGAAAATCAAGACAATCAAGAGAAGAAAAAGTATGTGGTAAAGGTATGTTATCAGGAATAGGAGTGGAAGAATATGTAGTAGTATGAGAAGCAAAAGGGAATATGGATTCATAGAATATGACATGTCTGGAAGTAAACACTTGATTATTATGCAAATCAAGAAGAGTGTATCCTTTTGTCCCAATTTTAAAACCAATAAAAATGCATTTTCGAGCGCGAGCATCAAATTTAGATCGATTGAAAGTAGACGTACATGCATAGCATAGGGAACCAAAAACCTTCAAAGTAGTGTAATCAGGAGATTGATGATTAAGCAGCTGAAATGGCGATTGATTTTGCAAAACAGGAGATGGCAATCGATTTATCAAATAGACAGCATGTTGAACAGCATAAGTCCAATAATCAAGAGGTAAATTGGACTGGAAAATAAGAGCTCGAGCAGTGTTTAAAATGTGCTGATGCTTCCTTTCAACAACACTATTTTGTTCAGGAGTTTCAACACATGAGGTTTGATGTAAAATGCCTTTAGATAAGTAATATGAAGTCATTTGAAACTCAGAACCATTGTCAGTTCGAATGAACTTAACATGAGTATTATATTGATTTTCAAGTAAAGTGATCAAATGTTGAAAGGAAAATCGAGCTTCTGACTTTTGCTTAAGAAAACAAATCCAAGTGTGGCGTGAAAAATCATCAACCATTGTAAGAAAATATCTGTAGCCATGTATAGAAGAAATTGCATATGGTCCCCATATATCAGCATGTAACATTTCAAGACAATGAGTTGTGTGAGATACACTTGTAGGAAAAGGTAATTTTCGTTGCTTTGCATAATGGCAAGTATCACAACTAGAAACATGTGATTTACAAGGAATATATGAAAATTGTTTATGTAAAACATCTAAAACATTAGAAGACAGATGACCAAGGCGATAATGCCAAAGAGGAAAATGAGAAACATCAGCAGAAACAGAGTTAACACAAGCAGTAGGAGAAACGTGACTTGACAAAGTGTATAAACCTTGAGATACTTCAGCAGTGCCAATCGTTCTCCATGTCCTCAAATCCTGTATGAGACATTTAGAAGAATGAAAGATGATACAACATTGTAATTGAAGAGTCAATTGAGTAATAGAGATTATATTGAAATGAAAGTCAGGTAGATACAGGACATTGGAAAGAGATATATCTGGTGTAATATCCATAACACCAGAAATATGGGTAAGAACGACGGCTTTATTTGGCAGAGTAACTCGAATAGGAGAAATAGAGACATATGACTTAAACAAGGATAAAGAACAACAAGCGTGTGCAGTAGCACCACTGTCAATTATCCAAGAAGAGGAAGAATTAAAAGATAGAACAGTAGATATACCTTGCTGTGATGCGTCAGGCATAAGAGTAAGAGAAGACAATTGATTAACATGATGAGTGGGAACAGGTGTATTAGTAGAAATAGAATGTGTAGATGGAGTTGGAGCGTGAGCAGCAACAACAGGTTGAAGAAGCGCAAGCAATTTATTATACTGATCCTGAGTAATCGGGCTAGACATATTGGCTGGAATAGGTTTCGAGATCAAAGTTGCAGCTGATGAATCAGAATCATTAGCAACCAAATTGTTGATTGAGGCTCCATTAGTTCTGAATTTGAATCAAGGAGGATAACCGTGCTTTTTGTAGCAAGTTTCAACGGTGTGTCTTGGTTTCCCGCAGTAGGTACAAATCTTATTCTTGTTAGAGGAATTTGTGAATGATCGTGGTTGCGGATTCTGACCATTAGGAATGAACCATTGAGATGGCTGTGGTTGAGTTCGAGTAGCACAGATCGTAGGATCCATAGGTCCATTTAATTCCCGTTCCTGTTGAACAAGCAACGAAAACACTTTGTTGATGGAGGGAAGTGGATCCATCAGCATAATTTGGGATCGAACTGAAGAAAATTTCTCATTAAGACCTTTAAGAAATCGGATAGTGTAATCCTGTTGAATATAGGTCTTAGCACAGCAAGAGCAATCAGGAAGAGGTCGGAAATTAAGAATCTCATCCCAAAGAATCTTGATCTTTGTGTAATAATCCGAAACAGACAGATTACCTTGCTTAAACTGATAAAGCTCTTCTTGTAATTCTGCAATACGAAAGATATCTCCATGACTAAATCGATCGTGAAGATCACGCCAAACATCAGCGGCTGTGTTGATCCAGATCACGCTTTGTGCAATTGAAGGAGACAACGTACGATTGATCCAAGTAAGGACCATTGTGTTACACCGTTGCCAAGCAGGAAACAGAACATCGTTCTTGTCAGGAACAGAAATCGTGCCATCGACAAACTCGAACTTGTGTTTACTCATCAGCGCCATCGTCATTGCCCTAGCCCAATGATGATAATTGGAGCCAGTGAGCGGAGGAGAAACCAGAATCAACGATGGATTCTCACTAGGATGAAGGTAATAACAGCTAGTTGGATCTTGAGATGCATTAAGAATCGAAGAAGCGGAGTCACTGATTATCGCCATAGATTCTTTAGAGGAAAGAAGAAAGAAGGTGCAACAATAGCAACAGAAAAAAAAATGGCGAAGAAAACTGAGAAAATTGCTGAAAGGACGGAATCAGGAAGACACAGCGAGAGCAAGAAGCTCTGATACCATAACACGAGAAATTTGGGAAAGAAAGTCTGTATTATTCATTGAATAACCTGATATATATATACAGAGTTACTTTGTTGCTTTGTATACACGTGTCTCATCTGAATACAAAATAATATAACAAATTATCTAATCATATTGAACTAATTTACAACTTGTTTGTTATCTCTAACTGACTCTATTAAACTATGCAGTCGGTAGTAAATTATCTTATTAACCATTTATTTGGGCTAATTGCCCTTGTCCTACACATACTATTTAATATTAACAACACAAGAGGTTGGAAAACAAATAGCTGCTAATGGAAATAAGTAGTAGTCTTACCAAGGTTGTTGCATTACTTGAACATTTTAAGAGACCGTGTGGACCAATTTCTCTAAGCTCATCACGATATTTTGCTGCATCCTATTTGAAAACAAATGAAAACAGATAAACAAAAGGTGGATTTAAGATAAAATCACTATGCTCTGTCACTGTGAAATGAAAGACGATATATGTGCTGATTAAAGAAAAGGAACAATGAATGAGATAGCCTTCTCTACAATATTTCCTTCACAATAAGCACCAAAGTGTAATGTAAACCTTCAAATAAGGTCATGAAAACTAAAACAAAATGCGCAACAAAGCATTTCACTCAGCCATAAAATAAATGTTATGTACTTAACTACACAAAATAAAAATTACACTGGCTGCAATGAAAACGTTATCAGCAATATGTAATGGTTTAGTTAAAGCTTGGCAGAAAACAACAAGGTTGGGTGACAAGTAGATACCACAAACCGCTCGTCAGCAATTGCTTCTTTCATTAATCTCCGCAGACGCAAAACTGGCTCCTCCTCTTCAAATGATTTAATCGAATCACGAATCCTCGCAGCTTCCTTGTAGTCCTACAAGCCAGAAGGAAGTTTCAGCAAAAACATATTGCCACTTGATGCGAAGGAAATTATTCAATGAGAAAAACGAACTAAATACTGACCTCAGATTTCGCAGCTACCTCCATTTGCTGCTTTAAAAGGGCATATGTGTGGCTCCGAGACAGAAACGAGCTCGGACTCTCGCTTCGACTCGTGCTCCGACTCTCCCCTCTGCCATTCTCACTCCTATCTGCAATACAAGCTACGACTCGATTCGTTCTCTTCAGGGTCCTGCAATTCACCCAATGTCTCCTTACTCGAGTCTCGGTATCGCAGAAATCAGATCCTCCGTGACCGGGCATTCGCAGATTCACGAGAGCCTTAGAACTTAAAGATTGCATTGCCCTACGCTGCGGCTAGTCTCAAGATTTTGCAGCGATTTCAAAAATTTTCCGAGAATAATGCGACGGAAATCCTATCGTATCGGCAGCTTCAGCATGTAAACGAATCCAGCATATATAGCTTGAGTGATTTCCTTTTCCCGGGCTTCGCTATTCTCTGGTATGTGTTTTTGCCCAGAAAAGCACATTAGCAATTATCCATTTAAGGAGTTTTAAATCAATAATGATCAGACAAGGCAAAGAAAGGCTTGGACTTAATATCCGTCTTGGGTTGTGTCTGAACCACAGCAACGGTATCGGAATTTTGGTGCAGCTAGATGCACGTGTCGCTTTTATGTTGGCGCAAAAAATAATTTCCCTTCTATAATAAATAAATTCAGAAAAAATTATTTAATAAAAATTTCAATAAAATACCATCTGAACTTCAAATTTAAACAAAAATAATTTAAGTTGTCAATTCCATTATTTTTTTTGTTAATCACATTACTTTTATTGTCAACAAAACCAATTTAAGATTTTAAAGTTTAAGTGCTATTTTTTTAGGGTTTTACCAATTATTTATTTGCTATATTTGCCATTGGAAATACTCTCTCTAGTCTTTTTTTTTTATATATATATATATAAGAGATTGATAATAAAATAGTTAAAATTAATTAAAAATAATAAATATACAAAAGAGATAGATAAAAGAGAGGGAAAATGAAGGAAAAGTGTTCTGAAAATTTTTTTTACCACAAGTTAATTAGAAAATGTCAAAACGGGATAAGAAATTTCCAACTTTGTTATTTACAAAATCACTCATCTATTATTTTCCAATTTTCAAACCATTTTTTTGCCATTTTCCCTAAAAGAGATAGAGTAATAATAAGAAAATGTGTGTAGCAAAATGTAGTGTGGGAAAAAAATAATATAATTAATTAGAAACAAAAGTGATAAAAACACATTAAATGTTCGGACAACACTAAATAAAATTTTATAAAAAAGATTAAAGTAATTAAATTTTAGACTCCGGTGAAAAAGTACAGTAATTTCAGCTTCAAACATGGCGCAATTGATGCCCTTCTTTCTATTTTTAATTTTAATGGATGGCGAAGACAATGATTTATTTTATCATATGAATTATTTATTTAAAATAATTATCAATATTTAGAAGTGGAAATTTAAGTTGTTCATATGTAATTTTGTTTGCCACTATCACGAGGGAAAGTAAAATCGAAAGGCCCGCCTTTGCCCTTCTCCCGGAATTTTTCCCGACATCTTGATATTTTCCCATTTGATGCTATCAATATCTATTGCTTAGAATATTGGGGGCAATTTCTTAATACTTTTTGATGATTTTATACTTTGTAATAAAAAATTACATAGAAAATGTTTTTATGAGGATTTTTTTTTTTTTTGCCAGAAATGTATTCATTTCATTTTATAAGGAAAACATCAATGTTTACGCTCGTTTTTTATTTTGATTTTGTTATTATGTCTCGTATGTATCGCTACTAGTATTCGGGATTTAAATATAGGACCACCAACTTAGACAGGAGTGAATTACAAAGACTTTCATAATTTAAATAAGTAGTTAAGGTTGAATTCTTATTTCTTAGTTCATGTGTCTCAATTAAAAATATTTTATATTTTAAAACCGAAGGTGTGCGTATATATAATTAATTAATATGTAAGAAAATGCCTATATATCGTAAGATGAAAGCATTAGCAAGGACCAACACCTGTTGCAGTGTGGTGTTCTCTGCAACTTTGCATCCCCAAGGCAAGGCAGTCTTCCGAATACTATCGATGACTTCTATTTCTTAGAAGTGGATGGATCAGTCCTGAGTAGTGGCCGAAGTGGATGTGGTTGAACTGTCAAGGTTACTGATAATCAATGGATATGTGGATATGTGGATATGTGGATTTAGCTGTAAGATTATTGGAATTCCGTTTGCTATTTCTGAATTAAATTGATATGATCCATGATTTCTATTTATGCAAGAACAAAGGAATTCGTAAAGTGTGATTGTTTTCTGAATGTATAGAGGCCCTTAACCTAACAATGGTTGTGAGGTTGACTATCCATTTAGGGATCTTATAGATGAGATTAGATTTTTTATTAACAGAGGCTGCCAGGTCAAGTTTGTCAATGTTTCTAGTGAGAACATGGTCTTCACTGATAGATTAGCTAAAATAAAGTATAGTATTATAGGAAGTTATTGTGTGTGTTTGGAACAGCGATTGATAATTGAGCTTGTTTTAATTGAGCTTATTGTAATATTACTTTTGGTAAAAACCAAATTGTGTAATGTGATCTATGTTTGGATTGGTGATTGTCAATTGGACTTTTGCAAAAATAAAACTTTTTTGGATTGACTTAAGCATAAGGACTTTTGTGATAATGGTAAGGAAGAGCGAGTGGAAAAATATTTAAAAAATCAAGTAAATATTTAAAAATTAATTTAAAATATTAGATGTTACTGAAAAAATATTTTAAAGTGGGTGCACTACTACAAAAAGATTGAAAGGTGACGCACATTTTGTGGCACTTCTTTACAGCTACCCTTTTTTTTATTTAATTTTTTTAAATTTTGGGGACCAGCTGTGGCGCCTGGTCCACTAGGCGCCACAGCTGGTCTCTACCCAAGGGTAGGCAGGCGCCACATCTGGTCCCCAAAATTTTAAAAAAATAAAATAGAAAAATAAAAAAAAGGGCAGTTGTGACACTTCTTTACAATTGGCTGGATGTGAATTTTCAACTCTCTCGCCAATCAGATTTCCCTCCTTTTACTTTACTTTTTATCTTTTCCCTTCCTTTTTCCTTTTATTCCCTCTTCCTCAGCTCGCGTCGACGCCTCTCCCCCTGTAAAAGATATCACTTTCTCTTACACAACAAACACACATACTCGTCTTCTTCATTAAATTCTTTTATCCCTTTTTCCATTTTTGTTTCGTCCGTCCCCACTCCTGTCCTTAGTTATTCCCTTTTCTTCATACTCTCCGTTTCTCTTCCTCTTTTGAACCCCACTCCACTCCACAGCTCACATTTGCTCATCTTCGTCACTCAAGCTAGCATTGCCAACGTAGTCCCCCACTCCCTACGCTGGTCAATTAATAGATTTGTAAGAAGAAGATTGTTTCATTATAGCTTGCTTTGTTTAATTTTTTTTTAGTCAATATAAACCGTAATATAACTTTTACCTTTTTGTTCCTAATTTAATAGAAAAGAGTGAAAACTTAGCTTATTTCGTTTGCCTTTTTGCTTTGTTTAAATTTTTTAGCCGACAAACTTGCGTTTTTTTGGTAATCTTTTAATTTACTTAATTAGTTGTTGATGTACTGTGTTCACATATCAAGTTCTTGTATTGTGATATTTTTTATATTAGTTTTGGAGAGTATTAATGTAAGAACATTATTGTTGGGGAAATGACAATTAATATATTATTGTGTAAGAACATTATTGTTGAGGAACTTGAATTTTAAATGTGAAAATTATATATATATATATATATATATAATTATAATAGGTTGAAATATAAAATAGAAAGATTGACAATTTGTGGAGATGATAAATACGAAAGTAACTCATTTTATATAAAGCTTCATAATCAGGAAGCATAAAAAAGGGCCACGGGAAAGAAAAGAAAGAAAAAAAGAAAAAAAAAGGACCCTCTTGTGGCGCTTCCTTAAGGAAGTGTCACAGGAGGGGGTCTCCTGTGGCGCTTGTTGCGTAAGCGCCACAGGAGGGTATTTTTATTAAAAAAATATTAAATGTTGTTGTGCTTCCAAGTGCCAAAACTTTTTTTTAGTGGCGTCTAAATATGTGGCACTTCTCTAGCGTCACAGCTAATGCAATTATAAGCGCCACAACTTTGCTTTTTTGTAGTAGTGGTGGAAATCAATAAATCAGTATTCTAAGTTTTGGGTGCTCTTCACTACTAAAAAAATACATTAAAGGTAAAATTATGGACAGTCTCCTAAGACTGGGTACAACTAAAAAATTATTTGAAAGAGTTAAAAGCACCAAAAAATATTTTAAAGTAATTTTTGGAGCTGAAAAAGTACATTAAAGGTAAAATTGCAATCAGTCTGATAATACACTGGATATAGTTGAACAAATATTTTAAGGGGTTAAAAACACCAAAAAAATATTTTAAGGGGTTAAAAACATTCAAAAAAATATTTTTTGAGTGTGTATAACTAGAAAGTGGGTAAAATTGCAATCAGTTTGATAGCACACTAGGTAGTGGATACAACTAGAAAAATATTTTAAAGAGTTAAAAGCAAACAAAAAATATTTTTTGATGCTACATGCTATTTAAAAAACATTTCATGGAAAAAACCAATATCATATAACTAATTTCTAGACAACCCAATCTAGTATAAAATGCCATTAGCTTCTAATAAAAGCTCCACTCTCTAACTTCTTCCAATTGAGCTTTCACCAATTGAGCTTTGACAAAAGCAAAATTGCCAATTGGCCTTGCCAAACACTCAAAAAATAAATACTTACTACTAATTGGGCTTTTACCTCCCCAAATGGATTTAAGGGCCTCCCCAAACACACACATTATATCTTTGATTATCCCCCACCTCCTTAACAGGAGGCGGATGATGATGAAAGAAGAGTAGGGTAGTTTATTCTTTATTTTGATTAATGTAACGGTTCCAGGGTTGTATTAAAAAAAAAAAAAAAAAAAAAAAGCATTAGCAAGTGCTACCATAATGCAACGACTTAACTGCACTCGCTCCTTTTAATTTGTTTTTTTAAGAATTTTCGTTTTTGTGAAACCACCCCCCCCCCCCCCAACATTTTTTATTTTTATCTGGCAAGGGCATCTCAATTATTACATTATCCCTAATTATCGTGGCCATGTATAGTTTCTTTTTACCAACTAGTATTCGTCTACACTATATCTAGACTTGATTTAGATCTTGAATCAAGTGAACATGCGAATGGATTGAAATACGTGAGGAAAAAAATGCTTAATTTGTAGTATAATTTATCACATATACCACACACACACACACATATTTCCAAGTAGTGACATGTTCGAAGTGAATTTTAGAAGGGAAAAGGATAAAAAAAAAATAATTTAAATTTTAAAATTTTAAATAAGTCTTGTTACTTATTAGAGTATAGATATTAACTATAAAAATATAATAATTGCCAACTCATTTTAATAAAAGATCATCGATATAGAATTTTAAAGTTGAAGTAGCATTTACTTATGTTTTTGTCATTTTAGAATAAGACAGTGGATTTTGATTTTCGAACAATGCTGCATTTATCCAGCAAAGAAAGTTTAAAATATATTACGAGGGAGTGCGCTTGTTTTCGGCCCCCGTCAACTGCATAGAGGCCAGCAGCTAGCAAGTGGGGAATTTGGTCTTATTTTTGAAAAAAAAAAAAAAAACTTATGGATCTAATTAACTATAAGCTGAGCAGCCAAATACCAATTTATCGTTCGCTTTCAGCATTTGGGAGGACATCTCCATACCATGGACAAAAAATACTCTTTTCGTGCTTAGAAGATTGAATAAATTATATGCTGTCTAATAACTTGTTCATCAAGCACATCCACGGGTATATAAAACCAAGTCGCCTGCAAAAATTCACATAATTGAATTGCCGAAACTCTGGGGTTGGGTTGTTTGATTTTGTTTTTAAGAACTGTTTTTTTTTTGTAAACAATAAAACCTACTTGGTAAACTATTTTCAAAAAATTATTTTTTTAAAAAAATTGTTTTTAAAAACTAAAATAAAAACAGCTTTTAGTTGTTTTCTTATTTCTGTTTTCCTTTTTTTTTTTAGGCCGTCACTTATCTACTATCAACACTATACTAACAGTGAAGATTACTGTCACATCACTTCAAAAATATATTTTTCAAAATAATTATCCAAATAGATTTTTTTTTTTTTTCAAAACTTGTTTTCAAAAAATGTTTTATAAAACTGTTTATAAGAATAAAAAATAGAGAATAAAATCAAACAAACCCTCTAATATTTAGATCAGAGTTGCCATCCAAGAAGAAAAGGAAGAAGAAGGGTGAAAAAAATAAAAAAGACCTACATCTAATTGGTCTAGCAGAACGAGGCACTAGGTCCCGTTAGCGACGTTCATTAGCGACGTTCATATTTGAATCTTGGTGGTGAATGGAGCTGTGAATTTGGAAGGGCCAACCCTTCTATTCTTATATACCTGTGCAACATGAATCCAAACTAGTCTAAGGATCCCTTTGGATCAAAGAAAAAGTTGAAAAGGAATGATATAGAAAGGAAAAGAATGAAAAGGATCAGGAAATATTTTGTTATATAGGTGGTTGGTTTGCATTGGATAAAAAATACTCCATCCGGTCCTAATTATAGGATAATATTTAGAAGTTAATCTTGGTCCTAATTATAGAATAAAATTTTAATTTTTATCAATTTCTTCCCAAAATACCCTCATTGCTTTAGATAATGGTTGGATTGCCTCGTCCGATGTGCGGTACCATGAAGTATCAAACATACACCAAATAAAATACCATGAAAGTAAACACAGAGAGGTGGAGAGAGAATATTGATTTAGATAATGGTTAGATTGCCTCATATAGACTCATATTGTATTCCTAAATCACCCCTATTAAATAAGGGTATTTTTGGAAAATAAATAAAATTAACTAATTTAACTACTATTCTTAATTTCTCCAAAGTTAAGTAAATATATCCTATAATTAGGACCAGAGAGAATAGGTTAATAAGAAAATTTTTGTTTTGTTTAAAGAAGAAAATGAGATAGAAAAAGACATCAAAAGACCATTATACCTAAAGTAAAAATAATATTTAAATATTAATGAGACCTACTCATCTTTTATATCACATCTAAAGTCACATTAAAAGGTTTTTATGTCTTAAGACATTTTCCTTCCTCACTTAAAAATTGGTTCGCACCAATTTTAACGAGAACACATTTTCAATCATATAACTGAAAATATTTTTCTACTGAAATGATGAACCAAACGGTACCTGGGGATGGAAAAATTCAATTTTCCCTCTTCCTCCTTTCATTTTTACGGCCCCATGCAACTGGAGTGCTTGAGAAAATAGACTGACGAATAGCCGTAGCCCATTAAAATAAGATCCGGTGGTACAGGGTCAGTCCAATAATAAATGATCAATGAAAAGCAATCCCACAAACACAAAAGGCAGTTAGGGCAGAATGGTGGTTGGGAATCGTCTCATCGGCATTTCTTTATTAATTTTGTTAATGTAATTAATATTCTTTTTTTTCCCCACTTCTCCAAAATTTGGTTAATAAGGGTAGATGCAAATAAAGATTCAAATTAAGACAACTTTAACGAGTTGATTGTTCTTTTATTATTATAGGGAGATACTTGAAGGTGATTTATATTATTTATTGGAGGGAGTATCTTTTAACAAAAATAATCACATAATTAAAATATTAAACTTAATACTAATTATTTGTTATTCATTTTTAATAGGAGTCAAGTAATTTAAATATATTTTTCTAAGTGCTTTAGGTAAAAAAAAATAGATTTTCTTATTTTGATGGATCCATTGGTATCTAACGCTTTTTATGATTATGTTACTAAATATCTAAACAAGTGATTAATATAGCTCCACACGACTAGGGTCCGCTTGAGGGGTTGGGGTATTTCAAAAGTTTTCTCCATGCTCAGGATTGAATTTGGTACAAGATGGTTGAAGGGCCAATGTGAAAAAACATTAATCCCACTTATAAATTATAATCCTATAAAATGCCTTATTATCTAAATATAGGACTTTCTCTAAAATTATCTTCCCCCCTCACTTCCCGCCTTTGTTTGCTTGATCCCTCTCATTTTATATACAAGATTTAGTTAACAAATTTGTTAAATTAGCTATTTTCCTTTTTATGTAAAAAATGTCTGTTTTTTTCTCAATTTCTCTATTTTTAACGAGAGTATTAAATGTGAGAAATAAAAATTAAAAAATGATAAAATTAATTAGGATAATATGATAAAATACTAAACAAGTGAGGAAAAAAAGATTAAAGTCCTATATTTACAATTAAATTAGAATCCTTAATTAGATTTTATATCTAGGATTCCAGGGAGTATCAATTTATTAAAATCATAGCATTTCTTTTGTAGTGTCTAAATTTAAATTACACTAAAAAAAAATTGAGTCGCGCTATTTATGACTTATTTAAAGTTTAAAATATATTTGTTTATTAAAAAATGTAACTCCGAATCTATTACATCTGCATGTTAATGTGTGTGAAAGAGATTGATTAAATATTTAACTTATACACACACGCACCAATCGATATCACTATGAATCAATATATTTAGGGGTAGTTATTCACGAGCGATGAATACAAACTTACGTGATGCTCATGATCCATGTCTTTGTTTTGATCAATGTAAAAAATCACTAATTTCGATGCGCATATACTCCCTCCGATTCTATTTATAAGTAATTTTTTTTATTAAGTAAAACGAACTGATAATTAAAAATAATAAGTGTGTTAAAAATATCATGTTTTTTTTTCTATATATGCCCTTATTTAAGAAAAGAGTGTAGGAGAGAAAATAGATAAAAAGTATGAGAGATAATAAGTATAAAATATGAGAGGGAATGTGTATTTAATAAGGATAAAATAGAAAAAAAAAAGTTGACATTTTCAGACAAAAAGTGAAAGTTGTTTATAAAAGGGACTAGCCATATGAGAGAGAAAATTGCTTATAAACAGGACCAGAATAAGTAAATTATATCATCAACATTAAACCATAAACAGCGCAGCGCAACTCTATTTAGATTCCATACCATGCTTAAAACTTGAACATACTTATCGATCAAGATTATTTTTTTGTTATCTTAAGGTGTCATATTATTTGCTACTAGCCACTATTTTATTAACTATAATCTGATTGTTGCTTGGCACATCACCTTTAATTTATTTTTAAGATACTCATGAAAACTTAAAAGTTATTATTTTAGTTTACAAAATATTTATTTATAAAGTTATTATCATACGTTACAAAATTGATATGAAAAATATTAAACCTCTCTTTAAGATTTAAGAAGGGGGACCAGTAATGCTTAAAAGGTACAGGAAAAAATATGCCCTCTCTAAAGGATAATTGCTTTTATAAGTATCCCTTGACTTGGACTATACAAGATTCACTTTTTTATTTTCGGAAATTAGCAAAATTACCCTTGCTCGAGTTGTAAGAAATTAGTTTGTGTCCAATTTTTTTTAAAAAAAAACTGCATACGTTTTCCTCGAAGGTCAAAAAACATACTTGACGACATTTTTTTTTGTCTGAGCAGCATTTTCCTTGACTTATAAATATTTATAAATAGTATAATTTTTTATAAATTCAAAACTTTTAATTTTATATTGTTTATTCATGGTCAAAAAAATTTATATTGTTTATTGGCTATATGCTGTAAATATCAAATACTAAATATAAAATAACTAATGAAAAAATTTATCATAAATACCCTTATTTCATTTATTTAGATTTAATATAATTTTTGGTCCACGAAGTTTCAAAGCATGTGTTTAGTCCTTTAAATTTGGTTCCGTTTATAACATTTAGTCATTGTAATTTGAAAAAAACCTGGAGATGTAATTAATTGTGTTACATTTACACATGTTTTACTAACACTATTAAAATTGCTAACATGGGTTGATGAGTTGGCAAGATGGCTGCATGACCCAAAGGAGATGCGAGCTGAACGGAAAGGGAAGGGATGAACGCTTGTTTTTGGAAGGTGAATGGTGTCCGAGCTCGTCTCTTAGATCTTTTATTATTTTAACTTGTCCATTTCATCAAAGTTTACCCTAGTCATCTTGTCAACTCATCAGCCCATGTCAACAATTTTAACCGTGTTAGTGTCACATGCAGATTTAACACCGTTAACATTATTTTCAAGTCTTTTTCAAACTATAATAGCTCATTTGGTTTGATTCTATAAGAGAGGATTACATATAATCCTGATACAATAGACTGATTACAACATTTAATTGAACTTATGTAATGTAAAGAAGATTACATTTTATAATCCTTATTACATCATTTGATGTAATCAGGATTATATGGTTAGGACTAATAAATAGGAATGCAAGCATCCTGTAATCAAGTGAAAATGACACTATTGTCATTATAATTTTTCAAATTGATGAAATTGCCCACCATAAATGTTGTTAAATATTAAATAATTTTAATTACAACCATTAAATATTAAAAAACTAATTAATAATATAGAAGTTTAAGAAATATTCCTCATTAAAAAATTTATATTCCGCTATTAAAAATATTAAAATATCTCATTAAATGATATTCTCATAATTAAATAATTAAAAATGACCATTAACCCAACATGTATATTATATAATATTTTCACTATTAAATATTAAAAAATTATTATGAACCCAATGTGCATATTATATAAAATGAAAAAAAAAAATTATCATTAACTCACGTATACATTACATATATATATATATATGTAGAAAATGGTAATTTTGTTTTTTGCTATATTAGTCCTATATATTCTCATGTTTGATGTAAATAACCAAATGTTTTTATGCATATGTATCATCTTTTCTTAATGATAAATCAAACAAATTTATGTAATCATCATTACATTGTATTACATTATATCACCTTCAATTCCATGAACCAAATAGCCACTAAGGATTAACGTTACAAACGGATCAAATTTAAAGGATCAAAACACACGTTTTGAAATTTCAGAAACCAAAATTAAAATTATTGTAAATTGTAAGGACAAAACACTATATTAACTTTTTTGTTTTTAATTTGGTATGTGACCTTTGTTTGTTTCGCAAATCGCAACAATAGGCCTCACCAACTACTACGCCAACCCTGCATCATGGTCGGACGGAGGCTACGAGGGCTCATATTTTCTCTTTGAAAAAGGAAGATTAGCCTTTTGCTCGCCCCAATCTCCCTCTCCCTCTCCCCATTGCCTTTTCTGAATCAGATCTTCCGAGTTTCATTATGCAGAGCTCAGCCTTCGCCCTCTCTCCTTCTCTTCCTCTTCTCAAGTCTCGCGCTCGCGCTCGTCCTCGCTTCGATCCCATACGCTTCTCTGCTTCTTCCTCCTCCAAACCCAATGTCGCTTGCTCCTCCACGTCTTCCACGCGCCGATCATGGTCCCTCGCTTCTTCTGCGTCCCCATTTCCATTCAGGCCGTGGACATCTTTCACCACACTTTCTCCCTCCGATCCCGATGCGTCTCCTTTCGAGGCCAGGGCTGCTTCCGTGCCTGAGAGCAGCAGTGAGGAATCCAATAGTATGGCCAACACGTTGGTGCTTGGATCCTTGTTTGGTTTCTGGTACCTCTTCAACATCTACTTCAACATCTACAACAAGCAGGTAATGAATTGTACATCTATCTCTGTTTTTTTGTTTTGTTTTGTTTACGTGTTATCTATTTGGGATCTGTTTGGAATTGTTATGGCTGACGAGTAGACCCCAACGTAAGGCAAAATTCAATTTAAACGTTGGTTCTAAGTCTCGGATTCCAAGATGGATGAAAAATCTCCTATTAGAGTTGCCTAGTATTGTGCGTTAGTATTCGAACAGAACGGAAGTGAATGACCGGCGAGCCTTCAACTGAAGGCGGATGAATGCGATATATAATCTCTGGAGGGTTCTTCAGGATATTCATAACCTTCGAATTCCAATTCTTAGCGAGCGAATCATCACACGAGTGAATTCTGCTTGTTTAAATTTTGCAGATATATTTGTCAGTGAATAATCTAATTTTGTTTATAACCTTACACTATTCTTCACCTTGTTCACAGGTCTTGAAGGCGTTCCATTACCCATTCACCATCACTGCAATTCAATTTGCCGTTGGGTCTATCCTTGTATTATTTATGTGGGGTTTCAATCTATATAAAAGGCCTAAAATCAGTGGTGCCCAGGTATTTGGACCTGTGCAGAGTTAGCTTTTCGGTTTCTGATATTTGCACGGTTTCTTCATTGTATTATTGACTGCAATTGATTTCTTGGCAGCTTGCGGCAATAGTTCCACTGGCTATGGTACATACCTTAGGGAACCTTTTCACAAATATGAGTCTAGGAAAGGTAGCCGTGTCCTTCACTCATACAATCAAAGCAATGGAGCCCTTCTTCTCAGTAATCCTCTCTGCTATGTTCCTTGGAGAGGTGAGAATACTAAATATTTTTGTACCCTGTTATCGTCTAATAGAATCATCCGAACCTAATGTCTTAACATAACTGATATTTAATGATAAGCATAATATTGTCATATTATTCTCCAACATGTCTATTGTTAATTATGTATGAGTAGTATTGCATATTCGATAGCTTTATTGTTTTAACCTGGGAGTTCATTGTAAATGGACTTTTTGACTTTTTTCTCATCTCAATTCACCATGTCTGCTTCTTACAGTTCCCTACACCTTGGGTAGTTGGTTCCCTAGTGCCCATCGTTGGTGGAGTGGCACTTGCATCAGTTACTGAGGCCTCCTTCAATTGGTAAAATGACCTTCAGCATGTTTTAAACCTTTTAGGGAAAATGAGAGCAGATGTAACCTGATTTGAATAGAAAATATTTGGTCATTTAAATTCTAATAATACCTTCCTCTTTTTTTGGTGGAATTTTGTTAAGGGCTGGATTTTGGAGTGCAATGGCGTCCAATTTGACAAATCAGTCTCGCAATGTTCTCAGCAAAAAAGTCATGGTTAAGAAAGATGTGAGTTGATTTGTCACTTCTGAGAGTTTTTGGTCTATTTCATCATTCCAAATATTATTTTTTGCATTATAGCAGTACTTCAACACTTTTATCTATTATTACTAAATCGTCTAAACAAGCAGAAAATGACAGGCATCTTGTTCTTCTCAGGATTCTATGGACAATATAACCCTCTTCTCAATAATAACCGTTATGTCCTTCTTCATGTTAGCCCCAGTGGCTGTATTCATGGAGGGCGTTAAACTTACCCCTGAATATCTGATCTCTGCGGTGAGTTTTCAATGTAGAATTGCTGTTATGATAGTTGCAGGTTATATCATTTTCTTTTTAAATGAAAGAGGAAAAGACACTAGAAATCACAGAGCAGAGTTCACAAACTGTTAAGATAGTCGCAAGCTATAATGAAATGACATTTTTTTTGTCCAGAAAATGCTAATTTGCTATCACGTCATCTTTATGACAGGGGTTGAATGTTAAACAAATATACACCAGATCACTTATTGCTGCACTGTGTTTCCATGCATATCAACAGGTGAGTTTTCCTCTAATATGTATAACTGTTTCATCTTGCAGCGTTTAGCTTTGAACGTTTATGTTTTGGTTTTTCTAAAATAATAGAATAAGTCCTTGAGCATCCTCTCATGGTTCACTGAAACCTCTGTTTAGATAGTCAAGATATATTCAAGAGACAGTATGAGAACCACGCTGTGAAAATACTGCGTGTGCTTGTATATGTGACATTTGGAGGTAAATGTAACAGATGCTATTTCCTAGTATCTAACGGTAAATTGAATATCATATGAACTGAATCTCAATTTTACTGGGGTACTCCCCACCCGCACCTTTCTGTATATATTGGCAATTTTGTGGTCGATGTTTCATACCAGGGCACTCCTTAAGATATTAGTATGGACGAGAAGAAAAGATGGTGATGGTCAATGGAGAGAAAGGGAAAGCTTCTCCATACTATAATACAAGGGAAAAGAAAGCAAAGCTATGAAGAGACACTTGTACTCGTTATTACTAACAACAGCCTCGAGGGTTCTCATCTATTATAGGTTGTGTTCTTTGATGATAATATTGCTGACTCGATGTAAATGTGTTTTGTAGGTTTCTTACATGATATTACAAAGGGTGTCACCTGTTACTCACTCTGTGGGTAATTGTGTGAAGCGGGTTGTGGTGATTGTGAGCTCTGTCATCTTCTTCCAAAC
Organism: Inga oerstediana; assembly: GCA_963210345.1. Lineage (NCBI taxonomy): Eukaryota > Viridiplantae > Streptophyta > Magnoliopsida > Fabales > Fabaceae > Inga > Inga oerstediana. Next base: position 5,084,181 of record OY723410.1, read on the forward strand.
ACCTGTTACACCCATTAACGCTTTTGGTAAAGCTGCTTCATTATGGTTCTGATTGAAACATGTAAAGCTCATTTTGAGGTTTGCTTGAACATTGACCTGACACCGCTATTATTCTTGCAGGGACTGCCATAGCTCTCGCCGGCGTTTTTCTCTATTCAAGGGTGAAGCGAATTAAGCCAAAGGCCAAGACAGCATAATTTTCTGTAGTTCAGTTTTGGTAGTTGCGTATGAATTGTATTGTTTTTGTAGGTCAGGCTGGAAAATTGAGGGTCTTACTTTATTATTTTACGCTCTCCTTTCTTTTAGCTATTTGTGGTATTCATTGTTTTTGGCTGAGTAGCACCAAATGGTTCTGCTCCCAGAAAACTTGATCTTTTTTGCTTTTTTGAGGAACCACGAGTTTCTTGTGGTCAAATGTATAATGTTTCAGCTGACTACGCTTAAGCCCGTTGGATTCTGGGAAACGAGCCTAGGTCATAAATTGGGTAATAATACACTTGTCTTTTGGATCCTTTTTTTTTTTTTTTTTGTGAACGCCAAATTTTCGTCTGTCGGGTGTCTCAGAGAAAATAACAGTCATAATGAATACCCCATGTCCAATCTTAAATTGGGTAATTAACATTTCTTTTTTTTTCTAATTTCAATCTTAATTTTTTTATTCTTATTTTGGAAATGGCAAAATTTTAAATTAGCTTTGCAGGTTGATCAGGTTTTATATTGTTTTGCTTCTTAAATTGATCATATCATACAAGATTTAAATTATGGGGAAAAAATGATAGTTGCAGACAGAGAAATTGGACACAAATAGAGTTGATTTAGTGGTGCAAGGCTGTTAGATCTTTCTTGGTATCAAGTTTGAGTCTTAGAAGAGATATTTGGGTTGGGAGGGGAAGCCATGAGCTTTAAATTGGATGAAAGATGATAATATTAAAAAGGTTAAAGTATTCATTTGGTCATTTATGTTTACAATAAGTATCATTTTGGTCTCTTACGTTTAAAAAGTGTATTTTTAATCCTTCAATATTAACACTGTTAGTTAGATTTAAGTGATAACTATGCAATTAAACGGTAACAAAGCGTTCTTTTTATTTTAATCTTTTTTAACATTATATATTTATATTTTAAATAATATAAATTAAAGGCAGATTTAAAACGAAAATCCCTGCAGGAACATCGTGGCCTTCACCATGTTCGCATCCGCCCCCATTCCCAGCGAAGCTAGCGGACACCAATCTCCGACATGATAATATTAGAGAGTGGGGGTCTAGGAAAGCTCTAAACTTTGATTATACTTTTAACAAAAGTTACATTTTTCGCTTTCTCTCTCTCTCTCTCTCTCTCTCACAGTCCGTTTGAGTTTGTGTGCATCATGAGCATTATCCTCCCTTTCTCTGAATCTGGAAACTCTGCCACCATGAGAGTGAGAGCCAACCCCTGTGATGATCGGCAACCCCTTAAATTGTTATAGACATAGCCTCGCCACAACCCCCAATTCTGCTCCATTTCATTTCAATCGAATTCCCAGTTTTTCCTTAACAACCCTGTCTCTGCGATGCTTGAGGAAATCGGAAAGTCTGAGTTGAGTTGCTGATCTGTGATTTATTGCTGGTTTCTTGGTCATCGTCGTTTGAATCGATGACTTTCCTTTTGCCTTGAGGGCATCTCTTGTTCAAATGGGTATTCCAGTAGTTCTTCACTTCCTTAACGGTTCTACCAAGAATTCTTCCAGCTATCAGTGACTATCTACATGAGGTAGGAATTCCAGCGCACTAGTCAATTTATTATACATTCATGATTCATGATTAATTGAGTTGAATATAATTTGTTTTGCGATATTCTCATTTTTGGAGATTATATGACGAATTAGTTAAAATGGTGTCATTTTATTGAATACTAATTAGGTAAACAGGAGTGTTGGAGATACTATACACGCACCAGTTGCCAAGAAGCTTATGGCGGTGGCCCCACTAGGAATGAGGAGGATGCCCCGAGATTCTTGGAAGATGAAACCTAGGCTGCTTTTTCGCTTTGAATCTTTTTTTTTATTTATATTATTTAAAATATAATATATTATATTAAAAAAAGACTAAAATAAAAAGAAATGCTTTGTCAATATTTAATTGAACAATTATAACTTAAATTTGGTGAGTCAGCATTTTCCGTCAAATAAAACTAACGGCGTTAAGATTGAAGAATTAAAAATACACTTTTGAAACATAAGGGACCAAAATGATACTTACTGCAAACATAAAGGACCAAATGAATACTTTAGCCTATTAAAAAAAACCTCAAATATTATAAATTTAAAATTACTGTTAGATTTTAGTATTTTTCAAAAACTCATTTCTCAGATTAAAAAAAATTTAAATACGCTTATCAAATTTTATTTAATCAATTAATATTCGTTATTTGATATAGCTTCTTCTCAACCATCTATCAAAACATTCGTACTCCCTCCTCGTTGTTGCCCATCATGGCATGGCTGCATGTCGACATTCTTCTATATGAATATGATGCATTTGGAATTTGAACTCTAAAGTGCTGTTTAGAAAGTCAAATCCTAGTTATGAATGAGAAGAACAGTTTTTTTTCCCTTATTAATAGAATAAAATGAGACCTGAGTTAATTATTTATTTATTTTCGAACAACATATGAGATATTTAAAAAATAATTTCACTTATTAAGTTCACATTAGGGGACTTTATTCTTGATTTAAACACATTATATATGTTACCCAAAAAAGCCTTTACAATTGTCTTTAATACAGCTTTCAATGAAACCAATTGAAAATTTTTAATTCTAGTCAGTTTATTTCACTCAAGCCTTCAGTTATTTTTCTTAATATTACTGCTATCTGATGCCCAAAAAAATTGGTTTGTTCTATCTAAAAATCTCTGCTTCCGAACCCTTCAAGCTCACTCAATCTTACGCGAAACGTCACATTACCAAACATTGATTTAATTTGTTTCCCCTTCATCAGTTTACAAAGTTTATGATTCATAGCCACGCTTGTTCAAACTTTGACCAATCACTACTAAAAACCAATAACTTCACCAAACTTAACTATGAAGTCGCACATACTGAATAAAATTTACTCATAAACGAATGTTTGACTATAATAATGTTGAAAACATAACGGCAGAGATATTATACTTGTATTTTATTAACCTTAATGACACTTACCAACGTAGTCATCAAATTAAAATGTAAATACTATCAATACTGATATAATGCTGGATTAGGGTAGGGCACCACTTTTTTTTTTTTTTTTTGACTCTGTTGTTTCAAAATGTGAAGCATTTTAGGCCAATGGATGCATCAAAATCAATTAATTGCACATGCAATTAATGCATTCTCATCCTCTCCTATTAAGGAAGATGGCTCTTGAAACGCTGAAGCTGTCTCTTACCCTCAATAACATTTCTGTTACTGTTTCTGTTTCTGCCATGGATCTTCACACAAATCTCAGAGATAACTCTTACACCTCACAGCCAATAATGCATAATCTTCAAGAAACTTACCTGAGGCCTAATATGCAATTAGATGGATCTCTTTTTGGGGTTCCTAATTCATCGTCACAGGGTTTCTTGCAAGATTTTAATTGCCACCTTGATGATGATCATCATCATAATCAGTTTCATCTTGATGGTTCTTCTTCATCAAACCCAGTTGCTGCTTTTGGAATGATCCATACATTGAGTTTTGATTCTTTTGATAATTTTGATGTTTATGAGTGCAAGCCGTTTGTTGTTGATGAGATCAATAATAATGTGCAACATTCTCAGATTTTGGATAATTTCCAATATGAAGCTACTAGTTATTGCAGCTTGAACGTGCCAGGTCAGAGAAATCACCAAATCAACATGAACCATCAAACCTATGAGCCTTTCAATAATAATTCTCGGGAAATTATAAAGCCTGTGAATTTTGTTGTGCCAGATGAACTCTCCTGCATACCTCCTTCTGTGAATTATTACAGAAAAGTTGGCTTCAATAAAAAAAGCAATAGGCTATCTTCCACTAGAAGGAATAGTAGTTACAGACTTCGCAAGAAATCCAACGCTGTAAAGGGCCAATGGACCATAGAAGAAGATAGGTACATATATACATACATTATTTTTTCAATAATGATCATGCTAGCTAGCTGTTCTTTTGTTAATTATTATTTGTTACCTTACAATAATAAGTTATGTATGATATTTTTTGTCCAAGTTCTGATTCTGCATATATATTAAACAGGTTGTTGATTCAATTGGTGGAACAATATGGAGTGAGAAAGTGGTCTCATATTGCTCAGATGTTGCCAGGAAGAATAGGCAAGCAGTGCAGAGAGAGATGGCATAATCATCTAAGACCTGACATAAAGGTTTTGATTTTAACACATTAATGTGTTAGCATTATAACTCTGACATATATATTTTTTCTTAAAAAAAAAAAATCCAACACATGAACACAGGAATAAGATTAATTTTTACGGAATTGATCATAACCTGATCTCTCTTTTTAACTACACAATACAACTTACTAGATCAAATAAAAATTTGGGAAAATCACACCAAAAGGTTCCATCTAAGAAAAATAATATTAGAAAAGTCATATAAACTTGTCAATGACTAATGAAAAAGTCACAATTGAAAAGTTATGAGAATTTTCTAATACTATTATTTTTCTTAACTAGGATGATTTTCCCAATGAAATTCCTTTCTCTGATACATTCACTCACAGTTAACGTTTTTTTGTATATATATGTGGAATATATATTTATGAAATGATTTGCAGAAGGAGACATGGACAGAAGAAGAAGACAAGGTACTGATAGAAGCTCATGGAGAGATAGGAAACAAATGGGCTGAGATAGCAAAGAGATTGCCAGGAAGAACAGAAAACTCCATTAAGAACCATTGGAATGCCACAAAGAGAAGGCAATACTCTAAGAGAAAATGTCGCTCTAAGAACCCTAAACCCTCCCTTTTACAAGATTATATCAAAAGCCTGAACTTAGACCAAAACCCACCATTAGACTATCGCAAAAAATCTTCTTCTAGTAATAACAACACTGCCACAATCATAAACGAATCTGAAGCATCTCACTCTCATCAATTAATAGATGATCGAATATTTGTGCCCAATAATTATGGGTTTAAGGAGGCCCAAGATTTTTGCTTTGACGAGAGCTTGCTTCGAGAAGAAGATGATGATCTGTTCGGTGACAAGTTTGAAGAAAAAATGGCAATAATGGTGGAGTTTGAAGAGAAGAAGAAGGAGCTGGATTTGGTGGAGATGATGTCTCAGGTCAATGAAGCTATTACTGATATGTAACGTAAAATCCTTTTTCGCTGGCCTACACGTACGTAGTACTTAGTAGTAGCACCTATACCTACCTGGGCATTCTAACTCGATGCTGTGCGTTTAATATTGTTTGTTTCAAACTTTGCCTCACTATTTATATATGTTCCTTATTGTTGGAGCAAGTTTAGACGTATACAGAGGAATAATGGGCTCTAATGCATTTATCATTCGACATATACACACATATGTGAGTAAATCATATATATATAGAAGTTTATTGAACTTTTGATGGAGTTATATATTTCTTCTTATTTTTTTAACTGTTCAAAAAAATATATTTCTTTTTTTTTTTAAACTCTATTTATTATATTAAACCTACTTACGATCCATTTTTAAAGCTATAAGGGCTGTTTTTTTTCTTTTCTTTTGACATTTTGTTTGATGACAGTATAAAAACGGTCTCTATTTATTATACACAGATGTCAGCTTAAAATTAAAAGGGAAAAACATGTAATTTCAATAAAATTTGCGAGAATACATATGCCTGTAGTTTACTTTTAAATTTATTTATGGGGAGAATTTTATAAATTTTGAAAATAAAAGCAAGAATTATGATTTAAATAGAATTCCTACAAGTCTGTGTAATTTATTTTTTTTGAAGAAAATATTTAGATGATTTCAGAAAAATTCAGAGAACTTTTGTTTGATTTTCTATCTATCTGTTGTATGAATAAGTGCATTCCAAATTTTATCATGAACTTGGTGGACGATTCTGAATCTGCAAATCTTAACATCATTTAGAGTTTTCGACTCAGAAAGTTTTATAAATATTTATGGAAAATAGAAGCTAAAGTCTAAACTCTTTTAAACTTGGGTGCCCCATTATACAATTATCGTCGAGACTGGGAAGTGGAAATGTTACATTGTACTCGAGATGTTAATACAGTTGCAGATGCTATGGCAAAGGAAGCTTGGAAGATGACGATGGATCTCCATATAACTAATTCGCCGCCCGAAGTTATTAAGAGCTTATTACTTAATGATGAAAATAGGTTGAGACAGCATGTTGACTTAGGAGGATAGCTTCTGAGATTTTTTGTAGGTTTTCATGTACTATAAAAAAAAAATCATACAATTATAGTAAGTTGATGAGCTCAACAAATATGCGGCACGTTTAACGGATATTTATTGATGTTTCTAATTTAAGAGTAAGGTGGGGGCTGGGGGCCATCCATGAATGGTGAATTTGCGATCAGTTGTGGGAAAATGCAAGGGTAAAATTGGAAAACAAGTTATTGTACCAGTAAATGACCTAATTAAAATTCCGTTAATTAAACCTTTTTTTATAATATCCGTTAGTTAAATTTAATGTGTTTCTTTTTTATTAATTAGCGCATACCTAGATTAAACATCTGCGCAACATAATAGTAGTTTATGGGACTTCTTGGGATACAAGCATAATGTTTTTTTCTTTCGTTACGATAAAAAAAAACAATTAATATATAAAATTTTTTAAGAAAGATTGATCATTTTATTATTAAAAATATATACTTGTTTGACAACAAAATATTTAAACTAGCCCGGCAAGGAAGTTTATCAAATATAAGAGTTAAAGATAAGAGTTAGCAGTACATGAATGGTCTCAAGTCTCAATCTCAAGATAAGGCCTTTAAGCCGCAACATGGCGTCGCATCTACAAGTAGATTTGTAATGACATCCCTATAATTTGATGGGGTAAAGCAAATTGTAGAGACAGTGGGAAGAGAGTGTGCATTCCACTCACTTGTGCATTCCTAGTGTTTTTTGGTCTTTTACCAAGAGGGAAAAAGGCATCAAATTCAGATGCCTTGTGGATGGATACTTCAAGGTGAAAAATTAGTGACTGATGTCACCTCTAGCCACTAAGACAAGGCATGCCAATAAAGTCATTATTCAGAGAACAAGATTTACCTAAATTCTGTTGGATGTCTTCTTCTATCAAGTTTTCCAGTAACCCAAAAAAAAAAACACTGCACCCCTATCGTTTGGTATAGACTGATTAAGATATTTATTATATTTTCATTCATCATAACAGATAACTTGATGCCAAACAATTAAAATACCCTACAAAAATTTGTCGGGTATTGAAAAGTAGGATATGCAAGACTGACTTCTCCGTGTACAATGCTTTGAAAGTACTGCTTAGTGACTCAGTGCTTATCAGGTAAGAGGGCTCACCTTGAGATGGTGTTGGAGGACACTGAGGATTACTTGGCTTTCAAACTTATGCTTTTGGTTCGCCAAGATTTTTACGTCCCTCATCCTGAACAGATAAAGCAAAAGCATAATGAAAAGCAGATGTTATGTGAAGGCTTTGAGCACTTTTATTGCTGCTAACTCGAAACCTCTTGCTCTTAAGCAGCTTTACAATATATGTATAGACAATTCAGTGTATTAGGTATTGCTTATTAGGGGTCAATAAACACTTATTACGTAAGTCGAAACAAAACTCTTCTCACATACTTACCTCGTATACCGTAAATAACGATTTATAAACACTTATGTGTGTGGTGAAAAGCCGTTTCAAAGTTACCCCCATCAAACAGTCAAAGAAAAGGGGATACCTAATGGAATTTATGCACCAAAAGATATTATCATCATCTATGTTTTCCACGAAAATAATGAAAGTGAAAAAGGGAAAAGTGAATCACTGGAAGCTCTGTTAAGGTCTTTCACATATTTGACTTTATGGTCCATCAAAAAGTAAATTTGGCACTCAGCATTTATATGCGACTTCTTTTCGCAAGATAGTATGTCAAAGCAACTCATCGTTTCTATATCCCCTTCTTGCACTGTAAGGAACATAAAATTTAACCAACGCAGATAGATCAAGTATCATATTTCCATCAACATGAAAATATCCCTGCCCATTTTACATTAATAAGGACAACGCAGTCAAACAACAAACTAAAGTAAAACTTCACCAGGAAGAGAAGAAATAGACATGTAGAAGATTGTCTTTCGTTACAGGTATTAAAGCACATGACCTCTAGAGCACCACTTACGACTATACTCTTCAGTCTTAAAAGATACCATTTTAGCTTGAAGATGAATCTTTAGGATCTTGTCTAGGAATCGATGACCCTGGACTAGGAGTTTGCTTTAGCATGATCTCTTTTTTGGCTGATCCTAGGCTGCTTTCTCCCCTCAATTCAGTTACTCGAGGGCTGTGCATCCTTCGCACTAGCTGTGGACTATTAGCAATAGCAGGTCTTATATCACCAAATGAGGTTGGTGTTGAACTACTTGTTCTCGGGCTGTGGATGCCACGAACTTCCCCACGACTCCTTGTAATAATCTCATCAAGAATTTCCGCTTCACTAATGTTGACAGTTGTTGCTTGAATTTGACTATTTGGATCCTGCTAGATATCAATACATCAACCTAAAAGCTTTGACAGACACATGACATGATACTAGGTTGTCTAATGTCATTCTATAATGGTCAGTGCAATTATAGTCTGAATAAACACGATCTACTTACTTCAAATGCCATGTTGAAAGCAACAGCTGGGGCTTCCTCGTAGGCTGCAGCATCCAACTCTTGAAGATGCGCGCCTTTAAAAAACTTAGGAAGGACATATTGGCGTGCTGGGACAAGAAGCATGATTAACAACGGGAAAAGGACCCCAGCAATTGGTATCCAAGTTATACCAAAGCACGCAAGTAAGTAAGCTGTTTGTAACAAGGTGAACAAGGCAACTGTTTTGAAGGGTACAGTCTCAATAAAAGTTGCATGGATTTTCTCCAGCACCCTGGTAAAACAAGTGGAAGATAAGAGTCATTATCACCTTTGCCTCCTTTCGTAGGAATTGATCATATGAAATGCAAAAGTAGATACAAATATTCATTGGTGGGTGTGTATTTGCATGGATCTACAATCTATTCTACAAGCATGCACTATTTCCATCAGCCATCGCCCACAAATATTGATAAAGAAACAAGAGATAAAGATGCAAGTTCATTATGCATCCAAACTAGGAGGTTGATGTGGAAAGGAGATTTTGTGACACTACATAAGTTCACAAGTCACGGAAAGTCTAGATCAGTGGCGATGAAAAAAAATCAAATATTAGTATGTACTTACTTGTATCTTCGATTTGGAGCAGTTAACATAAACAATATTCTCTCCCAAAACTGATTTCCTGGCAGACTCTCTATAGCCATGAAAGCAAAGTAGCCCCAAAGGACTGAAGTTGGTATCTTCTTCAGAAGAGGCATACCAGCAACACAACCACCAACCATCAATGCCTGCAGCAGATTACTGAGGCGCTGTTCTTTAACTTCAACAGGCAAAAGCTCATCAACATCCTTTTCCACATCAAATACAATCTCATCAACAGGGGCATCAACGTATCCTTGACTAGAAGCAAGTTGGATGGTGGACTCCTTCAGCTCTTTTAACCTCTGCTTGGAAAGCAAAACAATGGTTAAGAGATAACATCACAAGCTTCAATTCAACATGAATCAATACAACTATGTTTACCAGTGCAGGTGGCATTTGATGGACCAGTGGAGTGTGCATTTCATCATATGCTGCTTGCATATTCTGGTACAACTGGCTGAGGTTCATATTTTTCCGCATGCTTTGTCGTGCAGTTGATATGAGCTTCCCCCTCAGAATCTATTTCCACGAAAAATTAAAATCAATCTGGGATATATATCTAGTTCAGCCATAAGCAAAGAGTAGCAAAATGGATGATACAGACTTCACACTGAAGTAAATGAAACAATGACAAGTGAACAGGATGCCTTTTTGTTATAGAATGAAGACAGTTGGAAACAGTTAGGATGAATAAGAATATCGAATATGAATTTATACTAACAGCATGCATAATCCAAGAAGACGCAAAGTAAGAACATATGCAAGACAGGAATAATCATCATTCCATGATAAAATCTGATTTGAACTACATGCTTGAATAAATATAAAAGATTGTTTAATTTTGTTTAATCTGATGAAAGATTTGTGTTCAAAGGTCAGTACAGATGGTATTACCTGATGTTTTAGAGTAGCTAAGCTTTTTGTATGCATTGGAGATTGTGGAATGACCCCATTGGAAGGAGGGATACCAATAAGCCCGCACAACAAAGTCTGGCAAGAAATATGAAAGAGTCCCCAAAAAAAATCATTAATTTGTTATATGTAACATAGAGGATATTCTTTGCTGTAAGCTGGAATTGCAATAAAATTTATTATTTCAATTAAATGACTAACCAAAAAGCCCAAAAGAAGAAGGTCATAATGATAGGAAGAAGGTTTTCTGAGATTGAACTCCTTCTGCTGTGCAAGTTGTGACGCAACACTGTGATCAAAGTAGTAAAGTACAGCAATCATAGTTGCTGGTATAAATGCTCCAATAATATACACAGCAGGAACATCCAACATTTCCTGCACAACAGAACAAGCATGAGCAACCAGCAACGCTTCTGAGAGGAGAAGCTAGAATGTGGTTTTCCATTTAGTTTAAGAATTCTTGCACTCAGAGAAATATGTACACTTAAAATTTCAGGATCACCTTGATAACTGTCCAATTTGAGTATGCACCAGGAGACCATGGATTTGGACTAAAGAGTCGCCTGGGGACGCCCTTTGGGACCTCCTTGGCTGGTATGTAAGATACAGCAGTCCACACTAGCACCAATAGTGGAACTCCATAATCAGCTATAAATCCCCTAAGCCAACCTATATGACCACATTGAGCAGGACGGGGAAGTTAAAAGTAATAAATTATTATGCTGCAGAAACAAGTTATCAGAATGCATAGAGATGAAGCATATCACAGAATCACTTCCACAAAACATGAATGCGGTTCATTTTAAGTCATACCAAACTGGTGGCACTTCTTGTTAAGCACAATAAGTTCCTTTCAATAAGAATAACAAACACCTGTCCCATAGCGCCAGGATCTAGCTGTACGACTTTGCAGTGCTGTAAAAAGAAGGCCAAATGACAAAACCAAAGCAAACATTCCATTGCCAAACAGCCAAGATGGTTCAAGTGCAATCGAATTGGTACTTTCTCTCTGGTTCTTGGGTGCGCCAAACTCTTCCACAACTCCCTTTAAGATGTAAATTAGAAAAATTAGAAACTCTGCCATGTTTGGTGCTTCATTTGAATAAAAACTAGAGACTGGCTTCCATCAAAAACCAAGTCAATTTCTTGTGGATACAGGTTACTGTTTGTGAGTCGAAGAGCTAACTCAGACTAATCAACAACAATAGTTTTTTGGTTGACGTTCTCTATAAGAATTAGAGCAATCGTTGTTTCATTAAGAATTTACCAACTGATATGGATGGGCACAAGAATTCTCACCCTTATGGCCTGCTGCATAAAGAGCATTGCAATGAGCAGACCAAATAGTTCCCCAGCAATGCGTGTGAATCTGTTGATTATGGAGCATGCACCAAGAATGGCCAACAAAAAGAGCAGCAAGGCTGTCCAAACACACACCCTAAAATCAACGGATTGAAGAGAGTTACATCAGCTCCCTATTAATTTCATTTAAATTACACATAATAACTATCAGATAACCACAAAAGGGTTAAAAAAATACCATCCAGTCCAAGGAAGGAAGAGTTTGTGACCCAAATCCTTTCTATCCTTAGCAAAATTATACATAAAGGTATACATTAGAACTGTCGGCTCAGCTACACCAAGAATGAGGAGAGGTTGCCCTCCAAGGATTGAATGGATAACACCACAGAGTGCTGTTGATGCGAGAGTCTGCACTGCAGTCAGAGTTCCCTCTGTAGAATATAATTCAACAAAGCATCTTTAGAGAATGGCCATCAAAATACCAACAGAGCATTGTCACTCTGAAGATTGACCTTGTACCTGTATTTCTATCCAGTTGCTCTCCAAAAGAAATAACTGGAATTGCTGAAGCGAAAAATATGTACGTGGTTGGGGCAAGAATCCTGATTGATACAAGATATGAATTAAGAACTTCAACAAAGCTTTTCTCTTGGTGATTCATAAGCAAGTATGAATTTGTATCTTCGGAAAATATCAGAATATGCAAAAACATATTATCTCCTTGGAATTTACAATTATGCAGAATATGAAATCACAAACCTGATACCAGCTCGGAAACCGCTTGTCCAATCTTCCTTGTAGCATACAATTCTTCCTTTGAGGTCATTCTTGATCCCCTCGAAGGGAACAAACGTTTCTTCCATACGTTGGGGTATAACAAGTATAAATACAAATCCTTAAGTTTTGGTTTGAAATAAGTGTGTAGACTCCAGAGGCAAAATAGTGATTAGAGTTGCATAAAATATCTAGAAAACTAAGGGCAGGGAGACGTGAATCCTATTGATCATCCTAAGGTTTGAATCTGAAAACTGAAAAAAAAAAGGGCGTGTTCATTTGTTAATTCCTCTATTCCATCAGGTCCTTGAAGTGGAAAATGAATAAAAGAATCCAAATGAAGAATTTACATGTTGGAGAACTAATGAGAAGAATATTTTGATATATTGTTATCAAGGACCAAAAACAAAAGTTACACAAAGAATCAACACTACTTGGATTGCATATTCAGAAGACTATTGAAGTTAAAGAGATGAACATATGCTCTCCATTAGCTAAAACGAAGACTACACGTGAAACATGACAGGGCCTAGATCCAGAGTCTCGCCTTTCTCAAGAAAACCAGACAGGCCTTCCATTAATCACCAAGGCAGAACAATATATGTACCAATAGCAGCAAGGAATCAGCAGTCCAGTTACATGGTACAATTTACTCACAAAAACCGATGCTAGTCGAATTCAATCTCTAAAGCCGTAGCTTCGGAGGGAAAGCAAACCAAACTAACGAGAGGACATAGTAGCAACCTGCATTTGGTTTGACTACATCCACTTCAGGAGAATGGGAATTAGCGGGTGAAATACGACAAAGCTGGACCCATAGGAAGAAATAGCAAGATTAACGAGATTCCATGACTTCAAAAACTCTGATAGGAATGATTCAGAAGACTTTTGCTGAAGCAGGCATAAATCAAACAAAGGTGAGTTACATTATTCGGCAAGAAGCCTTGAAGAATGAAGGAAATGAAGGGATTGGAGCGAGTCAGGTAAAGATGAAGAGAGGTTGCAGTTACATTAAGAAATGAGCTACAGTAGAAAGAGAAGTACTACGACAGCGATATGCAGAAATACGCACTAGGGCGAAGGAAGAAGGAAGGATTTCGGAAGCAACAAAAAACGAGCAAAGTGAGAGAAATCGAGGGATCTTACTCAGCATACAATCGAGAAATGATAGGATTGTCTGGTGAAAATGAAAATGGGAGGGCTAATCCTATATATAAGGGGTCTCCAAGTGGCCGCGGGATGAAACAAACCAGTGTATGGAAGATTGAGACCGAGAGTGAGAGATTACTCAGAGGCCAACATACGACTGCAGTAAATGATACCGGACATTAAACAAGACCAAGGAAAAATAGTGTTTGCTTGAAAACAAATTTCATCTTTTTATTTTTCCATTTGAGTTTTTTTTCTTGTTAAAATGTTTATGGTAAAAAAAATAACTGGAGTTGGTCTAGTGGGGTTTCTTTTTTGAGTCTTAAATTCAAGTCTCAGAGAATACATTTGTGTTAAACGGGGGAAGCCACGAACTCTGAATATTCGAGTAGTTGATTACAAGGATACCTAATAATATGGTTCATAAAAGGCGTCAATTACTGATATTGAAAAAATATCAATAGAAATAAATTAAAAAATATTGATAAATATGAAGATTATATCTTATACTTAGATCAAGATTAACCCCAAAATATATATATTAAAGAACGAAGAGAGTTAAGAAATACTTAGATAAGTTGGATTTTAGAATATCATCCAAATTAAGGCTAAAAAGTAATTAATAAGGAGATTTCCACATCAAGAATAGGATTCAAACATATGCATTCTTGTGAAGTACTTCTCTCATCCTATTTACAGAGATATTAAATAATTTTCTAACTTTATCCTTATTTAATATACATAATATTAAATGAAAACAAAGTTAATATAATAATAAATGAAGTGTTAAATTATGCATTCAATTTAAAACTTTAATAAGGTATTTTATAAATAAGATAAAAAGACTTCTTTCTCTCTGTCGTATATATAGGACAAGAGGAGTATATAAATGATATACCAATCTTTATTTGCTGAAAAATTAGTTTTAGCATACCAATTTAATGAACTAAATTAAAAGGTGAAATCATTGACATTCTACTTACTCCCTTTGTCCTTGTTTAAGTTAACAATTACCAATTCTTATAAATCAATAAAAATAATTAAAAACATTAAAATTATTCTAAAATTCAAATTATTTCTAATTTTATCCCCTTACTTACTACACTAAACTCAAATATCAAATCAGTTATTATTTTCTCACATTGCCCTTATTAGATATAGGCAAACATCAAAAGATAAATTACATGATGATTAAAAACTTGTAAGTGTCTTATAAAAAAGATAAAAAATACTTACTAGTTCGTTGCTTATAATAAAGATTACAGGGAGCATTTGAAACCCAGTGAGTGACTAAAAATCATAAATGAAAGGAATATTCAGATGAACAAAGCACATGTCCAGCTCGATAAAGGAATGCAGACAAAAAAGAGTGATGCCTCCATATCCCGTCGGCATCTCCCCTCGCATCATATATGTACAAATTCACCTAACCTGGTATTCTATTCATTCCCCCCTAAATATACCACGTAGTTTTTTTAAAAAAAATCTATGTTTAGAATAATAATTGCTATTTATGCCTTACGAGGCCAAATAAGTGTTTAGTTTAGCCTAAAAAAAACACTATTGTATTTTATAACATAAAATTTATCTCACATATTTATACACTCCACATAAAATCATTTAAAATAAACGGGTCAAACAAGCCATATGCATTTGCATTTAAATATAATAGGTATTCACATTTGTATGGTATTTTAAAAGATACTATTTCTAAAAAATACTTATATTTAATTACAGCCTCCCACCATTGATAAATAATTTTTTAAAAATAATCCGGTAAATTCGGGGAGAATAAAAAGAATTGCAAACAAGGATAAACTCCTTACTCTGCACGTTTTAATTATATTTCAAATTGAAAAGTTTAAATAAATTATCTTGAGTTTCATAAAAAAGAATTGAGAAAATAGAATTTCTTTGGAATAATTCCAGCTTTTTCAAAAGGCAATCGTATCGTATATTTCTAAATTCGAGACTTTTATATAAAAATAATAATATTGGACTCCATGATTCATATCCTGATGCACCCCAGGGTATAGGTGGATCATGCGGGGAGAGGGGCCTCTCCACTTCCCTTACCATCCACTTCCCTCCACTTCTTTATTCTCACCATTAGATTAACTCTAAACGGTTGAGATTTAATATCCTATATAAATTAAAAATTATACAT
Source organism: Inga oerstediana (assembly GCA_963210345.1). Classification (NCBI taxonomy): domain Eukaryota; kingdom Viridiplantae; phylum Streptophyta; class Magnoliopsida; order Fabales; family Fabaceae; genus Inga; species Inga oerstediana. The sequence continues at coordinate 5,099,917 of OY723410.1, forward strand.
AAAATACGTTAACAAAAGTATAAAGATATGAACAGTTATATCAAATTTTAATGATTTAAATTTATTTATATACATTTTTGTTATTTAATATTATAATAATATTTTTATAGAATATTAAATCTCAACCATTCATAGTTAATCTGACGGTGAGAATAAAGAAGTGGAGGGAAGTGGATGGTAAGGGAAATGGAGAGGCCCCTCTCCCGGATCATGCGTTCATGCATCGCAGCCTTTTATTCCATTTCCCTTTCGCACGCGCACGGTCGCGTGTTATTGTTTTTCTTAGTTTTTGCCCACTATTATTGTTTGTATTTGACTATTTGGTCCTTAAATGCCATTTTCCAAATTAATTCAATGTCATTCTCCGTCATTATTTCCCTAAAAGGGCCATTGTGTGTCATTTTCCTGGATTAGTATGTTTTCAGCTTGCGAACACGATGCAACAGGGATAAAATGTGAGTATTACTATAATATTTATAATGAGGTTTTTTATACATGTTTGGCAAACTTGAACTTGATAAAACCTCAAACGGTTAAAAGTTAAAGCCCTACTATTAAGACCAAATTTATTAGTAATATTATTAGTTTATATCCAAGTATTGTCAATTTTATTTTGGAATAGTTATTTTAATGTGTTTTTTTTTTTTTTGATTAAGGGGCAATTTTGCCCTGACTGGTATCTCAGTTAATTTAATCTTTAGTTGACTAAATATGTTGAGCTGACAGTCCACATATCATTCATATCATTTTTTCTAAGGTGCAAATTTGACTCGAAAGCCTATTTGTCCTCTACTTCATTTGTTTTTTCAAAGTTAGGTTTAAAACCTTTGGGGCAAATTTGCACCTTAACAAAAATGACATATGAACTACCAGCTCAACATATTTGGTCAATTAACAGTCTAAATTAACTGAGATAACGATAGAGGTAAAATTGCCCATTTTTTGACACTTTTAGGGCAAAATTGCCCCTTAAAGAAAACTTATAAGATAAATTTGCCTTTTAACCCCTTTATTTTTGTGTGTATCCTTCTAACAATTGTTTTCTAGCCAAGAGGGAAATTTATGTCAAGTGTTTTAGTTTTTCACAGTTCTGTATAAAATTAAGCAAAATTATATAAAATTAAGTAAAATATAAATTCAACAAATTAACTAGAGTACTACACTATACACAAGAGTAATGAACAGCAAGACAATGCAAAGCTATGTAATCTAGTTAGATATGATTTTTCTCTGGCAAAAAAAATATGATTTCTGTATTGTTATATATATATGTATATATATATGTATGTATTTTATAAATAAATGTGGATGAATATTATTTTAATGAAATTAAGATAAATATATATATATTGATCATATATTCAGCTAAATTTTGCAGTCATCATTCTTTTATTAGATATATATATATATATATATATTTACAATTTTACATGCTTATTATAATATTTTGATTGAGTGAGTTAGGCGTAACATGAATAAAAGGGGTCTCTAAATCTAACATTCGACGATATTTTAATTTAATTTAAAACCTGCCCAATAGGGCATGGTTTGAATTGCTCACCAAATTTACTTTAAAACCATCGTTTAGGACAATAACCGGGCTCCAAAGAAAATAAATAAAATTCAAGGGAAACACACAAACAACAAAGAGAATGAGTACAAGGGGGGAACAATTATACCTTTAATAACTGGTTTACTGATATTAAAAAATGATTTATTTAAAACAATGTATGTTCATCATTTTCTTAAGATGTCCTTTTTAATTATTTGCACTGAAATGACCTCAGTCATGTACTATATATATACAATTAATAGGGAGGGGGTTAGAATGTGTTTTGAAAATTGGCTTTGTAAGACTCTGTCGAGTTGTTAGAATCCATTATTATTTAAAAAAATATTGGTTCTAATTTTTAGCTGATTAAGTGTAAACAACCGCTTGTGCCTCGTTTAATTAGTATTGTAGAAGAGTTTTTTTATAGAAGTAGAAGTGAAAATAAAATTGAAAGCGGGTGTGAAAATGGGTTTTAAAGCATGTTTGATATATAAACGGAGGTGGAGGTGGAAGTGTATTTTTGTTCTATGAAAAGACCAAAATGCTCTTAACTCTAAAAGATAAAGGGACTCTGAAAGAAAAAAAAAAATTACAACATTAGAAGAACATCGGAAAAAATCAGTTACAGCAAGATCCATATGAATATCAGAAAATCATAAAGAACAACACAACAAAAAATTTCAAAAATAAAATCCTAAGCTAGAAAACTCGCAAGCATGTTGAATCCATCATCTTTGTTCTCAATAACCATCATTTTGAACGCCATCATCTTCCTCATCACCATCGTTTTGATCAGACATGGGAACAGAACCTCCAGTGTCATCGAACCTCCAGATCTGCCATGGCACCACCACATACTCCACCACGAAGCCGTCAACGAATGAGATTGAGGGGGGGGGGGGCCGATGGATGTGACGTCACAAGGAGATTGAGGAGGGAGGGTCGATGCAGGCTGAAGAAGCTTCACCGCCGTGTTGCTACTAATTAAATCAAGTCGATCTCCTTCATTCTCGTCGAAATCAAAGCTTGTAGAGATTTATCGAAACTTTGAAGAAGATGGGATGGGGGTGATGAAGCATGTCGCAAGCGTGAGAGAGGGAGAGGGTGGTTGTGACTTGTGAGTCCGAGATGGAGAGCGACAAGAGACACATCGGATGTGTTTGGTTTGAGAGGAGGGAAGGGAGAGAATCATTTGTTTTGTTTAAAAGGAAAGGAGGAAATTAAAGCTAAAATTTTGGCTTCCCTCCTACTCTCTCTCCTCCCCTCCCCTCAAACCAAACACACTCAAAATGTTATGTTAGGAGAGGTAAAGTTGTCAAATGATAAAATATTTATGGGTATAATAGTCATGAAGCCCTCCTTCTAGGGAACTAGTCTTAGTTTCATGGGCTAACCGAAGGAACTCATTTCCATCATTTTTTATGGAAGTGGGTTTCACTTAGAAATAGATTCAAACATACCAAACAACACAATCTATCATCCTGCTTCCACTTCTCTTTTTCTAGCTTCAATTCTATCCTACCCAACTTCCACTTCTCTTTTTCTAGCTGTAATTATGTCCTACCCAACGGGGCATTAATGAGAGTTGCCTTAATTCCATCAGATGATGTTAGAATATGATAGTGGGAAGAATTTGGTTAACGCGGGATTACAGAAAAATTAATGATGAACGTGAACCAAAATTCCGACAAATTAATAGTGCTTTAACATAGCCTAGGGGGGCTTGGTCCGGTGGTTGAGATAAGGGAGCGCAAGATGCCCTCCCGCCACCTGGGCTCGATCCCTGGGAAGTCCCTCCCTAGGGGCGACTCCGGATTAATCTGCATCTTCGGATGTGGGATACCGGAGGAAGTAATTCAAAAAAAAAATAGTGCTTTAACATACATAAATTAGAATGGATGATTTTTTGCATGTTTGGAAAATTCAAACTATAGTTTCAGAAACACTTTTTCACAGGTCGAAATAAAACTCTTCTCACATACTTATCTCATAAATCATAAAAACACTTCTAAAAAATTAAAACAAACACCATCACTAAAGTTATGGTTTACTCGTATAAAAAAACAAATCGAAAAAAGAAACATATAAAAAAAAAAAAGTTTACATATGAGAATATTTAAACTAACAAATAAATAAATAATAAAATATTATTACACACGCACAACTAAAAATATAAGGGAAAATCTCTCTAAAATATATTAGAAATAAGGAAATCCCTATTTAGTGCATTGAAATTGAAAAATCCGGATCAGTCCAACGTCAATACGAATGAATAGTGAGGGCGGCGCCAAAAGACGATTTTGCCCTTCAACCCTCATTCTCGCCACTTCAGAAATAACAACACACGGTTCTTAATTAACAACTCCAGATTCTTGATTAACAACACCCCTTTCTTATTTCAGAACTTCCTAATTTAAGTTTTAAGGCCAATAACAACACCTCTTTTTTTATTAACAACACGCGCTCTTAATTAACAACTCCGAATTCTTGATTAACAACTCCATATTCTTGATTAACAACTCTAATTTCATCTTTTTACTTTCACAATAACAACACCGGTCTTGTTATTAACAACATCATATTCTACATTAACAACTCCCATTTCTTGTTTCATAATTTCGTAAATTAAGTTTCAGGGCCAATAACAACACCTCTTTCTTTATTAACAACACCGTATTTTACTTTAAAAACACTATATTTTTTATATGCGAATATGTGGAAGAATAAAGCGGAGTTGTTAATCAGGAATTCGGAGTTGTTAATAACAAAACCAGTGTTGTTATTATGAAAAAAAAGATGAAACTGGAGTTGTTAATCAAGAATACGGAGTTGTTAATTAAGAACCGCGTGTTGTTATTTCTGAAGTGGCAAGAATGAGGGCTGAAGAGCAAAATCGTCTTTTGGCGCCGCCCGCACTGTTCATCCATACTGACATTGAACTTATTCAGATTTTTCAATTTCAATACACTAAATAGAGATTTTCCTATTTTCAATATATTTTAGAGTAAATTTTCCTAAATATAACCCGCGAATTAATGCCTATCTATGCCAATTCCAGACACGCTTTTAGTTAGACTTTGTGTAATTAAATCTAAATATTTTAATTTTATTCCCACCAAATCCTTGTCAACCTGGGGTCACGTCATCATTAGTCATTATCAGACTTCGTTAACCATCCCTTTCATATCACGCAAACATATGTATACGTGGTCCCGACTGTGTCCTTTATAATAATCATTGTTTCAGCCATTCACATATTTAAATAATAAATTAGTAATACTATGTACATGGTGGCATGCAGACGTAACGTTCCAATATATCCATATAACTCATTGGCAAAAAAAAAAAAAAAACTCAATGTAATTTGTTGGGAAAATTTCTGGTTAGTCCCCTCTGTAGTTAATTAGTTTCAGTTAACCACTAAAACTTTCTTAAATTTTATTGCACCTCATGGTTAAAAAGAAATTAATTTTTGTAAGTGAAAAGACAACGATATATTTACTTTATCTGTTTTATAAATTATATTATTTGTCTTGTAAATACACATATTTGTCCTGTGATTTTTCATATTTTTCTTGTAAGTAGCTAAAATTTTTTTAAATCCCTTTTAATTCTTTTATTTTTCTTGTAAATATCTTTATGTTTCTTTTACATGATCATATTTGTTTTGTAAATAGCCAAAATATTTTTAATTCCCTGGGTTATTTCAAATTCTTTTATTTGTCCTATAAATCTTTTTATTTGTCTTATAAATGCTCTTCTATGGGGAAAAAAAATAAAAGAAGAGCATCATTGTCTTTTCACCCACAAAAATTAATTTCATTTTGATCATGGGGTGCGGTGAAGTTTCAGAAAGTTTTGGGGGTTAATTGAAATTAATTTGCTACAAAGGGGGCTGACTGAAATGTTTCTTAATTTATTAGCTATTTATTCAGAAAATAGAAAAAATAATAAAATATCTCAGTTTTATAGAGAGAAACAGACAATATTGATGTGAAATGGGGTTGGAAAAGGGGAGGAGGGGGAGACTAGAGGAGGAAGGACAACAAACTAAGAAGAAGGAGAAATCAGATGAAGGGGAAGGGAGGAAAAAAAAAATATTCAGAGCAAAAAGAAATTTTTATTCAATCAATCCACCAAAATGGCTTATAATTGAGAATCCTAAACTTCATTTATACGGAACTAGAGATAATTAGAGCTGGGAATCAGGGCTGGCCCGGCCCTACAGGGCCGGCCCTTGACGGGCCAGGGCCTAAAAGGGCCGGCCCTAAAGGGCTCGGGGTCAGAAAAATTGCATTTTTTTAAAGCCCGGCCCGAGAGCATCAGGGCCAGGGCCGGCCCGCAGGGCCGAGAAGTCATTTTCACAATATTTAACTATTTTTCTTGCGTATTTTCTTTTAGAGAGATATACAAAGTTCTAATTTAACACATAAATGTTGTCAACATTAAAGTTTAAAACATGTCTCACGCAAGAAACAAACATAGTTACTAATGCATAATCAAAAGTAAAATCATGCCCATAATAACTCACATAAAGACTAAAGTATAAGAAGGCAAGAAACTAAACACTCTAACCTCTACACAACATTAGTATGACGACTATTATTTTCATCTTCTTCACCACTATTATCTATTTTAAGGACATTTGATTGTGCTTCACTTTGTGTAGTAGGCTCTACTTGAGGAGTAAAAATATCAAGAATTTTTGAACAAGGGGTAGGGAGGGTAGGGGCAAAAAAACAATTAAAAGGGCCTAACGGGCCGGCCCTGCAGGGCCGTCGGCCCTACAGGGCCGGCCCTTTTAGGCCCGACTTCCTTTGGAAGCTCTAATTTACAAGCCCGGCCCGAGGCTTAACAGGGCTTAAACGGGCCGGCCCGACGGGCTAGGCCCGATTTCCCGGCTCTAGAGATAATGGATAGATATCCTTATTTAATATTCGTAATGGATAATTCTAGATCTTTTAATTAAACCTCATATATTTCTTATCCCATATATCCCCACATATATAACTGAAAAATATATTAGAGGAGAAGATCGATGTAGTATTTCTTGTTCGAAGATGACATTGAAATTATAATGAGCAAAGAGACAATTGAACAATTTCTTCTTTGCAATGCCAAATTAATTAACACTCTGGTACTATATTTATTTAGTTCAATTTGGAAAAAATTTTTGATATTTATTATAAGTCTACTTTCAGATTAATGAATAAAAGTGTTACAATTTCCCCCCTATTAAAGAGAATGGAGAAGTGAAAAATGTTCATTCATAAATTAGGGGAAAATTGAAAGAAAATTTATCAACTTAGTCCATATTTCTTAAGTTAGCTAATTTTTATTAGTATGTGAGAATTAAGTAATTTAGACTCATAAATAGAAATACAGTGGTATATGCAATTGGAGTCGTGAATAATTTTTAATTCAACTTAGAAATAAATAGGGAGAATGACAGAAAAATATCATTTAAATTTCAAAATTCTGTTGATAAGAAGAATAATGGGATTGACAACGCAAATCTTTGTCAAATGACTAATTTAAGATTTTAAAGTTTAAATGGTATTTTTCTGTCATTCTACTAAATAAATATTTATCTCAAATTAAGGCGAAAAAAAAAAATCAAATTATTGAGACGATACGTAACTGTAGTACTGAACCAACTAGAGACGTAACTTGCGTGTGTTATTTTCACGCAAATTTAACACGAAATCCTAACTATTTTCTTCGGCCGAAACACTACACTTTCTACCAATAAATGTTCAGCCATTTTTTTAAAATCTAATGCATACTTTTATATGCTATATTGACAATGAGAATTTGCTTTATTTTTAAGTAATTAGTCCTAATCAAATATTAAGCACAGAACAAACGAATCCATGTTTATATTTGTGTGCTATGATGGATTGCATCACCCATAAAATCATTTGGGGAGAGAGAATTCAACTTACAGCCTATTAAAAGTGTGTGGCTCCCTATATCATATTCTATGGTATAATGTGAAGAGATGGTTATATTAATATTATTATACATTTTTTCACATATCATACTAGTAACTTATAAAAAAAAATCTTAACACACAAGATACTTCTCAATGCAGGGCTTAATTTGAGAGTTAATATTAGTTTTAAATATAAAATCTGTTTCTTATATAATTATCATTATATTCTTACCCCTATTGATACTTCATTAACAATAATTTAATAAGAGAGATGAAGGGAATCAATTAAGGAATAAGGTTATAGTGTTTTGGAGGGAAAATGTTATGTTAACTATCCCAACTTAATAATTTTTTTTTAATATACTCAAATCAGATAAATCAGTCTTACATTTTTTAATGCCCTCTCGTTATTCTTAATTATCTATTCATCCACGAGGAATGTAGGCTGAAGAATCATCATTTTTTAAGACACTAGTTAAATACCTCACAATTCCTCGTTAGGTTACAAGTACACTGTCCTGTATATGAAATTAACTTTTAATTATATGCGAAGTTCATAAATAATAATTGAGCCTAAATAACGTCCAAATTAATACACCCAAACTGCTTGTATGATAAGAGCATGACGTCCTCTCGTGAAACTTTCAACTGGGTGGAAATGAATTAATCGAATAAATAAATTATGTCTAAATTATATCACATCGATAATGGTAGAACATAACTCGGGATAATAAATAAAAATTATCATATTTCCCGATGGTATATTTAACAGACGGAACTGAAAGGTAAGGAACGTAGAAATTGGTATAGCTAGCCGCCAAGATAAGTTAATATAATCGATCCATAGGAAACACTGATAATTAAGATATATATAGTTTTCACTATTTGTCGCTCTGTTCACGAAAAGTTAAAGACTTTGTTTAGTTGGAGGTTAGGTTAGGTTGGGGTGGGTTGGAGGTAAAAAAGTAGTATTTGGTTAGAAGTTTTTTTGTCTTCTAGTGATAACCTAATCTAAATTGTGAACCCTCCAAAATTGGGGTTTTTCCTATGTGAGAGAATATTTGTCTTCAATTGTGACTAAATTGCCCATGACAATTTTTTAAAATTCCAACACTGCCCTCCCCTTTAAAACTTGACCTCCTGATTCAACAAACTTTCTAAATAATAATAATTTTATATAAATAATTATTATTAATAAATACATTATAAAAGAAGAAGGAAAATATGTAGAAGGACGTTTTAATCTCCTCTAACCTAACTTAACTTAAATAAACCTCACTTAACCTAATATTCGTTGAACCAAACAACATTATAACATCTTCTAACCTAACTTAAGTAAACCTCACTTAACCTAACATTCGTTGAACTAAATAAAACCAAAAGGATGATGCAATTAGGACAAATTAAATATCAACTCTCTCGTGTCCAATTAATTTTTAATCACACAAACCAAACACAGACAATAGATTGATTTGAAGTTGTCGAGTAATTATTGGAGCTGAAATAATATATGTCCAGATATACCTGAACTATTTAGAATAAGAGCATGACGTCCTCTTGCGTGAAACTTTAAACTGGCCTGGCCGTACCGTGGAAATGAGTTGTTAATCAAATACATAGATTATATCATTTCGAATAAAAATTATCATATTGCATTTCACGATAATATATTTGATAGATGGTACGTAAAATTACGGAACATATGGGCTTGGTGTTCCAAAAGGAAATTGGGTTAATTAATTATATAATCGGAATATGCCATATATATACTAGTGATATATATATGGCATATATATACTAGTTGTTAATCAAACAGCCCTAATTGTTTACTTAAAATACACGAGAGTCCGGTCGTTTACGCCAAAATGAGCAAAAGACAAGAAGCTGAAAAAGTCGTGGGCCTGTAGTTTTGATTAATGATTATTCCTATAAATAAATGGTGCGACCTAACTGGGTAGTGGGACAGTTGGTTCTGCATAAAATACACATCTTCTTGTCGGATAATAAGAATTTTCATAATGTAAGTGTATGTTTGTACCAATATCTAAGCCTTTTACTTTCGCAAATATAAAATAAGCATAAGCGTGCATGCTGATCGATTACAGAGAAAAATGAACCAGCAATGAGTAATAAAATACACACTTTGGTTCGCGTGCACATTTTTATGCCACACATTCCTTTCCAATAAAAATAACGATAAGTTTTATTCTATTAAGCAGAGTTGACTATATATATTATATGAAAGCTATTATGTACTAGTATTAATTAAGATGCCTTATGCATTCAATAACTCCATTTAGCATTTTTTTTTTCACTTTTCATTTGCCTCATTTTATATGACCTTTTGTTATAATGTATGGTGTAACCTTTTCACTGGTGTTTTTAATACTCCCTCCGGTTCTAATTATAAGACAAATTTAATTTTTTTTTGGAGAAATTAAGGAAGCCAATTAAATTATTTTAAAGTGCTTATATTTTTAGTATCCTTAGATTATATATTAGTTTATTAGTAAAATTAATTAGTTTGGAGAAAAAAATAAAAATATAAATACTCTAAAATAATTTAATTGGTTTCCTTAATTTCTCCAAAAAAGTCAACTTTATCTTATAATTAGAACAGGAGGGAGTAGTTGTTTTTGTTTTTGTGAATGCCCAAACGATATATGCTCTCGTGAATGGTCATCGATCCAAATCTTATATATATTTTTTAATTTGTATAATTACAGATCAATCTCAACATCTTCATCTTCATTCATCCAACTTTATATTCTTGTCGTCTCCATTGGTTTCCAAAATGAAGGTAGATAATTTAATTAATTTAACTTCCATTTTACAACTCATCCCAGAAAGTCGTTCAAAGTAAACTGCCCAGATTTAGGTAATGTGCTAAAACCTAAAAGGTGACATTGCATTGAACAATTTCATTAAACATATATATGCTCATGGAGCTTGTATATACGGTGCAGGTGATTTTAGGTCAAGGTCGTAGTATTACATATATGAACACGAGGTTGTTTTGTGGAACCCATATTGTCTGTGTTGGAAAGTTACGTCTCTCTTGCTCTTTAGAAAAATGCCAACCCTAGTTTTGTTGTCCTAATCCTAGCTAAGAATAATGGATATATATAATTAAACTGTGACGATCATCACTAGACTGGAGTCGGTGGGATGTACAATCAATCATATATTATATTTAAAATTATAAATTTAATTAGAGCCGTTATTAAGTAACCAAGTTCTTGATATGTCTACGCTCCAATGATCTCTCGATCCAAAAAGTAAAAACTGTTCGAATTTATTTATTAATGTATATTTGTTTAATTACCTGTACGACGTACCTACCAGCGTCGTCATCACGAATTAAAATTAATACTATGTTTAAATATCACTCATGTCGCTAAAAACTAATTAGTCCTTGTCAGATATCCGATCAATAGAAGATAATATCTACCTAGCGATTCATTGGTCACTCACATATGCAAGTGGAAGGCATGGTCCACGCTGGCATTTTTCTTAAAAAAAAATGTCAAACAGTTACAAGAAGTCAAGAACTTCCACTGATCATGCAAGTTGATCATAATAATGCTGGATTTTTTTATTAAGATTCTGTTCTCGTCGTGATGCACTTTAAAATTTATGAGGCTTCTGACCATTTTGAGGTGGGTAGAAAATAATTTTTGTGATTAATTGGCCATGAACAGGTAATGCTGAATATATAAATAAATAAATATATATTATTTGATAAGGGTGCCTTTCAAGGATTAAGATGCTAATTTTTACTTCTCTCAATAAATGTATGTTTTAGGGTTCGAATTTATACTTTCCTTTTTATAAGATTAGGTCACTTATCATTTCAAGTCTTCAACCATGGCTGAATCAGATTAATTGCACAAAAATGGACAAATAATTGGTCATTATACCGCATATCCGTACTTTATTTTTGTTAATCTAATGTGCGATTATATTTGATAATTAAGTTGACCTAATCCAAATGCAGTTGCAGTTTTGAAGGATCTTCAAACAAACAAACACACACTCGCAGAGAACTAGTTAACCGACCCATTTGTAACTTGTAAGTGCTGAGTACGGATCATGTACCAAACCAATAAATGATCATTTATAATTATTTTTAAATACAAAGCCACGCAGAAAAAAAGGCTAATAGTGAATAAGGCCATTACTGCACATCACAACATTACTAACAATTTTTTTTTATAAGAAATGAAAAACAAATTCGAAGCACAAAAGTGGTCTTTTTTAAAAAAAAAAAAAAATCACTTGTATACCTAATTAGCTTGTTATAGTTTGAGATCAACTCATGGAAATTGATTAGTAGAAACACGTGTATGCAAAGTTGGTTCAAATGAAGGTACGTAGCCTCAGTCTCAGGGTTAAGCACCGTCCAAACATTGCAAAAGCAAAATCATCTCCCTGCTTGGCTTATCGCACTCTCTGTTCCCCCTTGTCTTGTACTAAATTTCCCTTTACGAATGGGACAATAGAGTTAGAAGAAGCTGGTAACTTTTTCAATATTGTAAACAAGTCATTTTTTTTTTATGGTTTATGCAATAAACCATTTTTGGCCTTCGGTGCACCCACTTTCCAAGTATCCGGCGTTAACCTGAAGGCCAACTCCGGATTTACCGACATGGGCCCCCGACAACCGACTAGTCCTGGCGTCTCCAATCTGATAGGCCCGACAGGAATTCACCTCTTTGAAGCGCCCCAGGGGAGAGAGCTCCCAATGAAAATTCTTTACACCTTCCGTTTCCTGGGATCGAACCCAGGAACGGATTGGTGTGACGCAGATGCCTACCCATCTGCGCCAACTTCCATTGGTGTAAACACGTCATTTTAAATATTATCCTTTTACCTGGCCTCCTTTTCCAGATCAACAATAATTATTGCCATTGGCCAAGAACAAGTGATGTTAAACTGAAAATTAACGGGGCAAATATGGATGATTGATTGGTAATTATTTCACATCTGTTTAGTTTATTTAATACTCTATGATTCGATAAATCGACCCACTCCATAATTACAGCTTTGAATACTTTAGCTAACTAGGACATGCTAAACTCTTAACCCCATTACATGCACTACTTGAGTTTTTTTTTTTTTTTTGGCCAAATATGCATTACTTGACTCTGAGCCCTATAATAATAATCTAATTTCAAATTCAAATCTAAACAAAATCCTAAGATAACAAAGATAATTATATGATAACCTAGATATATTTTTTCCCCTGAAATATGGCAGATATTAAAAGGTAAATAAAATCTTAATTCTAATTTACAAATACTCTTATTTAACCTCCCTAATGGATCGGCTGCCATGTTTTTGTTTAATAGACAAAAATCAGGCCCAACAGAACGTTGGGCAAGGTCAATGTCATAAGGCCCAATGGAGCCCATTGAATCAGTTGTTAAATGGGCTTTAGAAGACCGCATTATCTGAGTTGTAACATATCAGAATCACCCAATGAGAGCGCCCGTGCGCAGGCGACCCAGATATATAAATGTCCATCATCAAGATTAAACAAAAAAGAAGTCTGGGAGAGCAAGAGGATCGGAATCTACAGGAGAATGCTGAGGCTCGTTTCGAAGAGAATTTTGGGAGCAGCGTCGCGAGAGGTGCCGGCGCCGGCGCTCCAGGTTCTTCCCCGGTCCTACAATGAGAGGGTTTTTGACCACTACAACAACCCACGGAACGTTGGATCCTTCGACAAGAATGACCCCACCGTCGTCACAACCTTGGGCCGTGGTTCGGCTATTGCGTCTTCGTCTGTGGGTATGTGGTCCTCTGAATTCTATCCTCTTCCTAATTTGGACGGTTTGCTGGGAAATTCTCTTGGTTTTCTCCGTTTGTGTGTAGGACCGGCGGAGTTGGAACAAATTGTTTTTTCTAATCATTCTCATCTTCTTGGATTTCCGAAATTTCCTTTTAACTTAATGGGAGGCAGTTTTATTGACGTGCTAGTTTCGGTCATCCATTATGGAAGATTAGCTAACATGAGTTGAATTCTGGGAATATGATTGGGTTGATGGACAACGGTTCTTTTCTTTTGTTTCTCTGAGGTAAAGTTTCAATTGACAAACTAGAGAGCACTACAAAATAGATAATACGATGTTAAACGGGACAGATTCTTAATATTGCCAATCAAACTTTGAGTTCTGTTCAGGAAAGTCCTTTTGCCGCTTGTCTTTACATTTTGGTCCGTTGTCTTGCCTAGCTGGGTAAGGTTGTAAATGATCATGTTTCTCTAGTCTAGTTGCTTTTGATCATCAACGCCACAAACAGCTCATTGATTGAGAGTTCGAGACACATTTGAATCATGGGGTTTAGCATGTGGGCGATCAATGTGTAGAAAGGGCTACCTGGATTGCGTTTAATGAATATTTCATAGCTATGCTCTGCGTTTTATGCACTTTTTTTTTTGTAAATTAGTTTATTTTATTGTAATTTATCCTCATTAAATATGTTATTAACCTTTTGGTTTCTGCTCTCAGCTACTGAATGGGTGAAAGGAAAGCAAATGGAAGAAGTTTTATCCATTAAAAATACGTAAGTAACTTTGTTCGTAGCTCTCGGGGCATATGACACGCATGTTAGTTTTCTGAGCGACTTGATTTTCTTTTTTATCGTCAGGGTTGTCACTTGTCATCCTCATCTGGAAGATAATTATATTGATATAATTTACATGTCAGTTTACTCAGTTGTTACCCTGTATTAATTGATTTTCCCCACCCCCGGAAAGGAACAACAATAGTCTGTCACAACTATCAGAACAGTGCTGACCCGTATTGTTTAACTTGGGCTAGCAGTGTATGCAGTATGTCCTAGGGCCTGATATATCAAAGGCCGGAGGAATAATTAAATTGCTTGTTATGACTATGTCATTGACTTCCCCACCTCCAGTAGGGAACTATAACACCATGTTTGCAAACAGTTTGTTGCTATTATTAAAACAGTGCTGCCGATCTGTATAATTCAAATTGGGCAAGCAGGGTATGCATTATGTTTTAGGCCCTGATATGTCAACTTTATCAGTATAAATGGTTGATGGCGGAAGGAGAATATACAGCTTACTCACTAAATAAAATTTTTGATAAGCTCCCCTGCTTACATTCTCCTTCGACTCAAGGGACTGAAACTTGCCTGTTGAACTTTAAAAGGTGACAATCAGCTCCGAGTTTTCCGAATTCTTAGAACATGGCCCATCCATTAGTTTATTTTTGTAATTTTCATCCACTCTCCCCATCACCCCTTGGCCCTTTCCCTGCCTTGGCAATGCACTATGCTGCTATAGTATATTTCTTATTCACTGTTTGATGCTTCAACAGTCTCTGTTGTTCAATGCACTCTAAATAATGAGTCCTGCTTGGAACAAGACATTTGAACATCAATCAAACTGGTGAAGTGAAAGTATACTAGTTTTCTGTGGGGTTCCTATATCTGGATCAGTTTATATACCCAGAATAAATCAATTTGTTTCCATCTGTGGAGTGAAAGCATGCTAGTGGTCTGGCAAAATCTCTCTCTCTCTCTCTCTCTATTGGGAATACACATACAATCTCTCTCTTTGGAAAGTATACTAGTTGATTGGCATTATTTTGTTTGATAAACCTCCCTGATTAATATTAATAATATTATTTGTGCGACACTATTGAAATCAGCTGCTTGTCAGTTGTAGACATTTTGGTTATACTTTCATGGTTCTTGGTTCTAGTCTGCTTTGCTGAGTTTTTGAAGTGAGGTGACCTGAATAATTGATAACGGATTTCCTGCAGACAAATTGTAAGGCACCTGTCATCTCATCCATTTAAGTTTCACCGCCTCATGTTTGCTGAGGATGCCTTCAAAGCAGGTGTTAAAAGCTATGAAGCTAAGCGAGCCTTAGCAACAGCGACTGAAGCAACATCTGGAGAGACTGCTGCCACTCCAGTCATGGCGCCTGTGAAAAATAGACTTCGCCCTATATCTCCTCATCTTTCTATTTATAAGCCCCAGTCCTCTTCCATGGCGTCGATTTTTAATAGAATCTCGGGTGCTACTCTAGCAGCTATGGTTTTGGGGTTTTACCTTCTTTGTATGAAAATGCCTCTGATTTGCTTCACCTTCGCTGAATTCTACCAATTTTTCCATTTCTCAGCCAATTTCAGCGTAATCTATGCCCAGATTGCTGCAGTTGCCATGTCCTATCATTTGTATGATGGGATCAAGAGACTACTGCATTAGCTCCGTCCTATCATCTATATGCTGGGGTCACTGGTGAAGAAAACAGCTGTTGTTTTTATGGTTTTCTAATGTTGTCAAGTTTAAGGTCAGTGAGTTGATGAACGTTTAAGCATCGTAACTGCTCAGTATGGGCTTTTATGTAATAAAAGATGCTATTGCAATAGATGGTATCATCTATGTAATGAATGTGATTACTTGAACTTTGATTGTTTGGTTTTCTTACGTTATTTTGACTTTCTCTTTTACTCTTATTGTACTTACTGTTAAATGTTAACTGAGATTAACATTACTGTTGAATTTTGATGAGCCATTAATTAAAAAACAGGCATGCGAGGCGATGACACTAATTGTTAGATAAGATATGGATGATATCTAGCTGGTGATTCACTGGGTGCTCGCATATGCGGTGAAATGTGTTCCAAGCTGGCATAGACATTCTTAATTTACCTGGAGAATATCATTGAGGGGTCCCACAAGCATAATGACACTTGGGGTCTATGTAATTATGAATTCTCAAAGATTGAGTTCGTGACTAATGACTATTTCAGGATCAACAATAATTGTTGTCATTGGCCGAGAACAAGTGATGTTAAACTGAAAATTAACGGGGCAAATATGGATGATTGATTGGTAATTATTTCATATCTGTTTAGTTTATTCAATACTCTATGATTCATTAAGTCGACCCACTCCATAATTACAGCTTTGAATACTTTAGCTAACTAGGACATGCTAAACTCTTAACCCCGTTACATGCATTACTTGAGTTTTTTTATTTTGGCCAAATATGCATTACTTGACTCTGAGCCCTAAAAATAATAATAATAATAATCTAATTTCAAATTCAATCTAAACAAAATCCTAAGATAACAAAGATAATTATATGATAACCTAGATATATTTTTTCCCCCTGAAATATGGCAGATATTAAAAGGTAAATAAAATCTTAATTCTAATTGACAAATACTCTTATTTAACCTCCCTAATGGATCGGCTGCCATGTTTTTGTTTAATGGACAAAAATCAGGCCCAACAGAACGTTGGGCAGGGTTAATGTCATAAGGCCCAATGTAGCCCATTGAATCAGTTGTTAAATGGACTTTAGAAGACCGCATTATCTGAGTTGTAACATATCGGAATCACCCAATGAAAGCGCCAGTGCGCAGGCGACCCAGATATATAAATATCCATCATCAAGGATCAACCTCATCCAGTAATGTTGGACAGAGTGATTCCTCAAACCGCCACGTGCATACCCAAATCCTAACCTGACTAATCTTCTTCGTAACAAAAATTGAGCAACCCTATTTATTTGCAAAATTAAGAGGAAGGAGTAGTCTGGGAGAGCAAGAGGATCGGAATCTACCGGAAAATGCTGAGGCTTGTTTCGAAGAGAATTTTGGGAGCAGCGTCGCGAGAGGTGCCGGCGCCGGCGCTCCAGGTTCTTCCCCGATTCTACCATGAGAGGGTTGTTGACCACTACAACAACCCACGGAACGTTGGATCCTTCGACAAGAATGACCCCACCGTCGGCACAGGCCTGGTTGGGGCACCTGCATGCGGTGATGTCATGAAACTCCAGATTAAGATTGATGAAAAGACCGGAAAGATTGTTGATGCTTGCTTCAAGACCTTCGGCTGTGGTTCGGCTATTGCGTCTTCGTCTGTGGGTATGTGGTCCTCTGAATTCTATCCTCTTCCTGATTTGGACGGTTTGCTGGGAAATTCTCTTGGTTTTCTCCGTTTGTGTGTAGGACCGGCGGAGTTGGAACAAATTGTTTTTTCTAATCATTCTCATCTTCTTGGATTTCCGAAATTTCCTTTTAACTTAATGGGAGGCAGTTTTATTGACGTGCTAGTTTCGGTCATCCATTATGGAAGATTAGCTAACATGAGTTGAATTCTGGGAATATGATTGGGTTGATGGACAACGGTTCTTTTCTTTTGTTTCTCTGGGGTAAAGTTTCAATTGACAAACTAGAGAGCACTACAAAATAGATAATACGATGTTAAACGGGACAGATTCTTAATATTGCCAATCAAACTTTATGAGTTCTGTTCAGGAAAGTCCTTTTGCCTCTTGTCTTTACATTTTGGTCCGTTGTCTTGCCTAGCTGGGTAAGGTTGTAAATGATCATGTTTCTCTAGTCTAGTTGCTTTTGATCATCAACGCCACAAACAGCTCATTGATTGAGAGTTCGAGACACATTTGAATCATGGGGTTTAGCATGTGGGCGATCAATGTGTAGAAAGGGCTACCTGGATTGCGTTTAATGAATATTTCATAGCTATGCTCTGCGTTTTATGCACCTTTTTTTTTTTTTTTGTAAATTAGTTTATTTTATTGTAATTTATCCTCATTAAATATGTTATTAACCTTTTGGTTTCTGCTCTCAGCTACTGAATGGGTGAAAGGAAAGCAAATGGAAGAAGTTTTATCCATTAAAAATACGTAAGTATCTTTGTTCGTAACTCTCGGGGCATATGACACGCATGTTAGTTTTCTGAGCGACTTGATTTTCTTTTTTATCGTCAGGGTTGTCACTTGTCATCCTCATCTGGAAGATAATTATATTGATATAATTTACATGTCAGTTTACTCAGTTGTTACCCTGTATTAATTGATTTTCCCCACCCCCGGAAAGGAACAACAATAGTCTGTCACAACTATCAGAACAGTGCTGACCCGTATTGGTTAACTTGGGCAAGCAGTGTATGCAGTATGTCCTAGGTCCTGATATATTATGTTAAAAATCAGATTTTTTAGCAGTATAAATGGTTAGTTCAGGAAGAAAACAGGACAGCGTAAGTACAGAATAAAATTTTGGATAAATTGCTTGGATTCGCCTCCAACTCAAAGGATTGTGTGACTTACCCCTTGAACCCTTGCATTTGTCAACCAGCTCCCTGCCTTCCGAATTTAGGCAGTATTGCCCATCCCTTAGTAGGCCCATCAGCCACCATGTTGATTAAGCTTAGCATCTCAGCCCCATAATTCTCCTTTGCATTTGAAACTTTCCCAAGGTTGAAGGTTATCTTTGTAATTTTCCTGTCCCCTCTCTGTCACCCATTTTGCCACCAATATATTGCCCATTCAATGTCTGCTGCCTCAATGGTCTGTTTTGCTCAATTCACTTATTAAGAGCCCTGTTTGGAATAATACACTTCAAACTGGTGGAAGGAACATCACAGATCCTCTATCTGGAATTTTGGATTACTTTCTGCACCCAGTATGAAACATTTTGTTCCCATCTGTAGAGTGAGAGTATGCTTCTAGTCTAGCACAATCCCTCTTTCTTTTTTAAATAAGGTTGGTATAAATGAGCTGTAGTTAATATTAAATGAATTGTTGTACCTCAGAAAAGGGGAGGCCCTATTTATATCAGATGTGCCTCTGAAAAGTGGAATGACAACTGTTGTAAATAAGGGCACCTCGTTTATTAGTTGATGAGAAATCATTCATTCATTGTTAACTATTGGTCCTTTTCCTTATTGCTTGCTTTCTGCTCAAAGAAGGATTGTGCTAGATTACTTGTGAAATTTTAGTTCAAGGCTGAAAATGGAAAGCTTCAGGTTGTGGAGATGAATTACTTGCTTCCCAATAGAGAAGCAATGTCATTACTCTAGGAATTGTGCTAGACAGAATCTGCTGCCCTATGAGCTGCTTGTAGAGTGAAGGGAAAATGGCAGTTGAAATAGAGATAGATGTTTTAGTATTCTGTGAAAGATCATTTCTGTTCTGTATGAACGGTTAGGTGTGGAAGACAGCATTACTGCTTGCACACAAAATAGAATTTTTTGTTGGTCATTTTTGTTTAAAGTTGGAAATTGTGTTGATGCTCTATGATATATATCTTCCGGTTTACATCTCCTTGGATGCTGTTCTCAACAATTTCTGCATAAGTAGTATTAATGTTGATATTATTTTTTGAAAATTATTTAAATCTTGTGCTGGTAAGTTTTGGAACTTTTAGGCAATGATTATACTTTCATGGTTCTTGGTTCTAGTCCAATTTTCTGTGTTTTTGGAATTACTCGTAATTGATGAGGGATATTCTGCAGTGAAATTGCAAAGCATCTATCACTTCCTCCAGTTAAGCTTCACTGCAGCATGCTTGCTGAGGATGCCATCAAAGCAGCTGTTAAAGACTATGAAGCTAAGCGTGCCAAGTCAACTTCCATTGAGTCAACATCTGAAGAGAAGGCTGCCACTGCTTGATTTCATCCATGTCTGGAATGATGACGAAAACTGACAATGTTTTGGTTTTCTAATGTTGTCAAGTCAAGAATCAGTAAGTTGTCTATCAATTGAGCATCTTCATGTAAAATTTTTATCGGCTAGAACTAGTTTGCCAGCTTTTATTGTCATCATATGAAGTAAATACTGGTGAAGCTGGCTAGGGTTTGTTACTTCGTTGTCTGAATGGTGGTTTTCAATAGGCGAACAAGGGCCTTTCAGTTTGACTCTTTAAAGTTTAAAGTTGTATTAATATCTTACTGCATACAGAATGGCTGCTTAATACTTGCCACTTAGATTATGCCTTGAAAGGGAAACAGGTACATTTTGCACATGCTTCCACGAATGTTTTGCTTGAGCCTGGGAGGATGGCCAAAAATGTTTTGGCACAAATTGGAGCAAACTTGTATATCTCTTAGATATAACAAACTGATGGTTAATAAATGTTGAAAAAATGTGTCTAGGTGACATCATTGACCATTGTTAAAAAAAGAAACTAGAAGCGGGTCTGCTTGATTTGACTTGCAATTCCGCTGCATCAATGCTCTTGTTCCTTTTCAAAAGACTCGCTGAGCATGAGACGAATTATTTTAAGTTATCACGATATTCAGACGTGTTCCCGGTTTTTATCTAGGCAGTTTTCGACCTCCACTCTTGACTATTTGGCTTTCTGGAATAGATGACGTTTTGCAGTTTCTTTTGTCGGTAAACCAGTAGACGTTAGAAGTGCATTTTGCTGGAGCCGCCACAAATTGACACCTGAACTGCATTTTTCAGTCGCATAAAATTTTTCTTAAGAAGTGTAGATTTGGAATTAGATTCTGACTTGATCCTATTAAAAGCAGAAGACTAGAAAGGATCGTAAAAAGCAAGCTTGCAAGATATTTCAACTATCTTTCTTTTGCTCCTTCCCGTGCAGTAGAAACTAAAAGGAAAATATTCCCCAAGTGTAAGGATTTCACAATATTCCTGGTGTTCGAGTACATTGTTCATCTTCGGCTTCCACATTCCAGTAACCTTGAACCCCACAAGATGCAGTAAAAGCCGGACAAGAAGCCAAGAGGTGAAGAACCAAAAT
The DNA here is from genome assembly GCA_963210345.1 of Inga oerstediana. Classification (NCBI taxonomy): domain Eukaryota; kingdom Viridiplantae; phylum Streptophyta; class Magnoliopsida; order Fabales; family Fabaceae; genus Inga; species Inga oerstediana. The sequence continues at coordinate 5,120,957 of OY723410.1, forward strand.
GAGAGCGAATTTAACAGGGACGTGGTCTTATTACGGAAGTGCAAAAGGAATAAGGATAAAAATGTTGGGATTGGTAGCCACAACAGAAAATTAAAATTCAAAAGTTTTTCAAACTCTACTGCGGATCTGTCAACGGTATTTAAATTGAATAGTAGAGAAACGTATATTTCTTATGAGTTCAGTCTTTCTTTTCGATCTCAATGAGCTAATAACTCGAATCAACTCCCTCTAATGGCATCCACACAAATAGGAATCCAACACGAACAGCATGCTAGCATCACCAACATCTCTCTCTAGAGTTTTCTTTTCTCCTGACTCTCTATCTTGCTTTTTTCATCACATGTAGAAAACCCTAGCTCACCCTTTTTTATAACTAGCCAGGGCTTTCTATTTTATAATGATAGTGGATTTTTAAAATTAATTTTAATTAATTTTGAAATCAATATCATATCAATTAACATTTAATTATCTTTTAATAAGCAAATTAAATAAGTATGGTCTAATTAAGTATATTCAACAGTTTTAATTTAACCTATTTATTTAATCTGAATCAAGAGCCAATGGAAATATATTTAATTAATCTTTATAAATTGAATCTAAGATATTATATTTTTATCATGTTAGTTATTAAATTTAATTTATCAGATAAAACTAATTTTAAAACTAGCACCATATAATAATATTATCGTATATAATATATACATATAGATATATGTATTTCGAAAATACATATATGCATATATAATATCATTAATTTTCTTTTTGAATATATATATATATATATATTTGTCCGCTCTAGATTAACCATTACATTCATTAAATCTACAAATATCTTAGATTCGATGAATCTGGACGTTAATGCTCGTGTTGGGCTATTTTTGTGTGCGACTTGTGGGCCCATATGAAGTTAGTAATGGGCCAGTAACTATACTAACTCACAAGTCGTAAGTGATCTTTAGCAAGACATTACGACTACCCAATTCATATGAAGATCGATAAACCGATGCAACCTATCATATAACCATATCACATCTCTTTTATTACACGATATTTCAGTTAAGGATGAGGCATGAAAAATATCATCATCCTATTTCTAACCATTACTTTCCCGATCACTAAATAGTTTGACTATAGAAATGAAAACTCTTTTTCATCGTAATATGGTTATACATTTCTCAAACTTACTCATCGAAAAGTCCAGTAATATCTTCCTACTAATGTGAGTGACAGATTCCATTTTGACCATTCACATTCCTTTGCATGAAAAACACCAAGCCCGAACATAACTTTTATCATCATTCGGCCAAATGTGACTTTTGACTAGGTTAAAGCTAAGTGACTTTCATGTAGGAATCCATGATGATCTCAAGTCAAAGGGCATAGTGACGTAATTATACATGAGATAAACTTATGACTTGATCCAAGCAGCTTTCTTATAACAGGTCGGTCCAGCACCTTATACTCTTACAAGTGCCTGGGACTTTGATTTGTATCTCTATACCTCTTCAAAGTCATACTGGTCTTATTTCATTTTTAGTCCCTCATAGATGACCGACTTGAATCTTTAGGACAATCATTATGATTTATCTAAGAATAGTTATCACAGTAAACATGCAAATAATATAATAATAAAATGGAGAAGTTTGTTGAATAACAATGTTCAAAGGATAATGATTAGCCTCTGCTACAATTTTCAGCAAGAAAGCAATTGACTAGCAGAATAACACAATTACAAACGGTACCAAATCTGCCAATAAAATGAAACTTCGATTGTTTGTATTTGTGCAATCGTTGCATATCTCAGCATTACCCTTTGAAATGAGAGGATTTTTTAAACCTCTCTTATTCACCGTTTGCAGGGTAGCACAAAATTTATTTTGTTAAACATCAACGTCAACACATTCTTCGTCGGCTTATTTCTTTCCACCCACTTGGGTCCTCCCAGGCTGCTAGCTCCATCCTGTGAGTTGTCTAAGCAGTTTTGGAGTGTACAATATCCCACAAAAAATTGGTGAAGAAGGGCTCGTAATTTGGCAATTTTGCATATCCAGGAAAGTAATTGACATCAACAACCAAGTACCTTGTCGGATCACTGGCATCTCTAATCACATCGACATTGAATAGATTGAGACCCATCGCCTCCTTCAATGATTTCGCTAATCCTTCTATCAAACTGCCAGGTGGCATTTCCGCTTCCTCAATGTTGTTCTGGGCACTATTATCTTCCTCGTTGTGGCCGTCACTTCGAACGGCCAAACTAGATACCCGCGAAAATGGCAGCTTACCGGTCATAGTTTTCTGCTTCTCCTCTGGTATATCAGGTAAGGATTTCCGTTTGACGCAAGTTATGTGTTGTCCAGCCACGTAAATTTTGAATATAACTCCTCCATGATTCACAAATTCTTGAAGAACCACAGGAATACTCAATTTCTTGAGCCCGCTTTGGTCGAATACCAAACACAGATTGTGAGAATTAGGGCCTCCATTAGCTTCCAAAGGTTTCGCAATCAGGGGGAAATTTAAACTCAGTTCCTCGATTGCGTCTGCGTCGTCGAGTGTTTTTGATTCCTGGATGACCCACTGTTTGGGACTCCCGACGGTGTCGTTTTCCAGATGAATATTGATCTGATTCACCACCTCGAGCATCGATACTCGATTGTGAAGCCGCTCAATCAACTCGGGGCGATCTATTATGACCGCTTCTGGGTATGTTGTTGAAAATTCATCCAACTGTTTCTTCCAATCTTGGCCGTATAATTTGTGAATGATACAGTCAAAACGGCCCTGTTCAATCAAGGATCTGGTGGGTTCGATCTGTATGAGATCAATACCGCGTTGATTCGCGCAATCAACAAGGGACTCAAGGATTAAGCTTTGGACTTTTTTGGGTTCAAGAGCATAGCCTACACAATGTCTGTGAGATTCTGGCTCAGACATGGTGTTTGGGATATGAGAAATGATTCACTTGAAACACGAATTTAAGTGCCCGTGCTTTGGAAAAAGCTTTCGGGGAAGGTTCGCCGTTCGCGTTTCTGGGAAGATTCGCCGTTCACGTTTCTGGGAAGACTCGCGGTTCACGTTTCTGGGAAGATTCGCGGTTCACGTTTCTGGGAAGACTCGCCGTTACATCTCTGGGAAGATTCGCCGATCGCCTATCCGGGAACGTTCGCCGATCGCCATCGATACCAGACAAATGATGCAGACGTGCACTTTTAACAATAATTAAATAGGATAATTTATGAGTAAAATCATAATTAAATCCAACCAAAATACAAAAATCTACATTTATACATGTACTTTTTAACTATGGGGAAATCCCTTAAAAATCACACAGAAATAGCTAAATTCTGATTAAGTGTTGCGAAATTGCGAAATCATAATTTAGTGTTTTGTTAGTATGGATGAATAATGCAGGAGTGTGAAAAGATGATTTTGTCTTTTTTTTTTTTTTTTGAGTTTTGAATCCGGTATCCTGGGTCAACCCCTATGTCACAGGGAACTCAACGGGCCCAGACTAATCCAGATCTGTACCGGGGACCTCCACTTAAGGGCAAAGTGCTGGCCAATGGGCAGACTGCATTCCCAGGGCTCGAACTCGAGACCCCTGGTTAAGCGGCGAAGTGAGGTTACCACTACGCCAACCACGCTTGGTTAGATAATTTTGTCTTTCAGCCCTTTCTCCCGCCACTTCATAATAACAATACAAAACTCTTAATTAACAACTTTCAATTCTAGATTAACAATTCTAGTTTCTTCTTTTTACTTTCACAATAACAACGTCGGTCTTGTTATTAACAACACCTTAATCTATATTAACAACTCTCATTTATTATTTTACAACTTCATAATTTAAGTTTAAGGGCCAATAACAACATTTATTTCTTTATTAACAACACCGTATTTTATATTAACAACACTATATTTTTTAGATATAAATATGTGAAAAAATAAAGCGGAGTTGTTAATCAATAATCCAGAGTTGTTAATTAAAGAGGCTCGTGTTGTTATTCTGAAATGGCGAAAGGAATGGCTGAAGGGCAAAATCCTCTTTTCGCACATCTGCACTGTTCATCCGTACTGACACAACATTGAATTGGGATTTCGCAATCTCGCAACACTGAATCGGGATTTAGCTATTTTGGCGGTATTTTTAATGGGATTTTCCCTTTAACAACCTCTTAATCAGATTCAGAAATCTAATAAAAAATTTTTTTAACTTTCTTAGTGGACCAAAATACCCCTTTATAGTTAAAAACCAAAAAAAAAAACTGAAGGTAAATACAGATCTCATTTCATAGTGAGAGAATTGTTCAAAAATACCTTTGGGATAAATTAATTACTGATTGTTACCAAGCGTGCAAGCGATCTTTCGTTTTGTGCAAACCATCTTCCGTGTGTGCAAAAATCTTCCATATAAATGTGCAAACAATATTCCGTTGTATACAAAATATCTTCTGTTATGTGCAACAGATATTCCATGATAGTATTCAGCAATTAATTTACCAAAAAGGTATTTATCAGAAATATTCTCCATTTCAGATTTGATTAATATTTTAATTGGATCTAAATTGTGGTAAATTAGAGCGTGCCTTACCAAATTTGTCTCTAAGTTAACTCGTTGGGGACGAGAATAAAGTAAGCGTCTTTAGATTAGAGATAAAAATTATTTTTTTAATATAATTTACAGTATATAAAATAAATATATAAATAAAATTTTATGTTAATATATTTTTAAAACCCTAACTCACTGAAACAATTTAATGGGCAGTGCGAAGAAGCCAAAACAATTCCTACGTACACTGCACTTGGAAAAGAAGAAAACCTATTGAGGACGAAACTTACAAAATCCACCACCGAAGAAACAAATTATCCCTGTAAAGGCGAAATTAATTGAAACATAAATTATAAGCATCATAAACCAAGGAGGAGTAAAATATTAAGCAACTTGCCAGAATTGCGACTGCTCTATCTAAAGTTACTAGGACAGTAGGACTATAGTGGAGTATTTAAGAAGCGGGCCAGCGAAATCTCAAACTGTGATTGTTATAACCCACAGCATTATGACATTCTTGTGGATGCAATTAATGAGTAATGCTACTTTTTATGGTGCAAAAGAGAGTTCATGATCTTCATTATTAAGACTAGTCAGCTCTGAGCTTGCTGCTGCTGCTGCTGAAAAAATGCTGATCTGGTGAATTGAATTTAAATCATATCTCAAATTTCACTATCGGTTATATGTCTGCATGAACTGAGTTTTACAGAGCAACCCCTGTTTTGTCCTTCTTAATGCTTCTGCTCATGCTATTCCCAGCACTCAATTCACCTTTGTTGGTTTCACGTCTCTTTGCCAGTGCATTTTTGTTCTCTTGTACTTTAAAACCACTATAACCATAGAATAGTCGTACTCTCTACAGGTTGTTCTATAAGTTTTCCATAATTGCATTGCATATTAAAAGTCACTATATATTTCTGCTATTTATCCTGCTGAGTCCTGTCTCCTACCTGCATGCGTACCGTGGAGTTGGTGGGAAATACCATGTGCGAGTGGATTATAATCTGACACATTTCTTCTGCCTGTGTCTCTGCTTTTTCTTTTAATACAGAGGAAAAGCCGTTGCTGGATGATAGATTACGAACAAGATGGTCAATATGATGCACTGTTCAAAACACAAGTTTGTTTGTGTGTTAATGCAACTTGTGGCTTAAAAATCCAGAGGTTGGCTGGAAAGTTGGTTTAAAGGGAACATGTACGACTGTGTCTATAGATATGAGCCTGCCAGAAGTCTTCCATATATGTATAATTCAATCTAATGGGTCAACTATGTTTTCATATAATCTTAGTTCATGAGGCATCTGTTAATCAGTAGAGTGGATTTATGACAGATCTTAGGATTTTTTGTATGTATGAACAGAATGTTAGGTCGTTATGTTATATGATCAAGATATCTCCCTTAACATTAAGGACCAGATTTAATCTTCGATTTCGTCAGCATCAGAGCTTGACATTTCCATTGTGAAGGCTCGGTATAACACCACTATCAGTTGTGGAGTTCTAGTGTTATTACATACATTGCCATGAAGTCATAGGGTTATAGATAGATTGATTTTAATATTGCAATCAAATGCTCATATGCTGTGATTTACCAGTAAAAAAGAATAAATCAATATACATTCGAATCGAGAACTGATATCACAAGCTAAACTATTGATATTCGTGTTCTAAATGGGAAAATTGGGGTTTTTTGTGCTAGGATTACATATAAATTTCTCTGCGCCTATGTCACAGCTGGGCATTTGGTCTAGTGGTATGATTCTCGCTTTGGGTGCGAGAGGTCCCGAGTTCGATTCTCGGAATGCCCCTTTTTTTTTTTTCAAAAACTTTTTTTTGGCCATACATAACGCTTGCCAGAGCCCTAGACGACAATGCAACCGGATCTTCTTGTTTTTCTATTATACCTGAGCCACATGGACAGCGAAAAAATGTTTTCATATTTCTTTTTGGTTGATATACAATCATTTTGTATTACCGAGTTTATGCTCGGAACCTGAAGGCCACTCGTGCCTAAACCCATAAAAGGCACATCATAATCTAACCAAATACATGCACAGTTTTTTTCCATTTTTATCGGTAGTCATCATGTGTGCATGTCAGACCATCATAAAATATTCCCATGAATAATATCACGTGGATTTCCGCCCATCTTGCTGTTCCTTTTTCCATTTCAAAACTCTCATTTTAGGCCTCACCCAGCAAAGAGATACAGATCATACACAGATATATAAAGAGAACCACTTTTCTTTTCTTCATATCCCATTTATTGATTGCCAAAACAGATTAAGAGGATCCAAGTAATTAATAAAGCAGAAGCCATCCATGCTAAAAGATTTTTGAGTTACCTGATACAGATTCAGTCTGTCTATTTGCCCGCTAATTTACAGTTTCACTTTCTTATGCACTTTATACGTTAGCCATAAACAGTCACAAAATTCCTTTGATATATTTAATCATATTACTTATTAATAATCAGGACCCCCGTAGAAAGACTTGTCAATACTTGTTACCTTTACATCATATATGCCATAGTCTAGTTCTTTTTCAATTCTCTAGTCTCATCAAGAATCATTATATTCTCTTCATTCCTTAATATAAGATATATTTACCTTATTTAATTATATTAGTTAATGTAATTAATGTGATATATGTATTTTCTAAATCACCATAACCATCTTCCTTAAGTCTCTTATTCCCACTCCCCCTTGATTATTGTTGAAAAAACATCAATATGGGTAAATTAAGAAAATAACGACAGATATAAAAATCATATTTTATATTTAAGACCAAGGTAAGCTCCACAAACATATTTTATATTAAGCACGAGAGGATTACTTCTTTCTTGTGTGATATAAATTCGATCAGTAGCCAACGTACATTTAGTATATATGTCTCTCTGTCTGAGAACGCCTTTTCCTACTATTTCTTTTTCGTCCTGGAGTAGTAAATATAATGAGGTCATTACGAAATTATTTATTTGGCGTGATGAACTTGTCGTGATTTAATCTGGGGACATATATAATACTATCACAAAAGCATACAGAGACAAGAATTTATAAAGATAATGATACTACTATTGACTGCATTTTCTTTAACCGAAAAAAGAACTAACCATATCTTCCTCGCTGTTACAACAAAATCCTAATTAAAGCTTCCACATATGTTACACACACAAAGACACGAATATATTCTATATATATATATATATAAACCAAAAGTAAACCCACCAAGCCAGTCGATTTTGGACTCTGAAGCATCTTGTTCACACTCTTTTGCCAAGTCAATTAATGCAGAAACTGTAGACCACCTAGATAGAAGGAACTAGCTAGGAACCTTCCTATCAAAGGCTTGGGAATAATAATATTTTATATATATAAAAATAACTAAGAAAGTGATAGAGTCACTCATATCACAAGTAGTAGCTAGTGAGAGTTGATCAGATTTAGACCAGAGGGTTTGTCGCCGTGGATGAAGCGTAGCCGTTGATCATGCCGGTCCATGATCCTAGACCGTTAATATACCCAAACGACGACGACTCTTTTCCAGCATCGGAGCAACCCTGGTCCTGCCACTCAAGAGACAAAAGCTTAGGGTTTGGTTTCACATCGATGGTGCAGGCATCATTTGGGTCATCATTATACGGCAGCATCAGTCTCTGGCAAGAAGAAGAGTCCATGATATTATAATTAGTCCCACTGTTATTGTTATTATTACCATCAAAAGATGATGAAATACCCATAAATCCTGATGGAGAGCAAAGACTGTGAAAATTTGGCGGCAACCCATTGTGATGATGACCACTAATGTCTCCAGCCCCAATTCCCATACCCATGTCACTGTTTCCCGGAAAATGGAAGTTTCTAGAAGAAGTACTCCCAATTATCCCTTCCAGCTTACTTTCCATGAAGTCAATAGGCCTAGGGTTATTCTCAAGCATGAAATTAGGGTTTCCCAGTAAGTTTCCAATGTGAGAAAACTGTGCAGCATCTGGGAAAGAAAGTTGAAGGTGATCTTTAGGGTGATAAGAGGTGGCTATTCCTGAAGCGGGCTGTAATAATAATGGCTGGTGGTTTTGGTTATTATTGTGTGATGGGTCATTATTATTGTTGGATTTCTTGGAGACTTTCTTATTCTTTCTGCAACCACCACCAACAGGGATGTTCCTGAGAGTACCACCTTTGGTCCAGTACCTTCTGCAAGTTTTGCAGAAGTACCTTGGCTGAGAGAGGCTGTAATTGTTGTAGTAGCAGAACTTGGTGTGTGCGGAGTCACATCTAGGGCACTTCAGGGTTTGATCATGTGGTGGTCTTAGCCTCCTCTCTATCAATGGCCTTGAGCATGTAAGCATGTCTCCTGATGGTGAAGATGAATCCAATCCACCAGATTCCTCGTGAATTGTGCCCTGACAAAACAAAAAATAAAAACCAAAAGAGGGAAAAAAATACTAGTTAAGCAACACATACACACATAATGGCCTGCATTGGGTGTCTTTTTCCTACTACATTCTTCTTCTCTCCTCGTGCTTCTCAAATTCTTTCTTTCCGCTTGGCTTTTTCCTTCTTTTTCCAAAATCAATTACATAACCCTTCCTTTTCTGCAAGAAAAAATGCAGAAAAGAAAGAATTTGCAGAGTATAGTGCAACATGACATCACATCTCTATACTAATCTTAAATTACTTACTTCTCTCCACATTTAGCATTAACATTTGCGAGACATATATAAACATATGAGAAATTAAAAGAGGTTGAAATTCATCATCACACATATCAAGTGTGGAGCAGCTAAATACTACGACCGGCAGTTAACATAAGATCTCGTTCATTGTATTACAAACAATATAATATCTTATATTGAAGACCAAAGAGAGTGAGAATCTGTAGTTCTCTCGTAGAATCTGTGCATTATTATAGGCATACCTGGAGCCAGTGATCTGATGATTCCATGCAGACGTGAAGAGAAGAAAAACCCATTCACAAGGGAATAGACCAAAACCAGAGAGGTCTTCTCACTATCAAGTATTTCAAACTTGAAGCCCCACTATCTAGTAGTAGTACTGTATGATCAGCATTGCAGAGAGAAGGAGAGAAGAAGCTAGCCAGCTAGCCAGGGAAGTGTTTGAGAGAAAGAGGAATATTTTCCCAAGTGTATTGTGAAGAAGTAGTGAGAGTAACTACTACTACTAGCTTGGGACGAACCAGAACACAGGCAGTGTTATTAAGAAGGAAGAAAAAGGCAAGGCTAGTGATCTGCCATGTTGTCCTGCGCTCCGCTCTTAGCCCGTCGGTGACAACAACTGTGGGGCCTTCACTGTCTCTCTTTGGTAGCCCCCACCACCACCTCAACATATTATCCCCTTTCAGCGAAACGGACGGTTCAGATTATGTAAGGTGAGTGACTTGGAGGAAGGAGAGGCGTTGATGGTGATTTGGCAAAATAGGCGGCAACATACGTCACGCTAGTCCTAATCTGACGTGACAGAAGTTAAGAATATTTGGGTCCCCGAGAAAGAACGCATACCGAAAGAGCACTCTTACTAGGCGGACCCCAGAAATGTGGGCCCCACTCGGTCTCCTCCTACAAGCAAAGGATATATTCTCCTATCACGCGCCCTCACTCGCCCTTCCTCCATGTTCGTAACTCACGTCCCTTCTCTTTTGTTTCTTTCCCGAGAGGCTTAGATGCATTACATAATTATGACGTCACTGACCCACACAGATCTGCACATACATACGCACACCAGAAGACAGAAAACGAAATCCCCACGGGTTTCCAAATTCCATGCCGCTACTAATTTCAATTCCTTCCTTATTTGTCCATTAAACTTGTTTCGTTCAGATATCTAATCGCTAGTTCTAGTTTGGAAATACTTCCATGCCAAGATTATACAAATTAAACCTACGAGGAAAATATCTTACAAAACCACAATCAATCTGAATGTACACACACCTCAAGAAACTTAACCAAAAGTCTAGTAATCCGTTTGAGCCATTGATAAGTCTATTAATGCAATATAATGGGAAAAAACCTCTCAAGTCTGAAGTTCCCGAACGTAATTTTTCATTTCTAAATTCAAGTTTAATCACAAGATGAGATATATATATATATTGTATTTAAAAGATACACTAATTTTCATATGTGTCCAACCTCTCTGTCTTCTAGAAATATTTATGTCATTGTATTCATTATTTTTAGTTCATTTCTGGGGTGAAATTACAAAGACTTGGAGTTTTTAACGGTTAAAAGCGTCTTTGGATCTTTGGATACCAGCTAACACAGATTCCAAAAGCTCCATTTGTGTCATGATGATATCACACATTTAATAGGCTCTTAAGTCAAGATAGCAACATAGAGTTGATCTAACGGTGTTAGGCCCCGTTAGATCCTTTAGGATCGTTTGGTACATTGGAATTGATTTTGATGGATATGAAAATGGATATGGATATGGAAATTGAGTTTAAAAGTGTGTTTGGTATGTACATGGAATTCATATATTAATTTTTATTTAATATTTATATTTAAAATATGAAATTACTAATATACCCTGTCGATGGAGTGAGGAGCAAGGTATTAAAACCCGGACCGGGTATTGAACCGGTCAGGGTACTGGGTTAAGGGTCAGTGGGTCAAACCGGGGCCAAACCGGAGCTAAACCGAGACCAAACCGGTGAGAAATTGAAGATTTTAGACTTAAAGTATGAAATTCTAAAGAAAAAAGTTAAAAAAATTTTTTATAAATTGGGACCCGGACCGGTCTACTGACCGGTTCAGCGGGTTCCAGGCCGGACCGGCCGGTCCGGTCCGGGTCCAAGAACCCTGGTGAGGAGGCTAATTGAGGGAAATGTGGAGGTGAAATTACAAATCTTAGCTTCTAGGATGGAATTCATTTGGGTGGAATTGGCTAATTTGGCTTCCATGTGGAATTAGAATTGAGAGCCAATTCCATCATACCAAACAAACCCTTTCATAGAATTGAGACCCAATTCCATTTCCACCTCCTCCAATTCCAGCGTACCAAACGGGCCCTTAGGGTCTCAAATTTGAGTCCCAAAGGAATTACTTGTATTAGGAGGGGAAACTCCAAACCCCAAATTGAATATCGGATGATAATATAAAATAAGAAATAGCCTCTTTTAAACGGAAATACATGTCCAAAAATAAAAGCTAGTTAAGCCTTTTTTAAACTTGCTTTAATTTAACTAGAAAACAAAGTGAGTGTTATATCATTTAAAGTCATTTGTATTGAAAGGAGTGGCCACAAACCTCAAACCGGATATTGAATAATAATATCTATAAAAAAAATAGCCTCTTAAATGAAGATACAAATCCAAGAATAAAAGCTAGTTAAGCCTTCGTGAAACTTGTTTAAGCTAGAAAACAATACGAGTGTTATACCATTTAGCTTTATTTGTATTAGGAGGGGTAGTCTTAATCCTTAAACCGAATATTGGATGATAATATGAAGGAAAAAAAAGCCTCTTAAATTGAGATACATATCCAGGGATAAAACATAGTTAAGCTTTCTTAAAACTTACTTTAGAGCGAGTATTATACCATTTAGATTCAAACTCCGGACATATAAAAATATTATATAAATGTACAAATACACCGAACATGTAGCTCTGTGATGGTTCAGAATATGTTAGCCAATATCTCTTATTCCTGGTGTATGACTCAAACTAGGTAGCTAGATTTAAACTTTCAAAGTTTTGAACCAATATTCCCCGAATAGGCGGGTTGGTAGATATATGGGATGCCTCCTCTCAAGTTTTAAAAACTGGGAATAAACTGAAAAAAAAAAAAAGCTTTGAGCACAAGAGAGTGACACCTGAAAGAACAACTTGGACACTTTATCCCCTTATAAGAGATCCAATAACAGTTACAGGATAATAATAAATATGTGAATATATAAATGAATTAACCACAATGAGATATATAGTTAGAGTGAGGAACACACCCCCACACACAAGAGAACCCAAAGTACACACAGAATAAACTGTGAGCGCGCCCACGTTACCCCCCGTACACCTGATTTCTGCCATTGTTATCCTTCCCTTTTTCTAGTTATATGAGATCTCTTTCTTTTTTTCTCCTGCTTCCCTCCTTTAATTTCTCTTTGGCTGATCGTTTTCTGCATCTGCTTTAGCAGCAGAAAGATTGATTAATTATTATTTCAATCATAAGTGTGTATGCTTTCATTGATTCCAACACTTTAGTATATGATTTCATCTCTCTAGCTTCGCGTGGTTGTTTCCCGTTGGTGAAGGTTCATCTTTAAGTAAACATCGAAGTGTACAGTTTAGGGCATAAAATATTAGCAGTAGCTGTATAGTCTAGTTTAGTTTATAACTATGGTTGGCCTCTCTTTAATATTAGACTTGTGATTTTGTGGCACATCACTAGCTAGGTTGTCACTAGCTACATCTCTGTCTTCTTTATTTGCATGCAGTAAAGGGGACAAAGTCATGAGTATTCTTTGGACCTATATATACTAGCAAAATAAATAATGCATTTTTTTTTTTGTCACACACACGACATGTGCACAGGGAAAGATATCTAGCTCTGAACGTATAATGGTTGCTTTTTACCATACATGCACATGCCATGCATATGGCTTTGTGTGATCAGGACAGTATAGGGTATCTTGTAAATCAACTACATCGATTAGAGTATCTCTTTTTGAGGGATGGATATTTTGGAAAAAACATATAAGAAAGAACAACCTTCACACTCAAGCTACGTATAATTTCTTTTTATCTGTGTGTGTGTGTCTTTACTTGATCTGCATTTGAGTTTTGCTTTGCTTTCTTCGTTCGTCTTTTGTCCTCTTTCGTCGTCTTTATTTGATCTTAAAATCCAAATGAAAGTTCAGAAAAGTCCCATCGCACCCATACAAATTCAAAAGCTGAGAATTTTCTCAAAAATTTTTAAAGCGCGAAATTTTAAAGATGGGATTTTTCTTCCAAAATTTTGTAATCTTTTTTGCCCATCTCCTCGATCAAGCCAAGTCACTGTTTCGCGCTTGTGTTGGTACCGGTTTAAATTAAAAACCAGTGTATCACGTGGCATGTAAAAGAAAATTAAGTAATAAACCATATACGCACATAGGCATTAATATCAGTCTATCATACACAATAGAATTTATATATTACTACATTATTACTCTCTGCAATCTGCATTATGAAGTGGTCAAACATTCGAATGGGCTAAATCTCTACCTCGGTACGAGCGCCGTCAATCTGTTTCTTTGCTTTTTCCCCCAAAAGTAGTGTTTGGGATATAATACAATTAGCCAGCCCCCACCATATGTTCTATTCTTTCTAAAGATGACCCTTCCACATGTTACCCAATGATGAACTCTAATAAAAAGAACCATACCCATCGCCCACCAGGGGACCAAACAATTACAACATCATACTCTACTCAAATACACACGCGCCAGAGTTTGGTCTCCCTTTATCTCATGTTGTTATTAATCCTCACAAAGTGTGGTTTATAAGTTTAAATTAAAAATATTTCCTCATCCTTGTAGTTAGGCTAGTACTCTTTCGGGCTTAAGCTTTTCCTTTGGAAACAACCACTGAACAAAAAACCGGACCGGCCGGTTCGACCGGTTGAACAGGGAACCGGCCAATGGTCCGGTTTGGTTTGATGGTTAGACCGGTAAACCGGTCGAACCGGTCTGAAACCGGTTGAACCGGTCAAAACCGGTGGTTCGACCGGTTGAACCGGTTTCGTTTTTTAAATTTTTTTATTTTTCTGTTTTTGCTTTTTTTAGGGGAAAATTGGAAGTTGAAGACCAAAATGAAGAGAAAAATAGGTAAAGAAAGAACAAATCTAAACAAAATAATGAAAAATATTATTTAAAAAGATATAATAATTATAGAAAATGATATATCATTGTATAAGTATAGGCATTATAACTCATACTAATAGATTTTAAGTATTTTTTTCTTAAAAATCTTCATTTTTATCTATAGAAGTTTAAAAATATATTAATATATATTGCCACTAATAAATTATAATATTTTAATATAACCGGTTCATTACCGGTTCAATTACCGGTTAGACCCCGGTTGACCCATTAACCCTTGAACCTGTGCTGTGACCGGTTCATTGGCCGGTCCGGTTTTTTGTTCCTTGGAGACAACAAATTAAAGGTGTCTTCTCTAAGAACACGATGTTCATGGAGATAGCTACTCATCATGTAGAGTAAGAGGCTGAGTGAAATGTTGTCTCACATCATAGGAAGCCTTACAAGTGAAATGTAACTTATAAGTTTAAATGTATTTTTAATAGACTAATATTTTGAATTTGAATTTTTTTTTGGACTTGTGTTCACAACAAAACATATTTTCATTGAAAACATTGTTCACAGAAAGGTTGCTCATAGAGGGTAATTATGATTAAAAAGAGGCCTAGTAAAGTGTTGTCTCATATTGTGAGGCTTATAAGTATGGTTTGTAAGTTCAAAAGGCTCTCCCTCCCAATAAATTAGGTTTTTCTATTAGGTTTTCCTTTGGATTGTGTTCATAACACATGTATGTATAGCCATCTAGAGTCATGTAGTTATATAATTACGATGTTTTCTAAAGAAAAAGAAAAAATACAAAAAACTGAATATGAAGCTAGGTGGTACAGATAAAAGAAAAGCATGTATGTAGGAGAGAAATCAAAGGAGAAGCCCCGTATAGAGAGAAACAAGTATAATGGATTTAAAAAGTAAAGAATGATAGCATCAAAACTAGGGATAGCTCCGGATCCCACTGCCAACTCACATTCACATATAGAACCAAATTTGTTCATTGATATGCGTGCACGACCACGACCACGACTGTGAACTGGTGTAGATAGAAATGGATGATTACATTTTGTTTGTGGCCAAAATAATAGACCACTGCACGTACGTTGTCTGAGATTCGTACTTGGGAGAAGTGGAGATTGATCATCATGTGGTTGTTGCGTCTTGTGCTTGCCTCAGCTCGCATAAGCATTACATTATACCATACGCAGACAGGTGGTCGCAGTTACTGAAACCTGACCTGATAGAGCATATCAGGGGAACAAAGTTAAGTGGCGTGTTTGGGATTCCACATTGATAACACGTACCCGGCCTTGCCGTGTTTGTTTGAAATAGTGATTTGAGTCTTCAAAAACATCCTTTCAATCGTGATTTACAATATACAAGACAAGTATATGAAAGGAATTTTATCTTAATTTATATGAATAAGCACTTTTAAGGACTCTAAATGTGACACCAAACAAGCACGTGCTAGCAAGTATGTAGGTGACACTATTGATACTTTGAACCTGAATATATATATATATATATATATAATACCTCAGTTCATTTTATCTCTTCCGCTCTCAAGAGTATTCTTATTCATTGTACACATTAAGAGAATTTCTATTAGAAAGTAGCTTCAATACACATGATCGAACAGGGTGTTTTAAGGAAACAAACACTTGTTCATTACAAAAAAGTACTTGACTATTTTCTTAAAATACACAAATTAGTTATGTACCTAGTCCCATGTGCTCACTCAAGTCTTAAATATAAGATAAAGTTGACTTTTCTAGGGAGATCAAGGAAGCTAATTAAATTATTTTAGAGTATTTTATGTTTATTTTTTTCTCCAAATTAATTAGTTTGACTAATAAAATGATATACAACATATGATATGATTAAGTAACTTATTTAGCTTCCTTAATCTCTAGAAAAAAAATCAGTTTTGTCTTATCTTTAGAACCAAAGGGAGTAGTGTCTGAGAAAAAGTAATACCAATGTTGTAAACCTAATCCATATGTATGCATGAAAAATTATAAAAGAGCAAATTGCTCGTTTGCACAAATTCCCAAGGAGATTGGTATGGTGAGAGGTCTAGAATGATAGATCTAGGGTCCGTTTGGTACGATGGAATTAAGGGATATGGAAATGGAATTGGATCTCAATTCCATGAGGAGGTTTGTTTGGTATGGTGGAATTGGGTTTCAAATTCATTTCCATGTGGAAGTCACATAAGCCAAATCCACTAAAATAAATTCCATCAACAAGGTTAAGATTTATAATTCCATTACCCCATTTCCATCTTCTACCCTCCTCTCTATTTTCGAGTTTCAACCTCCACCTCAGCATATACCCCATTGCTGGCAAGCACTCACATATTGACAATGACCTCCGGCAACCTGAGACGGCGACCTCCGGCAACCCCCGAAAGCGGCCTCCTACTCGTCAGATCCGGCTCTTCTTTCGACTATTTTGGTATGATTTGAAATTTTCCCTGATAGATCTCATGGCTCGTCTCTCCTTCTTCATGGCCAAAGCTCAACTATGACCGGAAGGGAAGCTTGTCCTCTCCGTCTTCATGGCCGAATCTCCACTCTAGCTAGAAGTTCGTCCACTCCGAAAACGTGGCTGAAGCTTGACTCTTGTTCCAGATTCATCTTCTCTACTTCGGCTTTGATTTCTTCAGATCTGCATCTTCGTCCGCCACCATATCTACTTTGATTTTGAGCAAGATTAAAAAATTGATTAACTTTGTTTTCTTTAATTCTTCTAATTCTTAAGAGATTGAAGACGCTTTTCCCAAGTTTGATGTTTGAGCATGGGTTCTCTCGTGTGGTTTTATATTTCCAGCAATGTGGAGGTAATATAAGCGGCCAACTGTAGTTACTTCGATCGGGTTTCGTTGAAGCTATTGTGGGAAGTTGTTTTTTTAAATTAGAAGGACATTTTGGTCTTTTTACATAAAAATTAGGTCTCATTTCCATGACATACCAAACATACTTTTAAACCTCATTTCTATTTCCATTTCCATCAAACTTAATTCCACTGTACCAAACGGGCCCCTAGTGGTCATGTAGTGAGCTTGAGTATGTATAGTCCAGTCATTATGGTTGAAAGTATAGATCAATGTCAGCATGATTAGAAATTTAGACTATGCTCAAAGCTAATCGACCTTCAATGTGTTGAGAGAGAGAAGAACATTGAAGCTGATATGCAAGTCAAACTTGCTTTAGAGACGCCCTTAATTTTCATTTTGTTCTCTTAGGGTCTGTTTGGATTAGCAATAGTAAAAATTACGTTTTATAAAAGTCAAATTAAAAATGTGATTTGTGTTTGGATTCACGGTGGCAGAAGTGACTTTTTTTTTTAAAAGCTAGACTTTTGAGCTTCCTCTCAAAAAGCTGTTTTTGAAGAAAAATAGAATAATTTTTTTTATTTATTGCAATCAATAGGGGCAAAAAAAAAAAAAGTAAAGAATACATTTATTATCTTGAAATTATACTTATAATAAGGACCATTTTTTTTTGTTAAAATATATTTATAAAAAGAATCAGAGTGATACCATGTATCAAGAGTACTCCCACTTTCCCAACTCTCATTTGCCAAAGAGCCACTTTTCATCCATAATCACTTTCTTCTCTCTCCACGGTTATCATAAAAGTACCAAATTTGAGCTTATAAGTTACCATGACTTTTTCATAAAAGCTAAGCATGTTTGTTTGAGCTTATAAAAACTTATAAGTTGCTTTTTACGTAAATCGAGATACAACTCCTCTCACATATTTACTTCGTATACCGTAAATCACTATTAAAAAGCAACTTATAAGCAATCAAATCGCTAAAACAAACATACCCTTGAGTGCTTTTTTCCATTGTTAATGTGCGTCTATATGGCTTAACGTTATGCCAAACATGCACTTCTTTCTGTCTGCTTCTATCTTGATGCAGATTAGTTCTCATTGCTTCATCTCATATCCAACAAGAAAACGGATATCTAATTGTTTCTTTAATTGTGTTGCCCATCAGATGATAATTGACAAGGAGATGATTCATCATTATGTAAGGTTCAAGTATTTCCTAAGGAAATTTTGTCCTTGTTAATTAGTTAAGGGGATGTTGTATAGTTAAGGGGATGTTGTATAGATATGCGTGTATGAATCTCCCATTAAACGTGGCGGGACCTCCTATCCTTTAATTTAGTTCAAGTTCAGACGATTTAAGAGCACATTTCATGCCCATCAAGCATGGAGTGGTGATCATCTAATCCAAATAATCCTAATTAAATATTATTTTAAATGATCCAGATTTAATTTAATTTTTGAATGTTGCAAACAAAGTTTTGTTTGCCATTAACTTCATTTTTTTTTATCAATATGATTTGATTATTTGCATGTCAGAAGAAGGAACAGAGGCAGTGATTTATAGAGATTTAACAAATTAGTATGAGTAGCTATTGGCAAAAAACCATGGGTTGATTTTCATATAAAATATCCATTCTAATCATCGACATTGGGAATTCCCCTGTTTATATAAACCTTCAATTTGAACACTATACCGGGGAAGCTTAAAAAAATTATAAATTAAAAAGATAAAATATATTGAGATTTTACGTTTATGAATAAATTAACCTTCTTAACTTTCATATTTATGACTGGAGATATCATACAGTATTCACCCTAATTTGGCTGGACAAACAAATCTTAGTCAAGAGACAGAAAGACGAAAATTTACTTATGCTTTTGAATTTGTCAGCCAGACTCATTATTGACTTCTGGTAGATACTAGATAACCTGGTTATTGATCAGCTAAAAAAACAATTCAAGCCATATGCAAAAAAAAAGAAAAAAGACAACAAAGCAGCGAACACCTCAGGGTCCCTATCTCATCGATACCTTTTCTTTTTTAAAAAAAGCTCATTATCTCATTAAATAACATATTTATTATTTTTCTATATTTTTAACAAATTCTGTTTTTGGTTCCCATACTTTTGTTCCCCTCCTTATTTTTCATATGGATTTGTAGCTAAATCTAACTGTGTGTTCGTTTGGAATAGCTTATTTTTAGGTAATAAGTGCTTATAAATTGTGATTCACGGTATACGGGGTAAGCATGTGAGAGGAGTTTTATCTTGACTTGTGTAATAAGTACTTATATTCAAAAAATAAGTGTTTCCAAACATAATAGGTATTCACTTCACTGATTACGTGGTATTAACACTGTTCTCATGACAACATACAGGACTAACTTAAATCAAACTAATGGTGTTAATAATACGTAAGGGAAGTTAACATTGTCAAGCTTATTTGGAAGTCCTTGTGAGGATTGATTTTTTTTTTCCCCCGTAACAGTGAGGAATGATGTTTTAGATTCATGAGAAGTATAGGGACCTTAACCCTGAATTTTTAAAAGAGAAAGAATTGCAATTTTATATTTAAATAGTTATAAATATAAGACTTCTGATTTTAAATAATTGGGAGTAAAAGCATGCAAGCATCATATTGGTTTGCTGTTTTTTTAATACCGTCATATTTGCAAATAACCGTATATATATTTGTGATTTACATGTTTTTTCAAAATATTTTCAAATCTAACTATTATCAAATCATTTTTTTGAAACCTAACTACTCTCATTTTGTTTGGATAAAAAAGGCAAGAGATAAATTAAGCGAAAATTTATCAACTTCCTTTTTTTTTTGGGTATGAGAAATAAACTCTGTCAATAATATATATTAGGTCAATCTATATATATATATATAGGTCATCTCTTACATCAAAGGGCAAAGGTAAACTTCTCCCATAATTTATTGACAGACAACAGTCTCATGATTCTTTGAATCAAATTCAAAGGGACAATTATATTTATCCATTATAAACTAAATACTGCACTATTTTTTTTTTGTCGAAATTATAAACTAAATATCTACCTTATCAATATCTATGAAATGCAATACCCCATCCTATCTTAAATATAAGACTTATTACGATGTTTTTAGTAGAGATTAAGAAAGCTAAATAAATTATTTAATCAGAGTATATGTTTTATATTTATCATTATATTATATATTAGTTTATAAGTCATACGAATTAGTTTAAAGAAAAAATGATAAAAATAAATATTTTAAAATAATTTATTTAACTTCTTTAATCTTTAAAAAAAAAAATCAATTGAATGCCTTATATTTAAGTCTGGGATGGTTATTATTTTACTGCGTGTGAATAATTTAGTTTAATTTTTAAATCTTGCAGAAATATGTAAAAAAGTGTGCCTACTGCATATTTCTGTATATAGGTAAACAAATATAAATGCTGAAATTTTCAGCAAAATTATAAAATGAAAATCTATCTGACGAGACTCAATGGGACCACGACAGCGTGGCATTGCCTAGACGCCCCGCCAAACTATTCATTTCCGACTTCCCACCGTCCGTCGTCGACACCTTCCAGACTCCAGTCTCCCACTTCTTCTACTTCCTGGTATAAAAGGATTTCTGTAGCCAAAACCCTTAGCTTTCCCGCCACTGTCCCCCAACTGATCAGGAACCACTGGCAGAAACCCTAGCTTCCAGACTAACCGCGTAAGCTTGTCTGATCTCACGCTTGGGATTTATGACCGTCCCAGTGCGTCGTGATAATGGCGACTGTTCGTTCTAGAGACGTACGAGAGATTGTTGAGAAGCTCTCTTCTGATAAAGCTAAAGCTCGCGAAGTAACCTTCACTTCTTTCATCAACTATAAATTTGTATTTGTGTATTCAATCAGAATATCCCGATATAAAATCACCCAATGACCGAAGCCGTGGAACTATTTTAGACCGGCTATTACGGATGGAAATTTCGTCTTTCCTGTTTTCGATGTTTAAATTTAATATTGGAAATTTTGAGTTGGTTCCGTCCGTCTAAGTGGTCCAAGCAACATCCGGTATCAACGCCCTACTATGAACTCCACACAAAACTATCTAGCGAGTAATTGCGATAAATTGAACCTGAAAGAAAAGAAGATTGAACTGAGGTGGATAGATTCCTTCTTCCTCAGGTGATGCTACTTAATAATCTGAGGGTCGATGTTAAAATGTAAAATTTCCGGGGCCAAGTCTGGGTAGAATGACACCTTGCTGTATATCTTGTTTCTTTTCCCATAACCGTGTGATTGAATTCAACAAGCCATTATAAGTATCCTAAATAGTTACATTTTAATACGGTAGTAAATGATGATTCCTGCAATCTGTGCATAAAGCCATAAACCACTCATATTCGTCATTCCTTGCGAAACTGATGTTAAAATGCCTGGCATGCAATATGCCATTTCGGTATAAATAACCAGATGATCTTTATTTACTACTGGACTAGAATTTTCAGAGTATATTATATTCTCTAATGATCATGACCTGCATTTGGTTTTAATATGTGCTGACATGTACTTTATCAGGAAGGGATCAAGCTGCTGAATACTTGGTTAGAAGGGGAACGATCATTTAATTTCTGCAAGTTTGTTGGACAGAGTACTGCAAAGCTTAGGCCTGATGAAATTCCTCACTGTAAGACAATTTTCTTTTATAAACTTTAGATAGTGCTGGATGCAATAGTTTATCAAAGTCAACTTGTAACCAAGTGACACTTTATTTATTCTTCTTTTTTGAGGTGCAGCTGAAACATGGCCTTTTCTTATTTCTTTGCTTATTCAATCCACTTCGTTGGAAATATCCTCAAGTAAGCGGCGACTGCCAAAAATGATTTATGCAAAGACTCTTAGAGTGGTTGTGCAACGAGCAGAAGATGCTAAGTATTCAGGTGATTATTAGTAATGTAGTTGTTCATATGCTTTTCTTCTTTTCTCCTTGCACCTTTTTTGATTAAAAAGAAAAAGAAATTAAAGCCTAAAATGAGTGTAGTAAAAAGAAGGGGGCCAATCCAGGGGAAGGCATAACATTTATGAGTAGACCTGATGTTCTACTTAATATGTGGACTTGACGAATGCAAACAAGCAGTTGATTTGTTTTTAGATTTAGGTTTTTACCATTCAGTGCTTGTCAAATTAACTGCTATGTTCTGTCAGTCTGGTACACCAGCTGGGCGTGCCATGTATTTAAAAAGAAAGATGTTTAGACGCCAAAACTTGCCAATGAACAAAACACATCATTTTGAGCTTTTCACTGAGCACAGATCTTGTAGTCTTTTTGGTTCCAACTTCCAACCTGAAAGTTCATGACAAAAAGCTGAGAGATGGATGACATAATTACCTCTTGGGACTAAAACTGCTGTTCTCAATAAGTTTTTCACTGTCATTTTATGGCAGGTAAAATGCTGCCTTTATCTCACGTGGTTAAATCCCTTTTTAACCACGTTTGGGATGTCTTGAGCAATGTCCCAAGCTTTCAGTCAGAATATGGGATTATACTTCGGCATATATTGCCAGTCAAGGATTATAGTTTGCAAATGAGGAAGCGCATTTACCGAAGTAATTTTTTCCCTAAACCTGGGGCTTTCAGTTCATTTCTCCATCACACAATCTTTCTTAAACATTGTAATCTTACCTTATGTATTATGTCAATTTCCTATGGCAAGATTTGGTGCTTCTTTACATGGAGAATGTTGAAACAAGCTTGAATGGGAATAATATTCATCACATTTCAAGGGAGGAAGTTTTTCGGTACATCCTGACACTTCATTCACTTCTTGAAAATCCTCCTGGTGACTACTCTAATAATGTCAGGGAAGACATTATCAAGGGTTTTGTCAAGATATGCTCATATATCAGGTATATCATTGGGCATTCTAATATGAACGTGCATTTCTGTGTGTTTTATTTTCACCACATCATTTTATCATCTACTAGAGTACATTTTGTCGTTTGCTCCTTTTGCTTTCTTTAGGGATGAAGGAAAGATTTCACGCAAGCTTGTTGAGTGTATTAATACATATTTGTTGAATGATGGCCCAAATTTGGGCTGTCGATTGTTGGAGATACATAATGCCTTGCAGCAGTTTGTGTTCCGCTGCTGGCTGACAACACACGATCGAGTTCTTAAGGTCTCATAATTTTGCAGTTTGTATGCTATTTGCTTCTACTTCAGCTTGCCTCTTGAGAGTTCACATTGCTCTTTTTTTTTTGTTTTTGTTTTTTTGATATTTTCACTGCAGGATGCACTTATGTTCTATGCAAAGTTACAGTTAAATTTACTAAGGAGTGTTGATGATGGATGTTCATTGGTAGAACAACTTCTGGACGTGGTTTGTAAGGATCTTGATCAGGGCAGTATGTCTAGTTCTTCCATTCCTTGGTGAGTTTTTCTATTGTTTCCCATTTTACTTATTTAATAACTAATTTTCAAGCTACTAATGGTGATCTGTATGATCTTTCTATCCAGGGGTGATGGAAATAAAGATGATAGATTTGGAGGTTTGAGCAGCTCACACTGTGGATTGGTGGAACTTGCGGCAGTTATATTTTATAGGGTAGTCACTTGACACTCTGCAAATGGTTCTGGCATCTTAAACTTTTTCTCTGTCGTTCCTTCTTTTTCTACTATAAGAATTTCTAGATTACTAGCTAATATGATTATTCCTTAGGCTTGCCTTAATACAACACAAGTCATACCAACTGAAAAACGAGTTAAGAAGGAGCCTCCTGCTGTGCTTCTACGGGATGCACTCATGAATGGTAAATGGTTGTGGTAAGTTAGAAGCTAGTTTGAGTTCCATTCTATAAGGCTTTCTGTAATACATGTGCTAACTTTGATTTGTAGAAACTTCTTGCTTCACGTGTTTACGTGTTTATAGTGTATTATGATTTTGGGCTTGGGTTTTATTTGTTCATTCACCTCTAATTTATACATAGATGTGCTAAGCATGATGTTATTTCATGCAAATGGTTGAAGTTGAAATGTAAGCAATTTTAAGAACATTTTTTTACTATTGCTGATTTTACGTGATAAAGTGACGCCTTTTGAACCTCTTTATGGTACTGGGTTAGCAGTTATCTTGGAAAGGTTTCAGTAGTTAACATATAGCTAATTTGATGAGGTATGTCTAGTTGATGGGCTTTCTTTGTTAATTCAGATTATCTATTTAGTTTCTGATGTGAAATTATAGAAAATCTATTCTTGGCATAGGAAACTCTAGTTTAGAGATATTTTAGTTTTAAGCATTTTCTGACTTCTATTCAATGATTTAATTTTCAACTTCTGTTTATTTTCTTTTTATATTATGGGCTCCTTATTAATAGCTCTACATAATGTATCTTTCAGACTTGTTGAAGATATCAGTTTATTTTGTCAGTTTTCTCTCCCAACTTACTTCCTCTCCCTTTGCCCTCCTCTTGCTCTTTTTCATCTATTGTTCTGCATCAAATTCTTTGCAAAAGAAATCTCATCCTCCTTTTACTTGCATTTCTCTCTAATTAGTTTCTTCATTTTCAAAGAACGTAATGGGGAGATGATGTATTGGTTTGATGATTAATTGTTTGGGTCAAGGAGCAAAAATGCCCCGAAAGTTTTCACCCAGCCGCACTGGGTGTCTGGAAGTTTTCAAGGGGGTATTTTTGCCTTGAAAATTGTAAAAAGAGGCCACTTTTGCCCCACTAAGACGGACGTTAAATTGGAGCCGTTAAGTGACACACTGTCAGCTAAAATTGCCACTAAAATTCCTTGTGGGAGATTATGGGGAAAAAGTGAGTGTTATTTTGTTTTATTTGGCAATAGAAAAATTTGGGTGTGTGATTGTATTGGAAGAAAAATGCAGAGGGAAAGACAGAAATTAGGGTTTATAAATCAATTTGCCTCACAGTTCACAGTACAGAAGATCTTGCTGTCATAAGGCATAAATCGATTTACATAAGGCATAAATATAAGTACCCACTGTTGGGTTTATTGCAGCCAATCAATCACGTTTAACACCGCAAGCGGTGTCACGTGCATACATTCCTCGATGGCAAATCTTAGCATGTCCATTGTTTTCACTCTCTCGAGGCATAAATCGATTTACGTAAGACATAAATTGATTTACATAAGGCATAAATAGATGTACCCACCATCAGGTTTATTGTAGCCAATCAATCGTGTTTAATATCGCAAGCGGTGTCACGTGCATTCATTCCTCTATGGCAAATCCGAGCATGTCTATTGTTTTCACTCTCTCAAGGCATAAATCGATTTACGTAAGGCATAAATCGATTTACATAAGGCATAAATAAATGCACCTACCGTCGGGTTTATTGTAGCCAATCAATCGTAAAAACACTGCAAGCGGTGTCACGTGCATACATTCCTCGATGGCAAATCCGAGCATGTCCATTGTTTTCACTTTCTCGACTATGCCCTCTAAGAAACACAAGCCTCCTTCTTCCTCCGGTCGCCGTCGACTCATCCATTTTTTCTCTTCTCCACTCAACGCTTGAACCCTCCAATAGATTATCAGCAAAGCCTTTTGACCCAAATTGCCAAGGTTTTCAAATTCAACACAATTCCAACCTGTATGAGTTAACCAACGTGGCTAACTTACCTGTCACAAAATTCCATTGTGTCCGACGTCCGTTGCCATTCCGCCGTAATGGGGCAAAAGTGGTCTCTTTTTACAACTTCTGGGGCAAAAATACCCCCTCGAAAACTTCCAGACACCCAGTGCGCCTGGGTGAAAAATTCCGGGGCATTTTTGCCCCTTAACCCTAATTGTTTTCATGTATTATGTTTCTGGCATTTAAACAACTTTAGGTCCTTCTCTTATATGGCTGAATATGTGTTGAAAGTTTTGAATGGAACATTCAAAAATCAAATAAAATTTTTGTTCCGGTAACCATTTGTAAAGATTTTAGTTTACAAACTTTGATATTCTTTCGGCCAAGCATTTGAATTGTGTCTATATCATGTTTTTTCTTTCTTTTTCACCATTCTTATTTCTCATGGGTCCATTATGATAATTTCGTCTAATCAATAGCGAAGTCCTTAGCATGATGCATAAATAGCTTTCATTATGATGCGCTTAATTGATGGGCATCATCACCCGGAGATTAAGAATTAATTGAAGATTATTGATAATTATTAGGAATCTCTCTACGTTCCTATTAATGCAAATAGGACATCTCATGTTGTGTGTTAATTAAATACTATTCTTTTATATTTACCATGTATCAGGCATTATTGATATGAGTGTCTCCATACCCAATCCTCATTGAGAATCTGTGCTACAGGAGTGCTGCATTTTGCTCTCTCACTCGAAACTACCATTCCCGCATCAGTAAGGACCTTTTCTTGTACTGGTTTGAAGGCATATGGATGAACTTCGACAGGTAACTGAGTTTGAGTTCTACACTTGCTTTGGTCATCTATTTCATTTAGATATGACACCTCCATCCATATCAATTATACTCATAATGATAAATATTTGATGAACAAAGTATCTTGCTGCATAGGATAAATGGACTGAATAGTGCTCGACCCTTTTTCTGGTCTGTCTTGTGCTACAAATCTTTTATAGGAACAAAAGTTCATACATATTTGATTGTGAATTTCAGGTCATTCATAAATTTGTTTAACATTATTTGTTAGATCATTCTGATATAGTTTAGTCTAATATTTTTTTTAATCTTATTTTGCACTTTTTTTAAAGGGTTTAAGCTTTTAAGTGTGGACTCGGATAATTTTCTTATAGTTTCTAACAGATATACCATAACAAAAAACGGAATGATGCAAACTCCTCTTGCAGAACACTGAACTACACTTGTTGGTACATTACATACCTCCAATAACACAAAACACCAACATACCATTTCATTCACGCCATTACAGATGAATCCTATGCAAACAGAGGTTGGATGGATTCCTATCATGTCACTTAACTACTCCTAAGTTCTTAACAATTCCTCAACTATTTGCTAATTTCTCTATGCATCACTTGTACAGATGGTACAAATGATGATGAGAGTGAAGATATGAGCAACAGTAAGAACACTAACAAATATGGAGAATGAAAGGATTACAGTTCCTTAACTACACAGACACACACATAATACAACGCAATACCCTTCAAGAACATAATACAGAACAGGTTTATGAACTAAAGAGTGTTTGGCTCTCTCTACCCAAATCCTGACCAAGATTTTTCTCCCCCTTCATTCTTCTCAGCTACTCTTTTTTTTACGTGCCACTCACAACTTTTTAACTGCTCCCTCCTGCCCTTCACCATCACTCCCTTTTGCTCTTCTACTTTCTGTCTTATCTGATTTTTATCCTCTATACTTTCTTCTGGACCGATAGTCTCCCATTTTCTACCTCCTTGGCTACTCTTCTATCTCTCCTTGTTGGTAGCTGTAGGTTTGGTCCTGTCATCGCTCATTCTCATTCATTGAATTATTATTGAGAAGCATTTTACTGTCATGCCCTCTCCCATTCTTTCTGTCCCTTTATCATTTTTGTTTTTCTTTGTTTCCTTCTCCCTCAGCCTTTTCACCCCTTGTCGTATGTCTATTTGGTATTAGAGTAAGGTTCTTCTTATTCCTTGTACACTCTCTTTGTCAGAGAACACTCCAGAATCTTGTTGGAAAGTGCCACAACATAGTCCCCTCCACCTTTATTGAAAAGGCTGCTCAGATTTGGATGCTATTTGGATCATGAGGGAGGAGTTTTGTTGCTTAGAATCTGCCTTGCTGGCATTCTATCAGCAGTCTTCCCATCCAGAGGACAGTTCTTTCAAGGACGATGGGAAATTTGGGAAGATTTACCATGTATAAAAGATTTTAGAGATTCTAATTCTAATTACATGCAATTTATGTTTTAGTTAGGATTTCTCATGCTTTCATTTCGTTTTATTTTATTTTGTTTAAGTTACTATTATTATTTATCACTGTATTTAGGAATTTATAAATAGCCCTATTTATTTTTTTGTCAGCATCATTGACTGAATTACTATTGAGAAGTATTATACAGTCATAGCTCCCAGTCTCTCTTTCTCCCTTTATCTCCCCTGTTCTTTCTCTTTTTCCTTGTCCATCACCCTTTTATTCCTTGTCCTACGTCACTGCTCCTCAAAAAATAGAGGATAAATTGAAATAATTATAAGAAAATATGGTTAAATGTCCAGAAAAGGATTTGGAAACAATATTTTTAAATGCATAAACACTAATTGGAACTATAATTAAGAAGAAGAGACAGTACAATGTTCCAGAAATTTTGAAACTTAAACTTTCCAAAGAAATAATGAAGACTGTATGAGGAAAGAAAATTAAAGAAGTCTGGATATCTATCTATTTGAGCAATCAACAGGACCCGAAGACAGGAGGAGTTTTGGTAGAAAAATCATATTTATTTCAATTGAAACATAGTGGCTAAAAACAGATTGGTGATTTTGAGATAGCTGAAGTTGAACTTATGGTTTGGCGGTGAGCTGAATAGGTCGGTAAAAGGATGAAGTGAGTAGAAGGGCAGAGCAGAGATGAATGACATGGTTGAGCAGATGGGAAAGGATGAATTAGTAGAAGAATAGAACAGAGCTGAATAGCTGGCATGGCAGTGGGCAGTGAGAAGTGAGAACTGGGCAAAGAAGTGGAGGAATGAATTAAGGATAAAATTGAATGAAAGATGCAATTTTACCCAGAGAAGTGAGCGAAAGTATCTTAAATACTGACTTCTTTGATAGAACCGAAGGAGTTCCTCCAAATACAATCAGAATAGACACAAGTGTCAATGCCAATCATTCCTACATCTATTTATAGAAATTTATAACTGACTCCCCAAACATATTTTAAATGGTGGCTAAGTGGTGGCGCTTGTTTGCTACATGTGGTCAACGTGGGTAGTTTCTGGCCAGCTCACTTCTCTTTGTTACCTTTGTTTAACCTGGTATCTCACCACTCTCCAGCAGGTATTCACGTGTTGGTCTCCTGCTGTAGGTGCACAGAGGCTGTTGAGGTGTTGGTGGGGTCATATCTGTGACATGGGTTTAACAAGCTTAAAAGTCAAATGATCAAAGTAGACATTCAAATAATTGGATGTTTGTAAAAATTTTAGGGATGCATGTAAATGGACATAGATTGGGACTTTTGCTACTTTTTTTCTTTCTGTTTTTTTTGGGGGGGGGGGGGTTATGATCTTAGTTCTGGTCTTGGAACTGACTTTGAGGGAATTTGCCAGTTTGCACTGTTCCTCCTGTAAAATTTTGCTGAATGACCCTGAATCTGGGGAATTTCTGTCTTCCCTTGGCAGTATGCTAGCTCTGTGACTCCTACCATTCTTTTCAGCCCCTTGACTATGATCCAAGGTTGTTTTCATTGGTGTCTCTCTAACTGATTTTTAAAGTGATCTAAGAGCTTTGTCATGTTGATATCATTTTGTATCTCTTCTCCATTTCTTCTATGCATATTTCCTAAGTAAAATATCTTATCCTTGTGATTTTTTATTATCGTTCGTTTCCTGTTCAAGTGATATATCTTCATTTAACCAGAAAATGTATACTTAATTTTGTTGACGACTGATGGTTGATAATTTGCTGGTTTTGGGTTGATTGTTTTCTTTGAACACTTCTATATTAATATTTGCATGGTTTGAGTTGAATATCTGTTTATGCATGAATGAGACATATTTAGTGGGAATAGAATTTTTATGATGATGATTGGATTAACATATTTGAGATAATGTTGCAGAATTCTGAATTCTGCAAATCTGGAGCGTGCTTATGATGGATTGTTGTGGACTCTGCGGTATGTTGCTATGATTGACAATAAATGTTTTCTATACAGAATTTTCCTGTTTGGCCAGGTCATATGCATGATCACAAGAGCATGTCGCCTGTGTACTCTAGGTCTAGGAGTTTATTCATTTTCCTTTTTGTTGAGAATATCAAGTTTAGAAATATTGATTAATTATTATTATTATTAGGGATATCGTTTAGTATTTATTAGGATTAGATATGAATATTATATTTTAGGAATATATCTTTAAGATATTATGATTTGATTTGATTTGATTTGATTAGATTAGATTAGGATAGATTCTTGGGTTAGGGTTAGCCTATTAGTTTGCCTATATAAAGGTCTCCTTGTACTCTCTTTTAATCTTAAGGATCAATAATATTAGTATTTTTTCTTGTGCTTTAATGTGATCCTTCAATCTCAACATGGTATCAGAGTTTGGTTGGCTTCTAGGGTTTCTGTTTGGGCTCCAACCTTCATTGCGGTTACTGTACAAAGAGAGAGAGAGAGAGAGAGAGAGAGAGAGTGAAGTTGTGTAGTTGGCCAAAGTCCTCTAGTGGTGACACGTGCCGCCTCTAACGACTGACCAGCCCCCGATCGGCGTATCCCAACGGTCCTATCAGATTTTGGTGGCTAGTGGGCTGCGCGTTGTTCACACGTGCCATGCAGACAGCAAGGCGCCAGCGGCGCGTGGAGCCTCCTCTCCGGCGGTGACAGTGTGTTTCGGCATCGACTTAGAGTTTCTGGCCTGCCCCTGGTGTTTTTAGACTTTGGGTTCGTGGTTTCAGATCTAGATTTGCTCGTTTGCTCTCTTGGTTCCTCTGTTTCAAGTTTTCTTCTCAACTGTCAGATTTGTTCTGGGTATTTTTTTGGTCATCGTTTGGGGTGTTGTTTAGTCCTCGGTGAGACCTCTGGTGTTCGTCTCTGGTGAGATGTTTGGAGTGTTGTTGGGTCCCTGGTGAGACCGTTTGTTGTTGCTTTGGTCCTTGGTGAGATCGTTCTTTTTGGTCCCTTATGAGATCGTTCGTTGCTGGTTTGGTCCCTTGTGAGACCGTTTGTTGTAGCTTCTACTCTGGTTTGGTACTCTGTTGTTCGAGCTCTTGATGAAGCTGGCGGATTATTACCTTAGCCTCTGTTGCTCGAGTTCTAGGCTATAGATCATTATTTTCTTGAAGATCAGTTGCTGCATGTGCAAGCTTCCAGCTTGAGGGGGAGTGTTGAGAATATCAAGTTTAGAAATATTAATTAATTATTATTAGGGATATCGTTTAGTATTTATTAGGATTAGATATGAATATTATATTTTAGGAATATATCTTTAAGATATTATGATTTGATTTGATTTGATTAGATTAGGATAGATTCTAGGGTTAGGGTTAGCCTATTAGTTTGCCTATATAAAGGTCTCCTTGTACTTTCTTTTAATCTTAAGGATCAATAATATTAGTATTTTTTCTTATACTTCAAAGTGATCCTTCAATCTCAACACGTTTAATAATATATTTGTCATTATTGGGGTTCACTTTACTTTGTATATGGAATCAGGCTGGCCTCTAAACACAGTGAATTCTTGTCTGTTTTCTTGCATCTAAAGGAGTTTGCAGGAGCTTTCCTTGGTCCTGTTGCAGCCAAATATAATGCTGGAGATCTCGTCTATGTCATGTTCTACCTTAAATGAGGTCCTTCCCTGAAGTTTGCTTGTTTGTTTTTAAATGCATTCTAAGCCAAATATCTCATATTCCAGCATTTTATATAGAAAAAGAGTTTGGTTTTCAAGTTGAAATTGACGGTGGAAGGTCAATAAGATAATTGCTCATTCATTTTTATATTGCTGGGAGGTGAGGTCGTTATGGAATAAGCAATTCTGGGTCCTTGATATATCAACATGATTATTGTTCACTGATCAGTGCTTTTTATTAAATTTTGATGAATTCTGGGAGAAAATTGTAAGATACATCCAAATATATACACCGAGGGCAATACAAGAGAGTACAAGCTAATAAATGCTAGAAAAACTTTACAATAAAAAAATATTTATAATAAAAACAAGATATTCCTACAAAAGTGTTTCATTAATAAAATTCCCTATACGTTTTTTTTGGGACCGGTGCTATGTATCTGAACTATTTGTGGACTGGGATTTTCTTCCCTGAATTGGCTGCGTTGAGCATTGAAATAATGAAGAGATCCTTACTGAAGAAAAAAGGAATGGAGAATTGTTGAAGGGACAAAATTGCTGGTTCTATATCTCTGATTTATGCTCGTTGAAAATTCTGAATAATCTGTCTTCCCAACCCAAAAGGTTCACCGAAGGAAAAACATATTACTCCCTCCGGTTCTATATATAGGTACACATTCTAGAAGAAACTGATTGTCCCTTTTATCAGTCACTTTGCATAAAAAGATAGACTATTAATTATTTTCTTCCAGTTTTACCCTTTCGCAATTTATGAGGAGATAAGAGTTTGTGTAAGAGAGATGAGGGTTTTTAAAGATGTTACATTTAACAAGGATAAATTGAGAAATTTTTTCTTTTTCAGACAACATCAATAATTTAACTATCTTTTCTTGGTTTCAGTGAGGTAGTTAAACGTGACTTCTATGTAGGACCAGAGGAAGTACTTCTTAGTCACTGAACTCTGGTACTTAGAGACTTTGTAAGTTTATTGAACAAAGAGGGAATGGGAATTTCCTGCACAGATAAGAATCTTTGTCCTATATGTCTATTTGTCCGTCCAATTTATGCTTATTGAAATCTATGAAGAATTTTTCATTCAAATTCAAAAGTGAATATCTGTCTGTTGTTGCTGTTGCTGAACTGAGTCACTTGATCAATAAAACCCACTTGGAAAATTACTCTATTGTTATATTGGTTGGTTACTCTGTCAGGCTGCTAGTTTTCTTTTGTGCTTTAACTTGCTTGGACCAATTATTGCAGTTCATTAATGGCTGGCAACTGATATGGAATACCACAGTGCATGGATTGCCAATATACAGCAATATAACTCCTATTGTAAATTTTTCTTGGAAATTTGATTATTTATTTGATGCTTGTTGTATAGCTTCTTTCTTGCTAATTTTCTGTTTAAATTGTGATTTTAATGAAGGTTGATGTTGCTTTGGCGCTTCTTGGCAACTTGACCTCAAATGTGAGTAAATGATTATACACAATGGGGAATATCATTAAGAAAAAGTCTTCTTACATTTACTTTCTCCTGTCCAGGATCTAATAAATGCATGCGTGATACCCCAAGATGTTTGGGATCTTCAATTATTTAAAAGGCCACCATCAATGTAAGTTACCCTTTTTCCTCTTGCATTTAGATGGTTTGAACCTTGGACCTTTACCACACCCCATCCATCCCTTGCCGCTTGATCTAACTTTAGGTGGCTCCAATGTAAGTTACTTTAATCTTAACTATATCTCTGAAAATATAACTTTTAGATTGTTACTTAAAGCTGTTTTACTTCCCAGCTTTACTCAATTTCCAATTTGGTCCTTGTAGTTTAAATATTGTTATTGTGCTGTTGATTTTATGTGGATATGACCTACCAGGTATTCATGGTTTACCCCAAATTATCTAGCCTTTTAACCTAGGTGGTTACTGTGACACCATATATTTTAAAACGAGGTTTAGCCAAAATTTTTAAAACTTCAAACCTAGCTTTACGTAAACATATAGAGGAATCATGAGCCTTTTGAAACATTTCTAAACCCACAAGAATCCCACCAACCTTGAAAAATGTCCTGAATCTGATATAAATATAATTATCACCTATACGATTACTATCATGGTTTTAATACGATTGGACCATCGGCCCATGATTGAATGCTTTTGCCTGCTTAATGATTGTCGTGGTTGTAAAAACATTGTTACACAAATAAAACAAAAGCATGTCATTCAAGTCACGCAACAAACTGAATTATGTATTATCCATGGGTCTGTTAATGTCTCGAATTCATTTGCATGCATGCATACCATAAATTTTCTTCCAAATTAAATTGTGCTGTCAAATTCTTGGTATGTTTTAGAAGCTAGTTGGTGATCCTCAGGTTATTTAGACTTGAAAATATAGAGATGCTCATGCATTGTGCCTTCAAAGAAAAAAGTAGTTGCCCATTATTCTCGGCTTATGTTATTATTATATTACTGTTGTTATTGCTGTATTCATTTTTAGAGCATAATTTACTGTATATGCAGGCCAACCTTGTATTTCTTCACATGTTACTTTTTGAGGAAGAACTCTCATGTGAGTTTTTCAGTATCTTCGTTTTTTTGACCCTTCTTGACATCTGCTTACCTGATATTTGGATTACTAGTTGTCTCAAAAGCTTAAGAAAATACAGAATAACTTCTACTGTGTAGATTGTGAATTCGGTATAGATTTTTGAAACAGTTAATTCCATCTACAAGGTTCATAAGGTGTGTTCTCTCCAAATTACTTCAAGTTATACAGAGAAACTTACATAAACAAGTTTCAATAAATGCGATCGAAAAATAAAATAAAGAAATTTTAGAATCACCACATTTCATTGCTGGGAACGAACAGAAACTTATGAGGTGCTCCCAGTGGGGACACGAAGATCCCTATTCCCTAGTCACACCGCATGCAGTGTGAAAACATAAATATCAATTCATTATGCTCCCCTTTACCTCACATGTGGTGTGCTGGGTAAAACCTTACCTTTGTTGTCAATGGCATGTAGAAACTCAGAGAGAAAGCCTAGGGGAAAGTGAGAAGGAAACAAAGACGTGTTTGAAATATTATTTTGTAGTTTAAAAGAAACTTACACAAACAGGTTTCAATAAAAGCGATCGAAAGATAAATTCAAAACTCTATTGTGATGTATCTGGCATTAATAATATATATTTCTAAGACTCGGGGAGAACTGTGCAATTTTGCACATCTCTGGGGTAAGGGCAGAGTTATTTACTGTTTTTATATCTCTAGTTATGCAACAAAAAATAAATTAGCGTGCTCTTTTTTTTGGTATGAATAAAGATGCATTTTTTGTATCAATTCCATGCTTTAGTGTCCTTGTTGCGCCCAATATATTTGCTATCTCCATGTCATGCAGGCTGACCTCCGAGATATTTTATATTTAAGGAAGAACCTTTTGAGAGCAGCTTTGAGTCATCTTAATTGGAAGGTGTGGTTGCTTTAAATTATCATACAAAGTACTGTAGTCCTTCATTTTGTTGACTAGTAAATAAACAATATATTGGCACAATTTGGAACCCTGTGTGAATGTTTTTTGTTCTCCTTTTATTCAATGCAGGGATCTTTAACATTAAATGAACAGATGGTTTTGTTGCTCCCTACAGCTGTGTATGCTCTTTGTACCGGTCATGCTCCTTTTACGCAATGCTTTAAAGAATTTCCTTTGTTGTCCTACTCTTTGGATATTGCTGAGGTTCTATATGACTGTCATAAGGTGTGGCTTAATCACTCTTGCCTACTGCCTGCTGTCTTTGTTTTTGTCCATCATTTTACTTAATGTATTCCCTAAGAAACTAAATTTTGATTTTGTTTATAGATAGAAAACCCTAAACACCAGAGTCTACATGATTTTTTGGATTGCTCTGTGGAAGCTCTAACCAAGATTGACGGCGGTTCTAAAGTTGAGGTGCATATCTGTCAGTTTATGCAAGTCTTATATGAATTTGAATAACCCAATTATCCAATTTCAGGTTTTCCAACCACTGAGTAATCATCTAGTACATCTTCCTCTGGAAATAAGTAACCAGCTATTGCTTGAAATGGAGACCTCCATTCTTGGTTCTCTTGTGGTAGAGGAGATTAAAGAGAGACAGTTACCTGATGTTTTCTTCTTTTGTTCTCTTTTGTCGAACTTTCTCTATGGGTCATTTTCCACAAGGTTAGTCATGTTATATTATAGTCATCTTCAATTTTCACCATTATTTTTGGTTCAAGGTTCTGGTTTATACACCTCTGTCTGTTGATCATTTTCTTATTCAGGTTCATTGTCCCATTACTTTGGCTGTACTTGTAATATTTTGGCATGATGCCTTGTGTTAACCCTGAATATGAGGAGTTATGCCTTGTGTTGTTGGAGGGCTCCGCATCCCATGTGGGGTATATAGAGGTGTATAAACCAGAACCCTGTTATATACCTCATTGGTAGCATTCCATGCCATGCTATTCAATGTGGGGCTTGGACATCCCATAATACCATAGGTTCCATTAGTAACTTTGGACATTTTTTATTTGGCATGTCCATATATTTTACTATACTTCATCGCTTACAATTAGTGGGTTGGCTTTATAGCTTTTTGCGTAAAACATTTGACTAGTTGAATTATGCCAATTGTGTCAGCTTCCTATGTAAGCACGATTGTAGTAGGTTTCTAAATTTGACAATGCCATCTCACTTGATTTCTTCCATCAATTTTCTTTTGTCTGATATTTTAATCAATATGTGTTTTTTATTTCGATTTAGGAAAACAAATGTTGCATTTCTCTCAAAATTAAGCCAGTACCTGCTGTTGATGCTTGATTATGCTGTCAATATTATTCAGCAAGACAATGATTTCCGGTCCCTCAGTTGCCTAAGTAATGATTCTACCTGTGATGAAAGAAGATCCATGGTTGCTTCTATTCGGAGCTTTCTTTCTTCACCTCTATTTAATGAATGGATATATCAAAAGGTAATGGAGTTTTCCTCATTAGGTGAGGTAATCCAATATGTGGAGAGACTCTTGAAAGCACTTGTTAAATTATATGAAGATTATTCTCAGCGTATAATAAACCTCCAGTCTGACATATTTGCGCAAGACATAGCTGCAACTGATGGTATTCAAAGCTCTTCACCATATGATAGCAGCAAAATTAGGATTATGGATGTGGAATTGGATGTTGACAATGATTCTGGAGATGTGGATATATTGACAGTTGGGAAAAATGTTACCAGTGGCATTACATTTTCTGCTGAGAAATGGAAAATGGGAATGATATCACTTATTTCCTGCTTCTTCTGTGTTTCACAAGTTATTACATGGGACATGCTGTTCAATTTATTGGAGAATGAATCTGACCTGAAGGTTCTGTTCAAACACAGTTGCAATGGCTTACTATTCAGTAATTCATTAATTCAATGTTTTTCTTAAGTGAATTCTTTTTTCCCTTTGTTAATTCTTTTACTCTCAAATTCAGGTGAGAGGAAAAATATTGTACCATCTCTGTCAGCATCCTTACTGGTCATCTTGTGCAAAGTTTATGCAATTGGTATGGGAATAATTGGATCTATAGTTCAGTAGCTTATATCACAATTTTCTTTTTGAAGAAAAATTGCATGGTTCTAATTATCTTCAATATTTTTAGCTAATACTTGTCTTTTGCAGGTTAATCTAATGAATGATACGATTGAAGAGCATATTAGAATGAAGGTTGATTGTGTTAATGTACTGGCTGCTGCCCGTGGTTTACTATCTACTTTGTCATTGTTGGATGCAGCCGGTAAAGAAAACTGTGGCCTATATTTGAGGGAAGATGAAACTAATCAGGTAATTTCAGATTTCATTATATTTTTGTTGGAAGGAATAGACAATTGGTCCTTGTAGTTTGCAGATAGGATATTGTTAATCATACAGAATGAGATTTTAAAAGCGCAACTAGGGCTTGCATTGAACCTTCATGAACCCGGCTTGATTTGATCTTTAAAAAGAAAACCCAATGACCCTAAAAATGACTGGGCCAGATTGGACTATTGGGTTAGACTGGGTCTCAGGTTAGGACCAAGCAGTCCAACCTAGCCTAGCATTCCTTATATATATATATATATTATTAATTTACATGCTTGTTTCTTCTCCATTCCCCAAATTTAACCTAAATCTTCAATCAATTCCTCCTATTTTGCATTGCCAAATGCAGCAGCCAAACTCCCCTCCCTTGTCTTTGTTGACATCAAGCTAGCAGCTAGCTCCACAGTCGTGATGCCTAACTCATCAAGGCTGTCATTTCACAGCCTTACAAAATTTATATTCCCAAGTGCAACAACATTGCCATCTCCTTTGAAGACACCATTAGCAAAGGCTCCAATTGCATCAATGAAGCTAGCTGATTGCTGGGTCAGGCTTCAGGTTGGTGCCCAACCCAGCTTGGGCTTCCCTACGTGCACCCCTAACTGTACAACAATGCTAATAAAAGTTAAAGGCAGATTTTTATCTTGATTTTATGTGAAATCATGATATATAGAGAAAATTTGATTTGGTTAGGTCAACAATAGCAGGTCTGTGGTCCAGGTTCAAGGGAATAGGTGTTGGGAGTTTTGGAGGCAATTTCAAGGTTGCTGTTACTGTCCAAAAATAGCTGTTTGCTCTCAAATTTTTCCCTTGAATGGGTATTTCAGGATAGGAGGGCTGGGTTTTCTAGATGGTTGCATTCTTAGTGACAGAATTTCTTTAAAGTTGCAGATTAGCATTGGTAGCCTTTTTGAGTAAGGAATAGCCGGGGGGCTATGCCTTTAATGGAAATTTCAAGGTCTTTTTTGGTTCTAAAATTTTATTTTTCACGGAAGTGGATTATGCATGAATTCTGATTTGTGATTCTGTGGCTGTTGAGGTATTGTTTAGGTGTGGAACTAACATGTTCTTTGGAATCATATATCTTGAAACTTTTGATGTTGGTTTTAAACTGATTTTTTGCCTTCCAAACTGGCATCTATTGTTACACTGACATTTCCCTTTATCATGTTGTAGGTGGAGCTTTCTACCCCCCCGGGGGGGGGGGGGGGGCTCTTTTTTGTTTGTTTATTTATTTTAATTGACTTTGTTTTTCCCCCTCACAAACAAACCAGTCCTTTTTTGAATAACATTCTGACTGACATGATATCATACAAACTGACATCCCTCGCCATCATGATTTGTGGTAGAGTGTTCTTTACTCAATTAAGGTGACATTCCTTAATTCTGATTTTTCCCCTTGCAGTGCTTTCTATTACTAGGAAATTTGGTGCAGAAACTCGCTGAATTGGATCTTGATTGGTTTGGACGCATGAAACTGGTTGATTGTATCTGTGATCTTGTTCTACTAAGTCCACAAATTGGTCAGGTGAGTTTTCACACAGCTAAGATACTCCTCATTTTCACGGAATTGCTGCCTGTGAGGTACATATACAGACATAAGAACATGATAGATGCAAAATTGAGGAGTGTATTGGAAGTTAAGTAGACGAGAAGTTGGAAATAATATTAAAATAACACAAAAACTTGTTTAGAATGAAACAGTAAACAAACAGGCGCATGCAATCACTAATGTGTTTTTTAATTGTTTTAGTTACAGAAAAAGCATACATCATTGGAGGACAACTTATCCTTTAAAAGCATGAAGATAACAACATAAGCAGCAAAGAAACTAACATTAGTGAGAGCTTTCCAGTTGTTTGTGTTAAACCACAAGGGACTTCTGCTTGTTGAGTTTGAAGGATCACATTGAAGTATAGGGAAAATACTCTGAAATATTATTGATCCTTGAAATAAAAGAGAATACAAATACGCCTTTATATGGGCAAATTAATAGACTAACCCTAACCCTAGAATCAAATCATAATAATAAAATATCCATTTCTAATCATAATAAATACTAAATAATAAACATTAACCCTAATAATATTAATTAATTATTTTAATACTAAACTTGCTATTCTCAACACTACTCATAAAAGGGCAAAAGAACCATTTGTTGAAACCCAAAAGGCAGCTGGAAAAAATAATCCCTTCCTGGAGATGCAACGGAAGAAATTTCTGTCCATACAGTATATGCCACTAACCACAAGCATGCTAATAAGGTTCTTTACTAAAAGGCCTTCTGCTCCTTATTGGTGTCAAAATCCCTGAACGAACTTGCTGACAATTGGAAAATCCCACTTTTCATTAAACAGCATCCTATCAAGCCACATCCCGATGTAAGAAAATGGGCTATTTGTCTCTCAACTCAAATTATACTCAATCGATTTGGTAAATAGCCTTACTGGACCTACAAATCTGAGGCATCTTATTAAGAGCTATAGTCATGAATCTGAGATAAGCTTGAGGAGACTAATCTTGCAAGCTCATTAGAGATAAGAAGCAAAGATGCAATAGAGGCAGAGTTGCATTTCTGTTAGATTGTAATCATAACTCAAAATGTTACAAGTACCAGTATAGCCTATGGCTTATTTGATATTCACTGGAGATTGGAGTGCTGACTCTTAATTCTGTGACAAAATTTTTGGTAAAGGCAAAAGGTTATTTTTGATTGTATGCTGGTAATTTATCCTCCTCACTTTAAATTTTCCTTCTATGTATTAAAGCTTCCTTTATATGTCAAAAATATTGTATACCAGTAATTTATGCAAGTTTAAAAACAGAATGCTGGCTAGTTGCATAAACCTGTTTAGAGAACGTTGGCATCTTTCAGTTGCATGCTCTGGCTCTGTGTAGTTGATAGGTCTTGAGAGGCTTTTGTAAAGAGTTAATTAACTTCCCGCATCTTATAGATGGAAATACCTTTAAAAATAATGAGTATGGTTTGGTTGTGAAGCCACAAACACTATTATCATGTTTGATTCCCTTGAAGATGTGGCCACTATAATGGTCCAACCAAAAGCGCTAGGGCATACAATAGGCCATAGCCCCCATAATCAACAGCATTTGGCTTCCCTTGCCATTATCGTTATCATATGATCATGAGAAACTGGTTGAAAGTTTACGTATAACTCCAAACAAATTTTTGAAAGGAAAGCTGTCAGCCAACGATGTAGAAATAAATAGGTTACTATTTTTAAACTAAAAGTGAAAATAGCACGTCAAGAGAAAGCGATGCATGTCTGTAGCATGTCTCGTCATAATTCTATTCAGTATTGTTGTCCAAACCAAAGACTCAACCTTAAGGGAGATTTTAGTACACTAAATGAGATTTATTTGTATTGCTTCTACATCTCTTGGTTTGACATTGTTTAGTGTTACCTATCGTAGCAGACTATGATTGAGAGGTTGCTTATGAT
This sequence comes from Inga oerstediana, assembly GCA_963210345.1. Classification (NCBI taxonomy): domain Eukaryota; kingdom Viridiplantae; phylum Streptophyta; class Magnoliopsida; order Fabales; family Fabaceae; genus Inga; species Inga oerstediana. The sequence goes on from OY723410.1 coordinate 5,161,974, forward strand.
GCTCCAAGATATGGATTTTCGAGTAAGGTTATTCTTGGCAAGAAGGATTGGTGTTCTTTTCCAGACATGGAGTGGTCATGAAGAGCTATTCCAAGACATTTGGTTGGTTGCATTTGAAACTCTGTATATATGATATCAAATATTAGTATGATGTTCATCATGACATTCTTTTAATGAAAAGGTTATTGATAAAAGTTAAGTTATTTATGTTCATTATTTTACTTGGTCTTACTTCCTTGTTAAGATTTTTTGAGTTGTTGGGATTAATGGATTTTTTTGGTGGTTTTCTTCTATAGTCATAGTGGAGATTATTTTCCCTTTCGTTGGTGTGTAGTTTGTGCCCAAGTGGGACACCCTGAATTTTCTCTTAAACGACCTTTTCCATAAAATGATGTTTACTGTCACCCTTTGGTTATTTTGCCAGTTCAAATTTTGGTGTCCCATTGGTGATTTATTCAAAAGGAAAAGTGGTCACAGCAAAGGAGGTACTGGCTGCCGGTTGTCAGTCTCAAACTGCTGTGGAAACTGTTCTCCTTACTCTCATGCATCTTGCCTTGCAAAGTGACAAGATAGAATTGGAGGTAACTAGTAGATTGTAATATTTGATTGTGTTGAAGTATGAAAAATGTACTTTATTTTTTATTTCTGTAAATAGATTGGAAGTTAAGGGCATTATAATGTATTTATCTTATCTCTAGAGACATTTTTGTATTAGTTCTTTGCCTCATGCCCTGAAATAGAGGCCTCCCTATTTGTAAGTTATCAGGACATCTGTCTGTTCAAGGATAATACAAATTCTGTAACTCTTTCTGATCAATTTTCTGCTGTTTTTCTTTTCTTGTTCTCATTGTGGCCTTTTGGGAGTGCATCTTGTTGACACCTACCTTGGTGAAGAAAGCAAATTGTGTGTTCTCTTCTTGTTTTATGATTCTTTATCGTTGGGGGTTCTTTTTCGTATGTTGCACTTTGGAGAGGCTATTATTATTATGCTTACTTCTTTTGGGACATGCATTCCTTTTAAATTATAAAGGAGCTCTTTGGTTGTATTTATTTGGTGATTGCTGGTGGCACATGCAGGCCGTGTTTATGATATGTGTGGTTTCAGCCATTGACCCTTATCATAGGTAAAAGAATTTCCTCTTTTTTTTTATTTGAATCATTTTGAATATTTAGCACTGGTTACTTACGCCAGCACTGTTCTCTAGGGAATTGGTATGTGCCATACTCGACAATCTTTCTAAAGAACTCCAGTACATGACTAGAACGAAGGTAATTGTTGTGTCTCTCTTTCATTATTTTAATCAAACATGTCAAATGACTATTGGAGGTTACAGATTAATCATAATTTTTATGAGATAGTTTCTTTTGTTATCTTTGCCAGGCCCTCTGTACCAGGTGTGTAGTTTTACTAAATATCATTATCAACTATTTGAATTGAAAAATATTCAGGTTTTCTTAAACTGTTTAAAAAAGTAACTTGGATCTTACACCTTGTCAAACAACGTCTTCAGTCAAGAGCTTAACTTTTAAACTATCAAAATTGAAGATTTTGACAGATCAGCACTCTAAAAGCCCTCTGGCTCTGTTTTTATTCAAGAGATTATGGGTACATAAAGAATGAGGTGATAGCAAAATAACTGACTACTTGGATATGGAGGTGACTTCTAATCCATCGTAGATAGGAAAACTAAATAATTCCAATTACATATAAAGATATTGACTATAAATGAATTCTAGATAAGGTAATGGACAAACAAATCAATTAAATAAGTTGATGCTAAACTACAAACTAGAAACCACTATCACCTACACAAGTAATCTGAACGTTTCAAGCAAATTTGTTGTCCTTTTCTTTTTAAACCACTTAAAACTGATGTAGTGGGCCTGAGATTTGTTAAAACAAAAAAATCATGTTCAAAATGCAAAACAGTTAAAGGAATTTAATCCTTTTTTCTTGGGACCCCATATGCAGTACCTGGAGGAGCTTTTGGGACCTATTCTATTTTGCTGGGTTGCTTGTGGTGTAAGCTTAGTTGCACTTGCTGAGGTAATATGCTCATTCTGGTTAATTTAGTCTAAATAACTATCTTGGAAGCAGGGTGTGAAATTAAGATACTAGTTTTTTAGTTAGTATGTTGACACACTGCTGATGTCATTTTGATTTATTTTTACTAATGGTTCGAAGTCTGTGTGTATGTATTGATGATATTGCTGTATTTTCTGAGTTATTATATATTATTATGTTAGTTGAGGAGCATGCCTTGTCTTTCTTTTCTTTGTGTAATTTATTCAAAAAAGTCTGATGATATTTCTAGGTGCCAGATTGTTGAACTAGAGGAATGGCTAGAGCAAGTAATTGTATACCTGATCATTATGACATAGGAGATCACTTGTGAAATTATCTTAAGTAATAACAAGGTGCATTAGTAGTCCCAATAAGGGGGAACATATACGATTTAACAACACTAACAATATGCTTTATTTCACTAAGTAAGGTCGGTTCTATGTGATGAATAAATGCACAAGTTCTAGTGCACAAGGCTCTCATCAAGTGGGGTTTGGGAGGGGTAGATGTAAAAACATCCAGGACTGTTACCATCAATCAATCTCTCGTGTTCTTATTATTAATATTCAACAAAAGAATGATTTCTGAGATAGATCATGTAGATGATTGATTAACCCTGTCGTGTGAGTTTATCAAAATACTAGGACACTAAATATGCAATATAGTAGTGCAACCTAGGTCGATTCTCTTGAGGAGCTAGAAATCCTTAAATCTCAATTGTAAAAGCACTAAAACAAATTAAGTGAATGAGTTCATCTTGCTGAATTATTGGTGAACATATATCCTATTTCCTACTATTTATTGATTTTTCAGAGTTAAGAAATGAAAATGACAGAAAACAGAATTCTGATGTTGAAGATATCAAGTTTCAAATAGTCTTTCCTAAGAACTTCACCTAGCCTTCATTGCCTATCAATTAATTTGAGCTATTCCAGAGGCAAATATCATATCATGTTTCAGCGATGGATAAATTGCAACGTACTTAAAACTCCTAGATGAACACTGAACAGCAGTCATTCCAAATCATTCAACTCAGCAATAATACTCAATTCTAACGAATTAAAGATTACAACTAAATTTACTCTGAATCAAGAGCATTAAACACCTAAGTTCGTCACAATCAATGAATCCTGGATTCAATAATCCTAAAGAAACATGAAATCAGAGCGTCCTAGACTCATATTTACAAGTCTGAACAGATACAAGATAAATCTGAATCTAGCGAGAGTGAATTGAATAACTCCCTTTTCAGGTTCACAGGCTCTGGCATCGGTTCACTTCTTAGGGAAGAGAAAATGTTCAGCTGCTCATCGATTTTGAACCAGCTTCAACGAACTGGAAAAATGCTTCGCCCATAGCTGCTTCGCTGGAATCCCGAGAATAACCGGCGATTCAGAACTGAAGTTGAGTGGTTGAGAGATCGTGCTTCCGTCTGTCTCCCCTCCAAGTTATTTTTTCCGGCGCCCCTCTCAAATGACGGAGATCCCCAAAGTATTTTCCAACGCGTTTTCCAGTAGCCAGTTTTTTTCTCCTCTCGTTCCCAGATCTCCCTCTTCTTTTTTGTTTCTTTTCCAAATCAGATTTTATGGCCGGGCCCCACCAAGCATTTTTACAAAGAGTTAGTATTAGCTTTAAGATCATCTTTGAAAAGTCTTCCTGTCCACGTGTCAAGAAACAGAGATCACAAAAGACCAAAATACAACCAGCTGGATTCCTCTTGTTTACATATCTACGTGGCACCTTGGTTAATTCCAATTAACTTTCCTTCATCTCATTCCCTATTGTTCCAGCATTTTGCCAATTCTCTTATTTTAACCTGCATTAATTATAAATGCTCAGAAGTATCATTGTGCTCTCAATTAACCAATAATGCTATTCTTTTCAACCATAAAATGCACAACAAACTCATGAAATCCCACAGAAAATATAGCAATAAAATGGATTTATCAAAGATATGAGATGAAATTGGATTTTTTGTTATGTTGAGAATCTTGAAACAAGTACATAAAAATACAACAACAAAATGGAGTATCACAAATAGAATAATAACTGAAATGTGTATATATATATGCGAGAATCGGATATCTAGCGTCAATATGGATTGCATGATATCATTAGGCTCTAGCCACATCTTTTTTAAGGGATAAAAACTATATGTTCAACTCTCCTCATTGGCGCCCTTTATAGTGTTCTTTGCACATGTCTGAATTGCCTTAATTGATCTTTTAACATTTTGTCCTTGATAGATGCCATGCCAACTTTTTCTTGCATACAATTATTGCAGATCTTGCCATTTCTGGTTTTACAACACATCTAGCTCAACACGATCATCTTTACTATCCCTATTTTTTTGCTCATGTTATCTATTCAATACCCAACATTTACTATCATATATTGTTGGTCTTACAGCAGTTCAATGAAATTACCTTTTAGGTTAAGCAGGTTGTTTACAGTTAGAAATTTCTCTTGATGCTTTTTTCCATTTCAACAACCCAGCTTGTATCCTATGTGTAGAATCCCATAATTATAGGAATCCCATGATTATAGGGATTGATAATTAGGATTATCATTTCAGATTCTTTCCCGATTATATAGTGATTGTATAGCATCAAATCAGGATCTCATTAAATGATCCGATTCTCTCTTTATGTATAAATGTAATCGTTGCCTCACTAAATAAACTTGATCCCAAAGCCCTTCGATGTATCTTTCTTGGCTACTCCAATTCTCAAAAGGGATATAGGTGTTATGACCCGGTCTCCAAACGTCTCTTCATTACCTGTAATGTCACATTCCATGAGAATACGCCCTATTATTCCTCGTCTACAATTCAGGGGGAGAGAGATGGTGAATTCCAGACACAAGAGACACCAGAAGATGACTTGACCTTTACAGTTTATACGCCTACCCATATAGAACCCAATCCTAATACCTCTGATAATCCTGATACCTCGGGTGATCTGGTCCAAGGGGGAGACACAAACAAGTGGGGTAAAACCTACATACGACGTCATAAAAGTGGTAATGAGCCACAAACTATTAGCACTCACCAAGAGTCAGAACCGGAAGCAGGTCAAGAGGAAACAATGGTAATGGAGAGTTCTGACCTTGATCTTCCCATTGCAGTAAGAAAGAAGCCCAGATCATGCACCCGGCATCCCATTGAAAGGTTTGTTTCCAATAAGGCCCTTTCATCCAAATACAGGGCATTTGTCTCTCATCTTGACAATATCAGGGTACCAGACACAATTGACGAGGCGATGGCTATACCTGAATGGAGGCAAGCTGTCTTGGAAGAGATAGAAGCCCTTAAGCGTAATAAGACATGGGATGTAGTGGATCTACCACGAGGAAAAAGCTTGTTGGATGCAAATGGGTATTCACTCCTAAGTATAAAGCAGACGGAACTCTTGAGAAATACAAAGCTAGATTGGTTGCAAAAGGTTTCACCAAAGTATATGGGGAAGATTACACTGAAACGTTTGCACCAGTGGCCAAGCTGAATACAATTAGAATCCTCTTATCTATTGCAGTCAACCTAGATTGGGATCTACACCAACTCGATGTAAAGAATGTCATTCTCAACGGAGAACTCAAGGAAGAGGTGTATATGAAATTACCTCCAGGGTTCCCAGGGAAGAAAGCTAATCAAGTCTGCAAGCTCAAGAGGTCATTATATGGATTGAAGCAATCTCCATGTGCTTGGTTTGATAAATTCACTTGGGTCCTTAAGAGACATGGATACACGTAAGGGCAGAGCGATCATACCTTGTTCTTTAAACATCATAAGGGTAAGATGGCTGTCCTAGCAGTATATGTTGATAATATAGTCCTTACAGGAGATGATGAGGTAGAGATCAATCAAATCAAGGGAGCCCTTGCACGAGAATTTCAAATCAAAGATCTTGGAGAGATGAAGTACTTTCTTGGGATGGAAGTTGTCCGGTCAAAAGGAGGAATTTATATTTTCCAAAGAAAGTATATACTAGATCTTTTAAAGGAAACAGGGATGACAGGTTGCAAGCCTAGTGACACACCTATTCGGGTTGATAAAATAGATGAAGAAGCAAACCTTGGCAAGGGTGTGGACATAGGGAACTATCAGCGAATGGTGGGCAAACTAATATACTTGTCTCATATCAGACCAGACATCACATTTGCCGTGAGTGTGGTCAATCAGCACTCCCATGATCCTAAACAAAAGCATCTAAATGAAGTATACCGGATCCTTCGTTATTTGAAAGGATCTCCAGGACGTGGCTTACTGTTCAAGAAGTCTGATAAACGGAATATAGAATTGTTTACGAATGCTGATTGGGCAGGTGATCAAGATGACAGGAAATCCACATCTGGATATTGTATGTATGTGTGGGGTAACTTGGTCACATGGAGAATTAAAAAGCAAAGTGTAGTTGCATGAAGCAGTGCTGGGGCGGAATACCAAGTTGTAGCACTGGGAATTTGTGAAGGTATATGGATAAAATGTATTCTTGAAGACTTAAGGAAATGCATTAATATGCTAATTAAGGTCTATTGTGATAACATGGCTGCAATCAATATTGCCCACAATCCGATACAACATGACAGAACCAAGCATGTTGAGATAGATAGACATTTCATAAGAGAGAAGGTTGATGAAGGCATCGTTGATCTACGATATATACCGTCCAAGGAACACGCCGTAGACATCCTCACTAAAGGACTACCTAGGGACAAGTTTGAATATCTTATTGGCAAGTTGAACATGATTGATATCTATAGTCCAACTTGAAGGGGAGTGTAGAATCCCATAATTATAGGAATCCCATGATTATAGGGATTGATAATTAGGATTATTATTTAAGATTCTTTCCCGATTATATAGTGATTGTATAGCATCAAATCAGGATCTTATTAAATGATCTGATTCTCTCTTTGTGTATAAATGTAATCGTTGCCTCACTGAATAAAACACACAACAATTATCCTCTCATCTAATTCTCTTCACTATGCATAACATCCCCATCAATTTCATTGTCATTTTGTAAAATCTATCCTAGATACTTGAATTTTGACCCTTGTGGTATGATTTTTTCATTTCTTGTATGTGTAGGGGGAACATGTACAATATGCTAAAATATTATTAAATAAGGCCATGCCAACTTAGATCATGTTGTGTGGCGTCCACAATTGAATGAAGATCTGAGTGAAATTTAATTTATTATTTATAGCCATGCCAGCTTGTCTGAAGACCTTTGGCAATCATTTGGTGTATTATGATGAACTTTTCTTGGTGTAAAAACTGACTGTTTTGCAGGCAAGAAATCTCTTTGTACCAGATGCTGAACCAGATCATTTTCTTCAGTATTGTTGTCACTGGATTCTTCCCTCCTTGCTACTTCATGAGAACAGTTCTGACCTCAATTGGATTGCCAATGTATGAGCAACTTCTAAAAATATGTAGTCTGTTTAGTATTGATGAAGAAAGTTATAATTCCCATTTGAAATATTGAAATTTATTTAATATCATGGAGATATATAATTGGCATCAGGATGTGATGAAATATTTTGCCTTATTTGTTTGTTTCCCATTGCACATTGGGATGCTAGGAATTTCTTTTAATTATAGTTTTGAACTCTTTATCTTCTAATATACTTGTGCTTTCCATTTTTTATTTTCTCTAACAGGGATTCTTTTTGCAGGTTGTTTGTCAACCTTTGACAGTTCTCATAAAAAATCATTTTGCATCCATATTTTCAGTTTGTGTAGCTTTACATTGCAGCAAGAAGCCTGGATCAGAAAAGGGAACACATGTACTTCAGAGCTCCATTCTGCATTTTGCTCAGATATCTGAGGATGAACGGGACAAACTGATAAAGAGTAATATGGTCTGCTCCTCTTCATTTTGCTTTAAATGCTCTTTTCCCTTAATTTTACTCACATGCATATTCTTTATTCTTCATTCATATAACTTATATAGGCTGAGGATTGCTTTTTTAAGTGTGGAAGATAATTCTAGCTTCCACTTTACGCCAATTAGTGTCAAGTATTGCATTTTGTTAGTATCCATTGACATTTGTATGTATTAGCAAGATTTTCTTTTACAAATTAATACATTTAATCGTCATTTTCTTCCATTGTATCATCCTGCATCTTTTGTACTTGTAGGTATCTATTGTCAGCAATATTCTATCTTTGTCCTCTTGTTCACCAGACCCTGTAGTCCCTTTCTTTTCCAGAGAGATTTTGTCAAGTGCAATTCAAACAGTTGTTGATGGTTTCATTGAAATGTGAGTTTTATTACCTGCCAGTATATATCTTCTGTGTGAGTTTGGAGCTTGAACTTGACTTGATATTATATAATGATGCAGGGTTGACAATCATACAAATGCTGGCATTGCTGACAAGATCAACATTTTCCGTCCTGATAGAGTTTTCATGGTGATTTACTAGTGCATGGGACTCAGTTTTCACTTCCTAAAATTTTCTTTCTTCTTGGCTTTATCTAATGAATCTTGATATTTTTATCAGCAGTTTATGGTCGAAATTCATTATAAAATTGCAGCAGCAATTCATTATAGGCATAAATGCCATCGTCTGGCTGGAATTGAGGTGCTTATAAGTATTCTTGCTCATAGAGCTGCTGTTCCAAGCACAACCTAGTAAGTTTATGGCAAGAGACCTCAGATGTTACACGATTGACAGTTGAATACTTGCAACCTAGTTTGTTTACTTGATTGACACGGTTGTCGTTTCAATTCTAGCTTCTTCTAACAGTGTGTGATGTCTTATGTAAGTACTGTACTTACTCCTGTAATATTCATGATCTCACAATGCTTCCAAGATGGAAGCTTATTGCAGTAATTTAACTGTCATGTCAGTAAGGTAACCTTGAGAACCCAAAAAATTGTGCAATATTCAGTTTGTACTTTCAATTAGTAAATTGTCACCTAGCATAATGACTTTAGCTAAGGACATGGTCAGTCCAGATTCTATTATGGCAAATCTGACTTTATTACCATAATTCTTATGAGCAGCAGGATCTTAGTTTATAAATGAAGAATTATTGTCTACTAAACCACCTTTATTACCTGTCCGTAGCTTCAATGTCTGGACCACTGTTACCTTACCCTACTAGCTTTTGATGTTTTCTTTTTGTGGAGTTATAAGAAGAATATTCTGAATTTCTTGTTTATTCATGTACACAAGAGGGTATTTATACACAAGAGGGGAGCCTTAGTGTTAATGGCTCATTATAATAATTGATTTCTTAAATTGTAATCATCCCTAATCCCTTATTCTTTGTGATACTAATTGATTTTGAATATGTACAATAATATATTAATATTTCCTAACACTCCCCCTCAAGTTGGAGCATATGTGTTAATCAAGCCCAACTCGTTATAAAGGTAGTCGACATGATTCCCATTTAAAACTTTAGTTAGACGATCGCCTAATTAGTCACTCGACCGCACATGCCCCGTAGAAATAAAGTTCTCCTTGATCTTATCTCGAACAAAGTGGCAGTCGATATTGATGTGTTTCATACGTTCATGAAACACAAAATTAGAAGCTTTGTGTAGGGCAGCCTTATTATCACACCACAACTTCACAGGCAATGACGTGGCAAAGCTAACCTTCATTAATTGGTAAATCCTCATAATTTCCTGTACTGACTGAGCCAATACTCTATACTCAATTTCTGCATTAGATTGAGATACTACATCCCGCTTCTTGCTTTTCCAGGATACCAAATTTCCACCCACAAACACATAATATCCTGTGGTAGACCCCTAATAGCTTTTGATCCCCATGATCAGCATCACAAATACATTCAATCTTGGCGTGCCCATGATTTGTATAGAGTATAGCATGACTAGGTGAGCTCTTCAATTAATGTAAGACAAGCTCCAAGACTTTCCACTGAGCAATGGTTGGTGCTGTCTTGAATGGCTAAGCACACTAATTGGAATGTCACATCAGGGTGAGTCATTGTGAGATAGTTCAATTTCCTAATCAGTCTATGGTATCTTTCAGGATATGCAAATGGTTTGATCTTTTTAGGATCAACCTTTTTCCTCACACCCTCAGGTAGCTCATCAAACGGTATTCTGTCATTAATGTTAAAAAAAAGGATTAGGAATAATGGGAAAGTTACTTGGTGCTGCTCAAAGTTTCCCGGTTTCTTTCAGCAGGTCAAGAACATATTTCCTCTGTGTCAAGAAAATGCCTTTCTTGTTTATCATAACCCCTACTCCCAGAAAGTACTTTAGCGGACCCAAATCCTTCGTTTAGAACTGAGAGTTAAGAAAGGCCTTGAGTGGTGAGATTTCCGATGTATTGCTACTTGTGATCACAATGTTATCAACATATACCACTAAGAGAATCATGCCTGCATCCGTTTGTTGTTAAAACACAGAGTGATCACACTTACTCTGATTCAGACCAAATTTCTTAACCACATAGCTAAACCTGTCAAACCAAGCACGAGAGCTCTGCTTTAAACCATATAAAGACTTCTAAAGATGGCATACCTTCCCATGCTTTCCCTGAGCAACAAAACTAGTTGGTTGCTCCATGTAAACTTTCTCGATCACCATTCAAGAAAGCATTTATGACATTCAACTGATGAAGATCCCAACCATAAGTTGCTGCTATAGAAATGAAGAGGTGAACAGAGGACAATTTTGCCACAGGAGAGAAGGTTTCCGAATAGTAAATATTGTAGGTCTGAGCATATCCCTTGGCAACTAATTGAGCTTTCAAATATTCGAGGGTGCCATCAACTTTCGTTTTAATCGTGAATACCCACTTACACCTAATAGCCTTCTTGCTAGGAGGTAAATCAACGAGAGTCCAGGTACCTGCCTTATCAAGGGCCTTCATCTCTTCCATCGCAGCACGCCAACCGAGATGGGCCAAGGCTTGGTGGAAATTAGTGGGAATAGTGATAGAGTCTAAGGATGCTATGAAGGAACAAGATGGAGAAAACAGGTGGTTATAGGAAACAAACGAAGAAATAGGATACGTACAAGTACGTTTACCTTTATGTAAGGTAATGGGCAAGTCATCAAAGCATCAGGAGTATCAGAGGTATTAGGCATTGTTTCTAGTACAGGGGCAGGTTCATTAGCAGGAGTGGGGAGAACTTGTTCCGGATTAGACACCGAAGCGGGCACTGGTGGGTCATGAACTTGATCAACTATATCACTTTCCTTGGTATGTTTCTGATAAACATGATGGAGAGGTGCTTTAGCAAATGCCAGAATAGACGCTTGCACTAGTGGTAAATGAACTTGATACACCAAGATATCATCAAGACCTTCGACTATGTCAGAGGATTCAGATGGAGTAGAGGAAGGAAAGAACGGAGTCGACTTATGGAAGGTGACATCTGTAGACACAAGATAACAACGAAGAGTGGGAGAATAACACTGATAACCCTTCTGAACTCTAGAATACCCAAAAAAGACACTTAAGAAATTTGGGATCAAGTTTTGTAATAGTGGGATGCACATCTCGAATGAAATAGACGCACCCAAAGATTTTTGGATCAACAGGAAATAAGGGGTTGGAAGGAAACAGAGTCGTGTAAGGAGTGTCACTACTGAGAATAGGAGAGGACATACGATTGATAAGAAAACATGCAGTCGACACTGCATCAACCCAAAAAGGCTTAGTAACTTGTATTTGAAACATCAGAGCCCGGACAGCTTCTAATAAGTGCTGCTTTTTTCGTTTTGCAACAGCATTTTGTACTGGTGTATTTGCATTAGAGGACTGATGAATCATGCTATGCTGTAAAATATTGTTTTGAAATAGGGTAGAGAAATATTCTTTGGCATTATCACTCCTTAAGGTTTTTACAGATACACTAAACTGAGTTTGAATTTTAACATAAAAATTGCAAAAGTGAGAGAATAATTCAGAATGATTTTTCATTAAATAGAGCCAGGTGGTACGAGAAAAGTCAAAAACAAAAGTGACAAAATACTTAAAACCAGATTTGGACTTGACATGACACGGACCCCAAATATCATAATGAACTAAATCAAAAGGGGATGCAGCCCGTTTATTGATGCGAGGTGCCAGATGAACAAGATGATGTTTAGCAAATTGACACGATTCACTCCAAAGACTTCACATGATGAAACTGAGGATACATCCTCTTCAAAGAGGATAGAGACACAAGACCTAGCCAACAATGAACTTCAAAAGGAAACCAACCATCAGAACAAACAATTGAACACGGCACCTGATCATCGAGAAAGTAATGACCGCCAGATTCATATCCCTTACCAATAATTCGATTTGTCATGAGATCCTAAATTAAACAATGGTCAAGAAAAAGTGAGATAAAACAGTTTAATTATCGAGTAAGCTTGCTAGGAGACAGAAGGTTAAAGGCAAGGTTAGGAACATTAAGGACAAAAGACAAGGAAATAGACGGGGTAGGTTTAACAGTGCCAGTGCAGGAAAAGGGACTCACGTGCCGGCGCGTGTCAGAACGAACTTGGATGGCAAAGTGTAGATGACAGCGAATCTCCAGGGGTTGGCCGATCGTGACCCGACAACTCTCTTGGGGTGGCACGTGTGAGCATTGGACAAGGTAAACTGAAACCCTAAAAACCTCTTCTCTCTTGATGTCACAGGGCACTGACGAACCGAGAAAAGACAGACGAACTCAAAAAAAAAATTCTCAGAGGATAGGCTCTGATACCATGTTGAATTTTAAGAAGAATATTCTGAATTGCTTATTTTTTCATGTACACAAGAGGGGTATTTATATATAAGAGGGGAGCCTTAGTATTAATGGCTCATTATAATGATTTCCTAAATCGTAATAATCCCTAGTCCTTGATTCTTTGTGATACTAATTGATTCTGAATATTTACATTAATGTATTAATATTTCCTAGCACTTTTGAATGTGCTGTGCTTATTCTCCTCTCGTATTCATGTATTCATGAATGCATGAATACGCGTCTGATAGACTTGCTTTTGCTGGTCAAAATTATAAAAGTAGAACTAGGAAGATACAAGAAAGATGAAAGCCACTTTCTGATTGTTAGGGCATTGACCTCAAGATATTTACTCTTTTGGAGAAAGAAACCAAGCATTAGAGTTGGCTTATGGTTGCTATAGGCTTGATCTAGGAAAAGGTTGTATTGGGGGTCGTGAGAGTCACTTTTTGGACTATAATAGTAGTTGGTTTCTCCAGGGAAAGGTATGAACTATTTTGTATTGTGAGTGTAGCGAGGAGAGCATTTGACTTCTCGAAAGTCAGATTGGGGGTGGAGGAAGATCATCCTTTCTTCATCATTTTTATCTTTCTGTTTTAGTGTTAGCTCTTGAGTATCTTTGTGTGAGGTTAGTGAGTTATTTGCTGTAATTCTTCCTTTTTGTTCTTGAGGAGGAAATATTTTGTTAAATCAATAACTGCCAACACTATTTTCCTACTGTTTTATCTTGGGCTCTGACAGCTTCCAAGATGGAAGATTATTCCAGCAATTTATCTTTGTCATGCAAGTAATGTTACCTTGAGAATCCCAAAAATGTGCTATGTTCAACTTGTACTTTCAAATAGTTAATTGTTACCTAACACAATGACTTGAGTTAAGAACGTGGTCAGTCTGGATTCTGCCATACAATGAGCTATGAAGTTCCTTTAGGTCATGGCTCTTGCTCTGTAATTTTAGTTCAGATTATTTTTCAGCTTGTAAATTATCAAAAGAATCGAATGACTTTGTAATCTTTCAAACTTTTATAATTATTATTTAATGATGGCATTGTTTTGCTGCCCACTTAGCCTGCCATCCTTTTTTTGGGTGAGTTGGGTAATCTATTTATCAACCTGGCCTTTGTCTAGACATGTCATAAGGAGTGTGCAGTGGGTTTTAACACATATTCAACACTTTTTATAATCAAATGTTAAATATCAGTTTGAGTTTTATATTTTAAGCTGCGGCCTCATTATTTCTCACTTACATTGCTCAACTTGAGTTAATGCAGTTATATTTTCAATTTGGTCGGGCCATTTATTAGCTGTCCTGCTTTACAAGACCAATGTGTGTGTATAATTCATGCATTATTGGTTCTTTTACGCAAGAATCCATCTCCTGAAATCACCTGTGTGCTTGGGGAACAACTGCAGGTATCTATTTACCCTTATTTTGCTCATGCTTTCCTTGTATTGGTTACCCTGTTTAACCTATTTTCTCCTGTTTGTTGTCTATCTAGTTTCTGGTTTCAAAGTTAGTGGCAATTTGTATTCCTTATGAAACCAAAGAAGGATGTAATAGCACCAAATCATCACGAGTTTTATCTCTTCTCCGTATGTTAACTGTGGATTCTGATCCATCAATGCATGATTATATCAGAGTGAGTTTCTGGCATTTAACTTGTACCTGTCATGGTATGGTTATATTTTATTATGCTTTGTGGATTATTGAAAATATATCCTTTTCAGGAATTGGAATCCTTCCCTGAATTAGGAATCTTTGATGATACAAGGAAATTCCATGAAGAATTATGCCATGCTTACTCTATTGGGGACCTTCTATTGAAGGTCAATGTTTTTCATATTTCAACCCATTTTTATGAACTTTGGTGCTAACTCTGTTTTAACTTCTTATGTGGACTGTCTGTTTTCAGTTTGTGAAGAGGTCTTGCTTTCTTCCACCAAGGATACTTTTCTCAAGGTGATTCTCTATCTTAGCGTTCCCAGGATATTTAAATGAACTTATTGGGGCTGGGACCTTGCAGGGTGGGGGTTAAGGTTCCTGTGCCTGAAATTAGGACAGGGGGAGACTTCCCTTTTTTCTGCCCCCACAGATGAAGGACTTCGAATGCAACCACTGGAAAGTGCAGCCTCTACTATACAAGTCCCTTGACAAATTAAATCAAAGTTTCTGTGATTTAAAACTTCTTTCAAAATTTCTGTCTTTCTGAGATGATTGCTTCTTGAATTTGTTTATCTCTTGTAGTCATAAGGCATTGCACAGCAAGTTATTGATTGGAGAAACTTCCATGAGAGGAGGAACTTCAGAAGATTTTTCCAAAGGTAGACATTGGCATGGTGATCATGAAATTGTCCATGCAATCTGGAGCCTTGTTCGCATGTGTGGCTCCAATGATGGAAGTTGTGTTAGAGAATTGGTGTCAGATTTCATAGCCAGGGTACTATTTTTGTTTCCACGTGTTTCTGTTTGAAATCACTAGTATACGGTTATCCCATGTCAAGCTGACAAATTTTCCCATAAAAAATGCATTGTTGCTGCAGGTTGGTGCGGGGGACCCGCACTCTGTTGTTTTTCATTTTCCTGGTTTGACCAGCCATATCCATGTTAGTAAATTAATGGGTATCGGTGATAAAATGGAACCTGGTTCTAATGTGGAGACATGCTTATCTGAAGAACTCCTAATTGTCCTTATGAAATTTCTAAAGAAGTATCTAGCGGATGATTCTGTGAAGATTATTGATATGGCATCACAAACGCTTCGGGTACATTCATATGACTGAAAACTGTTTTTTCTACGAGTACTAATTAAGATTATTCATATAAAATTAAAATATGATGCCGTTTCGCTGTATAATATATGCACTTCGGTAAAGCATCCATGAGTATTATTATTGTTTGAATGTTGTGTGAATATATACTTATATCCTAATTTAAATTTGTGGTATTATTTAGGCCTTACCAGTTTACATTTATTATTAATGAGAAAAAAGCTTACTAAGTTTATGATATGAAATCATAATTAGGTTATAATTAGGTTCTGTTATCACTTGTTAGTAGGCCAGCCCAATCATAATTAAATGGGCCAAACTAATAGCTGGGAAGGATTAGGCGGTTAGGAGGGCTTAGGTATTAGGTCATTAAGGGACCTATGATTATAAAAGGGGTCCCTTGCCTCTTATTCCAAACTGATCAGTTGTGTACAATTCTCTGTTTTTGACTAATAGCAATTCCAGAATATTCAGCTTTTCTCTATTCTCTCTTCTTCTTCCCCTTCTACTTCTATTCTTCTAAAAATACCACAAGTGGTAGCAGAGCCTTCAATCCTTGGCCCTTCTACTGCAATACCAAAAAAGAAATAAAAAAAGAAAAAGTCCTCCTAGCATGGCTTGTGCATATGCATCTCGGTTCTTGCAAGAAGCTTTGAAGAATGTCCCCAACAAATAAAGAGGCAGCTTCAGCTATGGCACCTTTGACAAGAGGGGTCTGTGGCAGATTTTAATTATGTGTTCGATTCCCTCTCAGCCAATCTAGATATACCAGAGGATTACCTGGTTGAGGGATGTTTCTGGATTGAGAGAAGAGGTTGCAGAGTCGGTTAAGTTGTTCAACCCCCTTACTATGAGTGAAGCCCGATCCTTGGCAAGAATGCAAGAGATATCCTTGTAATGGCGAGACAAGAATGCGGAGTAGGCAAGAAAAGATTTGGAATATCAAAGCAAGACTCTGTTTGTTAAGAACGAGACCCAAGAAGCTTTTGTCGAACATGAACAAGAGGAGCAAGAACCTTCTGTTGCTCAAGAAACAAATGACGACGATCATGAAGTTGAATGTGCCACAGTGCAAGAACCACGGGAGTTGCCAAGTACGATAGCTGGTGGAGTTGCCGAGAAGACCCAAGAAGCCATAAGCATCGAAGTGGTACACGGGGCAAGATCTGAGACCACGGGTTCTTTTGCGACGGAAAGAACCAGAGAAGTGATGGCGAGCCCGAGTGGCTTTGGCTTTAAGTCCTCAATGCCGATTCTCTTTGTGCCCCTGCAGTTGACTTCTTTATCTCCATCTCTTTCGTTTGGCCGAAGGACTTTGCAAATCACCAATTATGCTCATCCTTCAAAGAACGTCTAAATTGGTTCTGGGACATGTGTAGAAATTCACGTGGTTGAGGGATTTTCTGTTTGAAAAGTCAAACCTCCAGTTGTCCTCCATTTTCTCCAAGGGTCAGAAGCATTTTGAAGGGGAATAGCTGGCTTGCAAATTCTCTTGGTGGCAGGAGTACTTTTATGGGCCACTGGGTTGGTTAATGTCGGATAAGTATTTTGGCTTTTCCCTTGAAGAAAATGGCCCAAGCTTGTTTCTGCAATTGGATCTTAAAAGGTCTGAATATATAAGTGACAGAATGCTGCAAAATTGGCACTCGTTTCTTCAATGTTCTACACAAGGTCTGCTGCAAACTTGGTTCAGGGGAGAGCTGATTAGAATGCTATTTGGGTCTGGATTGGATTTAAGACATAGAATTCTACAGTCAAGGAAGTTTTTCAGAATTTTAAAGTCTCTATTTTGTTGATTTCAGTTTGTATGTTTTGTTGTTAAGCATCCTTGAGGGCAAGGATGTTTTTGGGAGGGGGGTATTGATATGTAAAGATAATAAAGGTTAAAAGTTAGTCAGGGGTTGTTAGGAAATATATCCGTTGGAAAGTTTGTTAGTTTAGGATTAGCTTGATCATTAAGTCTTCTTAACTTATAAATAAGAGTCTGATCCTTATTGTAATGGAGAATGTGATTGATATGAAATAATAGATTTCTCTATGGCTCTTTCTTGGTTCTGTTGCTCTCTTGATCTCTCTATCTCCTTCTTCTTGTACACTTCTATTTCTGGCTTCTTTCCTTTCGTCCTCTCTTTCTCTCTATACAGAATATTAGTTCTGTAACAGTTTATCATACCTGTTTTTGAGCCAAGGATTTTCTTCCAGTTAGTTAATTGCATATATCTATCCCTCCCCAGACCTCACCTGATGGGAGTCTTGTGTATTGGGCTGCCCTTTTTTAATAAATTGCAAGATATCACATTCCTTGCTCCTTGGAACGCTAATTGTCTATGCTGTGCTAATTGTCTATGCTGTTTGCGATTAAGTTACCTTGCTCCTTAAGTTATCTTGTGACATGACTTGTTCTTCCTTTTATTAATAGGCAATCCTTTCAACTGAAAGAGGCCAAAGTGCTCTACGGTCTTTTGATTCCTACGAGAGGTCTTTGATTGAGGTAATCTTGTAGTATATATACGAAGTTGAAATTTTCCACATTTGGAGTCAGTGAAGTTTCTGCATGTAATTTTTGGTTGGCCACAATTACTATTCATGCATTGGATGAAATGTGAAAATGGGTGAATACATGGAATTAGAGTGAAATACTTGAGTGTAAATGTGAATGTATTTAATCGTTATCATTTTTTTGGTTAGACATGATATTCATGAAATCTCTTCCCGTAATAATAACCTATGTGGCTTAAAAATGCAGGTGCATTCCAATGGTGTCAATATTGATCTTGTGGATAATTTCCTTTTGGACTTGGAAAAGAAGTCGGAAGGTATGCTTATTAATTTTTTGTGTGGTTTGAACAGTTATTGTGAATTCTATGGTGTTTGAGTCTAAATGAATGCTTTTTATTTATTCTCATGAATACAATTGAAATTAAGACAAAGCTGGGTAGATTTTGTTCTGCTAATAATTGTTTCCCAACTTTAGATATACATTTTAACACTTAGGAGGGATTATAACATGCCTTGTGTAAGAACATTATGAGGTAACATTTTAGTGTTTGGCTGGGTTGCCTTTCCAACTGTTCAAAGGAAATTTGGGTTCAGCGGGGGTATTAGTGTGAAAATATCTTTGCTTTTGGTACTCTTTATTCTAGATATTTTTTTTAGATGGGGTATGACTAGGAGTTGATTGAATAACATTTATTAGGGTTTATTTTTCTGTTTCTTCCTTGATATGTGTATTTGCTTGTATATTGTTTTCAAATCAATGAAAATCATTGCTCTCTCCCACAATAAGGGAAGTCCTACTGTTACAAGTAATTTTGATTGGAAGGATGACAAATTGATCATGTGGATGATAAAGACCATAGTAGTATGGGCTAATTAGACCCATATATACACTTCAGGAGAGCTTTAGTTGTCAAGAAAATCAGGGGAAGTGTTGCAGAGTTGTTGGCTCTACAGGGTGAGTTGATAGAGACGAAGGTGGTATGTGTTGCTTAATCTTATAGTGGGTGGTAAGGGTTGGCTAATCTTATATTTGGTAGTATCTGTAAGTAAAAGAACCCAGAAAACTGTATTTACATTCATATATCGAAAAGAGAGGATTACAAGTTATATATACATAAAAAATAGAGACAGAGGAAGAGTGATTATTGGTGAGACAGAAACTAAAGTCAACAAACTCATGCCACCGAATCGCTTCTGACTTTCTAAGTTTCTGACACTCCCCCTCAAGTTGGAGCGTAGATATTAATCAAGCCCAACTTGTTACAAAATAGTCAACACAAGTTCTATTTAAGGTCTTAGTTAGAAGATCTCCCAATTGATCACTAGATCGCACATGACTTGTAGAAATAAAGTTTTTCTTGATCTTATCACGTATAAAGTGACAATCGATCTCAATATGTTTTGTACATTCATGAAATACTGAATTAGAGGCTATGTGTAGGGCAGCTTCATTATCACACCACAACTTTGCGGGCAATGACATGGCAAAACCAACTTCCTTCATTAATTGGTGAATCCACACAATTTCTTGCGTGGACTGAGCCATGACTCTATACTCAGCTTCCGCACTTGACTTAAATACCACATCCTGCTTCTTGCTCCTCCAAGACACCAAGTTTCCACCCACAAACACACTGTATCCTGTGGTGGATCTCCTGGTAGACTTTGATCTAGCAAAATCCGTATCACAAAAACATTCAATCTCGGTGTGGCCATGATTTGTATAGAGTATACCACGACCGTTAAGCTCTTCAAGTAATGTAAGACATGCTCTAAGGCTTTCCACTGAGCAATGGTTGGTGCTGTTATGAAGTGGCTAAGTACACTCATTGGAAAGGTCACATCGAGACCAGTCACCGTGAGATAGTTCAGCTTCCCAATCAATCTTCGGTATCTCTCAGGGTAGGCAAACAGCTTGATCTTCTCAGGATCAACCTTTTTTCTTAGATCTTCTGGTAGCTCATCAAATGGTATGCTATCATCAATGTCCAAAAAAGGATTAGCAATCATTGGAAAGCTACTTGGTGTTGCCTCAAGTTTCCCTGTCTCCTTTAGCAGATCCAGAACATATTTCCGTTGTGTCAAAAGAATGCATTTCTTGCTTCTCATAACCTTGATCCCAAGAAAGTATTTTAAGTGACCCAAATCCTTTGTTTGGAAGTGGAAATTCAGGAAGGCCTTTAGTGATGAGATTCCCGAAGTGTTGCTCCCTGTAATAACAATATCATCAACATATACCACTAAGAGGATCATACCAGTCTCCGTCCGCTGATAAAACACAGAATGGTCACACTTACTCTAATTTAGACCAAACTTCTTAACCACAGAGCTAAACCTATCAAACCAAGCATGAGGGCTCTGCTTCAAACCATATAAAGACTTTTGAAGATGACATACCTTCCCACGCTCCCCCTGAGCAACAAAACCAGGTAGTTGCTTTATGTAAACTTCTTCAAGAAGATAACCATTCAAGAAAGCATTTTTAATATCCAACTGATGAAGGTTCCAACCATAAGTGGCTACCATAGAAATGAAGAGGCGAACATATGACAGTTTTGCCACGGGGGAGAAGGTTTCTGAATAGTCAACACCGTAGGTCTGAGCACATCCCTTGGCAACTAGGCGAGCTTTCAAACGTTCTAGAGTGCCATCAGCTTTTGTTTTAATTGTGATTACCCACTTGCACCCAATAGCTTTCTTTACAGGAGGTAAATCAACGAGAGTCCCGGTACCGGCCGTATTAAGGGCTTGCATTTCTTTTTCCATTGTAGCACACCAACCGAGATGGGCTAAGGCTTGGTGGAGAGTAGTGGGAACAGTGATAGAATCTAAGGAAGCTATAAAAGAACAGGATGGAGGAGACATGTGGTTATAGGAAACAAAAGAAGATATAGGATAGGTACAAGTACGTTTACCTTTGCGTAAGGCAATGGGCAAGTTATCATAAGTATCAGGAGTATCAGAATTGTCAGGAGTATTAGGCACTATTTCTGGTTTTGGGACAGAAGTGGGGTGAACTAATTTCGGATCAGACGCCGAAACAGGCACTAGTGGGCCATGAACATGATCGACTACATTACTTTCCCTGGGACGTTTTTGATAAACATGATGGATAGGAGGTTTATTAGATGCCGGAACAGTCGCTTGCACTGGTGGTAACTGAACCTCATAGACCAATATATCAAGACCTTCGACTGTGTCAAGAGATGGAGTAGAGACAGGGAAGAATGGAGTCGACTCATGGAAGGTGACATCTGTAGACACAAGATAACGACGAAGAATAGGAGAATAACACCGATAGCCTTTTTGAACTCTAGAATACCCAAGAAAGACACTTGAGAGACTTGGGATCAAGTTTTGTAACAGTGGGACATACATCTCGAACAAAACATACACAACCAAAGATTTTTGGATCAATAGGAAACAAGGGGTTGGAAGGAAACAGAGTTGTGTACGGAGTGTCACCATTGAGGACAAGAGATGGCATATGATTAATAAGAAAACACGCAGTAGACACAACATTAGCCCAAAAAAGCTTGGGAACATTCATTTGAAACATTAGAGCCCGAACGACTTCTAATAAGTGCCGGTTCTTATGTTCTGCAACACCATTTTGAGCCTGTGTATCTGCATAGGAGGATTGATGAAGCATGCCATGTTGCAGCATATAGTTTTGAAATTGGGCAGAGAAATATTCTTTAACATTGTCACTTCTTAAGGTTTTCACAGATACACCAAACTGAGCTTGAATTTCAACACAAAAGTTGCAAAAATGAGAGAACAACTCAGAACGGTTTTTCATTAAATAGAGCTAGGTTGTACGAGAAAAATCATCAACAAAAGTAACAAAGTACTTAAAACTAGGTTTTGACTCGACAGGACATGGGCCTGGAACATCTGAATGGACTAAATCAAAGGGAGACGTAGCCCGTTTATTAACTTGAGGTGCTAAGTGAACACGATGATGTTTAACAAACTGACATGATTCACAGTCTAATGACGACAAATGATGGAACTGAGGATACATCTTCTTTAAAGAGGACAAAGACATGTGACCTAAACGAAAATGAATGTCAAAAGGAGACGAACCACCAGATCAAGTAAAAGAACGCAGTACCTGATCATCAAGGAAGTAATGGCCACAAGATTCATAGCCCTTGCCAATAACTTGTTTCGTTGTGAGATCCTGAATCAAACAATGGTCAGGAAAGAGTGTGATAAAAACAGTTTAATTGTCGAGTAAGTTTGCTAGTAGACAAAAGATTAAAGGCAAGGTCAGGGACATTAAGAATAGAGGATAACGAAATAGACGGGGTAGGTTTGATAGTACTAGATCCAAGAACACGTGAATAAGAACTATTGGCAATGGTTTTACTAGAGGGATTGGCATATGGTGTGTACGAGGAGAACAAATGATTGTTACCTGTCATATGATCAGTGGCACCGGAATCGATAATTCACTTTGAGGAAGAAGTGGCAAAACTAGAAGTAATGTTACCTGTAGCAATAGCACCTAAAGTTCGTGACTTAGATTTAGCGATCGATGCTCACCAGAAGCAAGTTAAGCTCCACAACAGACAGTAGAAGAAATTTCTCAAGAAATCAAACAAGATGTACCAAACAGCAAATAAGCAAGGATGCAACCGAGACTGATCAATCAACAATCAATCAATTTGACTAGTTTAGTCCTCCGAATTCTTGAAATGACAAATTGGTCCTTTGAATATTAAAGATGACACGTGGGTCCTTCAAATTTCAGAAATGCCAGTTCAGACCTTCGAAAGTTGAGAATGACAGATTGGTTCTTCAAAATTTGAAAATGACAAATTAGTCCTCAACTCAATTAAATAATTGAGCAAGGCTGGTCTGATTTCCACGTGGAGGAAGTATCCACGCTCAATAAAGCAACCAGCAAGTTGACAATTACAAGACCCACCAACTACGAAACCACAAGGGATAGGTTGACGACAACGAGTTGATCCCAACACAGCAAATGAATTAGAATCAATTTGATAGTAGGGCGTGTGTGCAGAATGGCTGCCACTTATTGAAGCACTTTCATGTGAAACAGAATTTGACAGAGGAGGAACAGCACCGAAAAAAAATGAAAACTTCAGAGCCTTGCTCTGATACCATGTAAGTAAAAGAGCCCAGAAAACTGTATTTACATTCATATATCGAAAAGAGAGGATTACAAGTTATATATACACAGAAAATAGAGACAGAGGAAGAGTGATTATTGGTGAGACAAAGAAACTAAAGTCAACAAACTCATGCCACCGAATCGCTTCTGACTTTCTATGTTTCTAACAGTATCCAAGTAAAGTGGTTCTTTGTTAAGGTACTGAGTAAAGTAATGGATAAATGGGAAAGTTAGATGATAATTTGGGAATTTATGTTGAGAAGGATAAAGGTATTCTAAGATAAAGTGTAAGCAAGAATCTCACCTTCTCTCTAAAACAGCCCTGGAGGATCTCCTAAACCAATTTACGATCTGAATATTCGATGCTTTATTGAGTAGGCTAGAAGTCAATTTATAGAAGTACAGAAAGAAAATATGATTCAAAATTCAAACTAAGAAATCCAAATAATATCTAAAATACTAAAATAATATATAAAATCCTACTTGTGGATATTCCACTTATTCTGAAATATAAAAAATAATATCTAAAATAATAAATAATATTGCTGAAATATTTTAAATCATAAGAAAATAATAGCTAAAAGATAATAAATGATATCTAAACTAATTTATTCTAGCACGCTTCCCTTTTCTTGAGTAGATATGGCGATATCTATCATCTCTCCCCCTTGGAAAGATGACTTGTTCGCAAGTCGAAAGTGAGGAAATTGTGCAGCAACTAGGTCATATTCTTCCTAGGTAGCTTCCTCGATAGGTCGATTGGCCCACTCTACAAGCAACTCCAATTTCTAGGCGGGTGTCCATCGATGTTGCAGCACTTTGGACGGTGTAAGGATCAGTTCCAGATCTGCGGATATAGGAAGAGAAGGCGGTGGCGTAGTAGGTTGCTGGTCGGGGGCTGGACGCAACAAGGACACATCGAGGACTAGATGGATCTCTGTGTCTGAAGGAAGTTCCAGCTCATATGCTACGCTGTCTACTCGTTTAAGGACCTTGAATGGTCCAAAAAACCTTGGAGAGAGTTTGTCAAACCATTTCTTGGTTAAGGATTTTTGCCGATAAGGATGAAGTCTTAGCCAAACAATGTCCCTTGGAGCAAATTCAAGATCCCTGCGGTGTTGGTTAGCTTGCAATTTCATCCGGTTCTGTGCTTCGACAAGGTTGTGGCGTTAGACCCTTAACATAGCATCTCGGGTTTCAAGTTGCTCTTTTAAGTCAGCGACTAGTGTTTCCCCCTTGACATAAGGGAGGAGTTGAGGTGCGTCCCAATTATAAACTAGTTTAAAAGGTGTGGTGTTGGCCGACACATGATACCTAGTATTGGCAGAATACTCTGCCCAACATAAAAATTTGCTCCATTGCCTTGGTTGTTCATAGGGGTGTTCGGGATCGGGATGGGATCAGGAAATGCCATTCCTGATCCCGATCCCGAGAAAGGTTCGGGAATGATTTTCATTCTCGATCCCAAAAATTTCCCAATTTTCGGGATCAGGAATTTCCTGATCCCAAATTTCCTTTATTTTAAAATAAAAAATCTCTATATTAATTTTTTTTTTGTGTTTCCTTTAGTCCAGTATAAATATATAATTTGTCTAATATCATATTGTACCAAATAAGTCTAATACAAATACAAAATTAGTCCTATATATGCTTAAAGTTGTCGATTTAGATGCAAAAAGAATAAAGACAAAAACAAAAAATTAGAATTTTTTAATAAATAATAAACGAAATTAACTAAATAAACTAAAAGAATAGATATTACCTTAAGGGTGTTAGAGATTTTCATATTTTATTTTACATTTGGTCTTATTTTTTTAAATATTTTTAAAAAATGTACATGTATATATATATATTTGGGATCGGGAAAAAGTCGGGATCGGGAAGTCCGATTCCTGATCTCAAAATTTTCCTGATCCCGAAATTTTCCCGTCCTGATTTGCTCGAGATCGGGACGGGAAATTAATGAATACCCCTAGTTGTTTATGTGTAGAGCAGTGCAAGTATGTCTCCAAACAACGGCTCACCACCTTAGATTGCCCGTTAGTTTGAGGATGATAGGCAGTGCTTATTTTTAAGTGTGTTTGGCTTAGACAGAACAATTCTTGCCAAAAATTGCTTAGGAAAAGGGAGTCCCTATAAGAGACAATGGATCTAGGCATTCCATGCAATCTTACTATCTCTTGACAGAAAATTGCAGCAACAGTTTTAGCCCTATATGGGTGAGCAAGTGCAATGAAATGACAGTACTTACTAAGTCGATCCACTACCACCAAAATGATCTCAAAGCCGTGTGTGATTCGGGTATCCTGTGATGAAATCAAGTGAGATGTCTTCCCAAATGCGTTCGGGAATAGGGAGGAGCTGTAGAAGTCCAGCCGGTGCCAAGGTCTGATACTTGTTCTGTTGGCACGCTAAACAATGTTGAATGTAGTGTTTAGCATCAGTTTTCATTCCCTTCCAGTACAACTAAGCACTTAGCCTTTTCAAAGTTTTGAGATAACCGCCATGGCCCCCTGTGGGAGTAGCGTGTGCCTTGGCCATGAGTTTTTCTCGTAGCTTGGTGAGATTAGGAATGACTAATCTAGTTTGGTAGAATAACCGTCCACCCACAAAGTGGAAGTGGTAAGGTTGATCAGGGTTAGCTTGTAATTCGTCGATCTTGGCTTGGGTTTTCGGGTCTTCGAGGAGTGCCTGAGGCAACATTTGAAGCTCATTTGCCATAGGGATCACCATCTGGAAGAAGTCAGCTTGTTGGGGCCTTCTAGAAAGAGCATCTGCTGTGGCATTTTCTTTACCGGTCTTATAAGTAATGGTGAAATCAAAGGGAAGAAGTTTCACCAAGAGCCTTTGTTGTGAAGTTGTCACAATCTTTTGTTCTAACAAATGCTTCAAGCTGTGATGATCTGTTTGTATGACAAAATGATGGCCTGGTAAATAGTGGTGCCATTTTTGAAGAGAAAGTACTAAGGCAAGGAGCTCTCGATCATAGATAAATTGGTAACGGTTCAAAAAAGAAAAACCTTTGCTAAAATAGGCGATAGGGTGCCTATTCTGCATAAGAAGTGCTCCAATCCTATTAGGAGGCATTATATTCGATGGTAAAAGGTTGCTGAAACCTTGGTAATTGAAGAACCGGCGTAGTAGTCAAAGCTACTTTTAGTTTTTCAAAAGCTTCTTGAGCCTTCCTTGACCATTGAAAGGCATTCTTCTTAGTTAGGTCGGTGAGTGGGCGGGCAATAATTCCTTAGTTTTTCACAAATCTCCGATAGTACTCGGTAATGCCAAGGAACCCTCTTAAGTCTTTCACTGATGCTGGTGTGGGTCAATGAGCAACAACCATGATTTTTTCTGGAACAACCTCAATACCACCGCTAGGAATTTTGTGTTCCAAGTAATCGATTCTTGTTTTCCCCAAAAAACACTTTTTGGCATTAGCATAGAAGGACTGCTATTGTAGAATTTGGAATATAGTCTGTAGGTGTTCCAGATGGTCCTAGGCGGAGGAACTGTACACTAGAATATCGTCAAAGAATACCAGTACAAGTTTCCGTAAATGTGGGTGAAAGAGATTGTTCATTATTGCTTGGAAGGTTGCTGGTGCGTTAGTTAAGCCAAAGGGCATGACCACAAATATGGTAGAAAGGCCGTAGGCTCGTCAAAGATAGGAGAAAAATCTTGAGAGATTTGTGATACATCAAGCGTCGCATGCTTGGCAGTCTCGGTTTGATGAAACTTCAAACTTTGTAAACATATGTGAGGTTCTGCTTTGGAACTTATGCCTTGGAGTTTGTATTTTTCCCCCCAATCCAGAAAATCATATACATCTCATTCCAATTGGCCTGGACTGTGTCAAGAGATGCGAGCCATTTAATCCCTAATACCACATCAGCGCCTCCTAAAGAGAATGGGAAAAATTCTTGTTTGATAATCAAGTTAGAAACCTGCACTTCCAACTCTGGACAAACCTGTTGACATTTAACTCAGCGTCCGTCACCAATCTGAACCCCGAATGCTGGCACACTTTGAACCGCGAGTTGCAAATCGTCTACAATCCTATTTGATATGAAATTATGTGTGGAGCCACTATCCACCAATATCATGATGTCTCGATTTTTAATTTTTCCTTTTAAACGCATGGTGGAGGCCAATAACTTCCCAAGGATCGCATGTAGGGGAATTTCAGCGTTATCTTCTGTAGTCTCGTCTGGTAGAGGTTCGACCACGTCTTCGTCCTCCTCAGTAATTTCCATTAAGGAAAGAGAGCTCGCATAGCGATGTCCGGGAAGAAATTGGTCTCCACAATGAAAACAGAGCCCCTTATCACGATACTGCTAATATTCTGGGGAAGTTGCAGGCAAGTATGACTTTGTGCCCAAGGTTGAAGCTAATGTGCTTCTGTGGTTGTTCGCAATAGGCGTAACACTTCTCTGGTCACGGGTAGCAAAAGAGAACTTGGTAGAGTAGCTAGAATGTCTGGGTTTCGGTCTCGAGGTTGGTTTGAGCTTAGCTTCGAACTCTAAGGCCAGACTTGTGGCCCTATACACTGACCGTGGCTTATGGATTCGAACATCGGCCCTTAATTCTTCACGATGCCCATTTAAGAATACCCCTAGTAGACAATGCTCTGGCCAGTTTGGACTCGGGATGATCGTTTTGTGAACTCAAAGCGATACTCGGATACTGACCTGGTTTTTCGAATTGCACAGAGGTATTCATCGGGATTTTGATACTCCGGTGGCCCGTAATGTTCTTGTAGTGCCTTCACCAATTCATCCCAATAGAGAATCATTCGGCCATTGAGAATCCAGGAGAGGTCGAGAGCGTCCCCTTCAACATACATGGATGCGATTTCTACCTTGAATTCATCATGTGTCTCGTAGTACCGGAAGTATTTTTTGGCCTTGAGAATCCATCCCCTTGGGTCACCACCGGAAAATTTACGAAATTCCAATTTTGTGTAAGGCATGTGGTTGCGCAGGGAGGAGTGATGCTCTTCGTCGCTGTCGGCGTCCCAATGGGACTGGTGCTTCGGTTTCTCTGTTCGGAGGGAACGAGCCTCTAACGCTGCAACCTTCTCATTAAGGATGTCGAGCGTGGCCAGCCTTGCAACGATCGCAGCGAGATGGTCAGACGGTGTTGCTAGTGGAGTTTCTTCCGTCTGTTGCTCTACGTGCAAGGAGCGAGTGAGCACCATATTGGATCGTAAGGGCTTTGATGCCAATTTGTTTAAGGTATTGAGTAAAGTAATGGATAAATGGGAAAGTTAGATGATAATTTGAGAATTTATGTTGAGAAGGATAAAGGTATTCTGAGATAAAGAGCAGGGAAGAATCTCACCTTCTCTCTAAAACAACCCTGGAGGATCTCTTGAACCAATTTACTCTCTGAATATTTGATGCTTTATTGAGTAGGCAAGAAGTCAATTTATAGAAGTACAAAGAGATAAAATATAATTCAAAATTCAAACTAAGAAATCCAAATAATATCTAAAATCCTACTTGTAGGTATTCCACTTATTCTGAAATATAAAAAATAATATTTAAAATAATGAATAATATTGCTGAAATATCTTAAATCCTAAGAAAATAATAACTAAAAGATAATAAATGATATCTAAACTACTAATTTATTCTAGCACGCTTCCCTTTTCTTCAGTAGATCAGGCGATATCTATCATTCTTATACCTTGATAACCAAATTTTGAGTATATATCTTTACACTTCTTGGATGCCTGCTATTTTTTGTGGTTAAACTACCCTACTTTAGTACTTCATAGATAAACTCATACTACTCAGCATGGGATTAGGCATATACCAGACTTGTTTAGGGAAATAAGCCTTTAGGCACTTCTATAGAAGTTGCCACAAATTTAGGCTCAAGAAAGATAGTTCTCCTTTTGACACCAGGGCTTGTGGAAAAGTTTATTGACCTTTAACTTACTCATGCTGATATTAGCTTCCCAGGTAGGGTTGTCACTCAATTTATGAACAAACCAAAATGAAGAGGACTAAGAAGTTTTGTTTATAGGATTCTCAAATATCTAAGGTTGACACCCACGAAGGGATTTTTCTCAAGAGGGGAACTCACATATGTTTACAAGTATTCTCTGATGTGACAACATGGGCAATATTGCAGTTCCAAAGAACCCTATTTGCCCTGGATGAAACAAGTTGCTGATCTATTACCTACACTCACCTTGCTAATCTTTTAACAGGGTTATTGCCAGGACCAAGTTCAAATATTATAACTACAAGCTATGACTGATTAATATTTACTTTCATTTTGAGGGAGAGCGTTAGAGCACACATGGCATGGTCCTATGTTTAGCCTTTATATTTTGATACTTTTTTATTTCCTGGTCAACTATCTTCATTATGTGCTTGTTTAGTTTTACTAATTTGGCGGAATTGTGTCTCCCTGTAACCATTGCTATCATTATGGGATCAAAGGTGATTATAATAATTGTATATTCCCTATTTTACTATTTATATGCATTCAAGTTTAGAGAATAAGAGACATGTTTCGTTTTTGCTTTGTCTCTGTTCCATTCTTCTGCTGTTTTGCTTCTATGTAGATGTAACATTTTCATCCTTTTTTATGGTCCTTCTCCTTAACTTCCCATTTTGTATTGATTAACTGTGTTTTGTAACGCCAATTTCATCAGTTGAGGCAATTTCACTGGAGAAGTCTTCTGTATGGTTGACGCATGGTAAATCTTTTGAGATGTGGATTTGCCCGTTGGCATATTCGCTGATTGTCTACTGCAATGATGTGACACTGAGGTATTTACGTAAATAGCTAATTGCTTAGAAATAAAGTGTTATCAAACCTTTTTCTATGTCTTGTCTTCACATTTCCCATTCTCATATTCCTGGGGCATTTTACTTCCAGGTTGTGTCAAGATATTGTATTTCTTAAAGCTGAAGTCGCTGAGCTTCTTTTGCCTAGTATCTTTGTCAATATTGCTGGAAGGAAGGATGTGGATATAGATCTTCATAAATTAATCTCTTCACAGGTAATATTCCAGAGCTGTAATTCTTCCCCTTGCTCTTCTCCCAAACCGAATGGGCTGACTCTGTTAGTACTTTACATTATCTTCTTTCCTCCTGCAATATTTGACTTAAAGGTGTTTGCCACGCTTTGTTATTTTGGATTTCCTGGTTTCAATGGTACTTGCATTAGATACCTATATTTGGTCTAACACTGTATATACTAACATGTTGATATGATATTGTAATATTAATTCTCCTAGAAGTTAATTAGAATAGTTGGGTAGGTTAATAGGTTAATTCTTTTCCTTCTGTTTCTGTTATCTCTGTTACCGGTTCTGCCTGTCTCTGTCACCGGTTATGTCTGTTACTGATTCTGGTCCCAAGCCTATATATATGGCAGGGGGAATTCATTATGATCAGTTTTGACAAGTTAATGAAGTCTGAAGTATTTCAGTCCCTCTCGGTTTCCTATTTCCTCCCTAATCTTTCTAATTCTCCTTCTTCAACCCTCTGACTTCTCTTCTATTCTACCCTAAATTCCCAAAATCCAAGATTCATATAACACACCCCTATCAGTGGTATCAGAGATTTCGGCCCTCTGCCTGTGATTATCGGCTCATCGCCACCTGTGTGCATGGTGAAGACTCGACAACAAGAAAGTGCAAGACTGATGGAAGACAAGACACACGTTCTAGAACAGCGGGTGGGCTCCCTTGAATCATCGATTGGGACACTGCATGACTCAGTCCAAGGCTATCGAGAGGAGCTACAGACGGTTCAACGTGGCATGCAAGATAACTTGCATACCATTACTCAAGAACAACGTGGGATGCAAGAGAATCTTCAAGACATGACCCACGAAATTCGAACCTTGGCTGCAGCAATGCAACGGCTGACCCAACATGGTCCACCGAGGGTACCAGAATTTCAAGAAAGGGGAAGAAATGGGCAACCACCATACCAGCGGCCCACCCAATTTACTAAAATGGAGTTTCCCAGATACACTGGGCAAGATATGGATACCTGGTTGGCAAAGGTTGATCGGTTTTTTGAAATTGACGAGACACCGGAGGCTTCCAAAGTCACTATGGCTTCTATGCATCTGGACGACGAGCGGTTTCAATGGCATCGCGCGGTGGAGCGGCGCTGGCGACAACAGCCGACGTGGGCAGCATATTCGGCGTTGCTAGTAGACACCTTCGGTCAGCCTTATGAGACACCAATGACCGACTTCACGCACTTGCGGCAGACGGGAACGGTGGCCGATTTTAATGCAAGATTTGATCAAATCACAGCGAAGCTCGACCTCTCGGAGACGTATCTCGTTGACGCATACATGGGGGCGCTGAAGGATGAGATCGCGGATTCGGTTCGCCTCTTCAACCCCAGAACCTTGCAAGAGGCTCGTCGTCTTGCTCGGACACAAGAAATCGTGGTGAATCGCAGAACTTTAAAAACGAATGCCGACAAGTTCACGAAACAGAGTAGCTCGAATTCCTGGTCAAATTTGGCTGCTAACACGTCGGCATTTACAAAGAATTCTTCTTTCTCTAATGGGTCCCACCGAAAGGACCAGAAAATCCCCCAACTTCCTCAAAATTCCACCTTCGTCCCTAAAACCATTACTCGACCGGTGAAGGCTCTCACGGCTGAAGAAGAAGCCGAGCACCGCGCCAACAATTTGTGTTTTTTCTGCCATGGGAAATTTTCGAGAGACCATAAGTGTCCCCAGAGGCAGAGAATGCAGTTGCATTTAGTTATATTAGATGAAGAAGATGATAATCTCCTTGCTGAACCTGAGACGTTCAGTGAGGATGAGGAAGAACAGCCGCGCATATCCTTACACGCCATGGAGGGGAATGATCATACTGAAGCTATGCGTGTCTTGGGAACGGCTGGGGGACAATCTATACAAGTTTTAATAGATAGTGGAAGCACCCATGATTTTTTGAATCTGGACACAGCCTTGAAATTGGGTTGGCAGCCGCAGACCTTACCTTTGGCGCATGTGGAGATTGCAGGTGGAGGAAAACTGCAGATTCATGGGGTTTGGCATGGGTTCAGATGGGGAATGCATGGTCTGGAGTTCAGTTTTGATTTTCAGATCATTGAGTTACATACTTATGATCTGGTTCTAGGTTTAAGATGGCTCAAAAGTATAAAAAATGCATTCTGGGATTATGAGTCTTTATCCATGTGTTTTTGGAAGGATGGTCAGTTGGTTACTCTCCAAGCTAATGTTCCTCCTTCCGTGAGACTTGTAGCACCGAAAAGGCTGGAAGCTAGTTGCCATAGAGATGAGCAGCTGTACCTTATGCAGTTAGTTGAAGTTCAAGGAACTAGGGTGAGTTGCTTAGCGATTCAGAAACCAAATCTGGATCTGCCCGCCGAGATTCAAGGGGTATTGACGGCTTTTCAGGATGTGTTTGATGAGCCAAAAAGCCTTCCACCGTCGAGGGAGGGCCACAATCATCCCATTCTTTTAGAGGAAGGCACAAACCCTATTTCTTTGAAACCATACCGATATCCGGCTGCCCAAAAGGATATTATTGAGAAATTAGTGGCTGAGCTACTTGAAACGGGTGTTGTGCAGGAGAGTTGTTCTCCATTTTCAGCTCCTATAGTCCTTGTCAAAAAGAAGGATGGTTCTTGGCGTATGTGTGTGGATTACAGAGAGTTAAACAAGAAGACAATTAAGAATCAATATCCTATTCCTCTCATTGAGGATTTATTTGACGAGTTGGGCAAGGCTAGATGGTTCACAAAGCTTGATCTACGGGCCGGTTATCATCAAATTAGGATGGTGCCAGAAGATGCTTACAAAACCGCATTCAAGACTCACTCCGGGCACTACGGATGGCTTGTAATGCCGTTTGGTCTTACAAATGCACCGGCAACATTTCAGGGGGCTATGAATGATATCTTTCGTCCTTTTCTTAGACAATTTATATTAGTCTTCTTCGATGATATACTGATTTATAGCCCTACCCTTGCAGATCATCAGGAGCATTTGCGGATTACTTTACAAACGTTGCAGCAACATCACTACTTCGTGAAGGAAAGCAAGTGCACCTTTGCTGCTACAAGCGTGGAGTATCTTGGGCATATCCTAGGAGATGGGGTAGTAGCAACGGACCCTAAGAAGATTCAAGCAGTTGCTGATTGGCCTCAACCAACAACCGTCAAGCAATTGAGGGCATTTTTGGGGTTGGCTGGCTACTACCGGCGTTTTATCAAGAGCTATGGTGTAATTGCTAGGCCCTTAACTCTTCTATTGAGGAAGAATGCTTTTGAGTGGTCTGATTCTGCTAGTGAGGCCTTCCAACGTCTCAAGGGTGCCTTAGTTTCAGCCCCGGTTCTTGCTCTTCCTGATTTTACCAAGGAGTTTGTTGTGGAGTCTGATGCGTGTGGAGTGGGAATTGGTGCTGTGTTAATGCAACAGGGGCAACCACTTGCGTTCTTTAGTAAAGGACTCGCCCCAAGGCATCATAATCTGTCAATTTATGAAAAGGAATTGATGGCGGTAGTATTAGCGGTGTTGCATTGGCACCAATATCTTGAGAGAGGACGGTTTCTCATTCGTACCGATCAGCAAAGTCTCAAGTTTCTGTTGGGGCAGCAACTTAAAACTTCCTTTCAAATGTTTTGGGTGTCCAAATTAGCCGGTTTTGACTATGACATCGTGTATAAGAAAGGGGCGAATAACTTGGTAGCTGATGCACTATCTCGCCTTCCAAAGCAACAATTACTACAAATGACCTATGACACTACTTCACCAGAATTGTTGCAGCAAATTAAGGATAGCTGGGTTAGAGATGATTTCACTCGCTCCTTGCTTGAAAAGGTGCAGCAAAATGAAGGAGTGTGGAGTCATTTCACTTGGGATGGTCTTCTTTTACGAAGAAAAGGTAAATTGGTGGTAGGCAAGATAGAGGCTCTTCGATTGCATATTCTTGAGTGGTTACATTCAAGCCCTCAAGGGGGACATTCGGGTATTCAAGCTACTTATCGTCGTATTAAAGGTCTTTTTTGGTGGAAGAAGTTAATAAATGATGTTGTAGAGTATGTCAAAAGGTGTGACACATGCTCTAGGTGCAAGTATGAGACTACGGCGTCTCCCGGATTGTTGCAGCCTTTGCCTATACCCAGTAGGGTGTGGGAGTCAATTACTATGGATTTTATTGAGGGGCTCCCAAAATCCCAAGGGAAGGATACTATATGGGTGGTCATCGATCGGATGAGCAAATATGCCCATTTTATAGCCCTTGCTCATCCTTTTTCAGCATCTACCTTAGCTCAACACTTTATGGATCAGATTTACAAACTTCATGGAGCACCGGCTGAAATTGTGAGTGATCGTGATTCACTCTTTGTTAGTAACTTCTGGAAGGAGTTTCTTCGTGTGTTGGGGGTGAATCAAAAGCTCTCTACAGCCTATCATCCTCAAACGGATGGGCAATCGGAAGTACTTAATAGGTGTTTGGAGACATATTTGCGGTGTATGTGTTGGGAGAAACCTAAGGATTGGGCTAGGTGGATTTCACATGCAGAATGGTGGTATAATACAACATATCACACTGCCACTAAGGCTACACCATATGAGTTGCTTTATGGGCAGCAACCCCCACTACATACTCCTTATCTACCTCATAATTCAGTATTGGAGTTAGTGGATCGTAGTTTCTTGGCTAGAGAGGAAGTTCTAGCACTTTTGAAACACCATTTACACCGGGCAGCAAATCTGATGAAACAGAGGGCTGATCTGCATAGGTCAGATCGAGAGTTTCAAGTTGGACAATGGGTTTTCTTGAAGCTGAAGCCCTATAGGCAAATCTCTACGGCAATAAGGGCTTCTCAAAAGTTGGCTCCTAGATTCTATGGGCCTTATCAAGTGCTAGCGAGGATTGGACCCGTTGCATATAGACTAGCATTACCACCAGGATCTAGAATTCATTCTACCTTTCATGTTTCCCTATTGAGACTATGTCCCGATCCTACAGTGAGGCCTAGACACCCTCCTATTGAATTTCCGGAGTTACCACCAGCTATGGAACCGGAAAGCATTCTGAATCGACGGGTTAAAAAGCGTCGTAAGAGGATGATTACTGAGGTATTGGTTCAATGGAAAGGATTACCTGATGAAGAAGCCTCTTGGATGGCCCTTCATTCCTTCCAACAGCAGTATCCTACATTTGTGGTTCCTAATCCTTGAGGTCAAGGATGTTTAAAAGGGGGGGGTATTGATATGATATTGTAATATTAATTTTCCTAGAAGTTAATTAGAATAGTTGGGTAGGTTAATAGGTTAATTCTTTTCCTTCTGTTTCTGTTATCTCTGTTACCGGTTCTGCCTGTCTCTGTCACCGGTTATGTCTGTTACTGATTCTG
The DNA here is from genome assembly GCA_963210345.1 of Inga oerstediana. Classification (NCBI taxonomy): domain Eukaryota; kingdom Viridiplantae; phylum Streptophyta; class Magnoliopsida; order Fabales; family Fabaceae; genus Inga; species Inga oerstediana. Next base: position 5,197,550 of record OY723410.1, read on the forward strand.
GTCCCAAGCCTATATATATGGCAGGGGGAATTCATTATGATCAGTTTTGACAAGTTAATGAAGTCTGAAGTATTTCAGTCCCTCTCGGTTTCCTATTTCCTCCCTAATCTTTCTAATTCTCCTTCTTCAACCCTCTGACTTCTCTTCTATTCTACCCTAAATTCCCAAAATCCAAGACTTAAAGGTGTTTGCCACGCTTTGTTATTTTGGATTTCCTGGTTTCAATGGTACTTGCATTAGATACCTATATTTGGTCTAACACTGTATATACTAACATGTGTCCTATCTTTTATGTTTAAAAAAAATCTCCGCCAAACTTGGGAAGTTTAGACACCCATGCAATATACTTGAGAATTAAAGATGCCTCTCTGAAATACTTGCATATACTTGCTCTCAACATAAAGTTCATATTCTTTAACATGATTTGCAAATAAATTTGGTGAATGTTTTGTGTGCTTGCAGTTGCGAGAGCATGTTTTTGCAGAGTCCAATAAGTTGACCAAATCGATTCAAGTGTTGTTAAATTGCCTTAATGAACTTCGTATCCGTCACGTTGCGGAAAGATCCTCTGCACCAGCGAAGCGAGAAAATTCCAAGGTGAATATTATTTAATCGTTCTGATCTCAATTATTTATTTTGTTGGGAAAATGTATTTTTGGTTCCTATAATTTCAGGTATTTGAAACTCTTCTTATAACAAAATTTTTGGGACCTGACTATTATTAAATTAATCTTTTAAGAGCCGAAGTGTCATTCCCCCAATAAATTCACTCACACAAATTATTGACAAAAATATAATGACAATGAGTAAAAATTATTTTAGTGTGAGGATCCTGTTCAAAATTAAATAATATTCAATAGCCACATGTGCAAAAATATTAAATATATTTAGTAATTTATTTCTAAGATTTGACCAGTTAATTTCCATAAAATATAAAATGGCTAATAAAATTAAACATAATCTAATTAAGATCAATTAGCCCAATTTATCATTAAAAAGTGTTAAGTGAAGAGGATAAAAGTATAAAAAATATGATTTATCAGATCTAATTATTAATTTTTAAACTATTAGGACCAAATTAAAAACTGAACAAAACCATAGGAACCAAAAGTGTGGAGCTATGTGCTTAATCCTTATACTCTTAAGTTCATATATTGTTGGTTGGATCATGTTATTTTCCCCCCAAAATGATACCTATAGTTCTGCTTTCTTCTATTTATGATTCTGGTATGTTTCAATATTTTCTCATTCATTTTATTGTCAACTGGGAAACTGTTTGTGATATGCTGCATTTGATTGGTGTGAACTCGTATTGAGGTTATTATTGACTTCCAGTATCTAAACATTAAAAAAAATTGTTTCTTGATGTGGTTACAGTCAATATCATCAAATTAAGTAATTAATAATTTGAATAAATAATGACATTTTGTGTAAGATGAATTTGATACTCATGTCATATATGAGGGATTGAAGGCTCTTAGGTTGCAGTTTGATTTGTCAGAGCAAAAGTGTAAAGGCCATAGACTATCCTCCCTCCAAGTATTTATACTTAGCTATTTCAACTTCAGATGAATATGAGATTATAACACCTTGAATTGACCTATAAAGATGGTCCTTTAGAATTGAAAACTTGTATTTTAATATTCTGCAAATCTTGGTTATTTTCAAACACGATTGAATGTGTCACTGCTTCTCATATTTTCTCTCGAGTCTGATTTTCTTATTCGTGCTCCATAGTTACATCTAATCAAAAAACAAAGTGGACATGTTTGTTTCTATGTGTGTCTGTTCTTATGCATGCATGCATGTGTCATCTCTAGGCCTATAAATGTGGTGCCCATTCTTGTAAGTGCGTTGAGAAGAATTCATTTGATAATTGAATACAATTCTCTTCTCATTCTTCAATACCAATTTTATCAATATAAACAAGTCTTTTTGTGATGATAATCTTTTATCATTTTAGGTTTAGGGATATTCTACAATAAACTTTTAACATCTTAACCTAGCTATGCAAGACGTCTAATATTTTCTTAGGTTAATATTATCAGATTGTTATTATATGTAAATATAAACTATTTTCTTGATAAAGTATGTGTGTACATTTTAAAAAAATGCATGTCCTGTGTGCCATGGTGGTCAAAATCATCACTTTGTTGATTGAACTGATTATTGTATGACACGTCTCAAATTCAATTCCAGGTTAACTCTGGATAAGATATTTCATCATGCTGCCTAACCGTTTGGCTGAAACTATGTTTTGCTAATGCAGAGTCCAAAGACTTCAAGTTACAGCAACAAATCACGATCAACACCTGCGAAGGCAAGAGACTCTTCCGTTGTATCAAATGTATTGTCAAAGTCAGCATCCTCATGGGATAAGGTATAACCTTTCTTGATTCTTGCCTGCTTAACATTCATTGTTTACAAGATTTTTTACTTTTGGGTGCCCATATATTGATTTTCTGGCTAAATTCAACTCCATTGGTTTTATCCTGATCTTCCCAGGTGTACTGGTTTTCCATTGATTATCTTTTAGTTGCAAAGTCAGCAGTTGTAAGTGGCAGATTTTTAGTACTTCAGTCTTCTTCTGGAAGTTCCTTTGAATTATCTTCTTGTTCCTTCAATTTTTTACATTATAATGACGTTCTTCTATTTCTGTTATAGAGTTGTGGATCATATTTTACCTCTGTGATGTATGTGGAACATTGGTGTGAAGAGCAGTTCAGGGGTATGACTTTGGGGGGGCCAGATTTCTCCCACAAGAAAATGGTAGGTTGTACTAAATATTTATATTTGATGTTTTCCCCATATAAGATAGGACAATCTGGCTTTGTTGTATTATGTTTCCTTTATTTAATTTGTACACATGTGAATTGGCCCCTCTGTATAATATTATATCGGTAACTGTCTTATATCTTTTCTTTCTGGCCTTCCTGCTTATCAGTTGCCAGATCATATTGAAATACTAGTCTCAGCAGTCACTAGAATTAATGAACCTGATAGCTTATACGGCATTCTTCAGTCTCACAAGGTCAGTTTCTATTTTTTATTGATTTATCTCTTAACTGAGTAATGGATGATATTCTTCTTTTAATTGGTATTTTATGGTTGATTGAGTAGCATGATAAAATCTAGTTAACCCATTTAAATACCTAATAGAGCATGGGACTCGAGCATCTCATTATCTTAATCTCCATTAACTGGTCCTCTTTGAAGAGCACACCCAGCAGCTACTCTGTTACGCTTTGCTCTGTAACACTTAACTTTCTTATTGGTTATAACTCTCCACTTTTCAGGACCCTTTGTAGGCAACCCTTTCCAAGGCTGCAGACAGCTAGGCTCCAATATTAATTGATATGTATTTGGGATGGGGAATCCTCCTCCTAAAGCTAGCTAACCAACCCTCATGTGAATCCCATAATACCTTAGTCCCCATCATATTTCTAGGCGAAGAAACTATTATATTTACAGCATGTGACAGATTTAAATTCGGAGTTAACAAGGGTTTAGTATTTATTTAGTAAATTTTTTGTTCTTTGAATTTTGATCCCCCCTCCTCCAAAACATTCAACCACGTAATGAAAAGACTGAACCAATCCACTTAAGTACCTCATTGAACATCTCATACTATTCTATGTGGGACTGGGACATCCCATACTACCTTGTTCTCCATCATATTTCTAGATGAGGAAATTATATTGCATTTACGGCACGTGGCCCATAGTTGGATGTGGAGTTAACAAGATTTTAGAATTTACTTAGTAACAGTTGACTCTTTGAATTTTGTCCCCCCCCCCCCCCCCCCCACATTCTTCCACATAATGAAAAGATCAAAGCACCATAACTTCTGTATAAGCCAGCCCACTGTTTCAACAACCTAAACTCTACCCAAGTCTTAAAGGGGTAGAAAATTTAGAATATATAAAAAAAGGACAGCCTAGTGCACAGAGTTCCCATCAAATGGGGTTTGGGGAGGGATAAATGTACGTAGTCTTACCCCTACAAGAGGAGAGGCTATTTCCAGGATTTGAACCCGTAACCTCCAAGTCACATGGCAGTAAGCTTACCACTATGCTAAGGCTTACCCTCACAATATAGAATATATGATGATGAGTTTCTAACTTCGAAAGTGACATGGCTCAACAATGGGACTACATGTTGAATGAGCAGGTTCCTTCATTAAACTTCACAGGTTTTCTGTAGCTTTGAGCATTATTGACCACTGCAAAACCCATACTATGGTATTCACTGGTGTATATTTCAGCATTTTATCTCACTCTGATTGATAATTTATATGGTTTGATGGAAATGGCAGTTGAGTTCTCAAATCATTACCTTTGAGCATGAGGGAAACTGGGGAAAGGCCCTTGAATACTATGACTTGCTCGTACGATCAGATGTTTCAAAACTGGAGGATAGCAGATTTTTAAGTTTGCCATCAGATCACACCCAAGCAGCAGATTCTTCATCTATTTCCACAAATGTTGACCAGATAATGCAATTCAAGCCTTACAAAGGGCTGATTAGATCGTTGCAGCAGATTGGATGTACGCATGTCCTGGACTTGTATTGCCGTGGGTTAACATCAAGGAATGACCAGCTTCAGCATGATTTAGAGTTCGCTGAATTGCAGTATGAGGCTGCTTGGCGTGCTGGGAATTGGGATTTCTCTTTACCATATACAGGAGCTAATTCTACCCCTTTAACTCAGAATATCAAATGTGATCATTTCAATCACAATCTGCACAAGTAATAAGCATAAGAATCTATATAGTACACTTAAATGATCAGCAAAAAGTTCTGAATTCTAAATTTTTTTTTTTTCTTGACAAGTTGCCTGATTGCATCTAACTATTCTGATGTTTAGTTGTTTGAGGGCACTCCAGGAGGGGGACTTGAGTGACTTCAGTAGAAAGTTGAAAGATTCAAAGCAGGTAATTTCGGTTTCCTCATTTATGACCGTGTGCTCATGGACTTCATGTAATTACATGATTTGTATGCTTTTTAGGAGCTTTTGTGGTCTGTTTCTCAAACTAGTGAAGAGAACACACAGTACATTTACTCAAAGATAATGAAACTTCAGGTATCCATTTATCTTGTCCCTGGATCCTTAACATGAAGTTTGTATTGCCTTTGGTTAGCAATTTCTTACACTATTTACGTGCCCGACCTAAATTTGATGCTACATAAAAAAGATGAGAGGCGGAGATATATAAGTATTATATGCCATAATTCATAGCATTTCCTCTCAAGTAGGGTTCAAACACTAATCTTTATCACTAGTTCCAGATCGGCTAAGAACTTTAGTGAAAATGCCAGCTTGTTCTACAGTTTTAGTTCCCAACATAGCTTAGAAAAACAAGAACTTATTGTCCCTTCTCATGAAACAAAAGACAGTTTTGCTTTGTTCTCTCATGGGGCACTAGGTTTTAAGCCATAAGAATAGCAGCTGCATAGTCATCACACCATACTCTGTTTCTCAATTTTCCAAGTAACCAAGTTACTTCTAACAAATATGTAAATAGTCTGCCCAATATGCACCAGAGAAACCTTATACCCTACAATGAGCATGATCTGCAAACAATATTGCCATGTCTGTGGGCTACTGTAAGGTAATTGATATGTGCAAACAAGCCATTATCCTAATTGTAAAAGCTTACTTGATGCTTATATCTGTGGACAAATAAATTGGTGCTTTATAGTTTTAGTATTTGCCATGTCATGATTTTTTAACAGATGCTTTATCATCTTGGCATGGCATGGGATTTACGTTGGAGATCATCTCAACATAAAAGTTCAAAGCTCTGTCTTGAAAAGCAAAACGTGTCTCCTGAGCCTGTGATTCCTACCATTGAACAGGTAATTAGAGAATTAATGGGTCCGAGATGAGGTTTTGAATTTCTACTTCTCTTTGGTCATATATAAAACACTAGCAAATTATTATGCATTCCTTCATTCTGTCTTTTTGTATATTTTGATGCCTTATATTTTTTTTGTTCTTAACTAGTTGTCATCGATGAACTCGGATTGGTGCTCAATTTTGGAACGCATGCAGCTGCATATGAATCTGTTAGAACCTTTTATAGCATTTCGGCGGGTTCTACTTCAGATATTAAGTTGTAGAGATTATGCTTTGCAACATCTTCTGCAGTCTGCCTCCACTCTTCGAAAGGTACTTAGCCCCATTTTAGTTACAGGATTCTTTGACTATTTACATTTAACTTGTAATAATAGCTTATAATTACTAAAGGAAATTACAGGTCTGACTTGTTTAAAAAATAAACCACAAGCTTTGCATTAAAATTTTGCTTAATTAATTAGGCCATAAATGAGAGGATCGTATTTGAATTTCAAGTCATAAATGAGGGGATCAGAGCTAAGTTTCAAAAGTTGTATTTTCTGATTAGTTGTTCTGTTGCTCAGGGATATAGGTTCTCTCAAGCAGCAGCTGCATTGCATGAGTTTAAGTTCCTTTGTGTTGAAGCCAACGGGGAATCTTCATCCATGTATTGGCTAGGAAGGGTAAGTAGCTTTTCGTGGCATTTAATATATGTGTGGCTTTGTAATGAAGAGTTCAGGAAAGTTAGTTATTTTATATGATATATTGATACATAAATATAAAAAAAATCAACTTAATCATCATTTGTCAACTTATGCTTATGTCATGTATGTTTTCTGATAAATTTCTCAATAGTTGAGTCAATAATAATACTATTGTAACTAGAGAAAAAACACAGGTATATGATTATAATTTTAAAAAAAATGCATGCAACTCCAAAAATAATGAACTCATTGAATAGTGATTTTATAGCAGTATGAGATTTTAACTTTATATAATATATTAATGAATTAGAGGGTGAGCCTTGGTGCACAAAAAGAAAGGTTACTGCCATGTGACTTAGAGGTCATGGGTTCAAATCCTAGAAACAACCTCTCTACTTGCAAAGATAGGGCTGCATACATTTGTCCCTCCCTAGACCCCACCTAATGGGAGATTCGTACACTGCGTCGGTCTTTTTCTTATAATATATTAATGTATTGATTGGTCCTCCTAATTGTATTTGAGTATTGTAGCTTCTTTATGGCAGCTTGAAGAAGCAAAGCTTTTGCGAGCTCAAGGTCAACATGAGATGGCTATCAACCTGGCAATGTATATTTCAGGGAACTATGGGTCTAATATTGAGGCTTCAGATGTATATCGGTTGATCGGGAAGTGGCTGGCAGAAACCAGATCTAGCAAGTTATTGAACAAACCTTCCATTTGCATATCATTATTATAATAAGCTGCTTTTAAAAAGCCTAAATTTACCCCTTTTGTTTCACTGGCTAATGATTGCAGCTCTAGAACAATTTTAGAGAAATATTTGAAACCTGCAGTCTCAATCTCTGAGGATGTGACCACTGCTGATAAGAAGTCCATGGAACGAAAATGTCAGACTCATTTTCATCTTGCACATTATGCTGATGTGCTATTTAGGAGCCATGAAGAAAGACTCAACTCTAGTGAGTGGAAAGCAGTAATGCGGTTAAAGAAACACAAGGTACCATGCGCAGTGACCCAAATAGACAGACAGCCATCATTATGGAATATGAATAGTGGGTGTCATTTTTATTACTTATGTGCACTTATGTGCAGAAAGTGGAGTTGGAAGCGCTAGTTAAAAGATTAAGGAGCTCAAAAAAGGTAGTCCTGGGCCAGCTATCCATTTGTTTGACTGGTATTTTGAGACTCTAACCTGTGTGACATGATTTAGGGGGAGAAAACTGACTATTCCTTGAAAATACAAGAACTGCAAAAGCAAGTAGCTATGGATGAGGAAGAGGCTCAGAAGGTGCAGGTATTCATTGTTTAATCTATCATGATAGTTGATAGAGTCCTCAGACTAGTTAACATTTTACCCTGACGTGTCTTTTTGACATATTGACATTTACGTGTCACAAAATGATAGGTCTGCTTCTTTTTCACCCCTCCTGTTTTTTAAGCTCGGCCATGTTAGAATCATATGGGTTAAACATAAGTCTTCTATTTCTTTACTTTCTATTATCACCCAGGAGGACCGGGACAATTTTCTTAGCCTGGCTTTGGAGGGATATAAGCATTGTTTAGTCACTGGAAACAAGTATGATGTGAGAGTGGTATGGAAATACTCTTACTTCCTTTGTAACTAGAGTATTACAGATGAATTATTTGAAGGAACTATATGTGCTGCAAGGTTGTCTGATTTCCTTGGACAAACTTCTTACTTTCAGGTGTTTCGTCTAGTTTCTTTGTGGTTCAGTCTCTCTTCTCGAAAAAAAGTAGTGAACTCTATGCTTAGTACAATTAATGAGGTACACAGTGAAGGAAAGCATTGTGCATGAGTTAGTATTTTAGTTTTGTTTGATAGGGTTATTGAGGATTCTGTTTGGTCTTCATCTGCATGTATTCCAGGTTCAATCTTTTAAATTTTTACCTTTAGCGTACCAGATTGCTTCTAGAATGGGTAGCTCAAAGGATGATCAGGAAACTTATAATTTCCAGGTTTGGCGATACTATTACTGAAGCTTCCTTTTTACATCTTCCAGTTTTTCTTTTTATTAACACAAATTATGGACAATGCAGTTTGCTTTGGTGTCTCTTGTGAAGAAAATGGCCATTGATCATCCATATCATACAGTACTTCATGTATGTTAATTTTGTGTTTTCCTTCTATCATCAAGCAGGTCTGTTGCATGTTCAATTTTGTTCTATTTGCTTTCCAACATTAAGTCTTTATGATTCTACATTTTTTATTGAAGGAAGCAAAATGCTTCCTTGGTCCATCTGGTAATACTTTGATCCATGCCAAGTTGTATATAAGCCTTCCTTTTGGGGGAAAAACAGGTAGTCACGAGAACCTTCAAGTCCTTGTCTTATTTATTGGTGGAAGCTGTAATTTCTTGTGTAGATAGGGAAGAAGGTAGTCTTGTTCTATCAATCCTGAAAAATTCTTCACGCCAGAACAATACATCAACTTCTTGTTTATATTGCTAAGGTCCTAGCTAGTCAGAGGCAGTTATGGACCCCACTCCTAATACAGATGTATAATGAAAAGCTGACAAAAAAATATAATGCTTACTAAGACTCAAATACCCCACTTTAAGTCTAAAATTCCTTCCTCATTCTTAAGAGGACTAGAAAATGTAGAGATTAAAATAAAAGGTCGCCTGGTGTTTGAGATGCTAAGCAATATCCAGTGGAAACTTGCCGGCACCCTCCTTGGATCATTGGCTACCCTTTCACCACCCGCTCACACACCTCTTAATTAGTTATTCTTGGATATTTCCTCCCCTTTATTTCCTCCCCTCTCACCCGTACAATTTTTCCTCTGGGTCTTGTTGCTGTTTCTTTTATTCTCTTGGACATTCCCATTTAACCACTTAGTAGGCAAGGCTGCTTGTTGTATGGACATTCCCTCTTTTCCTTGGGTCCTTCAGTATGTTTTTATGCATTGCTGCTATCTTTACTCAGCAGAAGGGAAATGATTTTCGTATCTTCTTTTTACATCAGCTTTTGGGTCTGGCAAATGGGGACCGCATCAAGGATAGTCAGCGTAGTAGAAGTTCTTTTGTGGTTGATATGGACAAAAAGCTTGCAGCAGAGAACCTTCTACATGAGCTATCGTCTTATCATGGAGCTATTATCCAACAAGTAGTATCCATTTTTTTGTGATTTATCTTCTCCAAGGCCTGATTTTTAGTCTTTAATCTTCAAACTTTGTGCATCACATGTTTATAGACAAGACAAATGGTGGAGATTTATATCAAGCTTGCTGAGATGGAAATAAGGAAAGAGGTTTAGCAATTATTTATTTATTTATTTTCCATATTTCATTCATTAAGTTGCAGAAATATATATATTTTCTGAATTAGGCTTTTCTTACAATCTTCGAAAATTTGTCCATATTATTTATATTTGACAACCTTCTTATCGGACCATTTATGCAGGATACCAATAAAAGGGTGACTCTACCAAGAGAATTACGTAGCGTTCCAGCGCTGGAACTTGTGAGTGCAGCACTCTTCAAGCTGAATTTCTTTGTTTGTGATGAAAAATTTTTAAGGTTGATGTGATGATTGGCTTGTGGTTTAGGGAGAACTGATATTATATTTTGTGTCGATTTATGATGTATTCCAGAAATTTGAACTTGAATGAATACTATATGTTAATGATGCTGTTGACATACAAACATAACACCCTTGAGACACATACAATTTTAAATCATGTTATATATGTCATCATAGACAAATTGACAAAACATAAATGATGACTTTTGTAATACGGACATGTCATGAGTTGATAACTTGTCCTGTAGAAATGTATAGACGTCAGCAGACAGCAGTAGCTGGTTTGCACAATCCTTGTAACACGAGTTCGTCTTTCCTAATATTGCAGAAAGCATTTATTGAGCCTGAGATTAATTATACTTTGGCTTCTATTCATTAGTTTCATGAGTTTTGCCTTTTTCCTCATGTTAAGCATTTGAGAGAATTACCCATATATGGTGTGCCGGATATGCATATTTGGTGCAAAATATTTATCAATCTTGACATGCGTTCCTTCAATAAAGCCATGTTTGTGCTAAAGAATTTTCTTTGGTTTACTTTGGGCATTCAGGTACCTGTAGTCACAGCTACTGTTCCCATCGACTATAGTTGCCAGTATCATGATGGAACTTTTCCTTATTTCAAAGGACTAGCAGATTCAGCAATGTATGTCTTAACCATTTGAGACATTCTCAGAAATATTCCCTCATCATGCAATTTCCAGTGCTTTAATCTTCTTCATGTTTGTGTATTGTAGGATAATGTATGGTGTAAATGCTCCAAAAGTGGTTGAGTGCCTTGGATCTGATGGTTGCAGTTATCGGCAACTTGCAAAATCTGGAAATGACGACCTAAGACAGGATGCTGTATGAATTCTAACGGCATTTGCTTTCTATTCTTGATGGCATCTATTGCTGAAGTTTATTTTTGACATGTGTTAGGAAGTATCCAAGTATGTCCACCAAAAAGGGGCAAAGAATGCGAAGAACACAATTAACATAGTATGTATACAGGAATATGTCAGATACATATTCCTGTAAATAACTAACACTTGCCAACTTGCTTATCAACTATAGAGGGGTAGAATAAGAGGAGAAGAGAGAAACAGAGTTATGTCAAACAAGGGAGAGGAAGGGAGGGACTAGAAGAGAGTTTGAGTAATAAAAAAAGCAATATTTATTCACCTCATCAAAAAATATGACAATTGAGAGAACCTTAGGGCTATTTATAGAGCCGTGGGTATAATTATTTAAAATAATAATCTAACCAATTGCTAACAAGTTTAAAAGATAAGAGAAAATTGAAAACAACCAAATTTTATATAGATGAGATAACCCTAAATACTGTATTTTAAACTAAAGAAAATCTAGAATTTTTTAGTTGTAGAGATTTCCATCAAAGTGTAGGGAAACAAATAAGGGAGAGGAAGAGAAGAAAAAAACAATTACTTTACTGAGTTTAATGGAAAGTCCTGAGCCAAGGATTTGTAAAGAAAAATAAAAGGTCAGCCTTTAAAAAATGAAGGAATTTTCATGGAAGAGTATCCCAATCGACTTTAATTACTTGTTTTTGGTGAAAGATTGCTTAATTCATTATTTACAAGTAATTGACCTTGTCTCTCCAAATAGTCTTTTCCCATTCTTTATCATATCTCATAAGCAGGATACATTGTGATGGCTTAGTCCAGATGATCACAATTTTTTTAATGCAGGTGATGGAACAATTCTTTGGTTTAGTTAACACATTCCTGAGGAACCACCGAGATACATGGAAAAGAAGGTTAAGTATACGAACCTACAAGGTATACTCTGCTTTTTCTGAGTTCTTGAATTGTGATCTGATGATACTCTGATAAAACTGTGGTGTGTAAAATTATCAACGGTGTTTTGGGCTATTAAGAACCACTTTGATTGGAAAGCTTAAGCTGTCATCCATGTGTTTGTGATTTTTTTTTTAATAATATCTAATATACCCACTAGTGGGTAAGCTTTGATGTAGCGGTAAGGTTGTTGTCATATGACACGAAGGTCATGAGTTCAAATCCCTGAAATAGCCTCTCCACTTGCTATGGTAAGGCTATGTACATCTATTCTTTCATAGACCTCATCTGGTGGAAGCCTTGTGCAATGTGCCGCCCTCTACTATACTCTCTCATCCAATAAGGCCTGAAGTCTCTCTCATCCAATAGGGCCTGAAGTATGAGCATGATATAGGCTTATTATACCTGATGTTCTCAAGTTTCAAATCAATCATGAAGAATAGGGAGTCTTGACCACTTGATCAACCATTGTGGCTTTTCTTTTATTTAAAATAATGCTTCTGATGTTCATCCCTCTGGAATTTTAAGTTCTTTATTCTTTCTTCAATTTTTTCGTGTCTCCCATAATATTTTACTCTACTATGTGTTATCTGTAGACTGTCAGCAGGTTTTTGGACAGTCAGAGAATAACCATTCCTGAGAATGCTTGTAATGCCTTAGAGCTTTTGGGAATGACGTCTACTTCTTGACAAAATAAAGAAGTCTTTCTGATCAATTGTTTAGTGATTCAATGCAACCCACCAACATCCAATATTAAATGGAAAGTCTAGTATAAGATATATTGGGCCTTTGCTCTGTACTTTCCTCAAGCCCAAAGCTTTTTGTTTTTACAAATTTCTTTTCCTTCATTTGCTTTCTGATTTAAGTTAGCAAAGTAATCTTTTGCTCTATACTCTCTTCTTCCTATTGCTCATTTGTCATGCTTTCTTTCTGTCATGTATGTAATTGATCTGTAAATAGTTCTTTCAATGGGAAATCGACTTGATTGCTTATCTTACATTCTGTTTGCAGTTTATATAATGTGTGCGTGTGTGTGTGTTTGTGAAGTATTAACTTATTTTCTTACCTTTTATGTTATAGGTGGTTCCCTTTACACCGAGTGCCGGTGTTCTTGAGTGGGTTAATGGCACTTTTCCTCTCGGTGAATATCTTATTGGGAGGTCTGTCAAAGAAAATTGTATTTTGCTGCACGATTTATAATCTTCAACATCTAATTGATCCTTTTCCTTGTACTTTAGCATGAGAAATGGCGGTGCTCATGCTCGATATGGAATAGGGGATTGGCCATTTCCTAAATGTAGAGAGCACATGGCCAATGTAAGTTGACTGATATTTTGGTATTATTTTTACAAGATGGTTATCAGGATTTTAATAGGTCTATAATAGTCCACACTTCTGAAATATGCCTTGAATAAAACTGTGAGCCCCATGCTTTAAACAGAGTTTGAGATCACTCACTTGGTTCATTACTTTTGAACAGTTCCGCTTTGTGTAAATTTTATATTGATTTTGTTGAAAATGAATCATAAATCATATTTTTTAATCAGAAAATGAAATTCTAAAACAGTGGTAGTTTAAGATTTTTTCATCATCCACATTACATATGTATGAGGCATTTTATGTGGCTGCATTAAAAATATCAATTAATCTATGCAATGCAAATTATTGGTGAGACTGTCAATGGTGAAACATGACCATTGCCATGTTTAGGCACTAGTTATTCTTGAGACAGTTTCTTCTTTTTGTAATCCTTCTTTCCTCCTTCCAAAAAGTTCTTCTTTAGCTCAAGGGAAAAATCTGGTGACGATAGAAAAGAACAGGATGAAGTTAAGAGACATCCTCTGTGATATAGACTTGTAGCCACAAAAAGAAATGAAGCATTTTTACTTCTCACAACAACAATAATAAAAAAGGGAAGACACTAACGGCCTGAGGTTACAAACTGGATCAAACTCACGACCTCCCACTTATAAGAGAGTTTCTATGCCACCAAGCTACAAGCATTTTTAATTTGATCTCTAGCTCAATTTGTTTCTTTCAGATAGATTTTACTTGATCCATCACTTAACCTTTTCTATGGTCTGAGGAAAAGTAGTGGAGATGGAAGAATATTGCCCTGGTGTACTTTATTTCGTTGTTCCCACTTATCTGAAGTAGCTGTGACGTGAATGTTGTTGTCAAAGCTGCCTTTTATTTTTAGATTCAAGGAAACGATTACTTATAACATTTGTTGGCTTTGAAACAGGAAAGGGACAAGCGCAAAGCATTCCAAGAAGTTTGCAAGAATTTCAGGTTTTTCCTATACTTCATGTTGTCAAATCAGGAAAACAGTCAAGTTCATAGCTTAATGACTATTATGCAGGCCAGTTATGCATCACTTTTTCTTGGAGAGATTTTTCAAGGCACCTGAGTGGTTTGAGAAGAGACTAGCTTACACGCGAAGTGTAGCTGCTAGTTCTATGGTGAGTGCATTCGACGTTGCAATTTAACCTCCGTGTTTAATCCTTCTGAAGGTCATCCAAGTTTGTAGCTATCAACGTTATAGACCGAAACCATATTGAATAACTATTCAGTACTGTTAGGAAATCATCATTGAGAGCCATTATCACTGAGGCTCTTCCCTCTTGTATAAATATATCCCATCTGTACATGAATAGATACAACTTTCAGATTATATTTCTCATTATCTGTTTGCAGGAATTGATTCTATATTAATTACAATATATTCCCTAACATATATTTCCTAACAAGTGAAAGAAGGATTACTCTACATTAAACTCTATCATGTACTTATGTTATACTCTCACCTTCTATTTTCCGATTTTTTATTGGCAAGTGATGTCAAGTAAAAGTAGTGAACCATGGAATATTTGCGCATCCCAGGACTAACTCTACATATTTGCCCATCCCAGGACTAACTCTACCATCTGTTTCACAAATGTTTTCAACACAGTTTGAGAATTATTTTCCGTTTGGAAATGACGTTAGTATACAGTTAAATCTGTAACTAGTTTTTGTTATTAATCTGTTAGGATTGTAACTAATTATGATAGGAAGTATAGCTGTCATAGAAGACTCTAGATGGCACTTAAAAGTCTCTATATATGTAAAGGCACTGTGCACGAATATTATATTGAACTCAGATTTACTATCTCTCTCATTCCCTTTCTTTCATACTTCTATTATCTCAGTTCTTTCATGGTATCAGAGTATCGACGCTTCTGAATCAATGGAGCTATCTCAAAATTCTGAAGTTCTTTCCTCTCAGAAGAAGGACAGTGTGGTTACCTTTAATCATCTGGTATCCATTAAGCTAGAAGAGCACAATTATCTGCTATGGAAACAGCAGATTGAGACTGCGATCTTTGGTCATGACCTTCAAGACTTTATCAACTACGATGTGTCTTCTCCGGCCAAATACATTCCCTCCGACACCGATGACGAAGGATTTTGTCTAAATCCTGCCTTCCGATCTTGGCAATGACAAGATAAGCTGCTGATGTCCTGGATGTGTTGCTCTATGTCTGAAGGTGTTCTCACGCGTGTGGTTGGTTGTGAAACGTCTCTCCAAATCTGGGAGAAGCTGCGAACTCATTTTGCCTCCCAGAGGAAAGCCAAAGCTCGTCAACTAAAAACTATGTTGAAATCGACTAAGAAGAATGCGTTATCGGCCAATGAATACTGTCTCAAGATCAAGGGTCTTGTGGATGCGTTGGCTGCTATTGATGTCTCTATTTCTGAATCTGATCATGTTGATTACCTTTTTGAAGGTCTACCTGAGGAGTACGATCCATTTATTACTGCTGTAACTACACGTCGCGATCCGTACTCTGTGGATGATATTGAAGCCTTGATTCTTGCTCAGGAGGCTCGTTTGGAAAAACATCTCAAATCATCTACTGATTCTTCGGTGAATTTGGTTCATTCCAAGAGATTTTGGTAGCCATGACAATGATCATGGTCGAGGGCACAATGATCGTGGTTGAGGCAGTGGTCGTCGTGGTGGACGCGGCCGTGGTCGGGGCTATCGCTCCTCTGGCTCTAGTGGTCGATCGGGCCTCGTTTGCCAACTCTGTGAAAAGAATGGCCATCATGTTAAGGACTGCTGGTATCGTTTTGATGAGCACTTTCAAACTCTTGGTGTTTCTGATCGTGACTCCAAGCCATCTCCGACTGCCTTACTTGCTCACGCTGATTCTGTTGTGGATCCGACTTGGTACTTAGATTCTGGTGCCACCAATCATGTTACTCATGATGATCAGAATATTCCTGATAAATCAGGTGATAAGCCTTTTAACTCAATATCTGTTGGTGATGGTTCTGATCTGTCTGTCCATTGTGCTGGTCATGCCTCTCTTCCGTCTTCCTCTACATCATCGTCTCTGCGTCTCAAAAATATTTTACATGTTCCTTCGATTACTAAAAATCTCTTAAGCATTTATCGTTTGTGCACTGACAATGACATTCTAATTGCCTTCTCTAATGTCTATGTGATTAAGGATCTTCGCACTAATCAGATATTATTCCGTGGCTCAACCAAGACTGGACTATATCCTCTTCAGGAAATCATTCAACAACTGCGTTATGTTCGTGGTTCCAAGTCTTCTTCCACTGCTCTTCTTACTTGTCATCCTGTTCGTGGTGCTGCTTCACCACATAATACTTCATGTATCGACTCACTTGCAATTTCATTGTAATTCCAGCTGCTTTGTCGCTTCTACTGCTATTTCCTCTTTTAGGATCTGGCACAACAGATTAGGTCATCCATCTTCTCTTGTTGTTTCTCGAATCATGCAACATTGTAATATCACAAATAATAAGAAAGCAGTATTTGATTTTTGTGCTTCCTGTTGTCTTGGCTAGGCCAGCAAACATCCATTTCCAGTCTCTACTACTGTTTATACTCGGCCTTTACAGCTTATTCATACTGATATTTGGGGACCTGCCCCACATTTATCTACTAAAGGTTATCGCTATTATATACATTTTACCGATGCCTATACTAGATACACTTGGTTTTATCCCTTACAGCTCAAATCTGATGCTTATCATGTCTTTGTCTCCTTTAAGACAATGGTGGAGTTACAATTTCATTCCTCTATTCTGGCTGTGCAGTCTGATTCTGGTGCTGAATTTCTTAAAATTGGCAAGTTTCTTCAGTCCTGTGGTATTGTTCATCGCCTTAGTTGTCCTTATATTCATGAGCAGAATGGTTTGGCTGAGCGCAAACATCGCACTATTACTGAAATTGGTCTTACTTTGCTTGCTAATGCTTCTTTACCTTTTTCCCTATGGGTTGAAGCATTTGATACAGCAGTTTATCTGAGTAATCGCCTACCCACTGCATCTCTTCAAGGGATGTCCCCCTTTCAGAAATTGTTTGGTAAGGAACCTGGTTACCATCATTTGAGGACTTTTGGGTGTTCTTGCTTTCCCTATACACGTCCTTACAATCGTCATAATATGGAGTTTCGTTCTATTGAATGCATTTTCCTTGGCTACAGTTCTTCACATAAAGGTTATAAATGTTGGGATCCTTGTGGCCGTCTTTATATCTCACGTGATGTTATCTTTGATGAGTGTAATTTCCCTTACTCACGTCTTGTGTCTGCTGTATCTTCGTCTTCAACTTCTAATTTACCACCTGGAAATCCCCCGGTAGCCTCCTCTTTGCCAGCTTCTTCCCCATCTGTTTCAGGGTCTGCTTTAGCCTCTATCTCCAGTCCCAGTCCTTCGTCTGGTAATGACTCCTCCCCATCTGTTTCTCCTGCTGGTTCTTCCTCACTGCCTAGTCCTCCTGCTCCTGCTATTCCTCCTTCCACTAGGATGATTACTCGCTCCATGAATGGTATCTTTAAACCCAAAGCTTATCTTGTTACTGTTGCTTCTGATGAACCTGCCTCTGTTGTTGAAGCGCTTCAATCCCCTAGTTGGAAGAAAGCCATGGATGATGAGTATGGTGCCCTTATGAAAAACAACACTTGGCACCTGGTTCATCTGCCTCCAAACAGATCTGCAATTGGTTGTAAGTGGGTCTTTAGGAAGAAAACCTATCCTGATGGTTCTTGGAAACACAAGGCTCGATTAGTGGCTAAAGGATTTCACCAACGTGGTGGGTTAGATTATAAAGAGACCTTTAGTCCTGTGGTCAAGCCAGCCACCATTCGCCTTATTCTTTCTATTGCTGTAGCTCAGAAGTGGCCTATTCAACAGATTAATGTTAACAATGCCTTTCTTAATGGCATTCTTCATGAAGATGTTTACATGGTCCAACCTCCAGGGTATGAGGCTCACGATACCACTCTTGTTTGTAAACTGGATAAGGCCTTATATGGTCTTAAACAGGCGCCTCGTGCTTGGTTTGAGCGCCTTGCTTCTGTTCTCCAGCAATTTGGGTTTGTCAAGAGTAAGTGTGATCAGTCGCTTTTTATTCGCATGCACGGTGCTGAGATTACCTATGCTCTTGTCTATGTGGATGATATTATTCTTACTGGCACCTCTGCTTCTTTAATTGTTGACCTGATTGGTGCTTTAGATGCTAAATTTGCTCTGAAAGATCTTGGTTCTTTGCATTATTTTCTTGGCATTGAGGTCCAACGCTTGAAGGATGGTTCCTTATTTCTTTCTCAAGGAAAATACATTCGTGAGGTATTAAGAAAGGCTGGTTTTAAGAAGGCTCGTGGAGAGAAAACTCCTATGGCTTCTAATATCTCCCTTACTAAACTTGGGACTGATCTATTTCCTGATGTGTCTCTTTATCGTACCATCGTTGGTTCTCTCCAGTATGCCACTATTACACGGCCTAATATCTGTTTTGCAGTTAACAAAGTCTGTCAGTTTATGCAGACCCCTTATATAGAGCATTGGCGGGCAGTCAAGCGTATTCTCCGGTATCTTGCTGGTTCAATACACCATGGTCTGATTCTGCGTCCTTCCCCTTCTCGGTCTCTTGTGGCCTTTTGTGATGCTGATTGGGCTGCTGATAAGGATGACCGTAAGAGTGTGACTGGTTATTGCATCTACTTTGGTCCTAACTTAGTGTCTTGGTCTTCTAAAAAGCAATGCACAGTTTCTCGCTCTAGCACTGAAGCTGAATATAGAAGCATGGCCTCTGTTGTAGCAGAGCTTCTTTGGTTGAAATCCTTGCTTAGTGAATTGCGTATTAAACTTACTCGCGTTCCTTATGTTCTCTGTGATAATTTGGGTGCTGTCATGATCACTGCCAATCCTGTGTTACATGCCAGGACAAAGCATTTGGAGTTGGATCTTCACTTTGTCCGGGAACATGCTATACAGAAAAACATCCGAGTTCAACATATCCCTTCTACCAGTCAAATTGCTGATGGTCTCACCAAGGCTATTTCCAGTTGGGGTTTCCATAGCTTTAGGGATCAGTTATGTGTTAGAGGTGTCCCTTAGTTTGACGGGGCATGTTAGTATACAGTTAAATCTGTAACTAGTTTCTGTTATTAATCTGTTAGGATTGTAACTAATTATGATAGGAAGTACAGCTGTCATAGAAGACTCTAGATGGCACTTAAAAGTCTCTATATATGTAAAGGCACTGTGCACGAATATTATATTGAACTCAGATTTACTATCTCTCTCATTCCCTTTCTTTCATACTTCTATTATCTCAGTTCTTTCACTAGGGAGGATGTCATTTGAGTCCCTAGTAAGGGAATTGTTAACACTTGTCCCTACTTTTTTTTTTTTTGGGGGGGGGGGGGGGTGGTTAATATTGTATATTATTGTTATCAATCTCAAAGGGGTCGTGTTCAAAGGACCAGAGTGTCTATAATTCACTTACCCTAGTGGCATTCTCTCATGATTCTATAATGTCATGACAGCCATATTTCCTCATGATCCTTATTATTTATTTTTAGGTTGGTTACATAGTTGGCCTCGGTGATCGACATGCAATGAATATTTTAATTGATCAAGCCTCTGCAGAGGTTGTTCACATAGATCTTGGCGTTGCATTTGAACAAGGTTTGATGCTTAAGACTCCAGAACGGGTATGCCTGAAGTCCTTTAATCCTGCACTCATGTGCCTACTTTTTCTGAACTATATTGATTATCTAATCGTCTGCAACTACTGACAGGTTCCGTTTAGGCTGACTAGAGACATAATTGATGGAATGGGCATAACTGGAGTAGAGGGGGTTTTCAGAAGATGTTGCGAGGAAACTCTTTCTGTGATGCGAACAAACAAAGAAGCATTGTTGACAATTGTTGAAGTAATTGAATCATACTTTGCTCAAGATTATCCAGAATAAATTTACTTTCGCCCGTTGTCTTATGAAAAATACCACTGCAGGTTTTTATCCATGATCCTCTTTATAAGTGGGCTTTATCTCCTCTAAAAGCTTTGCAGCGTCAGAAGGTACGTTTTACCTTACGTGTTATTTTCATTATCCATACACTGACACATCGCAAGTCTAGCACCTTATTTTGAACTACATGGGATGTGTTTGGGTTGGCGATTGGATAAATGACTTATTTTTACTTAGACTTGTGGAATCTTACAATTGGAGAAAAGTTAGATTGGGTAAAATGATGAGTGTTTGAATTGGCGATTGGATAAGTAACTTATGTAAAAGTGAATGATGTTTGGTTTAGCTTTTGTATTATTTAAGAAAAAAAATTGTAAAAATTATGAAAAATGAAAAAATGAAGGGATAATTGTGAAGAAAGTCCTCATTGGCAACTTAAGTGCTAAATGAGTCCTGAGAAGATATCTACACATGGAGGGATTTTTTTACAATTTTCTCAAAAATTAACTTTGAAAATTTAGCAATGGTATAATTTTAATAAAATTATATCAAACTCTAATTTAAATTGGTACACTCCAAAAGTCTTTTCTATTGTGCACTTCAAGCTTAAATTTTATAAATTATATCAAACTCTAATTTAAATATTAAATCGTAACTCATATTTTCACATAGCTTAAAATCTAACAAAATAAACCTATTAAAACCTCAATAATATCTCCAATAATCCAAATAAATTATTTAAACTAAATTTAATCGATAAAAACACCATATAGAAACTAATTTATGACATATTTATAAAAGAAATTGATTATGAAATCATAAAACAACTAAATAATAAATCTAAATGATTAAAATTAATTATTAATTATTCTCTACCTCTACATTTCTACAGTCATATATTGACAAAACTCAAAACTTGCATAAACTCTTATCCGAAAGTATTCTCTAATTAGTAGAAGATTACTACCTAAAGAAAGAGAAAATTATTTAGAACATTTTTCATAAAAGAAGTTTTGTGATTATAAGTGATTTTGAGTACCTCGTTGATCCTCAAAGATATGAAAATACTCCTATCAATATTATTTTATACACACGCACGCACATAAGCTCCATCTTGAGATTTATTACTTTTTCTAACTTTTGACTTTTTTCACCTCAAATCCTATCGCTGAACCAAACACCCATTTTGGCTTTTCCACTGTGCAAGCCCCTTTTTTCCTCTGTTCAAGCCCGTTTTCATGCGCAAACGTCAAAACAAACACCCACATGATCTGATTACTTTAAGTTAAGAGTTGGGCAAATGATTTATTAAGTACCTTACAAAACAAACATTCAAGGATAATTAAAATTTCTAGTAGTTTTAAAATAACGTTTTATAAACTTATGTTTTTGAAATCCAGACCAATCATTGAAGTGGAAAGGGAGGCTTACAGAGTGATCCAACTGAGATGAAGTCGCAATTGGATTAGATTTTTTATTAGTTTTATACTCCCTCTGCTCTTAAATGTAGGACCTATTTACCTATTTTGATTAGGTTAAGGTAGTTAGTTACCATGATATGTTTTTTAAAAAACACCCGAATCATCTAACTCTCCTACATCACTTTTTTATTTGATTATTCTTGAGGGAACATCAGTAGAGGTAAATTGAGAATAGATTGACAAATATGGGAAATAAGTCTTACATTTAAAATCAAAATTAACTTTCCAATTAAGTCCTACATTAAGAACCGGAAGGTGTAATAAATATTACTAACACAGAAATTTATTAAATAATTAAATGAAAAATATGCATGTGTGTGCATTGGTTTGGGGGCCGTAGACTTTGGGCTAGTGCCAGTGCTAGTGTGATTGGCCTGTTCAGTGTTCTTATAAACCACTTGATTAATCTGCAATGACTTTTGTCCCTTATTCTCTATAGGAAACAGATAATGACTTGGATACAACTCTCTTGCAACCTCAAGGTGATCTTGAAGGAAATAAGGATGCTACCCGTGCACTACTGCGTGTCAAGCAGAAATTAGATGGATATGAAGAAGGTGAAATGCGGAGTGTACATGGGCAGGTATTCTATCACATATGCCTGTATACATAGTATGTTAATTGTGTTCTTCTCTTTCCTTGCCCCTCATTGGTGGATATACTTTTATACTTGTATTTCCCAGTTATGCTACTGATATAATTGGAAGTTGAAACACAAATTTAATTAATTTAAATGGTTGTCATCCAAAAGATCATGGTACTTGCTTCATTCCTCCCTGAAGTCATGGCTTGTGTTGTGGCGTCCACCTCGATTAGCGATCAAGGGTCTTCACTTCACTATAATTTACAAAACCAAACCATGGATGGCAACCTTACTGGGGAAAAAAGTTTAAACCTAATCCACCAGTTTTGATATTCCTTGAATGGTGCAAATGTTCTTATTTTAATTTTAATTGCAGGTTCAACAACTCATTCAAGATGCAATTGATCCAGAGCGATTGTGCCAATTGTTTCCTGGTTGGGGTGCTTGGTTATAGTGAGAACACGAGAATCCACGTCCAATTTTCTCTCTGACCGCGAGTTATCTCGTATAGGCGCCATTTTTTTTTCCATTTACCTTGTACCATTCATATTGTAGAAGCCATTTTTGTTTTTGTCTCTTGTGATCTAAACCTGTACCTTGAACCATTCGTCTACTTTTTTTTTTTTAAACCACCGAGTACAAAAATAGAAGGCGAGGCTCCATTTTTTCTGCATTTTGTAGCAGAACTGGGAATTTGTCAGGTGCTGCCTCACGGCCGCATTATTCATTTCCGTTTTGAAAATACTGATCAATTTGTGATTTTGTTTCTTTCGCCAACCACTAGACGCTAGGGCTGTGGATATCTTTTCTTGGTTCTCGTCATTATATACTTTACATATTCAAACGGTTATCCAAATTTCCTCAAAATTCTTTTGAGCCTATTGGGAAAAAATAGAGGAACAGTTGAATAGCTTATGGGTGAAGTTAGCAAAACATTAAGAATTGTTTGCCCCTTTATTTCTAATATAAGTTATGCATATGTTCCCTTCCTTTCTTCAGCAGTAATTTTGTTGACTTATTAATTACTACATTTTCAAGAGTTGGACAGTATGTTGTCCCTTTAATTTACATTAATATAATATAAAGTATTAAATCTGTGGCACGCTACAATTAGATTAGATCTATTCTTTAGATTTAATGTAATATATGGGGTTTATTATTTTCTGAAAACTTAATCAAGAGGTAATTATAGAGAAGGGAACCGGGATTAACAAGCAAATGAGGGGAAAAGTAGATAAAGCCTAATATCATAAACTAGCCCCACTAGGGCTGTTCATCGAGCCTGACTGTTCGGGCATCAAATAAGGTATGCTGCCCAACCCCGTGAGAGAGTGTGTGAGTGTGTGTGTTTTGCAACAACTCACGTGGTTATTATACTTTTAACCTCACTTAAAAATGTCTTCAGGTTGTGTTTAGTGTACAACTCCCTAACTATATATTCTCTTCGATTCTTAATATAAAAAATATTTATTTAATTTGATTATATTAAAAAAGTCAGTTAATATAATACTCCCTTCGGTCTTAATTATAAGACAAAGTTGACTTTTTTGGAGAAATTAAGGAAGTCAATTAAATTACTTTAGAGTGTTTATATTTTTAGTATCCTTAGATTATATATTAGTTTATTAGTCAAATTAATTAGTTTAGAGAAAAAAATATAAATATAAATACTCTAAAGTAATTTAATTGGCTTCCTTAATTTCTCCAAAAATGTCAACTTTATTTTATAATTAGGATCGGAGGGAGTATATATCTTTTAAAATATACTAGTCATCTTCTTTAATCATTTTTCTCTCTCTTCTCTTTAATTATTGTTAAAAAAGCCTCAAATAAAAGTAAATTATAAAAAAATTGATTAATATGAAAAATATGATTTATATCTATGATTTTGAATTTGTACTTGCAACTGCCTCTCCTAGCTACTGCTTTGGCGGCCACCTCATCTGTCTTCAATTTCGAGCCACTGTCGATGTCCCTATTAGCCGTTGCCGCCAATAATATCACTTTTTTTTTTTTTGAATTACAATGACCAGAAAAACTCTGGAGTGCAAACAGCCAAAGCTAGGCTATGTTGCAAGAGAATGAAACCAAATGTTCGCTCATATCAGCCAACATTTGTGTCGAACAGAAATCTGGGGGGTGTTGCAAAAGTATTAGATCACTGTTCGAGTCCAGGGCCATTTTGGCCAGGTAATCAACGCATCGAAGGGCTTCTCTGTGGGAATGATGTAATAGGATTTCTTTTTACCATATTCTTGGCCCCCCCTTGGAATTCACCGGGGGGCCAAGAATATGGTAAAAAGAAATCCTATTAGGATTTCTTTTTACCATATTCTTGGCCCCCCCTTGGAATTAATAGGATTTCTTTTTACCATATTCTTGGCCCCCCGGTGAATTCCAAGGGGGGGCCAAGAATATGGTAAAAAGAAATCCCCGTAATAGGATTTCTTTTTACCATATTCTTGGCCCCCCCTTGGAATTCACCGGGGGGGCCAAGAATATGGTAAAAAGAAATCCTATTAATAGGATTTCTTTTTACCATATTCTTGGCCCCCCCTTGGAATTCACCGGGGGGCCAAGAATATGGTAAAAAGAAATCTTGGCCCCCCGGTGAATTTCTTTTTACCATATTCTTGGCCCCCCCTTGGAATTCACCGGGGGGCCAAGAATATGGTAAAAAGAAATCCTATTTGGCCCCCCGGTGAATTAATAGGATTTCTTTTTACCATATTCTTGGCCCCCCGGTGAATTCCAAGGGGGGGCCAAGAATATAATAGGATTTCTTTTTACCATATTCTTGGCCCCCCGGTGAATCCAAGGGGGGGCCAAGAATATGGTAAAAAGAAATCCTATTAATAGGATTTCTTTTTACCATATTCTTGGCCCCCCGGTGAAATCCTATTATAGGATTTCTTTTTACCATATTCATAGGATTTCTTTTTACCATATTCTTGGCCCCCCGGTGAATTCCAAGGGGGGGCCAAGAATATGGTAAAAAGAAATCCTATGAATATGGTAAAAAGAAATCCTATAATAGGATTTCTTTTTACCATATTCTTGGCCCCCCCTTGGAATTCACCGGGGGGCCAAGAATATGGTAAAAAGAAATCCTCTTTTTACCATATTCTTGGCCCCCCCTTGGAATTCACCGGGGGGCCAAGAATATGGTAAAAAGAAATCCTATTAATTCACCGGGGGGCCAAGAATATGGTAAAAAGAAATCCTATTAATAGGATTTCTTTTTACCATATTCTTGGCCCCCCCTTGGAATTCACCGGGGGGCCAAGAATATGGTAAAAAGAAATCCTATTAATAGGATTTCTTTTTACCATATTCTTGGCCCCCCGGTGAATTCCAAGGGGGGGCCAAGGATTTCTTTTTACCATATTCTTGGCCCCCCGGTGAATTAATAGGATTTCTTTTTACCATATTCTTGGCCCCCCCTTGGAATTCACCGGGGGGCCAAGAATATGGTAAAAAGAAATCCTATTAATAGGATTTCTTTTTACCATATTCTTGGCCCCCCGGTGAATTCCAAGGGGGGGCCAAGAATATGGTAAAAAGAAATCCTATTAATTCAACGGGGGGCCAAGAATATGGTAAAAAGAAATCCTTGGCCCCCCCTTGGAATTCACCGGGGGGCCAAGAATATGGTAAAAAGAAATCCTATTAATAGGATTTCTTTTTACCATATTCTTGGCCCCCCGGTGAATTCCAAGGGGGGGCCAAGAATATGGTAAAAAGAAATCCTATTAATAGGATTTCTTTTTACCATATTCTTGGCCCCCCGGTGAATTCAAGGGGGGGCCAAGAATATGGTAAAAAGAAATCCTATTAATTCACCGGGGGGCCAAGAATATGGTAAAAAGAAATCCTATTAATAGGATTTCTTTTTACCATATTCTTGGCCCCCCGGTGAATTCTTTTTACCATATTCTTGGCCCCCCGGTGAATTCCAAGGGGGGGCCAAGAATATGGTAAAAAGAAATCCTATTAATTCACCGGGGGGCCAAGAATATGGTAAAAAGAAATCCTATTAATAGGATTTCTTTTTACCATATTCTTGGCCCCCCGGTGAATTCAAGGGGGGGCCAAGAATATGGTAAAAAGAAATCCTATTAATAGGATTTCTTTTTACCATATTCTTGGCCCCCCGGTGAATTCCAAGGGGGGGCCAAGAATATGGTAAAAATTCACCGGGGGGCCAAGAATATGGTAAAAAGAAATCCTATTAATAGGATTTCTTTTTACCATATTCTTGGCCCCCCGTTGGAATTCACCGGGGGGCCAAGAATATGGTAAAAAGAAATCCTATTAATTCACCGGGGGGCCAAGAATATGGTAAAAAGAAATCCTATTAATTCACCGGGGGGCCAAGAATATGGTAAAAAGAAATCCTATTAATAGGATTTCTTTTTACCATATTCTTGGCCCCCCCTTGGAATTAATAGGATTTCTTTTTACCATATTCTTGGCCCCCCGGTGAATTCCAAGGGGGGGCCCAAGAATATGGTAAAAAGAAATCCTATTAATAGGATTTCTTTTTACCATATTCTTGGCCCCCCGGTGAATTCCAAGGGGGGGCCAAGAATATGGTAAAAAGAAATCCTATTAATAGGATTTCTTTTTACCATATTCTTGGCCCCCCCTTGGAATTCACCGGGGGGCCAAGAATATGGAAAAAAGAAATCCTATTAATAGGATTTCTTTTTACCATATTCTTGGCCCCCCGGTGAATTCCAAGGGGGGGCCAAGAATATGGTAAAAAGAAATCCTATTAATAGGATTTCTTTTTACCATATTCTTGGCCCCCCCTTGGAATTCACCGGGGGGCCAAGAATATGGTAAAAAGAAATCCTATTAATAGGATTTCTTTTTTCCATATTCTTGGCCCCCCGGTGAATTCCAAGGGGGGGCCAAGGATTTCTTTTTACCATATTCTTGGCCCCCCGGTGAATTAATAGGATTTCTTTTTACCATATTCTTGGCCCCCCCTTGGAATTCACCGGGGGGCCAAGAATATGGTAAAAAGAAATCCTATTAATAGGATTTCTTTTTACCATATTCTTGGCCCCCCGGTGAATTCCAAGGGGGGGCCAAGAATATGGTAAAAAGAAATTCACCGGGGGGCCAAGATTTCTTTTTACCATATTCTTGGCCCCCCGGTGAATTCCAAGGGGGGGCCAAGAATATGGTAAAAAGAAATCCTATTAATAGGATTTCTTTTTACCATATTCTTGGCCCCCCGGTGAATTCCAAGGGGGGGCCAAGAATATGGTAAAAAGAAATCCTATTAATAGGATTTCTTTTTACCATATTCTTGGCCCCCCCTTGGAATTCACCGGGGGGCCAAGAATATGGTAAAAAGAAATCCTATTAATAGGATTTCTTTTTTCCATATTCTTGGCCCCCCGGTGAATTCCAAGGGGGGGCCAAGAATATGGTAAAAAGAAATCCTCCCAGTCCCTATAAATGAACTCCCTAGCTTCATCAATCACATCTTGTAGTGGATGAAAATGACCAGTTGGATGAAGTAGCAGTTGAAGAGCCTCCGTTGAGTCCGAGAATAACTGAATGTTTGCAAAGTTTAAAGATTTGCAAAGTTTTAGACCAATTTGGATAGCTTGAACCTCCGCAGCTGTTGAGCCAAATGAAATGCCAATATTCTGTTGGAACCTGCAGATCCAATGTCCTGAACTGTCGCGAATCACACCTCCTACTGCAGAATTCCTGTGCTTGTCTACTGCAGCATCGACGTCGATCCAGATGAAACCATCAGGTGGGGCAATCCATCTTTCCGAGATTCTATCTGGTACTTTGAAAATCTTATGCCTAAGTTGTCCTTCCACGATTCCTTCATGCAGGAAATGAATGCCTCTGTGAAGAATTTGTTGTGGCCGGTCACTAGAACCTTCAAAGGCTCTTTTACACCTATTTTTCCATATTAGCCAGCAGAGTAAACCGAATACTCTTAGCCAGGGCCATTTGATCACTGAACGACCGCCAGGTGAATGCTGTATGTTCTATCTGAGCCAAACCTGCAAATTACCAGAGAAAAAAGCAGAACAGTATAAAGGGTTAATACAAGAAAGCCACACACTGCTTGCAAACTCACAGTCTCTCATGATATGAATTGGTGTTTCCTCACAAGAGCACTCGAAAGGACACAAAGAGTTTATTCTCACATCTCTCTTCGCTCGGACAGAATTTGTAGGTATTCTCTCTTGAAGCAATTGCCACATGAAGTATTTGACTTTCTCTGGAAGAGGCCATCTCCAAATACGCTGCCAGATAGGGTCTGGAGGAACCGAAAGCGATGAATAGATCATAGAGTATGCAGATTTTACACTGAAATTCCCATCCGGTGATTTCCTCCACCAAACTGTGTCATTCCCCGAAAGTGACGGAGGATTCGTTTCCCGAATCTTTCCAATTACCCATCTGGGCAGGAACAAACCCCACTTATTCAAATCCTATCTTCCATCAGGGCTAACGAAGTGGCTAACCCTTTCATCCGGGTCAAGCAGTTCATGATTCCGATCTACATAGTGCATTAGCGGCTGGTCGAGGGTGGTCCATAGATCTTACCAGGCATTTGTTGAATTCCCGCTACGGAGTCTGCTGCCAACGGCTCTCCTGAAGGAATCCCAAACGGAGGTAATTGCACTCCACACCGATGATTGGTTCCTTTTCCTTTCCACATTGGGAAAGTTGTCATTTCCACAGTTATATTTCGATCTAAGTACTTGCACCCATAAGGCATTAGGCCTGGTAATTAGATTCCCCCCTTTCCATATCAAACGCTTTTTCCATATCCACCTTGATAGCGACATAGCCTTTCTTCCTTCTAGTAGATCTCATAGAGTGAATAGCTTCCTATGCCAAGATGATATTATCGCAGCTTTGCCTGCCTCTGATGAAGCTACACTGAGTAGGGTGGATCAGGTAATCCATAACAGGACGCAATCTATTTGCGAGCACCTTACTTAGGATTTTGTAACTCACGTTACAAAGCGAGATAGGACGGAAATCCTTGAGAGATGAAGGGTTCTCCACCTTTGGAATCAGGATTATGTGAGTCTGATTTATATCCTTGACTCTGCCTGGATCTCTAAAGATGGAAACAATGAGATCACATATCTTCGGTCCCACAACCTCCCACTGAGATTGGAAGAAATGAGGCTGTAACCCATCAGGCCCCGGCGCTTTGAACGCACCCATTTCAAAAGCGGCATTTTTTATTTCAACTGCAGACACATCTTTCTGCATGGATGAAAGTTGCAAGTCGTTTAGAGCAGGAAAATCCACTAGCCACTCTGAAAGCTTTGTCACCGATTGCTCCGAGGAATACAGGTCCTTGAAGAAATTAAGAGCTAAATTCTTTAGAACATCCTGATCAGTAATCCAATCCCCATGAGCGTTTTGGAGAGCTTCGATAATGCTTTTCTTTTTGTTGATAGCAGCCATGGAATGAAAAAAGCTAGAGTTTCTATCCCCGAACTTGAGCCACTTGCATCTAGCTTTTTGATACCACAGCAATTCTTCTTGGTTTACGACCTTGAGGTAGTCCTTCCATAATTTTGATTCTAGCTTATGAAGGCCAGGATGAGGATTTGTAGCCAATTGCCGATCAATGCCCTCTAGGCGCTTGATCAATATCCGCTTCTTTTTCGGAAGGCTCCCAATCACGTTCGAGTTCCACCCTGAAGCTTTCTTTTGAAATTCCTCACATCCCGATGCCCAATCATTATTTAGCCACGCAGAGCTAACCAAATCTGGAAAATCATCTTCAAGGCACCACGCAGCTTGATATTTAAAATGATTTTTGGAGGGAGTAACTTGCGAAAATCCAGGAGAGACCACCAGCACTCTGTGATCCGATTTATACCTGAGATGATGGAAATTTTTGTGGTGGGGATGGCTCAATTCCCAGCTTAGGTTGCAAAAAGCCCAATCAAGCCTTTCTTTAGTATCCTTTCTGGTCCAGGTGAATTTGTCACCAACCACAGGAAGCTCAAGCAACTCGCAATCTTGCACACAGGTACGGAACGGAGAAAGAGAACGATCATGGACAGAGGCACCACCCACCTTATCAGAAGGGTTCAGGAAGGAATTGAAATCATCTAGAACTAGCCACTCGGAAGGTGAATTATCAACTAAACCCCGAAGAGATGGCCACAACTCTTGCCTTTGGCCCTAACTAGGATCCCCGTAAACAAAGGTGACACAGAAGCAATCACTCGATTTCCTGTCAGTGAGACGGCAGTGAAGGAGTTGGGTGGTAGAGGAAAGATATTCGACCGAAACCTCACTATCATTCCATAAGACCCAAATTCCCCCAGCATAGCCAGTGGACTCAACCCTCATCCAATTATTAAAACCAAGCTTCCTAACCACAGAGTCCGCTTTAAACCCACTGACTCTAGTTTCAAAAAGACCTATAACAGAAATATGATATTTTGCAACAATGTCACGGAGAATACGGGGGAAAGATTTACTACAAACCCCCCTACAATTCCAGCTAGAAATAATCATTGAGGAAAAAAAATAAGTAACGAGGGAAAGAGAAACTACTTATCTGGCGGCTTGCGCCCAGAGACAGATCTGCTTCTGTTTTTAACGGCTCTAAGATTCTTGGTGTGACTGGTATGAACATCATGCTTCCCTTCTGTCAACTGAGGGCCTAGCGCTGATCTTGAACTAGAGACTGAGCCCAAGACGCTGGGGTTTGGAACGTTTGGAGTGATCATTTGGGATGAGGGCAGGTCTGCGTTGGCCAGCTCCTGCACTTGTGGAGCACCGGTAATTGGGAGGATTACCATTTGCGCCTCAGATTCCACCGATGGGGAAAGCTCTGCGTCTTTCACCGCTAGCACAGGCAGCTCGCCACCCTCTTGATTCCGAAACGCTAGAGCTTTTGGGGGAATGAACGAGAGCTCATCCGAAAGATCATTCACTATTATGCCCCTTTGAGAACCTGGAGTCTGAGATACGGATTCAAGTGCTTTGGATTGGGGATCATCCATTGAGCCCAAAACAACAAGGTGAACATGGCCTTTGGTTTTTAATTGATGATTGGGCTGACTAGTATGCACAGGGGATGAGTTCACAGTGTGGCCCACGTTTGCGTTTGCAATACTTTGTGAGGGAAGAGCAACGCTGACGTCATCATTGCATTGAGCTTCATCTGGACCCACCACTGGAGCCTCAGCGATTTCCTTATTCTTTATGCGGTACACATGTTTGGGAGCCTGTGCACTCTTAGCTTTCAAAGGACCTGTGGGATGAGAACGCTGGCCGATCACTTTCTAACTAAAGTCAGGCTTTTTCAAAAAACTTTTTCTTACTCCTACCACAGCCCCTAAGTCACGTGATAACCTTCCTTCCTTTTCTTCGAGCCCGAGGTCATCATCTAGGTTACCATCTTCATCCACGTCATGTAGCATTTGAAATCTGGATGAGTGAAGCTTCATCCCCTTTCCTTTGTCAGAGGGCAACCCATACCCACGTCCCTCAGAGCCGCCATTTCTAATTTCTCGCCTTGGAATACGGGTCCTCCTCTGTCCTCCCACCAACATCCATGGACCGAAGGTGTCTACACTCGCCGGAGGTGGCTTCGCCGATGACCCAACTTGCAGCACTTTGGCCGCCTCCATCCCCTAATCCTTGGAATGAATAGGCTCTGTCGATTTTACCTTCCATGAGCAAGCATCTTTTTTATGCCCATATCTCCCACAAGAAAAACAAATTTGATCCAGACCCTCATATTCTACATTGAAGATCGTAGAGGCTAGAATGACTCTCGGAACAAGGCACTTTTGGAGATCCAATTCAACACAGATTCTCGCATACCTGCCTCTTGTTACTACACCAGATGAGAGTCCACTATCATTCAAGGTATGCAAATCCACTTTTAGGGTCTTCCCTATCATGTTGCCAAGCCTGGTAATGAATTTATGTGAATAGAAGATGAGGGGAATGTTTGGTATTCTGACCCAAGAAGCGATTTTCCCCAGCGGATTAAGGAAAGGATCAAAGTAAGGAGTCCATTTTTGGACCAAAACAGAATGCTGCGCAACTACCCAAGGACCTTCTAAGAGAATGCGTTTGTAGTGGGAGCACCAGTTATCTGCATTAGAGAACCTCACAACATAGTTGTTGTTAGGTAAGTCAACCAGATCAAACTCATTAAACTTCCAAATTCTGCAAAGCATGTCTTTTAGCTTCTGAAGGTAGAAGTGAGCGCCAAGGACAGTGATTATAAGTAAGTTATTCCATGGTTGACAGGCTGCATTGAACTCTTCCTGAGAAATTTCCATAAAAGGATATATGTTCATGAGTTCTAAAGTCTCCTGTGAGGGTTCAGGAATTTTCCATGATTGGCTTTGCAAATCCGCAGTTAGAGTGTCCTCCTCAGAAGCGGAAAGCCCATGAGCAATCCCATTAAAAACCAATGAGCTACGTCTCAACAGTGAATCTTTATATGAGGTCAGATTTGGGGGCGCATGAGGGATCTGCAGGGGCCCCTGTTCAGAACAGAGGATTTTTGACGGAGGAGTTTCCTGTGAATGGGAAACGGGAACCGTCAACAGGACATAACTATCCTCGTCAGCATTCTTCTCTTTAGGGGGCTGCAATGAAACATAAAGTCTAGCGGAAAACACCGGAGATCAATTCATCAAATCCGATTCTTCCGGCGGTCTGTCCGGCGGAATCTTTAGAGAGTCGACGTTAACCATTGAAAGGATACCGGCGGCACAGGTTTCAAGAGAGAGAACCGGGTTTTCACTATAACAATAACATATCTCACGCCAATAATATCACTAGCAACAAGGCAAAGCTTCTATGAGGTATTACGTTTGTTTCTCACACTTCGGTTGAGTTTATTCTAAAATTCTCTCTTGTTTTGCCAGCGCACCATAGCACATTTGGCATGGTATGAGGTCTATGTGACTCAGCACGATCCCGGTCCGCACCCAATGAGGTGCTACTCAAAAAAAAAAAAAAAACTCTCTTTTTTGCTAGTCAAGTTTACTGGTTGAACAATTGATTTAAACCTATTGGTAATTTATTTCGTTTCGCCGTGCCCATTGTGGCCCTCGACATCTTCTTTATTGCCTTTCTATTGTCTATGTAAATGAAGCTAAGCGCATATATATATATATGTATGGGTTCAAAACATAAACATAGTCCATAAGTCACGCATTAATCAACTCCCATTGATTTCCCACTATTAAATAATTAGATTGACCGTAATTGTCAGAAATATTCCTTCAGCAGAAGCCTTTTTTGTTTTTTTGATGAAACCTTCAACAGAAAGCTATTGGGAAATTAATTTGTTATTTTTCCTCAAGTGTTTTCTCTCCAATGCAGTTTTCTTTTTGGCTCTTGTAGTGCATATGTGGAGGCACACTATTATTTGAATCTTGATAGATTTTGAAGCGAATTCTCTCCACTTAATTCTGTGAAAGCCTATTTCCAGAAATTAGTTTCATTTTTAGCTGCTCAAAATCTAACACAATGCTCCCAGAAACTACAAATTCAAAAAAGGGGGGAAATCTGCGTGATTAGGTGTTGTCCCATCCAAATTTCAAAGCAGTGACAATATTTCAGACTTAGAATATATATATATATATATATATATATCTTACCGGTAGCATATTGAATGATAGTTGTGTCCTTGTGTTTCAGAATTTTCGTATTAGAAAAAGGTGGTGGAATGGCGGGAAAACTTGGCGCCCTAAAATCCTTCCTGCCTCTTCCTCCATATAAGCCCAACCTTCCATCTTCTCCACCTCGCTTCATACCATTTTCCTTTCCAGATTTTCCTAGTCGTGGTCTTCGTATAATGGCTCAAGCAGAGACGCAGAGCAATGGCTGTGAGGTCAAGGAGCCGTCCCCCAAGATCCAAAAGATTGAACGCAACGGTGTCGCCGAAATCCCTCCAACCTTTGTGCCTTTTCTTCGAGTGAAGAAACTCTCTGACAAGGCCATTTTGCCTTCTAGGGCTTCCGCTCTCTCCGCCGGTTACGATCTATCTAGGTGTGTCTCTGATCAGAAACACACTCTCTCTCTCTCTCTCTCACTCTCCCATGTTTATCGGGAGTAAGTGAATATTTATGTTCTCTGAATCATGTTGCAGCGCGGTGGAGGCGAAGGTGCCAGCAAGGGGAAAGGCTCTCGTAGCAACTGATCTGAGTATAGCGATACCTGAAGGAACCTATGCTCGTATAGGTAATGACAAATTTCAAATCTCTTGCAATTTTAGGTCATTGAAATCTGGCTTTGTTTGACCTTCGAATCCTGGATTCTGTAGCACCACGTTCGGGTTTGGCTTGGAAGCATTCAATTGACGTGGGTGCGGGTGTGATTGACCCGGATTACAGAGGATCTGTTGGAGTGATTTTGTTCAACCATTCGGACGCTGATTTTGAAGTGAAGGCTGGAGACAGGATTGCGCAGCTGATAATCGAGAGGATCGTGACGCCTGAAGTTGAGGAGGTTGAAGATTTGGAGTCCACTGCTAGAGGTGAAGGTGGTTTTGGATCTACTGGTGTTTAATCTTCTTGTTGGCTCTAGAATTTCTGTTTCGTTTTGGAAAATTAGGTTTAGAGACATAGCTGAGGAAGCCTCCTAGTAGTTTTGTCGAATAGATGGTGGGCTTGTTTATGCTCTTACCTGCATACTAATGGCGCTGTAAAAATTATCTTTGTTGCTAGATTTGTCATCCAAATCTAATTTCAGGGCATGTGGTATTTTATTCCAAGGAAAAAGAAAAGTTAGGAACGAAGAAAAATGAGACATTATTGATAATGGTGAGCGTGATAGTAGAAAAACTTGGTTTCGCATCAACAATCATTAGTACCTATCTGGTTTGGACTAGAGATAGAGGCGCCAAGGCGGTAAAGAAATCTATGGGGCATGTATTTTGGAAAATCAGCACAGGTTTTAGACAAATCCAGATGTATTATTAGTTCAAGATCAAAATATAGTAATATTTAACTAAAAATATCAAAATACTATGAATAAAAGTTTATATACCGTCAAAAATATTGTTTATTTCGATATTTATATGATTTAGATTAAACATTTACAATGGGTAACAAGCCGACAAGTGATGAAGAGATACTGCATTTTGTAACGATGGCATCTAATTGGACTATTGAGAAAATTGAAGTGGTGGAGTTGCGTTGTCCATTTCGTTTTTAAAATTGAGTTTTATATTTTTTATTGTTTAATTTTTTGGACTGAGCTTTATATTTGCTTTTCTTGGGCCAGCAAATTGGATGTTTTGCATTGACCTAGCATTCCTATGAGTTTTTTATTAGTATTATTTTTAAATTATAAAATGCTTTATTTTGGTATAAAAAAATATTTGAGGGGCTTCAATATTATTTTAAAAAAAAAAGATGGAACCCCCTCCCAATCTACACCCAAAACGGTGTAGTTTTAGGTATGGGAGAGGCATAGGAATATAGGATGGGAGGCGCCCGGGAGACAATCCGGATTCGTGTCCATAGAATTCCAGCTCCGGTTTATAAGGACCCATGCATACCATTAAAATTTGTCAATTGACGGTTTCCAGATGCACATTGACACCTTTATCCTCTGTCAAGAACCGTCATCATCGACGCCAAGGATGGCACACTACGTAATTTATTCAACAAAGTCAATCCGCAACAGTAATTTCACACCGACCCAAATGCTATAAATTACCCTACCAAAACAACAAGCAGCGCCCATCGCAAAACAAAAGCTCCATCCCGTTACGTGCCTCTCTCAATAATCCTTACCCTTATAATTCCTCATTTGTAACTGTTTTCTCTTCTTCTCCAAGAAAACCGCTTCACATCACATTCCCACCTTCTGTTTCTTGCTCTCTAGTTGCTTCCGCATGACCCCTTGTTTTCTTTCTCCCCAAGTTTTCTATTTCTAATCGGTTTTATTCACATGTATAATGCAGCTTGATTCCTTCTTTCCTTTTATGGTATATATATCTTCCACACACGTCCCCTATTCATATATTTGATCGGTTTCCGTTTCACGTCCCATCTTAGCCTTCTGTTCTTGGTTGTTTCGTTATAAGCCTTCTTTGCTTCTCTTACAGTTTACAGGGTTTTATTGTATCGTCATGTGTTTCGACAATATGTTACTAGGAATCTGTCACAATGGATCTAGTCCACGATTGGAAGTTGATGAGATTGGAACTTCAGCTTCGAACAAATCCATTAAGCAAGAGGAAAGGGATCAATCAGATTATATGAAGATCGAGAATTCGGTCTGGGAGAATGCGAGCAATGAAGGATCAATAGTTTCAGATTGCGAAAGTGCTGTTTCTGGAAGCGATCATGTGCAGCACCAGATGTTCGGTGAAGGTTTTTTTAGACTCGCTGAAGGAGATAGGGTTCATGATCTCATTCAAAGAAGATTCATTCTGGGTTTGGGGACGCTTGGGCCAAACACGAAGGTCGTTGCAATTCATAGAAATGAGAGTTCTAGCGTTATGGCGCAAGCTCGAATTCAATCGTTCCAGGTTTATATGCGAGCTGAGGAGAAGCGTCGTGGTAATGCCAATGTGAAGTATGCGTGGTATGGCACTTCTGGCAAGGAAGAGATACGAGAGATTATTTCACACGGTTTTTGTAATGGTGGTGAAACTCAGAATAAAGGACATTTTGGATGCGGATTATCTCTCTCTTCAGATGATTCTCCTATGGAAAGGTATACAAAAGTTCTTTATTATGAAGCACAACATTTTTAAAAAAGGATCTCGAATATTAATATTCATTTTAAACTGCATTTAGACAATTGTATTTTAAGCAGAATAGTTCTTTTTCTCCTTTTGGCCGCCAAAAGAACTATAGTTTGCATTTTTTTTTAAATCTTAATTCGTAAGTTAATGAAATGTCTTGCTTGCTGTTTTGTAGTTTGAAAAGCTCTATTGTTGACAGAGACGGTCTAAGGCACTTATTACTGTGTCGCGTTATTTTGGGGAGGCAGGAGCTTGTGCATCCTGGTTCTGATCAATGCCATCCGAGTTCTGAAGAATATGACTCGGGCGTGGACAGCCTTTCAGCTCCCAAGAAGTATATCATTTGGTGTACCCGGATGAACACTCATATTTTTCCGGAATATGTTATAAGTTTCAAAGTTCCTAGAATGGAAGGTATGGACAAATCTTTGTGAGCAGTATGTGATGGAGTCACCGTTTTAATGGTATTCGGAAATTTGTAAAACTATAGTGTTTGATGTCCTAAAGTTTTGCATATGTTTAATTTTGCAGAGCTGGTGAAGTTTGAAGAAACTTTAAGAAAACCATCTTCTCCTTGGATACCATTTACAAGTCTAATTTCTTCGCTCGCCAAGCTTTTGCCTCCATCTAGTATTGCCTTGATCTCCAAGTTCCACAAAGATCACAAAGTAAGTTCTCTGACTTCCTTCTGGGGTTTAACTTCCTAACTCTACTCTTTGCCAAAGCTATTATTGTCACTTGATATGAGCTCACTAATGAAACTTCCTCTGTTTTTCAGGAAAAGAAGATTTCACGGAAAGAACTCATACAAAAAGTAAGACGAATAACAGGAGACGAGTTGTTGGTTACAGTCATCAAATCTTTCATAGCAAGGTACTATTAATCTCGCCGTGTGTAATTTTGTTTTGTTTATCATTTTTTCAAGGGATGTGATTCTGGCCCATTTATCTGTCTACGGAGTGACAAACATCAACCTTACTGGCTTTGTTGATTTTATATGACTAGTGCTGGTGCTCTACGTCTTGCAACCTATGTCATGTTTATATTGAATTAAAGTGCTCAAATATTTTTGTTTTGAATTTGGTTGTTAAATCTTCATTTTTGGGGACTGCTGTGAAAGTGTTATTATAGAATATGTTTGAAAAAGGTTTATGAAACCTTTTTTTTATCAGTCAGTGATATATGAGTCTGAGCAGTCGACATCATGATGCCAGAGAGCAACTTTCTTGATGTGAAAAACATGTGGTTTTGAATCTTGGAGGGGTTGCTTGATTATTAGGCAAAATATAAAAAAGCCATTAAGTATGAAGAGAAAATTGTTCAAGGCTTACTATTGGGTCCAAATTATTTTGTTTTCGCATTCTGTTGTAGTTAGGAATTTTATGTCTGGCAGCAGTAACTTTTGCAATCTCAGCCTTGTTCTCTGCGCATGTATTGATTATCGAATCTAACAGGGGTGATTGTGTATTTGTGCTTCAGGAAACGTACAAGCGTTCAACTAAGGTGAAGAAGTGGAGTAGAATAAAACAGCTGGCCATTAAGACAGAACAAGTTCCTTCAAGAGATCCATATTATTAATTAGTTGATAACAAGTAGATATCACACTGGAGTTGACATATGATGCTCACTGACTCAGAATCAGTCATAGAGAGAACACACATCAGACAACATCAGCCGGAGGGATCACTGGTCACTGACTTGTTAACCTATCCCTACTGTACAGTCTAGTTGAGGATTTTGAAGATTTGTCATATGTTGAACTGTAGGCACAGTAGTATGATCAAGTAATAATAGCTTTCTTTTTTTCTTGTTTAATCTAGTACCAAGTTGGAATGGAATGATATCATCCAAGAACTACGAAAGCTATATGGACTTCCTTGAATTAATGGCTTTCACTGCGGTTTCTTCTCTGAAATGTAAAGTTCACCCGGTTTTGTCAAACATAAAATGATATTTTTTTTGAACGTGGATCCACTGAGCATCTTAAAGTCATTGTTGGGTGTCAACGTCGTTTGAACTAGTTTCATGTTTTTATCTTCTTTCATGTTGTTATCATGTTCAGATGACAAGACTTCAGGTTTAGCCAAGGCCACAGACTCAGCCCACTGCTCACCAAGTTTCCTGTGTGCATATCTGATTGGTATTGGTATCAATTTTCCATCTGCAGTAACCTTGAATAATGCACAATTTATGAGAACAACTTATTATGGAATCACTTGTGACATGTTACGTTGCAAGATTTTGGCCATTGGATTAATCCCAGAATATTAAGGCCAGTGAATTATATTTTGCCGCGTAGACGGCGGCAAGTCTTTCCAAATGATCCAACCATATTTAAGTGTAGTAAACAGTATTGATGTGGCAAATGGACTATGTGGTAACTAGACCATCGAATAGATAGATAGGAGATGGCCCAAACACTTTGTTTGGATTGGCTTTATATAATATTTCCTCCGGTCCTAAATATAAATCAGAATTGACTTTTTTTATAGAGATCAAGAAAGTTAAATAACTTATTTAATCATATCATATATTATGTATCCTTAGATTATATATCAGTTTATTAGTTTAGAGAAAAAAATAAAAATATAAAGATTCTAAAGTAATTTAATCTCTCAAAAAAGTCGATTTTATCTTATATTTAAGACCGGAGGGAGTAATACACATTGTGTTGGCCAATCTGATCCCACGAAATTCCCCAAAATTAATCGACATGACTCTTCACCTTACTGATGTTTCATTCACTGACTTTTCCCTTGATTCAGTTTTGGTCTTCAAACTATATATTAATGAGTGGTATTCGTTTGAAGCCGCGCGAGAAAATAATTAAAAACGAGTGTGCGCGCTATCTGTTTGTTTTTGTTTGATATTTCTTTGCTTGTAGTTGTAGGCTACTTATTATTTGCACTTTTTGCTTGGGGCCAAGTAACTTATTGGCCAAGCTTCGTCGATCAACAAAGACAATTAGATCAAATATGTTTGATTAAGTGAACATGAACATCTATCTCACAATCATGTTCATAGCTCCAAATTGATTTCTTAAATGCGATTCCTGTCACAGAGAAATGTGATCCAATGAGAAAAGGCCAAGCCAGCCTGACAAATGTCCATGTTGGTGAGCACAAGAGTGCAATCCACCTCCAAACACCCAACTTCTTTTCTTCTTGTTTTTTTAAAAGCTTAATTAGGCGTACAAACCAGTGAGTTTTGTTGTCTTAATTGCCAATTATGTTCTGAAAGACTGAAACTACCAACTACTTCTATCATGTTTATATATGTGTGAAAGATTTGTTCACACCAATGACCTTGTAGTAGTGGCAAGTAAGCTTTCTTCATTAGTAGGAAGTCGCGTGTTGAATACTGCTTATAACCTTATGCTATTAAAATTTAAAAACAGGGGCTGGTGTGCTTGTGTTTGATATTTTTAGATAGCCTTACCCAATATTGCAATAGGTTTATTATTGCTTATGATCAAGATTCCTTCATTCAAGAGTGTTTCAATATAATAAGTCATTCTTTTTCTTTTTCTTTTTTTTTTATAAATTTGGTGAATGATTATGATTATGATGATGATGATTAGGACTAAGGAGTATTTGAAGGGCTAATGATATCATATCGCTTTTAAGAAAAGATTAGGCTACGTGCCTGAGCTTGTGAAAAGCATGAAGCACGAGCCTCCGTGTTTGTAGTATTTTTAATCTCGAGCATCGCAGATGTGTTATTGTTCATGATATGAAATTAAAAAATTAATAATTAATATTCGAAAAGGAAAAAGGAAAAGGGAGGGTGGGAGGAAAAATTCGTGGAAAGGGGATGATGGGAGAAGAAGCAGAGGAAGATCACGGGGAGAGCGTGAGGGGAGGGGGGGAGGGGTAATTGTGTAAAATGGGTCACCGCCTCTGGAGTGGGAGCCACTGGAGTGGGGCCCACAGGAGGCTCTTTTTCAATCATTATCAGACGCTGCCTACTGCCTTCCACATCATTCCCTCCCCCTTTGCCGTCGATGCTTGCCGCCACCAATTTCTCATCTCTCAACGCTGATATTTGTTTTTCAATTTTTTTTTTTCTGAATATGAAAACTGGAATACAGTAGCGCATATAGCGTATTACAATCAAAATTCTAGAAAAGAACCACCATCTTTCATCATCAACCATCTCCTCTCCTGATATAAGAAGGTGGTAAATGATTAAGGAAAACAAAATTCTCCGTAATAATATAGGCAAACTTAACTAAATAGTCCGTAAGAGTATTCTTCTTCTTAGGTATATGATGAACCAACACCTGCTAGCTCTAACTAGACATGATCTGGCATCAACAATAATGTTATAGAAAGGATGATTTGACTCGCATCCCCTTGTTAACAAATTGACAACTTCAATGCAGTCGATGAGCAGGACAACATTCCTGAATCCTCTATTCTAGCAAATTTGAAGGTCCTGAATGATGGCAATGACTTTTGCTAAGGTTGAAGGTACTGATATTAACTTACACATATAACCACCAATCCACCCCCGTCATCTCCTTGAATAAATCCACCACATTGAATTTGTCCGAAATCTAATATTGAACCGTCTACTTCAAAGTTAATGAAGCCTGATCGTCTAATCACCTCTTCCCTACGAGCTAACGTCTGATGGGTATAGAGCTTGTCACGCCCTTATCTTAATTTCACCTTTACCAGAGTATTCGCAGAAAAAGATATGCGGTTCGATGGGCAACACAGGAATAGCATGAAAATACTGATAAAAAGTGCTTGATTACCGAAATTCCCTTCAGGGATTGTAGATAACACTTACAAATTATGTAGCCGCGTAAGGCTACTTGGTGTCCAACCCGTCCCAATGAAACGGAGACATGTTCTCGTCTTCGTTCCACCACTGCAATCCCCTCATATGGTTCTCTGCATTGTTCTCAGCATATCTTCTGTCTTCTCCAGTCTAAATTGTTGGTAGGGGAGGATGAGATTCGAGAGAATCTCAATAGGAAAACAATACCAATATGCATGTACGATAAATGTTTAATACATGACATGCTTGCATCACATAACTCATGCTCACACAATGATAAATCTGTAAGCTCAATACTTCGAACAATATACTTATAATCATAGCATAAATTGAAATATAGCTTCAAATCATTCATACATGTTTCACATAATCAAGTAAAGCAATAACATGCGTCAACACACTAACACAAATATCAAATACACGCAGGAGAGGTAAGTTCCCTACACTTATTCTTTCCACATATGCTCCAGCACCGGCTATTCACGATCAGGACGAATATTGAACCCTATAAACCAAATCAAGGATATATGGTCAATCTCAATTCCAAATCCTTACTTTCATATCACTTAAGGTTGATTATCATTCACACCCT
The DNA here is from genome assembly GCA_963210345.1 of Inga oerstediana. Taxonomy (NCBI): domain Eukaryota; kingdom Viridiplantae; phylum Streptophyta; class Magnoliopsida; order Fabales; family Fabaceae; genus Inga; species Inga oerstediana. Next base: position 5,239,906 of record OY723410.1, read on the forward strand.
TTAAGTGGCTAAAATAAGCTTAACAAAAGCCTAAAGGATTGAGATGTACTAAATTGGAAATCACCTTTCAAAATCACAAAATAATAAAATTCCATAATTCCATATTTTCAAAAGACAGAATTCTAGATGTCCAGAACAGAGTTTCAAAAGACAGAATTCCAGATTTTGCACACTTACTTCCAATGGTCCAATTTTCATATCAAACATCATTCTCACACAAAATTTCACAAATCAATTCCAATGAACATATAACATAATAAAACACCAATTGCACCTCAAAACACATGACAATTCATGCATTTAGAAATTACCGCAAAATTAGGGCAACATTTAAAATTCACAAAATTTATCCAATAACCACAAAACTTATGTCAAAATACTCTAAATACTCACCTCTTCGTCTTCCTCTTCCTCAAGCTTATTCCTTGATTCCTCCCCTTTCCAAATTCTTCAAGTTCTCAAACACCTTCTTTCAAAAATCTAAAACCATAGAAATAAAGCTTACATCACTATGATCAAGATTAGTGAAGAGGATTTAACCATTAGAGGACACCAAATGGACCAAATCTCACCTTATTCTTTTCTCTTTCCTTCCCCAAGCTCAACGAAAATGGAGATGAGAAGAGAGAGAGAGAGAGATAAAGATGAAGAATAGAATTAGATTTTTGGCCCCCCACAAGCATAACAACCGACCTAATAGAGAGAGGGAAGAGGAAAAAGCAACTTTGAACATTTGACTTGATCCAAGGGTCTAAAAAGTGCCATATGTTATGATCTTGTTCCATCTCCAATGAACTCACACACATGGGATTCCACCCTTTTTAATCTCTAAAAGTCAATCACAACCATTGATCTTGAAGCTACCAATGAATTTTCTTTTTGGTAACTGACCAATTGATCGATAACTTTACCGTTTTGCCCCTGATTACGGTAATTCTCACTGAATCACCACCAAACACATCATATCTTTCCTTTTAACCATAATAGGCGCCCTCCCTATATCTTAAGTCAATTTAGATGTTAATCTGCAATTGAACTTAAATACAAGGTTTCGGCGTTGCTCACAACACATACGAATCACATTTCATATCATCTTCTCCAAAAGTGTTCATTTATCACTAATCACCTCCACTTTTGGAGTCATTAACCCTTAATCACAATTTGGGATATTGCTAAATTGGGGCTTAGCAATCCACTTATTTCAGGCTTATTCTCTAGCATCAAGTCTCAAAATTCGGGGTATTACAGAGCTGACAATGTGAGATGAGATCTCGATTCCAGCTAGCACGGACGCACTCTAGAATTGGTGTCTATGTACTCTACCTCTGTATCTTCCTCGAACAATTTCATGTATCGTGAGACCCATATATCTCAGCAGATATATCCATATAGTGCAGACCAATGGACCTTTTTGGTGAAATCCTTGACAATTTCGTACTTGAGATTCCATTTTATCCATTCCATACCTTGTAAAGAAGAGAAGATATCCCACATGACTGGCTTCACTACAGAAATCCATCTTTCTCTCACGTTGACGCAGTCCCAATCGTTTTTCAAATTTAATATCGAAGGACATCAATTTTCAAAAACAAGTTATAATTCACTTGATAATCTTTTACTCAAAATGTATGCATATATTAGTCAATTCCAAAATTTGGATACTAAATAATATGTCTTTTTAAAAAATTAAAGTAACATTTCATATTTCTCCGATTTTAAGTGTAGTCCCTGATTTAAAGTGTAAAATTAGGTCTTTTTAAATAGCACTATCACTAGCTTGTTTGTGGTGGCCGGCGGACTTGGGTGTGAAACCTTAACTGGCACAGACAAAATGCTCTGTAAAACTGAGCACGGGGTGCGTGTCAACTAACCATACGCAATAAAGCAACCATTAAATCTTCTTTTTCTTTAAAAAAATTTACCAATTTGTATCCATTTTTTTCTTTACCAATATACAGAATACACACAAGTATTTTAATTCTTTCTTCTATTTTTCATCAATCAATATCTTTTTCTTTTATTTTAAAATAGGTAATTCTCCCACTTTGACATCAGACATTATATTTGTACCTCTTGCCAACTTTATCACCATCACCAACCTACAATACAAATAAGATAACTCTTTAATAAATTTCATATTTTATATTAATATTAAATATTTCGTCATGGTACACACAGACGTATATTTTTGAGAATGGAATAAAGATCATTAACCTATATATTTTACCCAAAAAATATAATAAATGTAAGTCAATATATAGTTTTTACATCACTCTACCATTTTAATTATTTTAAAACTTAGTCTAACAGTTAAAAACTCTTAGATGTATTTGGGTTTTAAGTTTGAGACCCAGCGTATGCACCCCTACTAAAAAAGGCGGCCACAAATCATAAAATTGAAGTGGTTAATAGGATTAAAAAAAGACGCAAAATCCAGTTAATGGTGTAAAAAAAAACTTCACCAAAAAACACAAATACATAACGGAAGGGAAGGGGAAGCCATGACATAGGGAGCAGCTATTGTATTTGTATCCATGTTCTCAGATATCGGACCGAATAGATTAGTCCAATCTAGTTTTTTTTTTATAAATCGTTTTTTTTAGTTAATTTTTTAGAATTTTATATTAATAATTCAAAATTTTTTAATTTTTCACTGGTTTAGTCTCAGATCTGATCCACTGACTCTTGATCCAATACTCCGAATTTCATTTATTAGGATTTAATTACCTTGGAGGCTTGCCCTGGGATCCATATTTAATTTCCATTTGTTATTATTATTATTATTATTATTATTATTAAAATGAACCAGCCCCTCGCCCCCCCGCCTCCCGATATATATATATCCTATCCTCCACAGTAATTGAATCCATTTTCTCTCTCTCTCTCTCGTTTTGAGGCAGAATCAAAGCTGTATGATCACCAACCTCCACATGATGCAGTCTCAGTCTTCTCACGTTTCACCTTCTCCCAGTTTCAATAGCTATTCATCCGAAACCCTCGCTGAGATTGCCGCTCGTGTCATCCAGGAATTTCGCTCCGACCATTCTCCCCTCTCCGACGATTCTCTCTACGATTCCTGGCCCCCCGACGCCGATGATGATAACCGCTCCGACGTCCATCCGAAGGCTGCAGACGCTGATGCTCACGACCAGGACGACGACGATTTTGAGTTCGCTTTTGTTTGCAGGGACCCGCACTCATCGCCGGTGTCCGCCGATGATATATTTTACAATGGTCAGATCAGGCCCATGTACCCCATCTTCGACCGCTCTTTACTGGATGGCATCTCTTCTGTTTCGCTGACTCAGAATACCGATGAAACGACTGCGGTTCGTCGCCGCCGACTTCCTCTCAGGAAGCTCATGTTCGAGGAGCGAGAAACAGGGTCGTGCTCGTCTTCGACCTCTGAAGCAGAGGACATTGACCTTGACGGTGTGGCTCCGGGTACCTATTGCGTGTGGGATCCCAAATCTTCGTCGGCGTCGTGGAAAAGGCCCAGCAAGAGGAGCAGTTCGACGGGGTCTTCGTCGAAGCGGTGGAAGTTTCGGGACCTACTTCCGAGAAGCCATAGCGACGGGAAGGTACCGCTCATGATCTTCACAACGAGCAACAAAAGCAACAAAGTGTCTCACGAGGCATCCAAGCCCAGCTCCGGCAAAACTAATGACAACGTCTCATCGGAGAAGGCATCCCAACCCAGCGGAGCCATAGCTCCGGCGAAAGAAGAGGACGAAAGTAAGAGAAAACAGCCGTTGCCTTACAGGCAAGAATTCATAGGACTTTTTACCAATGTGAACGGACTCGGTAGGAATCTGCGTCCATTTTGAAATGCAATTAAGCACAAATTAGGTTAATCTCTTGCATTTCTCTTCAAAATTACCCGAAAAAATATATATATATATATATATTGCTTTTAATTTGTCTGGTGTTTGCTTTGTTCCTGGTCTTATCTTTTTTGGGGTTAATTACATCAGTTCACTTTACTCTTTATTATTGTAATTAAAGTGGGTGAGAATGAGATTATTCTTTGAAGCTTTTTATAGGGCAGTGGGGTTAGCACAGGTTTGGGATTTGATTCAGTGTAAAATGGGAGAAAGGGTCGTAAAGTGTGGCTCTCACTTTGCCCTCAAAGGTATATTTTCTTCTCAAAATTACAAATCTGAGCTGCTGAGAACGATGTGTGTGAGGTAGCCCGGGGTAATTTCGTAAAATACAGAGAAATGCGTGTGGGGCTCACACGGAACTAGCCGTCGGTATTTGGGTTAATATACGCTAAACGTTAAAGTTGAAAATGATGGTGAATAGGAATACCATTTGTGAAGCTGGAAAGGAAAATGGTGGCGGAGTTTCTAGAGCTTATTCCCCTGTCCCTATGTTCCCTACAAATAGATCAATACTAAGATATCTGGTTCAAATGTAATTTAATACAATGTTTGTAGCTTGGTTTCATATTAACTTTTTCGTTGAGACGTTCCTTAACTATTTATTTATTAACATTTGAGTTTTCAATTCCCTTTGAAATTTTGACAATGTCAAGGGTTTTCATAATTAGCATACATATTTTTTGGTGTACGATTCGTATACGTATTATATTTATATGCGACGTAACGATCATTATTTATATAAAGTTTGAGTCTTTGCGGTCTTTTTTCAGTTTTTTCATTCCAAAGAAAAACAAAAACTTTGAAGTTTTAAAACTAGTGAGCAACACGAAAACTACTCTCATCCTATCAATTGCCACAATTGTAAATAAGAATTTTTCTTTTCTTTTTTGCCGTTGTAAAAAAGAACTTCAATAATAAATTAAGAATTATATTTAAGATTTAAATGCATGATTTATAATTGGTATGGTAATTTTGAATTTGCAACCGTCTAAATCAATAATTACAATTTATTTCTAAAAAAAAATTAGGAAAGCTGTTATTAAATTGATAACTCAATTATCCTATTATCAAATTAACATTTACTTATTATTGGTTTTGATTTTTAAAAAAAGAAGAAGTGAAATTAAGTTTTTTAAATTAATTTTTGTACTCTTTTCTCTTATATGTTCTCTCTAATAAAATTTTATAATTTTAATTATCTCTTTTTTCAGATTGAAGTCGTTAAAATCATTCTTTTTCTCCCTCCATTCTAGAGGGTGTTAAATAAAGTGATAGAGTATTAGTTGAGGTTGATATAAACTAATAAAGTGGGTGATGCCTTTAATAAATAAACATCTCAACCTAATTTAAACTTTTCTGGGTGAAGAAGAAAAGAAACCAGCAAGTGTGTTTGGCCCCTTTTTTTTAAATGTTCTAGAAATAACGTTCCAACTTTGAACATGACAATGATTTGTTGCTCTTTAATTTATTATATATTATCATCTCCCCACCCAACCTTGCATCTTAATCTTGTGAGTTTTTCCTCTTTCTAGCTACCTCATCAATTCCAAAAAAAAAAAAATGAGGCTACCTCATCAATTTATTCAAATCCTCCTCCTCTTCTTTTTTAAGGCCAAAGTTTGATTTTGGGCATCTAAAGTATGGACGTTCACACCTTTTACAGTGTTTATAAAGGGTAAAAAGGAGAAGTACCGTCCGTATATATATGGCAATTCTTTTAAGGGAGATTTACACTGTAGTCCCATGGAAGCTAAAATACGAAGAAACGGTCCCGGGAAATTCTGAAATTACCCTCAAGTCCCAAGGGACCATTTTGTAATAAAATCCATGTGAGAAAAGACATAAACACCCTTAAGATTTGGGCAAAAAACAAAGTGTGTCCGTGTCGTGGGTCCTCATTCGAAAAGCTGCTTTCCTCATTCGAAATTGAATCCCACCGAACCCTAGCCGTTCCCTCTTCGTCTTCCTCAGTTCCTCTCGTGTGTCCGTGTCTCGTGTTCCTCAGTTCCTCTCTCGTCTTTGCGTGTCTCGTCTCGTCTCTGCGTGTCTCGTCTCGTCTCCTCAGTGCGTCAGTGGAGCTTCAATCGCGACTCTTGAGTGGCGACTCAGCGGGCCGGCCGTCCGGCGACTGGCGTGGTGGCGGTGCCCATCTGAAACCGAAGTACCGAATCCTAACCCTCCTCATCCTCTTCATCTTCCTCTCGTCTCCTCTGCTCTCAACACAGTTGAGCTTCATTGTGGTGGTCGACTGCCCTTTGGTCGTGAAGCACTAAAGTTTGAAGCTCAACGGCGATTTCCGATTCTCGTCTTCGATTTTCCCTTCTTCGTCCGGTGTCAGAGATAGTGCAAGAGGTATTTTTGAAGCCCTTTACTGATGCAAGTATTGCATTACACATTTGGATATTAATAATTGCTTCTATGATGACATATGTTAGTTCGTTATTGCAAATCTCTGATTAGGCATGTCTCATTTTTCTGAGATTTGATTTTATAATAGTTTCATTTCACTCAGACTAGGTGTCCTTTATTTTGTGAAATCCCTACATTTCGAAATTTCTGTTTATAAAATGCCGGCCATATAATAGCTTTAAGTATAAATCACTATGCTTGTAGTCAGGAGTAATCCTGTACTGTGAAATGGCATGTCCCAAGTAGTACGATTAACCCAACCTATTGGATAGACTATTTACTGTGAAATTTTTGCTTCTGCAAAACTTGTGTGATTGGATTTGTATGTATGAATTTATTAGTTTGCATTGTATTTGGGATTTAACGATATAGCTCAGCTATAGGTGTTTAACCATATTGCTGCAGCATTTTTTGATTTCTGGAAATGGTTCAAGATCTATTGTAATTTCCTGGTTTCGAAATTTCTTCTTAGAGACAATTTTTAAAAGATTTTGTATCATATTCAACTTTGTCAAGGCAGTATACTTCCTATCTTTACCCATCCCTGCACACAGAATTTTCAAACTCTCTTGTCAACTTCAGATGTGAACTTGTGCAAATTCTGTGACAAGACAAAACTCTTGTGGGCTTTCAAAGGAATCAAGCATTTGAATGATATTTTCATGCTTAAACTTTCTATAGTGCCAAAGGAAAGTGTAAGTGTGGTATGTAATAGATATATATATGCTTAGTGTGCTGAACTTGGAATAAAGAAGCTAAAAATTTATTGAAGATTTGCTGTTTGTGTTTTCTAAATGTTTAGAAACTCTTTTAAGGGTAAAAAAAGGAGTGTTATAAGTGTTGAAATGGTGATTTGCAAACCTGGAAAAATAGTTTCAGGATAAGGAAGATGATATGATGTATGAGAGTGAATATATGGCTTGGTGGATTGAACTTTTGAAGTTGAAAGTTGACAAGGAACTTACTATTTCATACTATTATTTTAGGAACTAAATAGGTATTTGGATTGTTGAAGCATGTTTAAGGTTTCATTAGAATGACTAAATTGACATGATAAGTTGGTGAAAATTTTTCTGCACCTTAAGAAGAGTTTTGAAAAATCTGCAAAACGAGTATGTTATCTCCCAATAGCCTCATATCAATTGTTTGTTTTTTTTTGGTTTGCAGGGAGAACAGTCAACACTTTGAACCAACACTTCCAAAGGTTCTCTGCCTAACACTCTGGTGTTTAGTTCTTTTATTTATATTTGATGAATTAAATTTATAGCTAATACTTGTCCAGTATTATTGATGAGAAGTCAACCTATTTCTGCATAAGTACAAGTAAAACATGGATATTAACCACTTGTCCTACCTTTAATGCATCCTTCTAAGCTTCTGCTGTTTAAATTTCCTTTATTAATTAATTAACGAAATTTTCACAGAAGGAAAAAGGGAAAGGAAAAGGAAGATACAACATTCTTGTTGAACAAAGCAACACATTAAACTTTACCCTGATGTTATGAGTGTATTTTGGATTTTGTTTTTGCAACTAGTTCATTCCTCTCTACTTCTTGCATTTGTCTTCGTTGTAAATCTCTGAAGTCACAACTCTGGCTCTTTTTCTGTATTTGTCTTTTATTTTCATTTCTATTCAATACGCTCTAATTAGTTACTATCTGTGCTGCCTGGACTGAATAATTGAATGGTGGTGAAGTTGGAAATAGTTCATAGACAAAAGAGTTACTATTTGTGTTATGTGGACTTATTCGTTGTCGATTAAGTTCGGTTTTCTTAAATATGGTAATGAGTTAATATATGTTATATTTATTTGTCCCTATCCAACTGTTAATCAATTGTGTTATATTTCAGTTGTTTGTATAGCTTAATTTGTTCTGAACATAGAGGTATGATGAGGAAAAATCTGTGTGATATGTTAGAAGTGCTCAATTGGTGTACATTAGCTTCTTCATTACTGATCATGTATTGTATGTTTTCAATTTGCTTCTCTTTGTGCCTTAATATTCTGTCAATCTCATTCGACATGTTGTCCCTTTCGTTGAGAATTATTTGAATCTCTGCTACCATCTCCTCCCCCTCATGTAATTTATTTTCCCATCCCTGTAAGTCCTCTGTATGCTTAGAGAATGTTGTGTCATGCATTCTTTTAGATGGTCTATTATGTTAATATTATTATCATGTTGCCAGGTTTGATCTAATTGTTTGTTGTCAGGATATTTTGTAACTGTCTCAAGTTTTCTTACTTGTGAACTACCACTCAACTATTACTTGGCCCAAAAAAACGTCCTACCCTCATCTAAAGTTGGGAGGTTGTCATTAGAAGGAGGCTACAGAGGCTGCTGCTGAACGTTCACAAGGAATATTTGAAGCTACTTAAGTTGTCTCTAACTTTGAGGTTTGGTTTATTGAATTATAAATTTTCATATCACACAGGTAAAAAGTTTCAGCGGTTTAATCATTATGACATTATTTGCACCAATGTTCTTGTTTTGCCTGTAAATTTTAATCATTAGTAATCAGCAATTATAAGGCATGGTTTGTGTTTCCAAGTAGTTAATTCCTCTCTACTTTGGCATTTTTTTGCACGAATGTTGTGTTCTTTGTCTTATATTTCAAAGTTTGAGTGGTCGTTGTTTTCGGACATGGATTGATTTAATTGTGCATTTAAATATTATGGTCTGCCATGTTTGGTCTTGTAAATAAAGTTTTGCTTATATGATAAGATTTGGGGAAAATCCGGAATTTTTCTTTGGCTATGTGTGTGGTTTATGAAAAATTCTGAATCTGATGGGCCTCTCTTTGCTGCATATGTTAATTTTCTTAGTAGATCCATCTTAAATGTATAGCAGCATATAATTTTATAGTAAAGTGCAGTAGGTCTTTGTATAAAAGTATCACCTATTTTTCATTAACCATGTCCAGGCAAGGAAGATGGAAACACGTGGTTCTGGAAAAACCAAACAACCAACAAACACCCCCACAGGAACAAGGCCAGCCAGCTTTTCTGGGTATACTCTATTCACAGAAGAGTTTTTCAGCCACAAGGAGAAGAAGCAGAAGGGAAAGGTGAAGGACAAAGAGAAGACAAAGGTGAATAAGGTGCACAATTTTCAAAAGTCAAACCTAGAGGTGAGGGAGGCTTGGAATGGATTAAGTGAAGAGCAGAGAAAAGAATATGGTAAACGGGCTGAAAAGTTAAGAGGCCCTAGCAAAGGCAAGATGTATGTCGTTCCATTTTTGACCCGATGCGCACCAAAACAATTTATGGCTGTGTGCAAAAACCTGAAGTCCAGACCCGACGCCATGAAAAGGCTGAAGAATATTGGGTTTGACAAGCTGGTTCATATTTGTTGCCCACAAATAAATCGGCACATCTGCGCGGAGTTCATGCGCTGTTTTGATCCTCCGACCAACCAAATATCATTTCGAGGGCAGACGCGTGAGTTAAAGCCTAAAGATGTGCACCAATTGCTTGGGCTGCCTAATGGTGGGGTAGATATTCAAGTACATGTGAACGAGGAAGATAGAATATTCAAGGACCTTAGGAGCGTATATAGAAATCTAAAATACCAACAAATAGGGGATTTGTTGACGGGTGCTTTAGATGAAAATTTTGAGTTCCTCTTTGTCATTTTCGCCTTAGGAACCTTATTGTCTCCAAGTGCGAGCATTTATGTTAGTGACCGTGTCTTAAAGTTGATGACACTAACAAAAGATGCACTTGGTGACTTCAATTGGTCATCCTTCATTCTCAATGAACTTTGTGCTGCAATTGGGGATTTCCAAAAGGAGTTGAGGAAAGGGAACACTAAATGCAGAAAAACTGTTGGAGGTTGTATATACTTCCTCATGGTACGTGTCTATGTTGTCTTTATTTTCTACAGTTGGAAACGTAAATGTATAATTGCTAATTGTGATGCATATGTGTTGCAGATGTTTTGCCTCCAACATTTTCCTCTGGCCAATCTGAAAGCAAGTAAAGATGAAGATGCTATCCTTTACTGGAATGAGGAAAGGGTGAGGAGCAGAGTTCAACTAGAGAAATCTAGTAAAAAAGGCCTTCTTTATGGTGCCGGGCAGGGGGATGGCCCTTCATCTACATTATCTCATCCTGAAACAATGCTAACCCACCCGGTAATTATGCCTATTTAAATATGTAGACTGTTATAGATTGCATTTCAGTTAACTTGCTAATGCCTTAATTACAAAATGTGATGAGTATGTTAATGTTACAGGAATTGAAGCGGACATACACTAGGTTGGTTAGCATTATTGGCAATGAGCTGCTTGCGCTTCAAAATAGGTTGTTGCATGGAAACAACAACGAAGTTGATGACGAGAACGACGATGAAGATGAAGAAGAAGATGCAACAATCCATAAGCCATCAACTTCAACTATTTTTGAGAAGGATGATGACAAGCCAGCAGAAGAGGAAGAAAATGAAGATGATAAGGAGGAGGACGCATACACACAAGGAGAGGAGGATGAATCAGAAAGTGAAGACAAAGGTCCCGATGATAAGGACGATGACAAAGACGATGAACACCATGAGGCCATCATTGAAATTGACGCACATGATGGAGGTGAACCATCAAAAGAAGAATTGCAGCAGCATGAGCTTGGAGAAAACCAACAAGAAGGGAGTTATGTGGAAGTTAGAAGGTCAAACAGGATCATAACTCCTAGTTGGGTTGTGAAATCTCCATGGATAGATGGAACTAGAAAGTCAAAGGGGAAGAGAAAAGTAGATGACAAGGATAGCTTATTTCAGTTATGCACAACGCGGTGTAGTGACAAAGAGGGCGACGAGTAAGGACGTACTAATACGTTTCAATTGTATTACATTGCTGTTCTAGTAATAATTACATATTTTCTGTTTCTTTTATTTCAGGGAGTTTGTGGCAATGCATGATGACTTCCTGACAAGGAGGGAACTGCAGTGTCTAAGACCAAGAGCATGGATAAATGATAGAGTATGCAACAGGAAAATAATTACATATTTTTCTGTTATCGCTTTGCTGTCATATTTGCGTTGCGTAACTTTTTCATGTCATTTCTGCAGTTAATGACAATGGTCGCAAAGACATTTATTGCTGATCAACAACAAAAGGAGGGTAGAGTAACAAGACATATATTTACTGCCGATTTCACGAGAAAACTTGTTGCTAACCCATTTAAATGGTCTTTGCCTGAGCATGAAACACAAATCCTCCCCAAGTACGTGGGATATAACATTGGGGATTGTGATTTCATATTTGCCCCATGTGTCTGGCAGGATCACTGGTTCTGTTATGTTGTTGACACCAAAGCCATGCATTGCTATGCCCTTGACTCGTTGGTTGACATCCGGACATATGGTAGGAGGCAGCGGGAATTGGAAGAGGGGTGTAAACCAATAGAGCCAAAGAAGAAGAGGGGGAAGCGTAAAGGAGAGATTGACCCAAAGGATCACATGGCACAAGCAGTTGTATGGAATTTTGTCACATGACACCTCACACTCTGTTTACATTCATATCTGGTACTGATGTTGTATTTCTTGTTGCAGCGGAATTGCTTATTCCAAATGCTGCAAAGAGTAAAGCCAGAGCTATTTGTGGATGAGAACAAAGTTCAGCCGGGATTCACTTGGGCAAAAGTACATGTTCAACATGACACGTGAGTTGCCTCTGTGATTTTTGTTCATTCTTTTACGTTATATGAAAAATGACTCGGCTGGTTTGTTACGTGTTAATGTGTTTGTGCAGGGATTCATGTGGTGTGCATGTACTTTCATGGCTACAGATGTGGGATGGCAATGAGCAAGGGGAAGACGGCTACACCATGCCCTACTATACCGCCGAGGAGCTCCACGAAATGAAGGTTGGCTTCTTGTGGTGGCTCGTTACCCATCCGCTTAACAAACACGTAGACAAGGTTATGTCTTTGGTTCAAGGCATGCATAAGAGGACGAGACCCAATTAGGTAATCATAGAACCTCTTTGTTGTGCCCCATTATGAAGTGAGTGCACCTTGGCATGACTTGTTGTTACTGTAATTCCCTCCTGCACGTCCATTTTGTTTTTCGTCTTTCTACAAAATAAAAAGTAACTAACTAGCCCTTATATTCCTGGTGGTAATGTGATAAAATCAGTAACTAACATGACATTTTTGCACAAGTAGAATAATAATTGACTGAACTAGATTTGTTTTCGATATTGCAATGTTCTACAGTTCTGCTATATATTTCTCTACTTTTGCCAAACTGCATTCTTCATTTCAAGCTGCATTCTTCTTTTCAAGCTGCTGACTATTTACTTGACTATCAGAATTGGTATTTAAGTCTTGTCCATAGACCTTATTTCAGCATGTAGCAGAAAGATGAATGAGATAGTTTTACTTAAAGTGCAGTTTGAAAAGGATGGGGCTTATGTTATTGTTATTAGGCAGAAAAGCATATGTAATTACTCATAGGCATGTGGTTTAAATTTTATTATGTTCTGTCTATTAGGGGAATTGTTGTTGATGTGGTTGGCGTAGACCACAAGGATTCTATGTTACCCACTTTGTTTGTATTTGCAGACTGTATTTGCAGACACATGAATGTGCACATATTTGCATTTTATTCTGGTTGTATCATGGTTTCCTTTCCCAAGTTTCTGTTTGTGAGGTATAGTTGTTGTTTAGTAGGACTGTGCATAATAGAAAAATGAACCTTCATTGTTTAATTTTACAGCTACTTGCAACACAGCTCGAGAATCAAGCAAATGTAACTGATCCATTACAATTACTGACAACTGATATAGCAAAGAAAGCTCCATTTCAAGTGCTAAGTCTGGCCTGTCCATGGTACATCACCTGTAAATTTGAAGGCAAATGAAGCTAGAATATGTGACTCCATTGCTGGCCTTCCCTTGTGCAGAAGTTAGCAGTCACCTGTCTGAAGAACATGCCTTGTTATCTGGAGCAACGATGATTAACATTAACCTTTGTAGTCATGTTGATTGTGCCATTTATGCACTGAAGAAGAAGCTGTATATTGTTTTTCTCTGTAATGGTAGCCTCCTAGGACGTTTTAGAAACTTGGTAGCCTTATTTGAATTGGCAATTTATGTACACAAAGAAGCTACTTGTTTATTTAGTGAAATGGAAAAACAGCTTTGTAATGTTTTTCTCTGTAATGGTTGCGTCCTAGTATGTTGTTCAAACTTTGTAGCCTTGTTTATGAAATGAAGAAGGTGATACTTGATTCGTTCAATTACAACATATGGTTCTAGTTTATTCATATAAGCATGCCCTGGTGGCATTTGTGTTTTTAAACTAAAATTGTGCATAAACTTTATACACAGTGCAAATTTTGAGCTACATGTGATGTGTTGAACATACTTGAAAAAGTCCAAATTTTGAGCTACATGTATAGGGTTTTAGTCACAATTGAAGAAAATTTGGAAATCTCATAAAATAGGCCATTCTGACCGCGTTCGCTGTGGGGACGCTATAGCGAAGCTAAAGCGAAAACACATCATAAATAGGCCATTCTGACCGCGTACGCTGTGGGGACGCTATAGCGAAGCTAAAGCGAAAACACATCAAAAATAGGCCCTTCTGACCGCGTACGCTGTGGGGACGCTATAGCGAAGCTAAAGCGAAAACACATCAAAAATAGGCCATTCTGACCGCGTACGCTGTGGGGACGCTATAGCGAAGCTAAAGCGAAAACACATCAAAAATAGGCCATTCTGACCGCGTACGCTGTGGGGACGCTATAGCGAAGCTAAAGCGAAAACACATCAAAAATAGGCCCTTCTGACCTCGTAAGTCATAAAGGTAAACAAATCACACACTGACACTCACTTGACAATTCATAACAGCATAAGTGTGTTAACAACTCGAGGGGCTCTACTGACAACTCTATGGGCCTTCACTGACAACTAAAGGGGCGTTCATTAACAACTCAAGGGGCATTCACTGACAACTCTAAGGGCCTTCATTAACAACTAAAGGGGCGTTCATTAACAACTCAAGGGGCCTTCACTGACAACTAAAGGGGCGTTCATTAACAACTCAAGGGGCATTCACTGACAACTCTAAGGGCCTTCATTAACAACTAAAGGGGCCTGCACTGACAACTCTAGGGGCCTTCACTAACAACTCAAGGGGCCTGCACTGACAACTCTAGGGGCGTTCATTAACAACTCAAGGGGTCTTCATTGACAACTAAAGGGGCGTTCATTAACAACTCAAGGGGCCTTCACTGACAACTCTAGGGGTCTTCATTAACAACTCTAGGGGCCTTCACTGACAACTCAAGGGGCGTTCATTAACAACTCAAGGGGCCTTCACTGACAACTCTAGGGGCCTTCACTAACAACTCAAGGGGCCTGCACTGACAACTCTAGGGGCGTTCATTAACAACTCAAGGGGCCTTCACTGACAACTAAAGGGGCGTTCATTAACAACTCAAGGGGCCTTCACTGACAACTCTAGGGGTCTTCATTAACAACTCTAGGGGCCTTCACTGACAACTCAAGGGGCGTTCATTAACAACTCAAGGGGCCTTCACTGACAACTCTAGGGGCCTTCATTAACAACTCTAGGGGCCTACACTGACAACTCCATGGGCCTACATTGACAACTTGACGTGCCTTTGTTGACAACAAAATTTACATCAGCTTCAAACATTCAGAACATGACAGTGGCTTACAAAAATGTCAACATTACTGCATAAATATATATTAACAACTCTAGGGGCCTACACTGACAACTCCATGGGCCTACATTGACAACTTGACGTGCCTTTGTTGACAACAAAATTTACATCAGCTTCAAACATTCAGAACATGACAGTGGCTTACAAAAATGTCAACATTACTGCATAAATATATATTAACAACTCTAGGGGCCTACACTGACAACTCCATGGGCCTACATTGACAACTTGACGTGCCTTTGTTGACAACAAAATTTACATCAGCTTCAAACATTCAGAACATGACAGTGGCTTACAAAAATGTCAACATTACTGCATAAATATATATTAACAACTCTAGGGGCCTACACTGACAACTCCATGGGCCTACATTGACAACATAATTGACAACTCATTACAACCTTCCATAAATGAAAGTGGGATACCAAGCCATATTATATCCAACCTTCATTTACAGTTGAAAATGCATGCACAAGTAACACAAAAGTGACATACCATTGCTATATAACTAGTATGGACTTGTAGCTATTCATATTTACATAAATACTATGACATGCACTTTCCAAAAATTATAAGAACCAAAAGGATCATGATTTATCAGCTGGGATTAGGATTCTTGCAGGTCTTTACAGTGTGGCCAGCTTCATTACACCTTCCACAATGATAAACCCTTTTGTCTTGAAACTGAGATTCAATCCTTTTTCGTTTTGGCCTTCCCGGGGGCCTTCTAGTAAGTGGTGGTCGCAATAAATTCTCAGTCATCAGCTGTGTCACTGTAAGGCCTTCAGCACGTGGGCAATCATGCGTTGCTACAGGCCTCATGGTCGTTGCATATATTTTTTCTTGGGTACACACTTTGTAGCATTCATCGACGTACGAGTAGACACTACGATGAACTAACTTGATTGCTGCACATGCATGTGGACAAGGGATTCCGCTCATCTGCCATGCAAGGCAAGTGCATGTGTGCCCTATGAGGTCAACACTCAGATGGATGACTCGGCTGTCACACACTGTTGCAACTGAAATCATATCATCACCATAATATTCACATTGCAGATTTTCAGCGCCCTTGACTTGTTCCATCAACTTAGACTCTATATTCGGCCCAATCCCATTCCTCCAATTTCTCATTGCTGCTTTGCACGCAACCATCTTCTTGGCTAATTTTTCTCTATGCTCATGAATGAAAACATCAACATTGTGCTTCCTCTCTTTCAATACCCATGCGTTAAATGACTCCGCAACATTTGATGTTAATTTATCCCATCTTTTGTGAGGAAACTTGCTTTGCGCCCATCTTTCAACGTCTCCTTCAGTCTCAACCCACATACCTAACTCCAGAGAAAGCAATTTCAGCCTACCTAATGCAACATTATATTCATGTTCATGTCGTGCATATGCAATAGCATCAAGCATTTTAAGTGCATCTTCTTTGCTGTTCGAAGAAGTCCTATCCTTTACTCTTCTAAACTTGACAAACTGTGAACTAAAGTTTTCCTTCACGTGCCGGTAACAAAATGCGTGTCTCTGAGATCCAAATATACAACAAACAGCACTTATGATGGCAAGATTCCTATCTGACACTATTGTGATCTCCCTTGTGCCAATTATATCCTTCACAATCTTAAGAAACCAACTCCAATCATCATGTGTTTCTCCACTGACTATGCCATATGCCAAGGGAAACAATTGATCATCAGCATCATACGCATTAGCTGAAACCAGTGTTCCCTTGTAAGGGCCACTGAGGTGACATCCATCTATACACAGTATGCCTCGACACCCTTGTAAGAAGCCTTTAATCGAGCATCCATAAGCAATGAATAGCCTCTCAAATCTGTCACCCTCAGAGAATTCACACCGGGCAACCGTGTCTGGATCGGTCTCTATAAGCCTATCACATATCCAAGGAAGAGTCATGTATGAATCTTCGACGCGGCCATGTATTTCTATCAATGCTCTTTCTTTTCCCCTGTACGCTTGACTATAATTTAGACGCACCCCGTAATCTCTATACATATCTCTCATAACCTCATTTGCATTCTTGTCTATGTTACACCTCAAACTGTCTGCGATTATTGATGAGGTTAATTTGGATCTCTTCAAGTGAGGTACAAGTAGATTATCCTGTGCGTCATGTTTGTGGTCAGCTTTGAAAGTCCTTATAGTGAGGAATTCTGTATCTTGTCGTTCACCCATTGAATATGCTCCCAAGTACCATGGACATCCATCAACCATGCATTTGGCGATGATCTTTTCCTTGTTGTTTTTTACATATTTATATGCAAACTTGTGGCCAATGGCATACTTGTATAATGTTTGTCGAAGGCCATCCGCATTGACAAAAACTTGTCCCTCCCCGATTATAAGATCCTTCCACTTTGTAGAGTTCATTTCAGGTGTTCCTATTGGCACCATTTGGACAGCGCATTGCAATGCAGGAGAATCTTCAATAGACATAGTGGCTGATCCTCCATCCCAACCTTCTGACAAGTTATCAAACCTGCACCATATTGCAAAGTAAAACATGTTACTAACGACAAGCTCATTTGCATTCGTTCACAAGCTTTTTCTTATAACGATTTTACACTTACACATATTGCTCATCACTTCGATCATCCCTTATTGCCGTTGTATTATCATCTTCATTTTGTCCTTCATCTACATAGACATGCCCACTTTCTCCGCTATAATTGATTAAATGTTCAATTGCTTCATCATCTACTATGTCCACAAATGTTGTTCTATCACACGGCAATGTGAACTTCATGACAAGTCCTCCACTCTCTTTTCCCACAATGGAGGATATCATTATTTTAAACTCTTCTAAACTTGTTCCTTCTTTAATGGTTCTAGATCTGACGCTTCCACCAACATATGTTAAATCACCATCTCTACTGACTTCAAACCTTCCCCTTATATGAAGGAAACATAGTAGAATCTTGCCGGACGTCGTAGCCATCTCCGCTGTCTACTGCACAAAAAAGTTGTCATTAACAATGTCAGCAGCCTTAGTAACAAATGCCACAGCCCCTATTAACAACACTTTCTTACTACATAATCAACACCGCCAACCACACATATTTCACACCTTGTTCATTAAATCCCACTTATAATGACTGAAAACGGCACAAAATACTGAAAAACATTCCAAACTTTTCAGCCCCATTACACCACAAGGAAAGAACATTTCAATATGATCTTAGTTGTTATTAACAAGTTATGGAGCCTCCATTGACAACTATCGCTGCTGCCATTAACAACTCTTTTTTCCCTACGCAAATAAGGTTATGTAGCCCCTAACTTTTGACCCTCATCTTCATTCCTTACCTCTTCTATTGCAGAACCACACCAGCATACACCAGAAAACAGAGCATAATGACTAAAAAAACAGAGCACACAAAATCATAGCAAAACACATTGAAAACTTAGCCATAACATATTCATTGCATTTACAAGACCTTCCTTTATAGCTTGCAAACATATGGAGGACAATTCCCACAAAAATCTTGACCAAAACAAATATCAATAAAAAAAACCTTTAGTTGTCACAAAAATCATTTAAATATGACCTCTAGTTGTTATTAACAACTTAAGGCGCCTCCATTGACAACTATCGCTGCTTGCATTAACAACTCTTTTTTCCCTACGCAAATCATGTCATATAGCCCCAAACCTTTGATCCACATCTTCATTCCTTACTTCTTATATTGCAGAAACACATCACCATACACCAGAAAACAGAGCTAATAACACCAAAAACAGAGCATACAAAATCATACCCAAACCCAATGCAAACTTTGTCAAACCATATCCATTGCATTTAATAGATCTTCCTTGTTAATTTGCAAGCATATATAGGACAATACCCATCAAAAGTACATAACTTTTTCCATTTTTATGATCAAAACGAAAATGACTCAACAAAACCTAAACCTATGTTTACCAACTAAATAGAATATGTGAGTCATGTGGAGCTTAATCAAGACAAGAGAATGGATGCCATGAAATCCCTACCTTAATCTTCATCCATAGATGCTGATCTTCGCTGCGTTTTTTCCCGCCTTCTCCGGACGTTACGTGCGTCATTCACAGAGCATTTAATCACATTTGTTGTTGTTTGTATGACAGGGGCAATTGTGACATTTCTCACATGGATTTTATTACAAAATGGTCCCTTGGGACTTGAGGGTAATTTCAGAATTTCCCGGGACCGTTTCTTCGTATTTTCGCTTCCATGGGACTACAGTGTAAATCTCCCTTCTTTTAATGCTTGTAACTTTAGCCCTGCAATTTTAATGAACATATAATAACATCATCAATATATAGTAAATTTAAAAATGAACAAATGATAAATGCAATTCTCTAAAAATATTTAACTTTTAAAAAAACTTGAAGTTATTATATATAATTTTAAATGGATCAACAATTAATTTTTTTTTTAAACTTTCTAAAAAAAAAAAACACACATTTATATATATAGATATATTAGTATAAAATTTATAATAAATAATAATTAGTTAATTGAAAATTTAATTACTAGCAGTACTTGTGAATGCTTTGTGTTCCATCTGTACAACATTTCCCCATAATAAATGGAAAGGCCATCCAGAATTAGGCCAACTTTCCACCCCTATCGTTATCATATATGAATTTCCCTAGGGCATATACAGCAACGCTAGCCTAAATTTCCAAGTCCTTGCATGACACCGACATGTTGTAGCACATACTAATATATTAGGGAGAATTACTCCTAAGTCCGAAGAAAAATATTATCAAAAAGGTCTCTGATTACAACCCTTAAAGTGTATATTTATAACCTGTTGTGTGTGTTTTATAATCTAGAGAGACCTTTCTGATAAAATCTTTCTTTCTTAAGACCTATAAGTGATTCTCTCAATATACTACGTTGTTTAATTTCGTTTCTCAAATTTAATTAACGTGATTCCCTAGCTAGTAAACAAAACACACACCTATAAGAGAATTATTTTCTTGTAAGATATTGTACTTCCATTATTGGATATTATAAGTCATCTAACTACTCCCTACATCTGGTCTATGTAATATAAGTCATTTAAATTAATTTATCACAATCAGAGAACAAATATTAACTTATGAAATTTATTTTAAATTAATTTTTTTTTTCAACTTTACCCATATCAAATAAGGTTTTGAATGAGACAAAAAAAAAATCAAAGAAATACATTTAAATATTAGTTATAGGGGAAAATTTGAGAATTAAGTATTAATTACTCTTAAAATGATGACTTATGCTGTGAATCAGAAAAATAGCTAATGAGAACCAAAGAGATTTGGCTTTCTCCAATCTGTTAAATCTGGAAAAAACTACCAGATTTAGTCATCATGTTATTTCTACATTATCTTTGCATCATAAGGGTTGGGACATTATTTTGCATAAATGTGAGAAGGGTGGGAAGCATTTCTGTCATGGTCTCATGTGTTAAAATGGGTCTCCCATTAAAGAATTCTTATCGCAAAATAAAGCAGCACTAGGAATTGTATTTCTTTCCAAGTGCTTTCATGCTGCACTTTTTTGGATTTGCACCACAGGATTTCTACACCAAGGAGCTTCATCAGCTTTAACTATTCACTATGTAGATAAGTGTTTTCTCAAGCCTCCTTTGAATTCTTCAACAAACATCAGCATCACCTGACAAGAGATATTAGCTTTGCTTTTTGATTTTTCTGTTGTTAGTATTAGGGTCATTCCAAATTCTGTATTTCTTAATTTCTCAAGGTCCCATTCTAGTATTTTAACTATTGCTAAATTGTAAACTTGGTTGCTTTAATATCATTTTGTTTTTAATAAAAAAAAAAAAAGA
This sequence comes from Inga oerstediana, assembly GCA_963210345.1. Lineage (NCBI taxonomy): Eukaryota > Viridiplantae > Streptophyta > Magnoliopsida > Fabales > Fabaceae > Inga > Inga oerstediana. The sequence continues at coordinate 5,260,732 of OY723410.1, forward strand.
GAACCAAAGAGATGTAAGAGCTTGTTTGGGTTAGCGTTGAAGAAGTGCGTTCACGTAAGTCAAGGCAAAACTCTTCTCATATACTTATCTCGTACTCCATAAATCATATCAGAAAAGCAGCTTCTACCATCAATTCAAACAGGCACGTAGTTTACTTATTAATTTTGTCTAAAACTGATTTTTTTTCAATTTTACCGAATTTTAAGGGTACAGAGAAACACTATATTAAACTTCAAATATTTTGCTATTAAATAGCGGAAGGGGTCATATTCAGGGGAAAAAAATTGTTTAATTATCCACTAAGTGACTTGTATTATGAATTGAGAATTTTTTTTAAAGAGCGCCCTATATATTTTATGATGGAAGGGAGTACATGATTCTAGGCGTTAGCCCCTTAATCCTGTATGCCTCAACAACAACAAACTTAATCCCTTGATAGTGGTGAGTATAGAAATTGAATGATCAAATATATATATATATACACACAGCACTGTTTGTTGTTGGGGGTTGAAATAAGGGCAACAGGCTTTTAACAGACATCAGCATAAACACAATATATGTTGAGATTCCATTGGATGTTGCGGGTCTTCGTCTCTTGCCTTATCCTCTCTGTGAATACAATTGAGTCATGGAAAAAAAGAGAGTGGATAGAGCTTTGAAGTTTGAAGGAGGAGGAGCGTCGGAATTTGGGAAATGCATAAAGCGAAAGACACAGACACAGAGACAGACACGGACATATATTGCTTTTACTTTTCGGAAGAAGCGTATTACATAACACGCCTTTTTTTCATATTTCATAGTACTACCTACTGCTATACTAAACTTGGACCATTCGCCATTGGAATGTTTTAACTTTTAGTTTTTATTAGCAGTATCAAAAAAATTAGGAATATTTCATTATGTGGGAACCACTCATCTTTCTCTCAAACCACACAAATCCGCCGCATTACATGGCAGCAACCGGTAAAGCATCTATCTCATCACTTATCCTTCTTTTCCCCCCTTTTTCTAAGACCTTGTGCAGTAAGTAGTACCACTCTGGTTCCTATTATAAGTCTTTTTGATCAAAAAATTTGGTTCTATTTATAAGTCCATTTTCAGTACATAAATGAGCTTATGATAATTTTGCCCCTATTTATTGTACCCATAAAGAAATAATTTAAAGAGAGATAAAGAAGAAAAATTTGAAAAGTACACATTCATAAATGAGGGTATAATTGGAAATTTACCCTATAATCATTGGGTTAACTACTTTTTCTTGGTATGTGGGATTTAGGTAAAAGGAACTTATAATAGGGACCAGAGTGGTACATGTTATCAACATAAAGGTGGTCTAGTGGTGTAAGATTCCACTAAATCTCTTTAAATATCTAGGTCTAGTGATGTAAGATTCCACTAAATCCCTTTAAATATCTAGTTTTACTTTCAGAGGAGATACTTATATTAAGAGGGAGCAGTCACAAACTCCTAATTAGATATCTCATGATAATATTAAAAAAAAAGTAGTAAACGTAACTCCATCATGCCTTTAATATAAGACATATTTACTTAATTTGATTAGATTGGTTAAGTTAGTTACATGTTTTTTCTAATTCACACCTAATCATCTTTCTTAATTCTCTTCATCTCCCTTTTACTTGACTATAGTTGAAGAAGCATCAATATGATTGAATTGGGATAATATTGATAAATATAGAAAATATGCTTTATATTTATGAACAAAATCAATTCTACAATTAGATCCTGTATTAAGGAATGGAGGGAGCAATTCATGTCATATCTGTACTAGCTAGGTTTAATGTTGTTGTTGTTTGTTAGGCATCACAACTCAGACACACAAGACTAGTCAATGCAGTTACCTTATTTTTTGCCAACATCATCTTTAAGAAAACCAGCAAGTAATGCCTAATTGGGGGAGCTAAGTCCTGTGTATATTTTGAAATTTTCACATATAACTTTTTTCCCAAGGAAAAATATCAAATAAGGAACTTCACGATCACACTGTGGGAATCACAGTATATGGCACTACCGTAAAGAAAGGAAAAGGATTGAAAAAAATCAAAAATCAAAGAAGGAAGCAAAAACAGTAGAGGACTAGTCAGCCACGTCCAAATCTTGTTGATTATGTCCTATATAAGATGATGGCAGCCCAAAATGGAACAAGCTCCTTTCACACACACCCTTCTACTTTTAATTCCAGGCTATATTAAAAAAAAAAAAAATCTTAAGAGTAAAGATTAGGAAACCTTGAAAGCTGTAACCTCAAATTATTTTTATTAATTAGTGATAATGGAGATTTCATTATGCCACGCCAAACCTTTTCACACCCAGAAAAAGGAAAAGAGGCCGAATTACCAATTTCTTTAATGTCTTAACCAGCAATCCAATTGTGAACGTAATGATTTCTTATGCCACGATTGACAAGCTTTTTTATCAAAGAGAAGTATTTTTTTTATTGCCCACCCGGTTCACAGAAGTTTTACCTCAACTACATTCGGATCTGACCCACATCCCGCACCTGATTATAGTGGGAGAGTCTCTCAATAAGAATTTTATTAATAAAGCAATTAATAACGTCACAGGAGCAGATCATAAAGGCCCATTGGCTATTGCGATTGATAATAACAGCACACAAACTATTTTTTTCAGTATTTAAAATGGACCAATGCTTTAGTTAAATATAGTTTATTTATTGGATGTAAGTTTGGATTAGAATTATTCTCATCCATCTGAGCCCTACTATATTATTATTATTATTATTATTATTATTATTATTATTATTATTATCATCTGTATGTAAGCAAAAGCAAACAAGTAAACTAGTAAATTAAAATATTCTCACACCCTTCCTTTTCATACTCATTCACTCAAAAAAGGTTGACCTTCTGGAATAATTATCCTCATCTCGGTCTCCAGCCATTTGCATGAGCCAACCAATCCGATTGATCCATATGTATCAACCTAAACTTGTAATGTTCATTTGCTATTCATTATGAGATTCTTAAATATACTACCTCTAGTCCTAAATATAAGACATTCATTATGAGATTCTTAAATATATTTCATCTGGTCCTAAATATAAGACAAAGTTGACTTTTTTTGAGAGATTAAAGAAACTAATTAAATTACTTTAGATTATTTTTATGTTTATTTTTTTCTAAACTAATTAGTTTGACTAATAAACTAATATATAATATAAGAATACACAATATATAATATAATTAAGTAACATATTTAATTTCCTTAAACTCTTCAAAAAAAAATTAACTTCATCTTATATTTAGGACTGGAGGGAGTAACAAACTATTATTTTGCTAAGTCATAAAATATTTACACTATTTAAGAAATTAATCTAGAAACAAGAAGAAAAAAAAAAATATATATATATATATATATATAGGTGGCTGGCCATGTTCTTGAAAGGGCAAGTGGGCAACTCACTTTAATAGAAATGGCAGACAAAGTCAGATGTGTGTGTCTGTGTCGTCCTTCATTATTCTTGCTTTGCTTTCTCAATTGCTCCTATATATGTATATATGAATTATAACATACGTACCAAGTTAATATTTCAAATTAATGTCTAACTTAAATTCAATTCATCACGTATATATTGATGATTTCCCAGTTTTATTTTACATCAGGAAAAAAGTTAGAATCTAAATTAACCGCTGACTCTGAATAAATCACATACAACATATCTTTTCATCTCCTAGGAAGTATGTGCAACTAGACAACTAAATGTGACAGAGAGACAAATGAAACTGTACTTAAGGAGACGAATTAGTGATCTGTCCAAATTTAACGTTAGTTTGAAGATGCGCCTGTCTTAATCAGACTCTGATATCTGATCCCACCCAAAAAGCTGGGTATCTGAATGTAGTGTATTGCACATGCTATATATATATATATATATATATTTGGCTCTCCTAAAGCATTTTATATCATTGAGTTCATCATTGTTTGGACGCTTTTCTAAGAAGCTTATCTATAAATTATGTAAAAGGAAGAGTTCATATAATTAAGGTCCCTGGATAATCAACATAAGTTAAAATGAAAGGTATGGGAAAAGGCGAAACTTGAGTTTAGACGGCGAGGCAAACAGAAGATTTTGACTCTTTTTCATGGACAGCCAAATGATCTTTCAATATTGTACAATTCAAATTAAGAAAGCCATGAAATAGCCGAGTTCTTAATTGCTGTGTAATTCTGGAATATGAGTTTTGCAAGCTAGCTGCATATTGAATGGAAATGAAAAGTTCTCTTTGAAGATTGTTCCACTTTTTTTCACTTGCTTCAGACGCCAGAAAATGATTAAACAGCTCTTGACGATCCTTTTCTCCTCCTTGTATTTCCTTTTCAAGGTTAAGGTATTTAAACTTGAGACAACACAACCTCAACCAAATACTCTTGTACTATTTCAGCCAAGGGCCCAGGAGTTGTATGTATAATCATTCAGCATGTTGGTTTCTTGTGTAACAAGGATCACGCAACATAACATAGTGAAGAATTGAATATCCACTGTGTTTCGATCATTCAGGGGAGGAATGTCAATTTCAATATCTTCATATTCAGCCACAAACAAGTGATGTTCTTCCATTACTTGTAGGTCCCCCCATGGTGACAACCAGATATATTGTTAAAATTAAGGTTGGCCATAAAAGGATATTGATTCAAACAGATCATCATATGACTAGTTGGCAGCAACCAGAAATTCAAAAAGCACAGAGAATTAGATTTACTTTGTCAAGAAAGAAAAGCAATCTGTTTTCTATTCCCCAGCACAAGTGATTGAGATGCTTCAATTAGGCTTGACCGGATGCAGTTAAAATGATTCTCCAAAGTGCTCCATCTTTTGAGTCTTGACTTGAGCACTTATCAGCAGAAACAAATGGATCAAGAAGAACGACTGTTGGAGTGAAATAAGATTTATATACAACGATAAACGTAATAAATAATATGAGAGTACAGAGTCCCTTGAACTTGTTGAACATTATTGACATATGTTGCTCTTCCCTAGTTCCATACGTGAAAAATGGCAGAGTGCTCTAAATAAGCTGCAAGAATTTGTGTTGGCCAAAGCTATGTCTTTCCTTGCTTCTATAGCAGCAACTTTTGGCTAAGAAAATAGGAAGAATCACTGTGCACACCCCACACTGGCAATCTAATCACTAAAACTCTCACAACAAGTGAGCAGAATGAAACATTTTGTCATTTCCTACACCAGTTCATGTCATTGCATGTTTCTTGTAATTCTCACAAGAAAATAATATAGCAGCTACTGTTGGGCACAACTTTCATGGCTTGTTTGCCAAACATGATGGTCATGGCTCCGTCCAAGGAAACATGGTAGCCACGGCTGCAACCATATATGACAAACCCAGTTGCTTCAGGTACTCGAGGAAATGGCATAGGAACTACTACTCCACAAAACAACAGAGGCACACCATAAGAGGTACTTAATTAGACCTCATTAGAGTAGTGAGGCATAGACCATTGAATTGATGATCCAAATGTACCAAGTGAGACTACTTGAAATGTTATACTCTCTCCGTTCCATAATACATGGCACTTTAACTAATTCAAGTGAATTTAAAAGTAAAAGTTAACTCATTTAATATGTTCTTAATTGAAATATTTTTCCACCTTTATCCTTACTTAAGTTTTGTGGACCCTACGTGTTATTTTAAAGAAAGAGAGGATATAATGAGTAGGCAAAATTGAAAAATGAGTATTAATCATAGGGAGAAAACTAGAAAATGAGTATTAATTATTCTGCAAATAACTTATATTGTGGACCATGCCTTTCTTCTAGAAGCGCCCTATATTATAAACCGAAGGGAGTAGTTTAGTTTTGAAGGAAGGAAGCAAGGTGGCTCTTTTTGGCTATTGAATAATGGGTCCAAAGTTGCCTTGAAGCAATGAAGTTTCTTGAAGCCTTGGGGATCTCAACAACTGTGGCTGCTGCAAGCTTCTGGATTAAGATTTGCAAAGGAAAGTAGCTAGAGAACATGAAATTCCTTATTGCTGCTATTGAAGAGGGATTTATCGCAATATTCTCTTGAGCATGTATATTGTATTAAGAATTGAATTTGTATGGCTGTTACTGTCAAGTGTCATGATTCTACCTAACAGATACATAAGACTATGAATTTGACAGATCAATCTGAAGTGGTGGCAAAAAATAGTTGGCGCAACCTGATGTATTGTTACAATTAATGTTGGCAATAAAAGCATAATGATTCAAACAGATCATGATATAACTAGCTGACAACAACCAGAAATAGTCGGCCACCATTGTTGAGATCTCTAACACTTGAAGAAGCTTCCGTGCTTCTATGCAACCCTGAAGCATTGTCCCATAACCAATAAGGGCCACTCTGCTTCATTCCTTCAATACCCTTCCTTCCCCAACTTTAACATTACAATTAGTCACACTTGGCAAATTTGAGTCATTAGTTCACTGGTCTAAGTCTGACCACCCTAATGAGTTGGAATCAAGCAAGTACCTCTAATGGTGTGTTTTTGTTGTTTTGTGAAAGAGTAGTTCATATGCCCTTTGCTATTTGGTACCTGAAAACAACTGGATCAGTCATATGTATACGGCTGTAGCTGGGGCTACCATGAGCATGAGCTCAGTTTTCTGTGGAGAGACCATGACCAACATGTTATAATTGTTTGGCAAACAAGCCATGAACGATGTGTCGAACACTCCGCAGTGAGTCTCACCCAAAATTCTTTGAAGAAGGTTCACATCATGTGCTTGCCTGCAAATCCACAAACCCAATCAGACAATTTACACATTTCAAATAATTCAAGGTACTAACAATAACTAACGAGAAAACTGATGGTAGCTTTCATTTATGTCTACAAATATACGAAAATAGGCAGTTATATATGGTCTCCCCCAGAAACAGTGAAAGAGTAATACAGAATTATCTGATGCAAAACTGCATTTAGTGAGTAAATCAAATAAAAGATGATTGTGCACATTAGGGAATATTAAAAAGAAACAAGCTTTGTTTGGAAAGTGGCTGTGTTCAATGACTCCATGGAAACTCTAACAAGAGAACATCCTCTACTTGGGCTTGTTGATGACTAAAGACTTGTAAAAAAGAGGATTTTACTGTTCAATACGTGAGATGATGAATAGCCCAGTTCTTAATTGCGGTGCAATTCTAGCTGCATGTTGGATGGAAATGAAAAGTTCTTTGAACATTTTTTCACTTTTTTTTTTCTTGCTTCAGACACGAAAAAATGATTCAACAAGTCTAAATGATCCTTTTCTCTTCCTTGCATTTCCTTTTCAAGGTTTTAAACTTGAGACAACACAACCTCAACCAAATACTATTGTACAATTTGAGCCAAGGGCCCACAAGTTGTATGCATAATCATTCAGCATGTGGGTTTCTTATGTAACAAGCATCACACAACATAACATAGTGAAGAATTAATCTTGCACTTTGTTTCGATCATTCAGTGGAGGAATGGAAATTTCATTACCTCCATATGCAGCCACAGACAAGTGATGTGCTTCCATTACTTGTAGGCCCCACCAAAAAAATAGCGGCGACAACCTGATATATTGTTTGGCAATAAAGGATAATGTGCAACAAATCATCATATAACTAGTTGGCAACAACCAGAAATTCAAAAAGCACACAAGAAATTTAAGTGACATATGTTTCCCATCTGATTCAGGAAAGAAAAATACTTCATGTGTATATGAAGTACAAACACAAAGAATTGGAGTTATGGCTCATTCAGCTGAATTTAAGGGAATTAGATTTATTTTGTCAACAAAAAAAGTAATTTGTTTTCTATTCCCTAGCACAAGTGATTGAGATGCTTCAATTAGGCTTCACCAAAGTGATACACTGCAGAGAAGAATACTCTTGAGTGTTGACTTGGGCACGTATCCGTAGTAAGAAATGGATCAAGAAGAACAGAAATAAGATTATACACAGTAATCAACGTAATAAATGACATGAGAGTATAGAGTCCGTTGAACTACACTTGTTGAAAAATGGAAGAATGCTCTGGATCAGTGTCTCTGTGTTGGGCAAAGCTATGTCTTTGCTTGCTTCTATATAGCAGCAACTGTTGGGCACAACTTTCACGGCTTGTTTGCCAAACATGATGGTTATGGCTCCTTCTGAGGAAACCGAGCTCATGCACATGGTAGTCACATCTGCAGCCATATATGACAAACCCAGTTGCTTTAGATACTCAAGAGGAAATGGCATAGGAACTACTACTCCACAAAACAACAGAGGGCACACCATAAGTGAGACTACTTGAAATAATGTTATGGTTTGGAAAAGGAAGAGTTTTGAAGGAACGAAGCTTCTTGAAGCCTTGGGGATCTGAACAACTGTGGCTGATGCAAGATTCTGCAAGCCTTTGGATAAAGATTTTGCTTAGGAAAGTAGCTAGAGAACATGAAATCCTTATTGTAAAATGTTTTTGTCACCATAATTGTGTGTTGGATATATATTAATCGGTTGAGCATGTACATTGTATTAAGAGTTGAGTTTCTATGGCTGGTACCATCAAGTGTCATGACACTACCTAAAAGATACATAAGACTATGAATTTGACAGATTAATCCTCAACAAATCTTCATCCAAGGACTTACAAAATCATGCATCAGCTACGATTGTTGAGTCAATGGTTCCATAACCAATAAGAGCCACTCTAATTCACTCCTTCAATACTCTTCCTTTCCCAACTATGACATTTCAACTAGTCACACTTAGAAAATTTGAGTCATGAGTTCATCGGTCTAAGGCTAAGTCTAACCACCCTAATGAGTTGGAACTAAGCAAGCACCTCTAATGGTGTGTTTTTGTGAAAATATATAGTTCCTATGCCATTTCCTATTGGGTATCCGAAAACAACTGGATCAGTCATATGTATATGTCTGTAGTTGTGGCTTCCATGTGCATGAGCTCAGTTTTCTTTGGAGGGACCATGACCAACATGTTATAACTGTTTGGCAAACAAGCCATGGACGTTGTGTCAAACACTCCATGGTGAGTCTCTAGCAAATCTCAGCCAAAAGCCTTTGAAGAAGGTTCACATCATGTGCTTACCTGAAAAGCCACAAACGACAATTTGAGCATTTTAAATCATTCAAGGGACTAATATCAACTAATGAGCAACCTGATGGTAGATTTCATTTTTGTTTACAAATATACCAAAATAGGCAGTTATGATCTCCCCTAGAAACAGTGAGAGAGTAAGAGTATACACATACAACATTATCTGATGCAAAACTGCATTTAATGAATAAATCAAATAAAAGATGACTGTACAGAAGTGAAGGGAATATATTGCAAGGAAACAAAGCTTTGTTTGGAGAAAAGTGGCTGTGTTGAAGGAGTCCATGGAAGCTCTAACGAGAGATCATCCTCTACTTGGGCTTGTTGATGACTTAAAGACTTGTAAAAAAAGGGAATTTTACTGGTCAATACACATGATACAGATGATGAATAGGCAAAGTGAGGACTCTAGTGTCAGAGTCATATGCTGTTTCTGGCATTGTGTGGTAGTAGGGACCAGAAACATTTGTTGGGTTCAATGGGGGAAGATGAAACACAGACATGACAAGTGTCAAACTCTGATTTAAGTTAATTGTTCAATGCACTGTGATTTTCTATACCCAATAGGCCAATAGAAACATTTAACCATTATCTACCATTTTGTTTGAATATGCATTGCGTCTTTATCTATAAATTGACAGATACATGCACCACCATGCATATATATCAGGTAATTGATAACATGTCCATAAATTACAAGATTTTAGAATATAACTATACAGGAGATATACACATATAATGGAAAATACTTTGATGAAGTTGTTTATATCATTTCGGAGAAAAGAAGAAGAAGAAGAAGAAGAAGAAGAAATTGTTTATATTTATTATGTCAAGCTTTCCAATCACACATGACTAAGTATCATGTTTTTTAAATGTTATCATTTAATTACAAACTCATATAAAAAAATAACTTATGATCATGTGTGATTGGAGAACTTGATATAATATATGTCAAGAAATTAACCCAAGTATTGTCCACAGATGTCAATGGCCTTGTAATCTAGTGGCATAAAACTTTCTCGATAAGTGAGAGGTCACAGGTTCGATCCTTTTATAATCTCAGGCTGTTAGTTCCTGCCCTTTTAATTTTTTTTAAAAAAAGAATTGTCCATATATAATCATGTATCTATTTAATAAATCAACATACGATATATATATATAATTATTTGAGTTTTAAATAAGTATTTCAGAACAAAAATCATATAATGATATTAATCGTGAACAACTAGAATTTACTTGTTTTTGAGCATCCAACAATGATGATGATGGTATTGTTAAATTATGTTATGCATGTCGTAAAATAATATGGGATAGGGATCACATCGAACGTGTGTTAGATGCAAATTTAATGTGTTTGTCGTTTTGATTTGAAAAGTCAGTGCCACATGATATGCATAGGTCTTAATTATATGGTATTGCAAATATAGTTTATCATTATTATATGAAGGAAATTAATCTCTATTTGGAAATAGAACGCATTTCAACTCTTGTTGGAATATCAAACATTGATTTGAATGGATTTTCATATCAATTACCATTCATTTTCTTTCTATATTTGATTCTTTCCCTTGGTAATTAAATTGGATGTCCTAATTAATTAGAATGGGCCTAGAAAGAAGTTATTTTATCATAATCTTTACGCGTCACTCATATATTCATAGAATAGTATTAATCAGGCAAAAAAGAAAATATTATAAATAATTTTGAATTTAATTACAATCTTCACAATAAATGAGATGAATATAAAATACAATATACACGTACAATTAATAATTATGATATAATCACAATAAATTAAAATGAAGTCAACTGAAATAAAATAGGAAATTATTGATCCCAAAATATTAAAATTTTGAATAAACAGTAAATAAGACATGTATACCGTGAATCACGATTTATAAGCACTTATTATCTAAAAATAAGCTATTTCAAACTAGTACATAAATCATAGCTTCTCTGCCATCACCACGTTTCAGAAGCTGGTCGTTCCTTTTCTTCTTCTCGCAAATATGGCTGCCATTGGTACGCCACACTCAACTTTCACTGGTCTTTCTTGTTTGGTCAAATGAGCATTTTATCTTTCTGAGGCTCTTCTTGGATTTTATTGCAAATAAGACTGTATATGCATGAGCATGGTTCCAAGTCAATGTATGTATAAAGATGCATGAACCCAAAATTTATATATAGGTCGTAACTAATATGAGATTCATAAAATTAATGTATGCAACCACTATATTTTGTTTTCATTTCATAATTGAAAGCGGGTAGTATAACCAACAAAAACTTGCCAAAATAGAATTGGTGTAACGATATTAATCCTGTTAGAATCTCTTAAGGTCTGAAGTTTAAGTCTCAGAAGAGATATATGTACTGAGAGAGTTAACCATAAAACCTAAATCAGACTAGTCAATTGCTTAGATACTTAGTAATAGGATTCAGAAAAAGTTCCAGATACCTGATACTGGATAATAATATAAAAAACAAGAACTTTTATGTATACGTATATATTATATTGATGGAAGTTTCTTGGGATTTCATTAAAGCTAATGATTGAGGTTGGAGAATCAACCCATTTAAACGTGTATCACGTTCTACCTACTATGGAATTTGGTATCTCATTACTACCAAGTCTCCATCATAATCCTACTCGAATGTCACTAGTCTCCTAGAGGTTATGGTGTTTTGTAGGCTGTAATTATAACATTAATATTGATATATGATTGATTTGATTTAATTTTGTTGTGATAGGAGATTGGGTGTGTGGATTGGTTGTGTCTGCAAAGGATGCTGCTGAGAAAGCCTTGTTGCAGATAACCAGACTTGTGGAGCCCAATGATGAACAGGTTCACTTATTCGCATTCCAACTTGGAGGCTTAATTTCTCGCTCCATGTGTCTCTGATTCTGAACAAAGAATAAAAAATCATTCTAAACTTTACACAAGAACAAAAAATCATTCCACCGTTATTAATTATTGCGATTTAATTAAATTTTCTCTAAAGTCTTAGCATAAACTGTTTATTATTCATGGTGATCATATCAGTTGATTTGTGAAGTAACTAGCGGAGCTTACGGTGCTATAGAACTTACTGATGAACCCACTTGGATAGTTCATGGCACTCCAAACTTTGTGCACGGGTAAATTTGTCCATCTATTTATCTATATGTATGTATGTATGTATGTATGTATGTATGTATTCTCAAGTTGTAATTTAGCCATTTGCATGTTGATACCATATATATATATATATATCCCCTCCATCTCTAAATATAAGCTTTAAATTTGTGAAAGGGTTTGTCCTAAAATATAAGCTTCATTTTAGTTTTGTCAAAGCATTATTGCATTTTTTTCAATTTTATCCCTGGATTATATTTGTTGCATTTATTGTCCCTCTTTCACTTATCTTCTTTACAAGTAAGGGCATAGTTGGAAAGAAAATATATATTTATTACACTTAACTAGTTTTAATTGTTTTCTTGATAAGTGCAAATTGGTTATTTGAATCTTATATTTAAGGATGGAGGGTGTGCATATATATATATAAGGTTAAGAGTCATTTTTGTCCTGTAAATATTCACAAAGAAGATATAGGTATTCGGAAGTTTTCTTAGCACAATATCATCTTAAAAGTGTTAAAAAAAAAAAAAGCAACATTGTTTTAATCATTAAAAAATGTTAACGGTCAAAGTTAGTTTAACGGTGATGTTAGTTCTTCTTTAATACTTCAGGATGACATTGAGTTAATAAAAACTTTCAAATAGCTACGACTCATTTGTGAATACTTTCAAGATAAAAATAACCCTAATACATGTGTTTGTATGTATATGCATATGACCTGGTGCTATTTGCAGGTTCCTTTTCGGTTGTGTCTTCATTGGCCTAATGACATCCAATGAGGTTTGCTTTCCTGGCTAGTGGCATCTATTTATTACGAGTACTATTCATTTTCTTTTTTTTTTAATCAATGTATAAAATTAGATTATCTATTATCATTTATTTAATATATTTAACAAGGTTAGATCATTTAATAAGTTATCTTTTGTGACGATGTTTGAAATGGCCGTATGTTAGCATTTCATTGGCATCAGTGGGAAAGGTGGCTTCTTGATGGAGAATCCTAGAAAAGGTGTGTCATCTTATCTTTATCTCCTTTGATTTTTAGCGTTAATTAATTAATATTAATTAATCATGATTAATGAACAGCCCGTGCAAGCTTATATGTCGTGAATTTATGCAGGTTCATCTTCACAAAAGGAGCTAACAAGCTTTCTTCAAGAAACTGAGGTATGACTTAGTGTATGTTCTGTTTCATATTGAAAAATATATCAAAATTGAAACACATTTTATGGTTGTTTTGATAGTTTCTACTTTCTACTGAAACGCTCTAAAATTTTCTTGTGAGGTAGAGTGAAACGTAATTAGTTACCTGTGATAACTGATATAACTACATGTGATTAGGTGACATCCCTTGGAGGGTGGATTTCCTTGGATTTGGACGTTTGTGGGGTCCCACGTGGAAGCCTTGATATAAGCTTTCATCTTGGCTATGGTGGTTGTTGGTATGATTCTTTAACAAAAATTCAATTTTATGACATAGTTTTATAATTTAGTTTCAACCCTTTAAAACGGTTAGTTATACACAAAAGGATCCAACAACCTTGTAATGGTTGTGTTTTTCAGGGAGGTAACGGATGCTGTTATTGTTACAGAAGCTGAAGAAGTAATGTTTGATTCAGGAGTGGCTTTACTTTGTTATCCTTTTGCTTATTATATGTGAAAAGTTGTAGATTCCAAAATCATTTGCTTGCAATTTCACCGCTCAAAGTTCTGAGCCAAATAGAGACGGTTATTTAAGGAAATCAGTTTCCTTGCGTTGCTTGTTTGGTAGTGAAACCTACCTCTGCCGTGACTAAACGAGACAAACGTGGAATCACTAATCTGTCCAAACTAATGTTAGTTAAAAGATGCTGATGTCTTAATCAAACTCTAATATCTGGTCCCACTAATCAAAAAGCTGGTTTCCCCGGTCGCTATCAATTGACAGACTACCACGTGTTGCACACGTTAGACTTTAACCAAATAATCTTCAATATTCTACAATCATACAATCATGATGAAGATATTATTAGCCTTTGTGAGTGTTTGGATTAGCTTAATTTGAATAATCTTGCGCTGTACATACAAGTATGTGAGAGAAGTTTAAATTAATTCTCACGTTTCTCAAGCACTCTTAGTTTGATTCCAACATTAACATGTGAAACTAAGAAATGGGATTGACAGGACCTTTGAATTGAACCTTTAGTTTTCATTTGTTCTTCTTTCTCTTGATCCATGTGATATGTTATCATTTGTGAAATATAGCATTCCACTAAACAAAACCCTTGTATTATTCAAGTGGGGAATGAACTGAGAGATGCATTTTTTGGAAGCCATTCCTATAGCAAAAAGCTTGACCTATGCAACAATTCTAACTAAATAATGAAGAAGCAAGGGATAAGGTAGGAGGAAGGCATTGAATCTCCCAGCTATTGATTGCAATGTCGTTGTCATGCTGGAATGGGAGCCATTCTTGAAGAGCTCTGTAAACGAGCAGCGTATTCTCGGGCCCACAAATCATAGTGAATAATCTCTTCCAAAGAAGGCGAGGTCACCAACTCCTTCTGATGCTCCGCACATGTTAGTTCCACAACTTTGAAAATATCCAGATAGCTTATTCTGAAAACATCCCAAAAAAAAAAGATCAGAAGATAATTCATATTCACAAGACTATGCCTCCTGTAACAATTGCATAACCTTGCAATCAAGTGTTAAAAGCATTACAAAAGGCAGCTTAAGAACTGATGCAGTCAATGACATGTCCCATTGCAGACCCACAAGACATTTAACATTTAACCAAACAATCAAATTACTTTTTTGTTTATTCAAAAGAACAATATCAGTGTGTGGAATTCAATCCTTCATCTATTTAAGTTAGGTGATATATTCTGACAGACTTGGTGAGAATGAAGAGAGAGCCCTGGATTTACCAAAGGTTCACATTTTCCATCTTCATTTATTTCTTTCTCTCCCATCATATAAGAACAATTTCAGTGAAGTTTTACTAGTCCACAGAAACATATACATACACAATGAAATTATCGGTGAAATAAGAATTAGGATGCTTACTTTTCATCAATAAACATCTCTACAGCTTTCTCATTTGCTGCACTGAGAACTCCTGTCATGGTGCCTCCAGCACGTCCAGCAGCATAGGCAAGATTCATGGATGGATACTTCACATTATCAGGAGCTTTAAATGTTAAAGAACCAAGCCTGTATGACCACATTTCAGATATGGCTGCGTTAAATTATCTAGCAAATTTTGCAAAGCATGTCAATTCGACTAAACTAAATAATACACCATATATATTTTGTATTTTAAAATGTTAGCTGCGCTGGGATAGTTTTTATATCAAGCATATACTGAGCTGCTTTTTCCCAAGATACTGGTTAAGAAATGGAACACAATGACCATGGAATTTCTCAAGTTACACTTAGAAACAAAGAATAAACATGCAATACTAGATGGAAGTAGGCAAGAAGCCAAAGAGGAAAAGGAATATTATCTGCTCAATCACAAAGGATTAATAATTTAACTTTAAATTCCTACAAAGTTGAAAGCCTAATAGTAATGTTTTCCCAAACTTCAATGATGTTGATTAAACTAAGAAGATTCATCTTTTTAATAAACTCGAGAAAAGTTAGGTTAAAATTTGCAAGTATAAGGGAAAATGACAGTACTTGCACAGATCAAGACGAGGCCATGTAAATTCAGAGCAATAAATTCTTTCTGGCCAAGACATTGTATAGAGAATTGGCAAGCGCATATCAGGCCACCCCAACTGTGCCAGAACTGATGAGTCCTGAAAATAGAAAAACAATTTAGTATGAGAAAAAGATTCACTCTCCCTGTTCCTAACAGTATTGACGAACTTTTACTCCTTCTTGTGTCTCTTTTTCCATGTTAATGTATTTAAACTTAATCCAATACAACCTCAACCAAATATCCTTTTACTATTTCACCCAAGGGCCCAGAAGTTGTATAAATAACCGTTCAGCATGTAAGCTTCTTGTGTAACAAGAAGTAGGCAACATGACATGGTGAAGAATCAAACCTGGGTTTCGATCATTGAGTGTATGATAGATTGCGGATGAATGACAATCTCAATATCATCGTAGTCAGCTCCAAACAAGTAATGTGCTTCAATTACTTCTAGGCCCTGTCAAAAAATAGGAAGAATAACTCCTATATCTACCAAATTCGTGGAAAATAATTAAATCCAAAGAATGCAGTTTTCCAGCCCAGATATTGACGCCCAAAATAGTCATACCTTGTTGAATAGGGTAGCAGAATCCACAGTAATCTTTTTCCCCATGTTCCAGTTGGGGTGCTTTAATGCATCAGCGACTTTTACATCTTTCAGTTTTTCAACAGGCAAGTCCCTGTCAATCAATGATGGCATGAATAACTAAATGCAAGATGATTACTGGATGCTATAAAGTGCACCAAGAACTTAAAAAATTTAAGGTTTGCCATATAAGGATATTGATTCAAACAGATCATCATGATATGACCAGTTAGCAGCAACCAGAACATCATCAGAAGAAACACAAAAACTTTAGGTGTCATTTCTTTCCCCTGAAGTTGCCTCTTGGTTCAGTAAAGAAAAATGCTCCACGTGTATAAAAACACAGCATTGCGATCATGGCTCAATTACAGTCATGCATGTAAGAGAACTAAGTTCAGTTTGTAAAGAAAAATTTACACAATTTGTTTTCTAATCCCCAATACAAGTAATCACAATGATTCATCTAGGCTTCACCAGAAAACCTGGAAAACTCTTTAAGCTATATTCTCACCTGAAAGAACCTCCAGATGCTGTTAAAATGATTCTCCTAAGTGCACCATCTGGTAAGCCCTGGATACACTGTAGAAAAAAGTACTTTTGACTTCAGTACTAAGCAGCTCTAAGAAATGCAACAAGAAGAGCAATTGCTCAAGTGCACTAAAATGCACACAACAATACAGGTAATAAATGACAAGACAGTATACAGTGTCTACTGAACTTGTTGAACACTACTAACAGATGTTGTAATGTCCTAGTCTTATACCTGAAAAATGGCAGAATGTTCTGAATCAGCAGGAAGAATTTTAATGTTATGCTTGTGAGCAAGGGGAAGAACAAAAGGACCTCCAGCAATCAGCGTCTCTTTGTTGGCCAAAGCTATGTCTTTCCCTGCTTCTATAG
Source organism: Inga oerstediana (assembly GCA_963210345.1). Taxonomy (NCBI): domain Eukaryota; kingdom Viridiplantae; phylum Streptophyta; class Magnoliopsida; order Fabales; family Fabaceae; genus Inga; species Inga oerstediana. The sequence continues at coordinate 5,278,120 of OY723410.1, forward strand.
CAGCAACAGTTGGCTAAGAAAATAGTAAGAGGAGACTCAGTTGTTTGTCTAAAAGTGTTAACGTCTTTCTCTCTATTCAAACTTGCTATGCTATCCATAATCAAATTTTCTATTTTTAGCAGAAACTCGTGAAACAAACAGCGACAGAGGTACATAAGACCTCAATATCTCTATATCCAAGTTAGGAATCACCAAGTGCACATGGCATAGCAAATAGATTGGCTGTCAAGAAAGGGTAAAATTCAGAAAAGTAAAAAAAAAAAAAAAGGCAACCCAGTGCACAAGGCTCCCACCAGGTGGAATTTAGAGAGGGATAGATCATAGATGTACGCGCAGCCTCACCCCCACAATCGAGAGGCTGTTTCCAGGATTTGAACCCATAACCTCCAGGTCACATGACATCAACCTTACAGCTACACCAAGGCTTACGCTGTAAAATTCAAAAAATGTAAAAAGGAAAAAACAAAGAAAGGCTACCTTCAGTCCCGCACAACCTACTATTCCCGTAACAACAGACACTGCATCAGGGTGACGAGCAACCTGAAAAATATCTAGTTATAGCTTGGGAAAAGCACGCTTGGCTCTATAAGCCAAACTCATAAAGACAGACTGAGATGTCTACCTCAATGATTCCTTCTTCTCCAGGGATAATCTCAGGTTTCTCTTCAACATCAGCCAAAGCCTCTTTGAGTTCACTAATAAGGGACTCGTTTCTAACAGCAACAAGTTGAGGCTTGAAAGTCTTCACCTGTCCCATGAAAATTTTTGGAAAGGTCAGATTCTACTGTTTGTGCATTGACAATAAGAGATGCTGAGCCTGAATTTCTTTCTCAGATAAAATAAAATAAAACGAATTGGCAAGACTATTTGCTGCATGAGTCATGTAGTAAAAATAATTATAATATATTCAACAAATTTCGGGATAAGATTTACATCAAGAAATTGCAGTTCTGATCATAGATGGAGAAATAAAACAACAGAAAGTTTCATCACATGACTAAATTATGGAATTTACCTGATCTGCAAGAAGAGTGACGTTTGAGCCAGCTGCAAGTGCCACAACTTTAAATTTATCTGGATTCTCAGCCACTATATCCAGAGTCTACAAAACACAAGGATAAAAAGGTATTAAGCGAAATCTTCGGTTTGATGCGTTATGCACAAACATGTGGCAATCATCTTTAACTGCATCTACAAGTGTATTCAAATTTGAAGGTAGATTTCAGTTATACCTGAGTTCCGATAGAACCAGTGGATCCCACGATAGAGATGGGTTTTGGCCCCTCCCATGTCTTGCGACCCGCCTCTGGAACCGCTCGTCCTGGCCAAGCAGGAGGTGGTGCGTTCAAAGAGCAATGAACTCTACTTGCAACTTTGGTACCACAACCTTTTCTCTTCAAAGCAAAACCACCTGAGAATTAAATGATGTCAGTTTAAGAAGAAAAGAAATCAGAAATATAGAAAAATACCAGAACACCAAGAGTAGGCAACACTCAGGAATGGTTTACACATAATCCATGGCATTAATTCTTCAAACGTTAAATGAACATGGAGAAGAAGAACATTAAGATAATTGCATAGGCACTTCAAAACTCGGAAAAAAGAACAACCCACACAAGGAATAGCATAATTTCCGGATAAGTCAAGCCAAGGAAACATAATTGAATAAAAGCAAAAGGTGGAGACGGCAAATTCAGAGAGAAATGAAGTAAGAACCTGGAAGTTTTGCATGTCTGGTACTAGACTTGAAGGAATCGGAGAAGAAAACAGACTTGACTTCAGCTGGAGAGGGCAAATTGAGAGCCATGGGAAGAACAAAATTTGAACCCAGCTGAAATTGAAGAACACGGAAAAGGAATCAAGAGAAACAGAAATGAAGAATATCTGTAAGTGGTGGAAGAGATGCACAATTTAATAGACTGAAGATGTGCATTTTGTGAGCATTATATATATTATTTATTATTGAAAGAAAATGGAGAGCGGGCCCTTTTTTAATATTTCTTTTTTTTTTAAAAAAAAGACGAAAGAGGCTAAGGAGGAATCAGCACCCACCAATGAATTTGAGTATTTGACTGCTAGAGTGCTGGTACAGCATCATACTGTTTTGCTTGGGAGTGACCAATATCAACTAAATTAAACCAAATAAATTAAATATATTAATCTCTCTGGTTGGCCAAAAAAAAGTTATACCCCCTATTTCAGCCAGCATTTAATTTGGAAGATTTTTTTTCTTTCTACGTTTAATACCATTTAGTCAAAGATACATCGAATAAATAATGAATGTTTTAATTAAAACTAAACAAGTTCATTGCATGAGGAAAAGCAAGAAAAATACACAAAATAATAATACTAAATCAGATAGTAAAAATAGTAAATTCACGATAACAGACATTTTACATATTTATGACACCATTATTAAGATTGAGAAACATAAATGATATAAGAAATATAGATATGAAAATGAAGAAGGAAGAGTGAAACAGTGGTGAGATTTAACAATAATGTTTTATCCAAAAAAAAGATTTAACAATAATGACGCGGCCAACACGCGCTGCACGATTTTGGTTGAAAATGCAATTGGCACGTTGGCAGCCACCAGGCATCGTGTTCTAATTTCCTTACACTTATTAATGACCCACAGCAATATCTCATGCAACAACCATACAAACATATTAGCCCGCTTTGAAAACTCACCATACATGCCTCTTTATTTTATAATATAAAGTCTATCTGTTCAACCTTCATAATTCATATGCTTTTATCTTAGGGAGAATTGCAAAAAAATATATTTAGGGTAAATTAATTGCTGATTGCTATCAAGTGTGCAAGTGATCTTCCGTATGTACAAGCGATCTTTCGTTTTGTGCAAATCATCTTCCGTGTGTGCAAAAATCTTCCATATAAATGTGCAAACAACCATCCGTTGTATACAAAATATCTTCCGTTATGTGCAACAGATCTTCCATGATAGCAATCAGTAATTAATTTGTCAAAAAGGTATTTATCAGCAATTCTTCTTTTATCTTATATGGTTTGTTAATTATTTAGGGTTAGGGGCCATTTTTACTATGGAAATTTTCACCAAAAGGTAATTTTGTTCCGGAAGTAAAAAAAGTGGAGTAATTTTGTCATGACTGTTATCTTAGTTAATTTTAACCGTTAGTTGAACAAATATATTAAGTTAACAGTCTACATGTTATCCAAGTTATTTTTGCTAAGTAACAAATTTGCGCCAAAAGTCCTAGTGTCATCTACTTCATCTTTTTTTAAAATTAGATTTAAAACTTTCAAAGCAAATTTGCACCTTAACAAAAATTATGTGGATGATATGTGGACTTTCAACTCAGTAAATTTGGTCAATTAATGGTTAAAATTAATTGGGATAATGATTAGAGCAAAATTGCTCCATGTTTACACTTTCAAGGTAAAATTGTCCCTCAGTGAAAACTTCTGGAACAAAAATGCTCTTAACCCAATTATTTACTCCCTTCTATCCAAATTACAAGAAATCTTCTATAAAAGAGATTATGGTCTCAAATATAAGAGATATCAAAGATAATTCATGATTATTTTACTTCTACCCCTCATAAAGGAGAGAGGTGGCGGGTATTGAAAGCATATTTGAAATTCACCTTCTTCTAATAAAGGAAAAATAGGTAAATTTTATTCATTCATGACATATTTAATAATTTAGCTAATGTTTCTTGATTTGTGTGAGTTAGTTACCAATTTATTATAAAATGGATCGAATGGAGTAAAATTTGTACATGTTATACTTATTGATAAATCATATATACTTAAATTTAAATTAACAAGTAACATAAAACAAACTTCTTTTATAATTCAACTTACATTTCTCAAAATTCTACTGGATTCCAATTTTCAAATTTAATCCTGGTTAAGTAAAAAATAACTATGAATATGGTAAAACTTATCCAAAATTTGAAGTCAAAACTACTAGTTAAAATAGCACAACTTCTTATCCATTCTTGGATTCAGTGTGTGTTTATATTTAGACAGAGGTATACAAATATTTATAAACTTTTATCAAAATTGTGCTAAAAATCATTTGTATTTCAAAAGTACAAAACTATCCATAAACTTTGAGCATAGAGAAAATTAATTTTTTAATCCCCCAACTTTTGACTTACTCATAACTCAAACCCTCAATTATAACTCGGTGCGATTCAGCCCATAAACTTTTAACTTTCTTATTACTTAGTCCTTTATCTTTTCATTTTTTTTATATTATTATACTTGTTGTCTACAACTCATACTGAGTCCGCCTATGTGGCAAGAATGAGTCATAAAGTTGATTCCAACTCAGCTCTAGCTATACATGGGGTGCTGGATGGAGTAGAGGAGAAAAAAGGATGACTCATTCTTGCCACATAGGATGACTCGATATAAGTTGTAGACAACAAGGATAATAATATAAAAAATAAAAAGATGAAGAACTAAGTCATGAGTGAGTTAAAATTTTAGGGATTGAGTCGCTCGGAGTTATAATTAAGGAACTGAGGTATAAATGAATTAAAACCACAGAAATACATATAAATGAGAAAAAAGAGAAGAGTCTTGATATCGATATTACCCTGCTTAAAATGAAAAAAAAAAAATTACTCCAAAAGACATGATAATTTTATGTTTATAAAAAGCATCCTAAGAAGCCAATGAGGTTTGGCACAGTTGGTTAAGGTCTTGCCACCCCGATCACAAGGGAGTGTGTTCGAACCCTCTGACCGATGGGGAGACCTCATTGATAGGCGATCTCGTAAGTCCCTTGTAAGCGCTCGAAGAGCCCTGGGGCCGTGCCCTGGCCTTGGTAGGGGACTGGTGCCGAACCTACCTAAACTTTCTACTATCAAAAAAAAAAAAAAAAAGCATCCTAAGAAGGGAAAAAAGTTAAATAATAAATTTTAGAGAAAATTTGATGAGGAGAACTTGATAAATTCCTATAGACATAGAGTATCGGTATTTTGCAAATATTGTACACACAGAGTATTAGTATTATACATTTTTTAATTTATATACATACAATATAAATATGTATTATTTAAGTTAGTAAAAGTCATATAAAAAAATTATAAAAGTTAGATTGAAAAAATATCAATCCTAAAATAAATCAATTTACTCAATCTTTTTTTTTTTTTTTTACCGTATCTTAGACTTATACAAGTCAAATTGAGAAAAAGCTAATTCTTCAACCGTTGATCTAAACACACATGGTTAAAGCAAGAGTAAATGTAACTAGGAAACAACTTTAATCTGAACAGTCTCATCTTAGTCTTATGCAAATAAATCACTTTACACAATCTTTTTTCTACCCTCTTAAACTTAGAAAGTCAAATTGAGAAAAAGTTAAGTCTTGGACCGTGGATCCAAACACACGTATTGATGTTGGTATAACGATATTCCTCATGAAAAAAAAAGAGCACAAAAAGAGGTTATATTGTCTTTAAGAAAGAGAGATTATTTTATCTGAAATAAAATAAGATAAGGCATGGGTTTAAAATGCAAAGGGAATAATAATGACTGTTATTTAATTAATTTCATGCAAACCGCCCCACTAGTTACAATGGTGGACGTGAGTAATTAAACACTAGTACTACTATACTTAGGGATGGCATAAGATTGGATTGTCCTTGACATTAACCCAAGGTCTCTGAAAAGGATTTCAGTATTTACAAGGCAATCCAAGGTCTAGTTAAGTTCAGCATCAACTTGAGGCTAGGTTGGACCAAATTAAGTCTAGTGGGCTACTTGAATTGGTCTGGACAGTCCATGACCTAAATTTAATATTTTCATCTTTATTTTTTATTTTTTAGAAGGCAAAATTTGAACCTATTAAACACAATTAAAACTATAAAAATACATATAATAATATAAAACGCGTCACATAAAATTAAAACATTATAAATATACAAGAATATCCAACAACATTCAACAAAAAAAAAATATGTTGGAAAAAAAGATTTAAACATGATAAATACAATAAAGATAATAAAAATACCTATAATCATATAAAAAGTATTATAAAAAATAAAAATTAATTATAAATACTTAAAAAAAACTCCAACAATGTTAAATAAAAAATAAAAAGTAACATCTAAATTATAAAAATATTCTTTAAAAAATTGACCAGGAACAAACCGGACCAATCCAAGTGGCTTGGTCCCCTGGTCCAGAACCCGGTCCAACCCAACCTATCAATCTGGTCAATTCTGGTTTGATTTCATTATGTTGCTTTTTTTAACTGCACTAGACCAAACTGGACCGGCTCGGGTTTGACCAGATTGGATCGAACCACCGGGTTTTTGCCCACCTCTAACTATATTCCCTCCAATCTATAATATAATTCACTTTAACTAATTCATCATAATTAAGAAATAGTAGTTAACTTATTAAATTTGTCTTAAATTAAAAGGAATTTTCAATTTTACCCATATTAAATTAGGTACTAAAAGAGAGAGAACAAGGGTATGTTTGTTTTAACGATTCGATTGCTTATAAGTTGCTTTTTAATAGTGATTTACGGTATACGAAGTAAGTATGTGAGAGGAGTTGTATCTCGATTTACGTAAAAAGCAACTTATAAGTTTTTATAAGCTCAAACAAACATGCTTAATATAAAGAGTCATATTTAAACATTAACTATAGAGGTAAAATTGATAAATTAGTATTAATTTTTCTCCAAGTGACTTATACTGTGGATTAAGATATTCTTTTAAAAGTTTGTATTATAATCTAAGGAAATATATTGTTTGAACTGTGAAGTGCTAGGGAAGGAGTTTTTTGACAGCTGAAAAATAGAAGTTGTTGATAACTTCAAACAAATCAAAAAGAGAATGTGGTATGGCGGCAAATAGCATCTATTTGATAATCAACCCTGAAGATGCCTTCCCCCATAAAGACACATCACTTTCCCATTTTATTGTTATTTTTTGAAACTTGTTAATATTAAATATTAAATTATAGTGTTTAACTTCTTCTTCTTCTTCTTCTTTTTTTTTTTTCATCATTCGGTATCTTAGGGCCGACAGCCCCAGACTAATCCGAACCGTCAATTGTAGGCACCTCGATGGGTGGAATGACTGGCCAGGAGATTTAACATTTTTCCATACCCATGGCGAGGATCGAACCCTCGACCGATGGTTAAGGGACGAGGAGCCCCTACCGCTCCACCCCATGCCCCTGGTTAGTGTTTAACTTCTTTACCTTAGACTTATCGATAATTTTATTTCCAATTAATATTGGATTCGATTCTCTTTTTTTTTCATTACATCGGCAACCGGGTTCGAACCCGGATGAGGGAGGGGGGGAGGTGCTTCGATGACCATCGCACCTAAAGGCGCTGGTCAGATTCGATTCTTAATATACAATATATTTGGAAAGTTGATCCTGGTCCTAAATATAAAACATAGTTTTCATATTTGTCAATATTTTTCTAATTTATCCCTATTAATGCTCCCTCAAATAATAATTAACAAGGGAAGAGAATGAGGGAATTAAAGAAGATGATTAGGATATTTTAAAAAATATATATTATAGCAACTACTTAACCAACTTCTTTAATATAATCAAATTAGATAAATATATCTTATATTAAAGATAATAAGAACATAAGTTTTGGTTTTATAAACTGATGATGATTAGATGCTAGACTAAGTTTTCCCCTTTTATAAAAACTAAAAAGTAGCCCTATTTTGTATTAAGATGTCATTGGCTGGAGTTAGCTTGACTCCCCAATTAAAAAAGTACTCCTGTTTTGCAATTGAAATCAACAATTATTGTCTCGGATAACAAAATGCATCATTGTGTTTGACTTGAACTAGTACATTTAATTGACTAAGTCAACTTACTTTTTCAATAAAATAAAATAAACTCATGGAAAGTTAATTTTGGCCAAAACAATGGGGCGGCAAAATGTTATGATAAATTTAGAGGATTAAAGGTGTAATTGAGCAAAATTTTATATAGATTTTTTTTTTTTGCCAATTAAAGGTGTAATTGAGCAAAATTTTATATAGATACAGTCTAACCAGATCAAACTTCCATTATATGATTCAGCATTTAAAGAGTCACAGAATGTATTGGCAATAATTGTCGCGCATGGTCTATTAAAAATAGAAACGTACCTTAATACCATATGCTCCCTGCTAATTATCTACTTAGTAAGTAAGTACTGACAAAAAGAACAGCAAAAGGAGGCTATGAATTTAAGCATTTAAGTATTGTACGGCAAAATGGACTTATAATTTATTCACAAAACGTATAATTTATTCGCAAAAACGACCAGGCAAAATGGACTTACCGTTAAATATATCAAGATCGATGAATTCAGCGTCCAAAGTAGTTTATTTTGTGATTAACAAATCCATCACATATTCGGCTAATTTTCAAGCATATAATAATGAAGCCTACCAATAAGACAAAGTTTGTGGCTGCGTCCAGCGCGTGGTTATGCCAATAAATTTCATTAGTTTATATCAACTTTCTTTGGCAAACAAAAAAAAATGTCAACTTTCAACTTTGGCGACAGTTTTCGTTTGTAGAAAATATATTACTATATTTCTGCCTTCAAACTCTGAATATTATACACAGATTCGGCAAATACTTCAAACACAGAAAAATTCTAAAATATATAATGAGTTATTTTGCTCAATCCTCAAAGATCAAGATGATGTGATTTTTTCCTTCCCTTAAAAAAATTGTATAGTCAATATTGCTAGCGTTGAATGAATTTAGTCAAAGTGTCATTAGTAATAATTTCAACGCACATTAGTAAACAGTCAAGCATATGTTTATAATAAACTTTTTTTTGGTGGGATATATAGGTATGGTCAAGAAAAGGTTTTATCATAAAAGAAGAAAAGTATAGAGGGAAGGTAGAGAGAATTTCATATACTTTCATTGTGTTCTTAATATAAGAATCAATTGAATTTTTTTAGAGGATTAAAAAAGCTAAATAATTTATTTAATTTTAACATATGATATGTATTATTAGATTATATATCAGTTAATAAATCAGATAAATCAATTTAGGGAAAAACGCTAAACATAAATAATTCAAACTAATTTATTTAGATTTTGTAATCTTTTCAAAAAGTCAACCAGGTTTTATATTATAGAGGGAAAGAATATTTTTGAATGTGACTTTGTAAATAATGTCATGTGTTAATCATATGAATTGGCAAACATTATTAACAACTGAGTAAGCAAACTTTGGTCTGGTTATATGATGATTTATTTGAAGGGAACCACCGGGTTCCCTAAAGGATCCGAAGTGATGAGCTTGGGTCTTGAGCCCAATGATTGGTATGGGCAAGGGTTCCATTTGCCTAACATATGGTTTGAAGATGACTGGTTCAAAGGAGATAACTGGTTTGAAGGGGACGCCTCTTTTGATCGGTTTCAACTTTCAAGCAAGTCTTTTGACATAGATATGATAAATACTATCTCCTAATGTAAGATTTCGTTCATAGTGTCCCTTGAGCAATGTCTAGATTATGAATGGAGTCGTAGACTTGAGAGGGTCACCCATTTATAGGACTCTACATCAGCTGAATCTAGATTAGTCTGAGCCATTGTAATCATCAAGAAAAGAGGATGGCCTGGGATATTAGGTGCACAAGGAAGAAAAATACTCCCTCCGGTTCATAATATATGGCACTTCTACAAAAAAGGTATGGTTCAGAATATAAGTCATCTCTTATTTAATTAATGCTCTTTTTCCTATTTTGCCCCTATAATTAATACCCATTTTCCAACTTTGCCCCATTCATTATATCTCCTTCTCTAAAATAACACTATCAATGCAATTAAACATATTTCTCAAGAAGGATAAAAGTGAAAAAAGTTGCATTTTGAGACATAATAAATGACTTAACTATCATTTTTTGTTTCACGTGATATAGTTAAAGTATCTTATATTATGGATCGGAGGGAGTACATGATTTTATATTAAGGATAAGAAGAGGAGGAGGTAGGACAAGTGAGTGCGATTTGATTTACAACACCAACCAAACTGGCCCTATTATGTCCTTGAACCATCCATCTCCAATACTCATGCATGGACTTCTAGACCTTCTTCCTAAAGTTCAGACCCAATAACGATAGGTAAAAGCAAAATATCAGTTCTTTGAAAAACCACTGCCCTTTCAGGCTCACTGGCTATGGAAACTACTGATTCCAGTAGATAGCTGGGATTAAAAGAAATTGAGTGCTCGTTTGGAACAGCGATTGGAATCTTTAAAAAGCAACTTTTCAATCGTAATTTACGGTACATAAAATATGTGAGAGAAGTGTTGTTTCGACTTATATGCATAAACACTTGTAGGATTGTCAATCGCCCAACCAAACAAGCAAGGAAACTAAGAGTACTCCTTCCAATTTTAAATATAAGATAAAGTTGGCCTTTTTTAGAGAGAGTAAGGAAACTAAGTAAGTTACTTAATCATATCATATGTTGTATATTATTAAATTATATATCAATTTATAAGTTAGACAAAATAGTTTGAAAAAAATGATAAATATAAATATTTTAACATAATTTAATTAGTTTTCTTAATATCTTCAAAAAAAATCAACTCTATCTTATATTTAGAGCAAAGGGAGTATAAAATATCATAATCAGTTAAAAACTCTTTAATGAGAAGATCATTGCTTCAGAAAAGAGAATATAAAGTAGCATTATAAAGCAACCAATGAATAGTGTTATAAATAAGGTGCTTTACCTCAATCTGTGTTGGTCAGGACTCTGGACCAAAGATGCACTTTCATAAAGAAATCAAAACCATGATATCTATTATTGTAGCGATTCTTAAGTCTAAAGATACAGAATACGCAAGGCTATAGAACAAGAATGTTCCAAGCTTATGTTGAAGTTGGCACTTGGGATTCCTGGTACGCCTACTCCCAAATTCACGTATCGTGGATTTAACTGACACAAAATAAAAATATTATTGCAATATTACTCATTGCTCTTCATGTTTGGCTTCCTCATCATGCATCTCATTCTCACCATATTTGACACTTGCACCTTCAGGTTCAGATATTTGTGGGGTTCTCTGATCTTCATCAGATGTGTCTGAAGAATGAGACACTGGCTGATCATCTGACGCCGGTTCATTGGGGACTGATGGCTTTGGGCGTCTAATGGCTTCGGCAGCCTCTGCCATTGCTATGGGAGGAGGCTGAGGAGGAACCCAAGAACGTCGGACTGGCTGCTGCTCACTAGATTGAACACCACCAGATTCTGCATTATGCTCATATTCATTCTCAATCTCTTGGATTCTGACATTTTTCCTCTGCCACCAAGGCGATGGCACATTGCCATTAGATCCAATGGGGTCTCGAGCCATAGTAATTGGGTCCTTACCATTTGATCGAATGGTTTTTGCCATAGAAATCAATTCGTCATCATTTATGAGGGTCCTATGCTCTTCAGTATAGCTGCTTTGCACCTGATCAAGCTCCCAAGGATAACCAGGAACAAACAACTAGTCAGTCTCACATGGGCGTTACATTAAACCATGGATAAAGGAATGCTTAAGAAACATGCATGTTTCTTAGGCTTATCATCTAGGTTAATTTGAAGTAACTTCTATGTAGCACAAGACCATTACATGTTTTAAATCAGATACATGAAAGACTCCAAGTTTAGACAGTGTATCCTTACATGTGATACGCTACAAAAAATTTACTCCTCAATTGCTAGACAGTGTATCCTTATTAAATGTCACTCCAAACATTTCACCGAGTCATGTCACTCCAAAAATTGCTTTATGTTAAATCAATGAAGCAGAAATTAGGTGTGAAAAAGTTGTAAGCTTTTAGGCATGCAAGTACAAGATATATTCATCCAATACAGAAAGCATAAAGAATTCACTCTGCTATTAGAAGGCCTTTCTCCTCTTTGGACCGTGGCCATCATCTGCAGAACATAATAGTGTAAAACGTTGGCCAAACACAAAATAATAGTATAAATCAATCAAAATTAAACAAGTGCTAGATAATGGAAATTCATGAAGTCCCCATTAAAAATGTGACAACAGGAGAGAATTAGTGGATAACAACAGTTACAATATAATGATAAATATTTATCTTCAAAACTAACAAAAGTATTTGAGAGTGGAAGTTTAAACTTCTTCATCAAGAGTTAAAAACTATCCAATAACTAAAGGAGGAACCAAAAAATCAAAAGACAATGGCTTACGTCTGTATATGACTTTGGAGGAGGAGCAGTAGCTGGTTCCAAAGAAGCAGGTAGTGATGAAGATCTCACTGCCCATGGCATTCAAATTATACGCAAGATTCCAAAAATTAGATAACATAAGTTAGTTAAGACTTAAATCACTGTATAACAACCTGAACGCCAGTCATACTCCCCCATGCCATTCACAAAAACTTGCTGCACGCATCAAAAAAGAAGAAAGTATAATAAATTTTACAAAAGACAAGTCAAATAAGTGTAAAACTTGTGAGTGAAATTAATAGAGAAACATTCCCATTCACGTGAGCGAGCGTGCATATCTAACCTTTGAGCTCCCTTGAGTTACTCGATATTCTTGCTCTGAAAGAGATGCTCCACTTGAGGCTATTGTTTGTCCTATAGTTTAGCAGAGGGACAGGATAATCATGAGAACTTAGAATTAGGTTACTATTAAGCATCTTCTGCATGAGTGTGCTGGAATTTCCGACATTAAAAGCTACAAATTTTCCTTTTCAGGAAGTGTCAAAGCACGAAATGAAAATGGAATGCAAGGGAGTTAGGAGATTCTAGCAAATGTTCTATAAAATAAATAAATATTGGATCAAACAGCTTATTATAGCTCGATAGATTAAAAACAACTTCAAAGTACCTTCCAGTTTTTTTATTGCTTGAGTCATCAACTTCATTTGCTGTACTTGCTCATCTAAATGGCTCACAAATAACTCAAAGTATCTCCTCTCTGCACAATATAAAATCAGATGCGGCAGCAATTAAAAATACTACCAAGAAAAAAAGGACGTCAAGCACAGGCAGGGGCAATAAAATCTACAAAATTTTACGCCGTTAAACTATAGTTTTACTATACCAACCTTCACTTTTTGAAGCCAGCATTTCCTGGCTTACTTTTGCCATTTCTGCAGCTGCGGCAGCAGTTTCTTTTGCAGCCCGTGCAGCATCTTCAACCAACATTGGTTTTGAGTCAGTTCTCTTCAACTGGTCATCTTCATCTTCGACAACAACCTTGCGCATCCAAGATCTCAACCGAGGAAGAATGGAATTCTAAAACATGAAGTAGGCTTTCAGATTGTCAAGTATGGCCCAAACCAATAAATATCAAAGCTTATGCAGGTAGCAAGTCACTAAATTAAATAAGGTATAGCAATGATATAGATGCAGTAACATACTGAACATGTTACTGAAAAAAATGCCCTTTGTATGTTAGAATACCAGTCCAGAAGGCATCACACAAAGAGGTTAACAGACGATACCTTAATTAGTACAGCTGTGCCAGCACCTGAAGCGGTCAGTAATCCAACAGCAATAAGTGCATGGGACCAGTGAAATCTGTAGCGAGATAAGGTTCCTGATGAAGAAGGGGCACCTGCAGGCTGCAAAGTCTGTGGCTGGGCTTGTTGCTGAACATTTGGTGATGGTCTCAGTTGGCCATCTGTGAGTTTCACAACAAACAAGTTAAGGAAGGCAAATAATGCACGAACCAACTTAGCTATAAATCAACATGTTTAAAAAAAAAACAATAATAATAATGGTGATTTTACTAGCAGTCTAACACAAATGAAGGATAGGGAGAAAAAGTGAAAAACAAAACAAGACCCAACTGTAACTTCGACATTACACTCCTCACCTTGATTCACACCAGCTGTCTGTACACTTGGAGGTGAATCCTAGAATTACAGTGAAATCAAGAATTTAAATTGTTGAACAACCACGACAGTGAGAATCAGTTGGATAGGATGTATTTAAACAAATGAAAATAGTAAGGCTTAATAATTAGTAACCTGATCAAACACCTAGCTTACCGGCACCCGGCGAAAAGCTTCATCTATCTCCTCCTTTGTGAGGCCCTTCTGTTCTAGAAAAGACCGCCTGTACATGACGGGGGAACCTTTAACTTTGGGGTGCGACAAAAATTTCACGGCATTCTGTACTTGTTCTTCCCGCATTGATTGTGAATTCACAAAGACCGATGTTGGTGGACTTTGTTTAACAGACACAGTGGCATCTTGCTGATCCACATTTGTTGGTTGTGTGATTTTAGCACCTAAACCTCAAAAAGGAGAACCGATAATTCAATTTTTATCAAATCCAAAATATTGTAAGTTATATATCCAAAACCCTCTGCCAGTAACATCCGATTAAGCATGGAAAAATTCAACAGCACACGGTAGGAGAGAATGAGAAGGAAACTGACTTTTGAATTATAAAGAAAATGTGTCACTTCTGAAAATTAAAGCGTCAGCTTGATTATGATGTTTTTAACATGCTTTAGAAAGTTGGATTTTGTTTCCTTCTAATTAAAGACCTTGGTATAATTATAATACATAGGAGTAAGACATAAAGTTTTAGTTCAGATTTTTCCTCCAACTTTCGTGTGAAGCAGGGACAAATCTCAAGCGCCCATCATATAGAATAGCCTAGTTCTTCATATCATGGCCCGTAAGCCATAGTTAAAGAAACGCAAATAAAGGAGGCATAGAACTCCAACACAATCAAAATGATCATTTTTCCATGTTATTTGATATAAGTCAATGATTGGTGTCCTTCCTGAATAAATCAGACTAATTCCACGAGTTAAACCTCTTTCTTTCTCCAAGAACAGCAGCACATAGCTTTCTAAGAAAATTTTAAGAATTCAACTCTATCTCATAAAGGAATTTTGAATTCAGGACAATATAAAGTTGAATTCGGCAGGAGGGCTCATGACTATTCATGTTACAAGGTTTTTTTTTTTTTTTTGGAACTAGATTTCATGTTACAAGTTGGGATTACTAGAAACTCAAAAGAGAAATCCCATATTTATGAGACTATGATAAATAATTAGCTAAATGCTTGCCATTTCAATATCACACCTGAGTTTTGACGTTTGTCATCAGTAGCATCGGGAGGACCATCGGACTGGTTGCTCATGTTCACCTCGCAGCTCTAAACTCCTAAACGACAGAAATTGAACTGGCGAGGTTAGAGAGAACGGGAAATAGATATGTTAATTCTCACCGGAGCTGACGGCGAGGTCAACGGAAGCGAGGATTCTGATCAGCAAAAAGAAGGAGGGAATAGTAGCGGCAGAGAGAAAGATGGGGTTTTGATAATCGCGAAGAAGCGTATCCTCTATGAAAGACGCCAAAACGATGCGGATAAGTCCGCATTTTAAGTAACAACACATCACTCATCATGCTTCCGTACCTAAAAGCGCCGCTTATGTATATTAAAATATATATATATATATATATATATCACTATCTTTTGTTGCATCTCAGCCTCTCAAGTCTTTTCTGCTTTTTTTTGGGGTTTTAAATATTATTTTAAGCGTTTTAAACTAACATGCACGTCCAATGAAGTTGAAGACTGGGTTTTGTTTTGATTTAGCACGTACAGTAAGAACTTATTTTTATGAAGACGATTGTAGTTACCAATTACTCGAAGACTCTTGTACAGGAGGTGTTGAATATCTGGTTATGCGGTCCTTGAATGGAGGAAAAAGATGCAAAGTAAAAGTAAGAGAAAATAGACAAGAAGGAGGAGCCAAGGAGAGAGACGAGAACATAGGGGACGCATGAAGAGAGAGCAACATTTCATGAATATGGGACAAAGTAAAGGAGGGAGATTGAAAGGGAGACAAGTATTAAAGTTGGGAAGATGAATGAGCTGAGGATGAATCCATTAGAAAAAGCTAAAAGCAAAGCATCCTGATTCATGAAGTCACGCGTGTAAATAATACTAGTATAAAGGGACTACTGGTTAAAGTAACCATTGGTGGTTCCTCGGACGACAATTTTCGATCTTGCTACCATATACGGTTCTCATTCTTATTCTCTGCGCGCTTCATCACTGAGTTGAGATTCTTAAACAATGTCATGTTGTTGGCAAATTCCACTTAATTATATGACCATGCTTTTCATTTTTTATTCTAAGATTGAGCTATATGGGTAGAGAACTTTGAGATGGGTTGATTTGGGGTTAAGATTTAACTATCAACACACTGTTATCATCCTGGATCATTTTGTTAGAGCTTCTTAATTTACTTTTTTTTGCTCAAATATTTAATATATGAGAAAATTTCAAAAAAATAATATCTTCAAAATTTGAAAATGCCAAATTAGTGATTTCCTACTAAAGTAAATTGTGAATTACTAATCAGGTATAGTCAATATCTAATTTATTGTAAAAAAACAAAATTGATTTGAGATTTCGTTATTTTGAAGGTATTTTTATATGATTTCCTATACTCTTTTTTTTTTTTGCCAGTCTATATATTCATTTTTTACTTGAAGTGTAATATACATGTCTTAACATATGAGTTCAATAACTAATTTATAAAAGGGTTAAACAGCATCCAGCACTTTAAATATTTTTTTCAAGTATGTCCAGTACTCTAAAGTATTAATTTATTTATTTTTAAATAATAAGTGTGTATTGGTTTTCTTAAAATACCTAATTCAAAGTTATATCCTTGGAGAAAACATATTTATCTATTATTTTTAAGGGTTAAGATCCAATTTTGCCGTAAAAGTTATCAACAAAGAGTAACGTTACTTGAGAAGTTTTTTTAGAAGCAAATGTCACTTGAAAGTTTCCAAGTCGTAGCAATTTCGCCCCGAGCTTTATTCATGTTAAGTTTAATCATTACTTTACTAAATATGTTGAGCTAATAGTTCATATGATATGCACGTCGTTTTTGTTTTAAGTTTATGTGCAAATTTGGCCCTGTAGTTTTCATTCATGAGCAATGTAGCTTCAAAAGTTTTAAAATCGTAGCAATTTCACCAATGCCTTTGTTTTTGATAATCTTGCTCAGTGTATATCCGGCGAACGTGAGCTCCTCCTCCATCTACAGTTTCTTTTTCAATGTCGTACGTTAATGTTTCCAGCTGAGCATATTTAGTTAATTAAACGTCAAACTTAACAGTTATAATGGTCTGAGCGACATTGCTATCTTTTGGAAACTTCCTGAGAAATATTGAACAACAAAAATTTTGAAGGCAAATTTATATCTCAATGAAAATAACACTGATGACATGTGCACCTATCGGTTCAGCATAATTGATCAACTAACAACCAAACTAATCTTGATAATGCCGGGGCAAAATTGTTACTACAGGAGAACTTTCAGAATGACATTACTCATAGAATACTTTCGAGGCAAAATTAACCTTATTTTTAAATTCCAAAGATAATAATAATTGCTATTTTTTCATCTGTACCGCCCTTGTTAACTTTAATTATGAGGATAAGTATGGAAAACAATTTAGGACATATTATAATACTTCTTAAAATTACTTTATTAATTTTATTTCATAATATATATATATGTCAATATGTTTGTTCTTTTTTTTAATACAGTATTTACCTGAAATATGCCGAAATGTGAAGGATAATTAAAAAGCAAAACTAGTCTTAGATAGCGAAATTTTAAGAATGGGAAGGCATAGAAAAAGTCGATTAGTTTTGTTTGATCAGCAAAAAGGGTGATTGATTGAGCAGTGATGTTGTGTGCGTTTGGAATGGCTTATTTTTGTCCAAAACGTGCTTATAATTCGTGATTCACGGTATACGAGGTAAATATGTGAGAGGAGTTTTTTCTCGGCTTGCGTAATAAGTGGCTTATTTTTTAAGCTGCCGTGATACCAAACATGCCCGTTCACAAGACTCCTTATCCTTGGAAAATGCGCGCCACTTGTCTGTTACACTTAGGGCTGCTTGAGTTGATGTTTTAAAAACACGTTCAAGAGATAAAATTTTTTTCATATATTTATTTTATATACTGTAAATTAAGTGAGAAGAGTAATTTCCACTGTTAATCCAAATAAGCACTTAACGTGCTGTGGCCAGTTAAATCATAATTCAAAAAACTTGTACTATATTCTCCTAAACACATTAAGTGTCAGTTTGAGTTGGCGTTGTAAAAGTAAGTTCACGTAAATCGAAACAAATATTCTCTTAAATACTTACCTCATATATAATAAATCATGACGGAAAAGAAATTTCTACCACTAATCCAAATAAGCACTAAATCGAAAGCAATTTCACTGCCCTATCAACGTTTGTGGGAAAATTAAGCTCTTATTTAAATTTAAACCTGAAATTATTAGAATGTTAGTCTCCCTTCTTCTGTTTAGATGAGAGAGCTAGAGATTATCGGCAATAGTCTTATAGCCAAAGGTGACATAGAAACTCTCCTAGATATAAGTAGGGGATGTATGTCAGGTTTCATTTAACTTATAACCTCACAAAAACTTTTAAACACTAGTTGTTGTACAGAGCATTTGTTATGAGAAGGCATAATTACAGCGAGATTAGACATGCAAAGATCAGGTTTCATGTAAGTACTGTTTGGAGGAACAAATTAAATGATAAGAGACCCAATATAACATCAATATTATTAAGATAATTAATTTGAAAAGGGGGCTGATAATTTACAAGGCAACCCAATCAAGGTCGACAAAGTAGTCTTGGAAAGGCTCTGATGTGAAGGAGGAAGGACCAAAAAGGTCCATTCCATTGTTAGCAAACAAAAAGTTGGACTCAAAATCATCCTCACTCATAATGACGATCTCCTCCATGCTTCTGAAATCCTCCTTATCTGGAAGCAACTTCCCAATCTCACCCCCTTGCCTACAGTTTGAAGCTTCCTTCACAGGATTTGACTCAACCTTGTTAGAAACAATGTTGTTTGATTCAGTAGAGGGTGGCTTCAAAGATTGACACACTTTGGTCTTTCCCTTCTTATTAACACCCAACTTTTTGCTCAAATGAGTGTTCCAATAGTTCTTCACTTGGTTGTCAGTCCTCCCTGGCACCCTCCCTGCTATCAGTGACCACCTTAAAGGCAAAACCAGATCATATCAACTCATCAGTTTGGAGTTATATATATTCCCAGTTTGAATGAATTATTCAATTCCCAACCTCATTATTAATATTCACACACACACACACTCCCTCCAGTCTATCATATAAGTTACTTCAACTAATTTATCATAACCAAAAAATAACAGTTAATTTATTCAGTTTGCCTTAAATTTAAAAAAATTTCCAACTTTACTCATATTAAATGAGGTTTTGAAGAAGAGAAAGAAATATAATGGGTCATGTTTAAATATTAACTATAAAGATAAAATTGACAAATTAGCATTGATTACTTTCAAGGTGACTTATATTGTGGATCGGTGGTGAGAGTATATATATTTATATATTTCTGGCTAAGAACTGTTCGTTATCATGATATGTATATATATATAAGTGAGAAAGGAAAGAGAAGAGACCTATTTCCAAGGAGATTGTGGAGGCGAATAATGAGGTCGTCTTCTTCTTCTGAGAAATCTCCACGCTTCACATTCGGACTCAGGTAGTTCATCCACCTCAGTCTGCAACTTTTGCCACATCTCTTCAATCCTACACTCACACAGACACAGCACAGTACACCAGAGATACATAAAATTATCACCGGAGTGTGAGTGTGCACACATATATATGTATGTATGCATGTGTGAATATATATATATACCTGTGAGCTTAGCGATACGGTTCCACTTGCCTACGCCATGCTGCTTAACGTAGTCCATTAAGATCTTGTCTTCCAGAGAATTCCAGAGCCCCTTCTTATATTCATGTCCACCTTCCATTGGTACTGCTGCTTCAAGGTGATGATGCTCTAATTACAAGAGCAATATATATTGACGGTACGTTTCTCAGGGAATTTAGAAATGAAGAGGATTTTGCTTGATTGATTCTGGGTCGTCGCTGGCTTTTGGTTGGAAAAGTTACTGGCACACCCTGTGTTTTATAGTGTTGAGGATATATGGACTGTGTTATGAGTGGTGAACTCACAATAAATGATCGATGTGTAGTAAATGATCGATGTGTAGTCTGCTGTACGATGTATAACACTGTGCAAATAAGAAAGAGCACAGGCCATTATTGAGATCTCATGACTGGGCTTAGGGCCACTAGAAAATAGCAATTTCCATACCAAGACCCACCCCTGTTTTGTTTTGTTCCTCACAGTTAACATCATTTCATTAAAATTTGGCTCCAATTATTGCATCCTTGTCTCCTCTTGCTACTTTCTGTCCGTGCTTGAAATAAGAGCTTGTTTACTTTTATTAGAAAAAATTAAAGAAGCATAATAATTACTTTAGAATATTTATATTTATCTTTTTTATATCAAACTAATTTATCTTACTTAATTATAAATTGATATATAATCAAATAATAAATAATATCATTAACTAACTTATTTAGCTTTCTTAATCCTAAAAAAAAGTGAATTGATCTTATATTAGGAATGGAAAGTGTAGTTTTCAGAGATGTGGTTGATGAGATTAGGAATCTGATTTACAGAGACTGGCAGGTTCAGTTTTACAATGTTCCACGAGAAGTTTTGGTCCTTGCTGATGGTTTTGCCAGAGGCGCGCATGATATTGTAGGAAATTTTTGTATCTTTGATCACCCTCCACCTATTAACGCAGAGGTGGTGAATGATGAAAGAATGTAGTTTGTTTTGTAAGCGCTAGTCGGAGTTGGTGTAGTTTCTTAGTGTGTTTTCCAGTATTGTAATCAAAAAAAAAAAAAAAGTGTAGTTTTTTCTTCTCTCCAAGCTGCAAATTTACGCCCATCTTTGTCTCTGCTGCTTTGATCATCATTTGACATGAGGAGGGATTTGTCGCATTCACTTTCCTCACAAGCTCAACTTTATTACTTTCTACTTTGTGCAGAGGTGCGTGACAGTGTTAGTGTGTGTAGATTCTTTAGAGAGAAGGTGACAGTGAAAAAGAAGCAGAAGAACGAATGGGGACAGTTGGAGTATTGTGGGTAGGCATGTGGGTGTGGTGTGATTCCTGCGTATACATTAAAAAGAGGTGGGGCATCCATGAAGATTGATTTGATTTGTTATAGGATGGGTTTCACCGAAGAGTATAAGGAGCTACCCTGTAGGATCACGTAAGAGCATGGTCTTAGGACTGTTCATTCTAGCGCAAGGGAACTAAACCAATTTCCCTACTTTGGATGAACAGGGTGTGTTCCTTTTATCTCTACCGTCTAGATAAAATCTAAAAGGTTTAAATTTAATTTTTTTAAATTTGTAAGTTTTAAATGAAAATATCATTTTTTTAAATGTAAGTTGAAAAATTATCTTTATTTTTGGTTCTCTATCCATTAAAATAATTTTTTAAAAAAATAAATAAATATATACCATTTAGAACTTATCTAGATGGTTCAGATGAGAGTAGATTTCCCTACTCATCCATTCACAGTGCAAGTGAGTCATGATATGTGTACGTGCATTTAATTATATTGTCTTTTGGATTCACATGCTGAGAGAATCTTCTTGTTTTTTTACCCTCCCCTTTGGTTAAAAAAAAACACACACACACACACACAACACTGCCCACGTCAGTCATACGTCTTTCCCAATGAATTGTGTTACACTGATATATCCCTCAGCTTACGTTATAACCTCTCGAGAGCTTGGTTCATGCATGTTTTAATAATGAAGAGTCATTACTTCATCCGTACTATTTATATGAATTTGAAACTAGAGCATTAGCCATATGGAAGTAGTATAATCATCGTATATATATGAAACATGCGAAGGGAAGAGAGAATTAATGAGCGGAAGGTGTGGGGTGCACATGTCCCTATGCATGGGAAAAGGGAAGGAACACAGCCAACTTGTGCTGACTGAGCCAAACAGTAGACTCTGGAGGAAACATTATAGGACGCAGGCTCAGAGAGAGAGACAGAGAGAGATGAATACACACACACACACACACACGATACATATATAGCTCCATGGATCCTGGACGGCCCCCCTCTTTGTCTGAAATATCTCACCACATGGCCTCCATCAATCCATGCACTCTCTTTAATTAATGCTTGCTCCCAAGACTCCGATCCAGCTAGATATAATATACTTAAGTTAGTTCTTCGTGAAAAATATGTGTTGCCTTTTTTAAAGTAGGGAAAATGTCATTTAAGGATAACGGTAGAGAATTCATGTTAATTTGCACCCAAAAGAATACGAAATCTCATTGCATACCTGGGACCCTAAAGTGAAATTAATTGATTGAGGCAAAAGACAAAAATACTCCCTACCAAAGAATTTAGAAAACTGAAAAAGCATGTGTCTCCCTCCTACTATGTTTGAAACGATTAGGGCGAAGATAGAAACCCTATTCACGTGCGATTCTGGCTCCTCTTCAACTGCTGGTGCGTTTTTGGCTCCATCTCGACCATCCTATACGTCTCCGGGTTGGTCTTGAACTCCTCTCATCGGTGCTGTCTCTGACTGTTCGTGCATCTTTCGTTCGAAGATTATTTCTTGTTTCTCCCTTTTGCTTCTTCGCTAATATATTGTTCCCCTCCTGATAGTTTGTGCACAAATTTAATTTCTATCATTTCCTTCGCATGAGTGCTCTAATTTGCTCGTTGTTCTTCTGCTTTTCTTCTCCTTCATTTTGATTTTTCATTTGATCCACGACGTTTGTTGTGTTGTGCGTGAGTCATTTATTTGTGCATTTAAACACACCATTGTGTCCCATCTGCAGCAAAACTTTGCACTATACAGCTTTTGTAATGAATTCTAATTTTGCATTTTTTTACCATGTACTCGAACTACATATTAAAATTATAAAGGTCTTAAGAAGCTAATCGACTGGTTAATGACTAATTGATAGGACATAATAAGAACATGGTGTTGTAATGATTTTTCTGATTTTGAAACAAGCAATGTTTTCCCCCTTTTGTTGGGTTGAATTTGATTATGCTATAACATGATTCATTATTACAGAACCTATTTTCAAAGTTGGAAATGGATGTTCATAAGACTATTATAATTGTTCATAGGACTATTTCACTTGTTCATTATGTGTAAAACACTTGCACATAAGTTGTAAGTTAAGAAATTAATTTATCTTATTAATAAGACTATTCTACTTGTTCATAGAACTATTGTACTTGTTCATGATACAGAGTAAAATTATTTCTAGTATGGGTTAAATTATGTTACAGATTTTGATTTCACGATTTCTAAAACCGCAAGTAAAGAGTCACTATAAAAAAATATTGAATTTCCAACAGAATTCGCCTTTTCCGATGGATATGTGACGGAAACGGATTTTTGACGGAATCCGTTCCGTCACTACAATATGTGTTACAAACAAATTTTTGACAAAATTTCAATTCCATTGCAAATTTCATATGGAATTTCGTCGAAATTTGCAACAGAATCGCCTGGATGGTATTTCTTTCCCACATTTCAGATGAAATTCCGTCAAAATTTGTGAAGGAATCACCTGGAAGGTATTTCTTTCCTGCATTTCAAATACTTGGTCCAATAGCGACAACCATCTTTTTGATTGGTACTGCAATGGCCCTTTGGTTGGGTATTGGAGCAACATTATCTATTGAGAAATCCCTAATTTATTTTTAATAATTTGTGAAAATGAGCCCTTGCCTGATCTCAAACTCGCACCTTCATGAGTGCACTCCAGGTGCTCTACCACTTGTCCTGCAATGAATCCTCATTATACTATTACAAATCTCTATATATATATATATATATATTGTTTTATATATATAATATTAAAAAATAATATTAGATTAAATGAAATTTTTTTAAAAAAATTTTATATATTTCTTATAATTTTTAATATAATTTAATTTCAAATTAAAAAAATTTTAAATCTTACATAAAATTTTTATAAATAAATTTTTCTCCCATTTTTGAAATTGAATTTTATTTTTAATTACATTAATTAATATCTAATAATATATATACATTTCCAAAAATTATATTAGTTTTATATATTAATATCATTAATCAATATATGATATAAATTTTTTTGGACAAAATTTATAATGTAAATTTTAAATAACAAGTAGTGCCTGTTGATATTTCAAACTTTTATCATATAAAAAAATGTCTAGTTTATAAAAATGTCACTGTAAATTATGTCAATTTTTTTAGGGCCATAAATCATATATATTTTTATTTAAAATTTGTATAATTATTTTTTTCTTGCCGAACAATAAATTATAACAAAAGCCAGGGCCCATTGCTTGAACTTTTTTTTCTCCTTTTCCACTTAAGTTAATGTAAGGCTCCTAAATAAAATACGTGTATTATATTACATTATTTTTAATTACATTACTTAATAAATAAAATATATGTGTATTATATTATGCTTTTTATTTTTATTTTATGTATAATATATTATTCTAAAATTACATGTATTATAACATAATTTAAACAATAATAATGGAGAAATAATTTTTATATGGATATATGGATATTAATATCATAATTTTTATTTTTATAAAGACATTATTTTAAAAATTAATAAAATTTTAAATTTTTTGATGGAATTCGTCATGGAATGTTTCTGGAAAAATTTAATGGCAAAAAACTTTTCCACAAAAATTTTCTATGGCAAATTTTGGCACAGAAATTTTTCTAACATATTTTGCCATGAAAATTTGTTCCGGCACAAATTCCGTTGGAAGTCAAGTGTTTTTTTATAGTGAGTGAGAGAAAATGGATGCAACAGATAACAAGTCAGAAAAAGGGAGGGAGGTAGAGTTGGAAGGAGAAAGGAAGCAGAAGAAATATGTGGCTCCCTTTAATACCTGATGCTCTACAAGGAAGACTACATTTTGTTGTAATGGATTGTTGCTTCAATATTTATTGTTATTTCAAATGTTAAATGAGAAGTTGATTATCCTAATTACTCATTCAAGAACAACTTTCATCTGCAAGTGTCTTACAATTGATTAACAAGTGGAATAGCCTTATGAACAAGAGAAAATACAAGAACACATTTGCATGATTAATTAGCATATTGAACAAGTGCAATAGATCTATTAACAAATGCAAGTGTATTATACATAATGAACAAATCTAATAAAAGCATGAACAAGTTAAATAGACTTAATGAACCAGTAAAAAAGACCTATGAACAAGTGGAATAGAGCTATGAGCAAGTTAAAAAGACCTATGGACAAGTGAAATCACTAGAACACATTTGCAAGTGTATGATGCATAGTAAATAAGTAGAGTAGTAGACTTATGAACAAGTGAAATAAATGTAAGAGCAAGTTAAATATACCTATGAACAAGTGAAATCACAAGAACACATTTCCAAGTATATTATGCATAATGAATAAGTCGAATAGACATATGAACAAGTGCAATAGGCGTTTGAACAAGAGATAACATCCTAAAAGTATTTATCCATGTACAATAGACTACAATTGTAAGTAATTTCATCCTAGCACTTGGAACACTTTTTCACCAAGTACCATCCTGAAATTGATCGTTCATTTACAAGAACTTACAAAATAGTATACTAACAACATTGCAGCCATCTCAAAAAAGGACTATATGCACATCATAGCTTCTTTCCCAACCATCCAAAAAATTATAAGTTGGGATATACCAATATACAAAATAACAAGAAGCTGTATATAACACCAAAAAATGACTATGTTCAGCAATTTTATTAGCAAGGATTGTGGATTGTCCAACTGTGATGCTTCATTCAAGTCTTTCTTATTATTGCAAACATACACACAACCACTGGTATTGTTGTAGTCAATTAGTTGGTCAACTCCAACATCATCTATAAGATCTAGTAGTGTACCTTCTGGATAACTAACTGTATACTTCATGTTAAACCCGTTATTTCAAACCACACATTTGTTGCTACCAATCTTCTTAGTCCTTCATCACTCATCCCTTTTGTTATCAATTTTCCACTTATAATACCACCCTCATATGCCGCTTTCCACTCTAAGGTCTTCACATATTCTCCTCTTACATGGAAGATGCAAAATATTTGTTTTCTAGAACTGCCAGCCAGCCATACCTCTTGCTGCACATCATTAATATGTAGCTTTCAATAACTTAACAAAAACAAATTAATTGGCTAACAAAAAAACATAGCAACTTGAACACCTCTTATTTGCAAGTTTTTGACTCATTATGAACAAGTGCAATTGTCATATGAACAAGACAAACTAATTGGTTAAACAAAAAACATAGCAGCTTGAACACCTCTAATTTCCAAGTGTTTAACTCATCATGAAGAAGTGCAATTGTCATTTGAACAAGACAAACAAATTGGTTGATAAGAAATCATAGGAGCTTCAACAAGTCCAATTTTCAAGTGTTCAACTTCTCATGAACAAGTGCAATTGTCATATAAACAAAACAAACTAATTGGTTGATAAGAAAACATAGGAGCTTCAGCATTATAAAATTCCATATGCGTTTCACCTTATGCAAAATATGACTCATTCCTTCCATACCCATTTCACCATACTATAAACCACTTGCAAACTACAAGTGTTTACCACTTTAGATGAAGAAGATGAGATTTTCTAAAAGGGAAGTTAGGACTTTACCTCAACCTCGATATGATTACGACTACTTGCATGAATCACCAACAACGAGACTCTAACTACAACAATCACCGATTATGGACCACCCACAAATTTCCTATTCAAATGGCGAGAAGGTAAAGTCACATGATTTCATACTTGATTCATCTTTTCATTATTTACCAACTCCTCAAGAACCTAAGGTATACACTCCACTATAGTCAGGATGTATTTCAACCTCAAATGGGTTTCTCTTTCCATCAGGTGCTTTGAGGTCTCTCTTTCCATCGGGTGCAGTTTTTCCCTCTTTTTAATAGGGTCATTTGTGTCTTTTGCCTCAACCAATTAATTTCAATTTAGCCCCCAAGGACTGCAATGAGTTTTCAGAATCTTTTGGGTGCCAACTAACATTAATTTTCTACAGTTGTCCTTAAATGAAATTTTCCCTTTAAAGTATCTTTTATATTTATTTGCATTGGAAATTATTGATCCTTGATGAAAAAAAATTAATTAGTTTTTTAATCTCTAACAAGATCTTTACTTGTAGTCAAAACTTGATAGTAATTATTTGTAACGACCCCTCTTAATTACCATAAAATTAATTTCCAAACCAAATAAGATATTAAATATCACATAATACAACATATTAGGGGGTTCCGTCCACAGTACAAACCCCAGTGCAGCGTAGTATTCAACATATGCAACGTAAAACCAAAAAGGCCCTTAAGTTTGGCAATATACATTATGGTCATGTAACCAAATGAAACATACGATTGATATCAAATCAAGTCTCGTTTGCCTTCCCCTTGGTAACACCACCTGAACTCTCGCCTGAAAAATTAAAATATTGATAGGGTGAGTCACACGGACTCAGTAACCACAATTCCACTTTAACAAATATGCAGGGATTGATTATAATATAATTAAGCGGGCAAAATTATATATCCATATAACATAAAGTTCAATCTTCCCAAAACATTATTATTTCAAGAAAACAATTCAATATGCATAAAACTCCCTCAACCATCCTTATAACTTCCTTAACCGCTGACAGAACTCATGAGCTATAACATATAATAGGATTAGTCTCTTTGACAAGACTGCACCAAGCTCTCCAATAATGAGGTGTAACCCGGCCAAAGGCAACAGAACTCATATCGGATCATGGGTTCCCTTTCCGTCAAAAATGGAAAGGTGTCACCTACCCTTGAGCTGACTCTTAACCCGGCCAAAGGAAAGGGTGATACCAAGGGTCCTGAATGCCAAAACCATCCACTGTGCACACGGTGGTGGCTATACCACGTGGTATAAAAGAATCAAACCTCCTCAATCACAACACCACATCCAACATCTCAACATCACAATCTTCAATATCAATAATTATTCATATATTTCATATTTAATGCTATGCATAATCAATCATTCATGCCCACTTAACTAAAAAATTTACTAAAACATTAATGCTGTCATTGTACATTTCTCATATATAAATTACTATAACATATTTATAGCAGTTAAAAATACAAACATATGCATATAATCATTTCAACAAGCATATATGATAAATTGAAAAGTGGTTACCTCAAATTCTTGACACAACTAAACTTGAGAATTTAACTCCAACAAGCCAAAATCAAATTCACTCTACAATAAATATATATATTTACATGTTAATATAATTTATAATAATTGTTAACTATTACAAAATAGCAAATAATAATCCCCATAATTAACTCAAATTTCTTAAAAATAACAACAATTTATCTATTCCTCAAATTCCTTTTTAAATCAAAATTTCTTAACTCTATTTCACAATAAAATATTTAATAACCATAATTCTCTAACTATAATATCAAATCATATTTTATAATTTCACATAATTCAAAATCTGCAAAACTAAATCGATTAAAATTTTAATAATACTTCCAATAACTCAAATAAATTATTTAATCCAAATTTAATCGGTCAAAAACGTTTCTAAAGCATAATTTATTATTTATTTAAGAAGAAATTAATTATAAAATTATACAATAATCAAATGGTAAATCTAAACCGATTAAAATCAACTATTAATTATTCTCTACATATCAATAACCATCTTTTGTAAAAACTCAAATTCTCCCAAAATCCTAACCCCAAATTTCTCGTTAATCAATATAATATTACTATCAATACAAAGATCATATAATAAGTAGAACAACTTTTATGAAGGAAGTTTGTTAAGAAAACGTGATTTTAAGTACCAAAATTATCTGATAAATTTAGAACCTTACCTGTTGAAATTACGTTCGCTCCGCTGATCGCCTCGTGAAACCTGAATGAGAAAATGAAGGGAGAGGTATTAATAATACCCTCCCGTCGTTTTTTTCCTCAAGCGGGTCTCACATGTTTTATTTTTTATATTATTTTTTTTTATTTTTTTCTCAAACGGGTCCCACATGTTTTTTTTTCTTTCTTTTCTTTTCCCCTACCGACAGTTTTTTTTTTTTATAATATTACATTATTCACTTTATTCTTATTATAAAATGTCTTATTTCTATGCACACTATTTCTATTTTTAGAATTGAAATAAATTAGAATTCTCAATTCTCTATAACTTCTAGCAGAAAAAATATTTTCAGGAACAAGAATTCAATTCTTTTTTCTAGCAGGTGATTATTAGCCATTTTCATAGAGAGCAAAATATCTTAACAGATCATTTAGCTAATTTAGCTCACAATATTATAAGGAATTTTGTTCTTCTTGATCACCCACCACCTTCCTTCCAGGAGGCGGTTCGTGATGAGGGGTGAATGATTGGTTTCCAGACCAATGTTTTGTATTAACTTGTTGAAGGATTAATATACTCCAGTATTGTATTAAAAAAAAGTTTAATACCTAGTTATAGCCTCTAAAAATACCCATTAATTGATTGATTTATTTCACAAGTTGGGATACTTATAACTCTGGTCCTATTTATAAATTTTTTTTAACTAATTCTCATATACCAAGGAGAGTTAGCTAACTCATTAATTATGGGCTAAATTTCCAGTTTCGCCCTTATCTATGATTGATTCCAAAAGTCAACATGAATATTTTTTTTGTTTATTGCAATTAATAGGGATAAAAAAGTATAAAATGCATTTATTACTCTGAAACTGAACTTATAAATAGAATCAAATTTTTTTACCCAAAAAAAATTTATAAATAGGACCAAAATCGTAGTATGCAATTACATACATGCCCACGAAGAAGTTATTGGAGGGCCGAGAGGCAACGCATTAAATTGGAGAGGTATGTAATAGCCCACTGGGGACTAGAGCCTAGAAAATGGACCAAGCCCGTCGGGCCGGCCCTTTTAGGCCCTGGCCCTTCAAGGGCCGGGCTTGTAAATTGTAGCCCAAAAGGAAGTCGGGCCTAAAAGGGCCGGCCCTTTAAGCCCATTTATTTTTTATTTTTTTTGCTTGGAAAGGAACCATGTTACATTTTTGAATTGCCTTATTGAATCTATATGTCACTCTGTCCTTATATTGTATAGAGTATGGTTTTTGAGTATATTGTTTTGTCTAATTGAATCATATTGTAATTTTTGAGTATATTGTTCTGCCTATTTAGAATAAAATCATATTATATACTATTCTGCCTGATAGAGTATGAACTTTGATGGAGGTTGTGATTATTTGACTACTTAAACCTACTGCTCAAAGTGAAACACAATCAAATGTCTTTGAAATTAATGATAGTCGTCATACTCATGTTATTTAGAGGTTAGAGTATTTAGCTTCTTGCCTTCTTATACTTTGGTTTTTGTGTGAGTTATTTATGGACATGATTTTACCTTTGATTATACATTAGTAACTTTGTTTGTTTGTTGCAAGAGACGTGTTATTTAAACTTTAATGTTAACAACATTTATGTATTAAATTAGAATTTTAATCATTGTTATTTACTAATTATATCTCTCTGGGGAAAATACGTAGGAAAAATAGTTAAATATTGTAAAAAGGACTTCCTGGCCCTGCGGGCCAGCCCTGGCCTTGGTGCTCTCGGGCCAGGCCTTGAAAAACTGCAATTTTTCTGACCCCGAACCTTTTAGGGCAAGCCCTGTTAGGCCCTAATCCGTTAAGGGCCGGTCCTGATTCCTAATTCTACTGGGGACTGAGCAAAATATAGCAGACAAGAGCAGTAAATACTGACAAAATAAATGGGCACCTGTTTCATTCTTTTCAGTGGGAAAAGAAGCTACGTACGTACGTATAGGCTTCAATGCAAGAGTAATATATGAGTTGAATCCATATGTGTGTGTGAATATCGTCTGAAAACCAGCTTTTTTTTTTTTTCATACTGGTCTGAGAACCAACTTTCCTGCTCATCCGAAGGAGAGCTCAGCCATATGGGTCGTCCAGATCACGGTTCAAATTTTTTTTTTCAAAAAGAATTATTTTTTTTTGATAAAAGTCGCCAACAACTCTAACCCCTACAGCACATACGGTCCTTCCTCAAAAATGGTTCTAGAGAATCAAAACTCCCTGTGAAAGAATAATGGATAAAAAATTTAAAATAAAAATAATTTCTTAACTAATATTTTTTCAAACATGATTTTTTTATTTAAAAATCACTAGTTAAAAAAATTACATCGAAACAGCCCAAATGGGCCAATCTCTCTGTGCTCATCCTAAAGATAAGCAGGGAAATGGGTTCCATCTCAAATTCTCAACACATGGCCTCCTTCCACTCTTTTAATGCTTACTCCCACGGATCCACATTCCTTGTTCATAAAAAAGATAAGCAAGGGAAACCTCATCACTCCAAATTTGGGGTTTTTTGTTTTATTTTTATTTTTGAAAGAATACTCCATATACTAAAAAATAATTAGCTTAAGATACCGGATATTAGAAAAATATTTTAAATATTGGGTACTATTGAAAAAATATTTCAGGATCCTCGTGTTGTAGGAAAAATATTTCTAAATCCGGAACTAAAAATTAATTAATTTGATATATCGAGTGACAAAAATATTTTAGAGTGTAATATACAATTTAATCTAAATAAACAAGCATACATAAAAATATTTTTAAAAAAATAGATCCACCCCACAATTGGGGTGATGAGCATGCCCTGCTCATATTTTTCATGAGCAGGGAATGCGGACCCTCCTCCCACTTTACACTACCTCTCACCTAATCACTTACAAGCCCTTTTTAGGGAATATTTCATTGAGTTATGAGATATGACATAATTTTAATTAACCTCCAAAACTCTCTGAAATTTCATTGCATACTCAAAAGTTAAAATGAAAATAATGGGTGAAAAGACAATAATGCCCTTCTTTTATTTTTTTTCAAAAGAATATTTATAAGACAAATAAGGGCATTTACAAGACTAATAAAAACATTTACAAGATAAATAAAGATAATCGAAAGAATCTAGGGAATTAAAATATTTTGACTATTTGTAAGACAAATATGGAAATTCATAAGACAAATATAGGAATTTATAAGACAAATAACGACATATTTATAAAACAAATAAAGGAATTCAAAGGAACATAGGGAATAAAAAACATTTTGGTCATTTACAAAACAAATATGAAAATTCACAAGATAAATATATACATTTATAAGACAAATTAGATAATTTATAAAATAAATAAAGCAAGGGCATCATCTTCTTTTTACCTACAAAATTTAATTTCATTTTGATCCAAGAGTGTGTAGTGAAGTTTCAGAAAATTTTGATAGTTGACTAAAATGATATTATATTCTTGGGGACTAACAGAAATTCTCCCTCTTTTTTGTTTGGTGCTTAGAGGCGCTAACTATGATATTACAAGTGGGATCAAATTTGATCGGCAACGAGTTTTCATACCAGCAAGTTCTGAGATCATTATCATCAACTAGCTCTTACTTCTGTTCTCATCCATTTCAGTCGGCCTCATTTTAAAACCAACCTCCCCTTACCAACACGTATCACTAGTCCTTCACAAATTCACCATTAAAAATCTAAAATATTATCACTTACTCGATATATGAAATAAAGAGAATTATTATGCAGTCCCGTATAATGATGCATGCACGGCACTAATTGTTGGAGAATTACTTACTCTTCCAAATGTGTTAGCTTTAATTGGAAATGATGAGTACAGACTTCTCAATTAAAATGTCTGACTTTCTGTGGAACTTTTAGTAATAATTATTTTTCATATATAATGGAGACGAAACTTGAAAGGAATTGAGCTGGTTTTCAAAAAAAATAAAAAAATTGTCATACTTGATTTTCGTTTTGACCGTAAATTTGCCTTATTACCACAAATTGATAATCTTACTGACAGTGCACTATCTTCTCTAGATTTAGCTCGTATTACGTTAAGAGACGCGTGAAGAATAGTGATTGTTGGGTTAAAAAGATTTAATCATCCTTAAACGAAATTGAAGAATATTGGTTGTCATTTCTCATATTAAACTTTTTATTGTCTAGTACTTATTTGTTATTGGGATTTCTTAATAATTATGTCATTTTCTTAAAACATCATAGTAATTTCCCATTTCTCACTGACTCAAACATCTTCAGATTCAAATTGCGCGAGCAAGTTAAGCAAATGGGACCCATGTTCTAATTTTATATCAATTTATCACATTCACTTTTATGAATTTAGGGTAACCAAAGATTTGTGTGTGATTTTGGGTGACTGTAAAAGCACATTTCAACCATAAAAACCATAGTTTTATCAAAAAAGCACCCAAACACTTTCAAAAATGACAAAAGCATCCCCCAAATCATGATTTTGTGTGTGTTTGGGGACCCCTTTAAGCCCAATTGAATACCATAAGCTCAATTGCTAATTGAGAACTCTTTGAGTGTTTGGAGAGGCCAATTGGCAATTGAGCTTTTGCCAAAACCCATTGGCGAAAGCTCAATTGGGAGAAGCTAGAAAATGGAGCTTTTATTAAAAGCTAATGATATTTTATATTAGATTGGGTTGTCTAGAAATTAGTTATATAATATTGGTTTTTCCCCTAAAATATTTTTTAAATAGTATATAGTATCAAAACATATTTTTTGAGTGTTTTTAACCCCTTAAAATATTTTTCTAGTTATACCCACTACCTAGTGTGCTATCAGACTGATTGCAATTTTAACCACTTTCCAGTTGTACCCACTCAAAAAATATTTTTTGAGTGTTTTTAACTCCTTAAAATATTTTTTTGGTGTTTTTAACCTCTTAAAATATTTTTTCAGCTGTACCCAGAATGTTATCAGACTAATTGTAACTTTACCTTTAATGTATTTTGTCAGCTCCAAAAATTACTTTAAAATATTTTTTTGGTGTTTTTAAACCCTTAAAATATTTTTTCAGTTGCATCTAGTGTGTTATCAAACTTATTATAATTTTACCCTTAATGTACTTTTTCCAAGGTATTAAAACTCGGATCGGGTATTGAATCGATTGGGGTATTGGGTTAAGAGTCAGTGGGTCAGACCAGAGTCAAACCAGAGCTCAACCCGGGTCAAACCGGTGAGAAATTTGAGATTTTAGACTTATTAGTATGAAATTCTAAAGAAAAAAAATTAAAAAAAGTGATTTTTTTTTTAAAAAATAAAAAGCTCAAACAGGACCGGTCATCGGACCGAACCAGTCTGATGCCAGGTTCGGAGATTCTAGGCCCGGAACGGCCGGTCCGGTCCGAGTCTGAGAACACTGACTTTTTCAGCTCCAAAAATTACTTTAAAATATTTTTTGATGCTTTTAACTCTTTAAAATAATTTTTCAGTTGTACCCAATCTTAGGAGACTGACTACAATTTTACCTTTAATGTATTGTTTTTTAGTAGCAAAGAGCACCCAAAACTTAGAATATTGATTTATTGATTTCCACCCACTCTAAAATATTTTTCCAGTAGTACCTAATATTTTAAAGTAATTTTTAAATATTTTTCCACCCACTCTCTCTTACCATTATCACAAAAACCCTTATGCTTAAACTAATCCAAACAAGTTTTTTTTTTTTGCAAAAGCCCAATTGACAATTATCAATCCAAACATAAATGACATTACATAATTTGGCTTTTATCAAAAGTAATATCACAACAAACTCAATTATCAATCGCTATTCCAAACACACACTTTAAAGAAGCTATTTTCCCCATGTTTGGATAGTTGAGCCTCTAATAATTTCCCTAACCCATAATTGTGCTTTTTTTCTTTCCTTCACTTTCTTCTTCCCTCCTTGCTTCTTTATGTAATATGCTCCCACCTTGGCACCATATGTAAATTTTATTTTTACATGCCACTATTCCACAATTTTTACATACCATATTTATGTACACTAGTGTATTTTGATTAGCTTTTAGAAAATAGCTTCTGACAAGAAAGTGATTTTAGAGAATATATTCTGAGTAGAATAGATTCTAAGAAAAAAAGTGAACCTGATAAAATGATAGTATTTTGGTATTATGATTAGAATCGCTTTTTTCATGGTCCAATTACTAAAGAGAATATTAGATTTTGTGATAATTACATATAAAGGATAAGATGATATTTTATGATTATTTAACATTAAGTTTTATAATAAATATAAAAAATGAAATAAAATTTTTATGTATATGAAATTATACCATTTCTTAATTTTTTTATTTCTTAATTTTTTTTAATTTTCTCTCTCTATATTTTATTTTTATTTTCTTTCCTTGAAACATTTTGAATTCTGTTTTTTTTTTCCTTCCCTTTTCCCTTAAGTATAGGAGCTTCTTGTTTCAAGAAAGGAAAAATATTAGATTCTCCAAAATCATAGTTTCGGACAGAAAATAACTTCCGTATAGTTTTTGAATGTTTAGGTAACATTTTTCAAAATCTTGGTTGTGGTGGCAGGAGCAACTTTTTTTTTTTCAGCAAAACTCACTGTAAAGTGAAAATTCACACAAAAGCTATATAATACATGTATGTTTGAGTTATTTTTTATCATCTTATACATATATGTTTGATTTTAGTTTATACAATTTATTAATACATATATGTTTGAGCTATTTTTTATCATGTTATAAAATTGACTAAATGTTATTATTTTAATTTTGTAATTTGTAGATAAATTTATTTAATTTTTGGTATTTATTATGAAATTTAATGTTAAAAATATTTAAAATCTAATCTTATCCTTTATATATAATTATTACAAAAACTAATTTAGTACTTTGAATTCTCACTTTTTTTTACAGAATCCATTCTATTCCAATCCAAATCTATTCTCTAAAATAACTTTTATTATTTTTTCTTTAGAAACTATTCTCTAAAAATTAATCCAAACACACTCTTAAACATGAGGCGTCTCCAATCACATCGTAACTATACACAATTACTACAAACTACATAAAATTCAGGCATCAATCATTTTACGCTTCAAACATTTGATTTTCCTCATAAATTGATACTGTCACAGCGTGATCTTCTTCACTTTTCTCCTCTTTGGAATGTATTATAGATGAACAAAAATTTTCTCTCACGAATCCTAGATAATAGCCTCCCCTTTATGGAACGTTGGTGAGTATGTTACTGTGTTTGGAGAAGAAGCATTAGCGTCAAGAAGGTTCTCAAGTGATCTGGCTGCTCTGCTCCTAACTCTACCAGCTTCCTTCAACAATTCACTCAGCCTTCTTTTCTCATCATCCACATCAGGATTCGCTGTCCCAAGTTTTTCCTCTCTCATTCCCACTACATACTCCAGAATCTGAATTGCCTCATCCACCCTGAAATACAAATATCAAAGCATATATAAGGCTAAAACACTATTTCCTCCATGTGCATTCTGTCACCTGCTATTTGTTAGTTTGGGGCCCAATAATCCTTAAAAACATAAAAAACTTAAAGCAGAGTTACTTGCTCTTGTAGTGAAAGAAATTTGCAGAGAAAATGAGTATATAACTCGGAAAAGAATGAGAGGTGTGGATATACTTACTTGCCTATTGCATCATAGGTGCCAGCAAGATTGCTATACACCCCAAGAGTTTCATGGTGATAGGGTCCATACTCTTGTTCCAATATATTCTTTGCTTCTTCAAACAGTTCTGTGGCCTCGTCCAATGAGTAGCGCTGCACACAGGCAAGTCCCATTTGGTTAAGAGCGACAGCAAAGAAAGCTGATTTCTTCTCTCCAGTAGCACGAAGCTTCGAGATAGCGTTCTTCAGAGTGTTGTAAGATTCAGAATAGTTTCCCAACATGTAGTGCAAGACTCCCATCTGAGCTTCAATTCCTGCTACCGTGCTTAGCCGACCCGGGGCATCCTTATATATCTCCAGTGCCTTGGGAAGTAACTTGAGTGCCTGATCAAGCTCATTCATTGACTCATAGATAGCTGAAATATCCATAAGACCACTTGCAATCTCCTCAGGAGGGACCCCAGGCATTGGTTTCTCATAGATTCTAAGTGCACTGTCACAGTAAGATTTTGATTCCCTTGTCTTCCCAGTCCTGTTGTACAAGTCAGCCAGGCGTACAAAGATTGATCCCACAGCCGGATGATTCTCTCCTTTGCTGGTCTTAAAAACTGTGAGTGCTTTCTGATAAGCAAAAATAGCTTCATCGTACCGAGACAAAGATAAGTATGTGTCTCCAATACTGCTGTCAACAGATGCCACTTCCACTTCCTGGCCATTGGCTACCATTGCCATGCTGGCTAAAATTAGATGCTCAAGAGCTGCTTCATGGTTTCCTTTTGTTTCACATATGAGTCCCATGAGCCTCCTATCAGCCGCCTCTTCTAGAGAAGGAGGTGAGCTGTTTGCTCTATGAATGTCAAGAGCCATTTGGCAAAGCCTCTCAGCTTCGTCAAATTTCAACGCTTGAACGTGTGCTTCAGCGACATACCTACAAGTTTCACCAAGTCTTGGGTCTGTTTCTCCTAAGACTTGCCTCTGGACTTCCAACCCTGTGGTGTAGCATGTAATCGAATTTTCAAGCTGGCCCAACATTGCATAGGTGTCACCTAATTGCATGTGACCAGCAAACTTGGCAAGGGCGTGATCTTGGCCTTCCTCAATGAGAGGAATTTCAATGGAGTGCTCAAGAAGTGGGATTGCCTCGTGGTATTGGCCCAAGCTGGAATATATTGCCGCGGTAACATGCAGGCACATAACCAGTTCCAAACTTGGTTTTCCATCAGCATACTTCTGAAACAATCTCATTGCTCGAAGAGCTAATTCAAGAGCCAGCCTTGGATTATCTCCTATAGAAATCATATCTCTTGCTTGCTTTAGTAATACTGGCCCCATCTCTGGCTTGTCTGATGTAGTAGATTCAGTGGAATTCTCACGCTGATTTTGTGATTTTAACCTTCTAATAGGAGAATTCTTTGATTTTTTCACACGATCAGCTCCATTATTTTGTTTTCTCCGAGGTTTATCATTCCTCTTATCAGTAGGAGGCTTTGTGGGAGGACTCTTTCCCTTGGATTTCGACTCTGGCGGTGTTTCAGGGATAAGGTCCACCTGTGCGATTGGCACTTTGTTTGAATTTTCTGAAGAAGCAGAACTTGCACTAGCAGATTGAACCTTCTCATCCTCCTGTACCAACTTATAAGATTGAATCTTCTCATCGGCTTGTACCAACTCCTGACATTGAATCTTCTCATCTGCCTGTTTTAACTTCTCACCATTTGCTGATGTTATGGAATCACCTCTTGAACTCTCAGCCACTTCCTCTTCCATGATTTCCACTTCCCTCATGGGTCCTCCAACTAGATGGCACAATTCTGAATCGATCCTACACTCATCGCCATCGGATCCAAGACTTTGTCTGGAAGGTGAGTGATCAGAACTTTCCATGTCACAGACATTTTCATAAAGCTGCTCGATTGAGGTGTCAACTGGTAGAGCAGGTACATATGGACCTGTGTTATGAGGACTTTGTGGGCTAAAGGAACTCCTTTGGGGCTTGACTGGAGAAGCAGATTCCTTACAAGGGGAATGATTTCCGTTCATTTCATTTGCTCTTTCATTATGTTCAACAAACCCATTTGTAAGGATTCCTGGCATCTTTACTTCTTCAGAAACCAAATTCACTGGGAACCAATATCAAACAGTTAATCTGCAAACCAAACAATAGTCACAATAGATACAACAGATAGACAAAAAATTATACCACTGGAATCTACATCAAACCTAAGAAATAAGGGACAAAGGAAATCCAAATGAAAGCTTCCAGAGATGGTATTATACTTTTTGGGTCGCCAATGCAACTTAGTAGAAGACATCATGTTTACGAAGCTAGTATCAATCCAAAACACAAGCATTAAACTCAACAAACAACTCATGAATGCAGAAGTAAAAGATTAACTGCATCTTCAGCTAGTTCAGTTCCCTCCAGTTCTGTAATATTGACCAGGAATTCATGGGATCTACCGGAATAAGTTAGACTTAATCAAAGGGAATTCATGCATACCGATAACAGAACTCAAACACGATTATTCAGAGAAACACAGAGCCCATAAACAAAAACAACCATGCAATGAAATTTGAAAAAAAAAAAAAAAAAGAATTTAGAAAAAAGAACTAAAGAAACTCTTTCCCTAGAAAGCAATTATAGGCAGAGAAAAAAGGGGTCCTTTCGCCAATTTCAGAGGCATAAAACACAAATATACAAGTTAATGGAGTCAAATAAAACAGGGAACTCAAGAACAAGGAAACGAGAAGCCATACCTTAATAATCAGCCGTGGCAATGACAATGAGGACACCTACACCCGCCTCACATACTGAAGGAGATATGAAAGAATGTAGCTATTTTTATAGGCAAAGAGACAGACAGAGAAAAATCTGACTTTTTTTAGCGGAGGCGACGAATGAAACAGACAGACAGGGAATTGGAAGCTTGAAGAGGATGAAAAGGGCAAAGTGGACAATTTAAGGACAGGGAGCAGTGAAACAAGTTGAGTTATTTAAGATTGGGTTAAGGAGTAAATTTACTAGCAAGTTTTGTTTGAGGAATGTCTGGCACAAATATTTTTTAGAATGGACAAAAATATCAATGAACGATTAAAAAGGAGATCCAACATAAAAACCGTTAAATCCGTACTAACATCGTTAAGAGTTTTCTTCTGTTATAATTTAACGCCATTAGTATGAATTTAACGGTTTTTGTGCTGAATACTTCTTTTTGATTGTTTATTGGTATTTTTAACCCTTCTAAAATATATTTATGTCTGACACTTCTCTTACCAACCTGACTGCACAGGTACGGTTTCTGTCACTCAGCAGCAAGCTGGCACGTGGCATGCATTTTATTATAAAAATTATTATTTTTTGATAATTTATAAGGTTGAACTCAATTTAGTCCTAGGATGATCCCAAAAGGTTGATTACAATATTTTCATAATGACTTCAATTAACAGGCGTAAAATTCTTAAGTTGGCTGACTTCAACTAATGTAACTTGCATGTGGAGACTAAAAGTCTAAAACTAAAAAACTCCCTAAAAAATATAGAAACTTGAGGTGAGTTTAACCTATATTTTTTTAAAAAGTAACTTGAACATATGACAAAAGATTGAGAAATTGACTTTGACAGACAAAATCGAACTTCAACAATAAAATCTGATTTTCAATATTTGAATTCATACTTTATTTTTTTCATTTTTAAATTTGATTTCATCAATATAAAATGAATTCAATATTAGAATTGGATCAAATAGATTGAGAAATGAATGAAAATAGCATGAATTCAATTGTTAAAGGAAAATCAGATTTTATTGTTGAAAATTGACTTCCCCACCTCCGAATCAATTTTGTCAGTTAGAATCAATTTTTTTGTCCTCTATCATGTGTTTAATTTCCCTTTTCTTTCATAGGGTTAAACATACTCCATATCCCTATACTTTCTAACAATCTATATATTTTTTAATGTGTTTTAATTTTAGTCCTTATATTTTTAATAAATTTTAGTTTATGCCGGTGAACCACACTAATCCTAGTCATTAGTTTACACAAGCCTACTTAACCTTGTTAATGCCATATTAACAAAATCAACATTATAAAGTCTATATACAAGTCTTTATAAGATTATAGAAACCAATATTTTAAACCTCACAAAATAAAGAGACAAAAAGTTTTTTTTTTAAAAAAAAAAAGCATAAACCAAAACTATTGTTAGAATTATGGGAGGATGAAGGGGTAAAGTTTAATCCATCAGAATGTTTCAAGGACTGTTATACAATGTAGACTTGTTATAATGGTGCACTGTACATCATTTCCTGTATTTTATGCTTCAAGCATGTTTAAGGACGATTGTGTCCCTGTGGATAGGTAAAAAGA
This sequence comes from Inga oerstediana, assembly GCA_963210345.1. Lineage (NCBI taxonomy): Eukaryota > Viridiplantae > Streptophyta > Magnoliopsida > Fabales > Fabaceae > Inga > Inga oerstediana. The sequence goes on from OY723410.1 coordinate 5,319,001, forward strand.
CAACCACATCCCTTTTCACTCTCCTGTGGCCATAGTGGTCGAAGTTGGAAAAGAGGTCGGTCAGACAGACGGGGAGTCACGGTCATGAAGTTACATATCTCCTTTAATCTTTCCCTCTTAAGCTTCGTTTAATTTCTCTTAAAGGGAGAGTTATCTCGATAACGATGTGATTATGATTAACATGAAGAATGCAGTAAATTCACAAAATAATTATAATTTAATATAGGGTTAATATAATTTTTGGTCCCTAAAGTTTGATCCAATTTTTGTTTTGATCCCTGAAGTTTGAAATCAGTGGTTTTGATCCCTGAAGTTTCACTCGATTTTGGTTTTGGTCCCTGAAGTTTGAAATCGGTGGTTTTGGTCCCTAAAGTTTCACCCGATTTTGGTTTTGGTCCCTCAAGTTTGAAAAGGACTTGGTTTTTTTTCCTGGTCGGGTCTGGTTTTTTAATTGGGTCGTCAAGTCCTTTTCAAATTTGAGGGACTAAAACCAAAATCAGGTGAAACTTCAGGGACCAAAACCACCGATTTCAAACTTCAGGGACCAAAACCAAAATCGGGTGAAACTTCAGGGATCAAAACCACATATTTCAAACTTCAGGGACCAAAACCAAAATTGGATCAAACTTCGGAGACCAAAAGTTATATTAACCCTTTAATATATCTAGCATATATATATACATAAAAGAATTATTATATATTTAAGATTACAACAGAATTTATCAGAATAAGACATCAAAATGATGTTTCCTCTAATTCTTAATATAAGACGTATTTACCTAATTTGATTAAATTAAAAAAGTTTGTTAAATTACCTTAGTCATTTTCATTAATTCCCTTATTTCTTATTCCTTTTGATTATTGTTGAAGAAATATTAATAAAGATAAATTAAGAAAAGATTGATAAATATAAAAAATATGTCTTGTATTTATAACAAAAATCAACTTCATAAATATTTCATATACTAAGGACTAATGGGAATAATTATTTTGGAACGGAGGAATATATCCTACACTAACACACTATTTTGCGAGATATTGTAGCATAAATGACACCAAACATCTCTTTTAAAACTTTCAAAAACATAATGTTGCGGCGATAAACCTTATATGAAGGGAATAATACCTCGTGAGTTGAGGTAAAAAATAATAAAAGAAAAAAATATTATGAGGTTCTAAAAAATAAATATAATTATCAAAAAGTTTTATAACAAATAATCAACAAACAATGATAAGTTAAAGAATAGAAAATCACAACATGTTCACGTTACTTGGGGCTTCTTATTATAATTATTTTTGTGATGACATCCTTTCGACTTCACGGTGATTTCCCTAAACAAAAGTGACACACTGTTTTTAAGGTTGGGGTCTACTTTTAATAAGATTTACTTTAAGACGAAATAATTATGGAGGCAAGTGAGATTAGACTGTACAAGTAGTGGATGAATTATTAAGGGAAGTCTCAGTAATTTTAAAAATATTGTAAAACTCATTTTATTTTTTTTTCAAAAGGGTACTTCTATTAATATTACAAAAACATGTCTAATACAATACAGAAAGCCAATCCCATAAATAACAGAAGGAAATTAACATGGTAAACAACACAACAAAATAGCATAAAACCCAGAAAAATAGGCCAAAGGCTGATCTGGTTCATGGAGAAGCAGTAGCATCAAAATGACGACCCACCTTCTGAGCATCCAAAATCAGTATAGAAGACAAAGAGAGTGATGGTTGTGACACCCACCCCATAGGGCACACTCCCTTAAAAGCATCAGCTGCAATAAGGTCAGCTGCAAAATTACCCCTACGAGGAGTAAAAGTAAGAGAGAATCCGACTCGAGAAGCAAGAAGGTTGATAATGTCTTGAATGATACTCCGGCATTTTCAGTCGTACAGATCCGGCTGTTGGCTTTCAACACTTGATTTCAAAAGTTGACTGTTCATTTCAAACAAAATTTTGTCGTGACCCAAATCCACGGCTAACATTAATGCTCTTTTTAAAGTTAAGGCCTCAGTCATGAACGCCGACAAGGATTTAATCTTATCAGCAAAACCCCAAACGAAGTCTCCATACTCATTTCAGCAGATAATTCCAATAGCTGTAGTGTCCATTAGTGATGAGTAAGCACCATCACAGTTGATTTTGAGAGTATAGGGGGAGTAAAACTCATTTTATGAAAGAGGTGTTTTGGGGACAGATTTTTGAAAAACGAAAACAATGCCCCACTTGTCTTGCTTTTTAAAGAGACATGAGCAAAATCCTGACTCAGCAGCTCCGCATTCAATTAATTATTTGCAACCCTTTTGCTGTGCAGTCCCATCCTGGGATATTATTAGTTACACTTGTTTTTTTTTTCCCGTATACAAAAATAAATCAAATGTTATTTTTATTATCTTCTAAATTAAATGTTTTGTATTTGCACCACGTACATAATCTATATCTGCACATACATAAAATGAGTGTTATAAAGTTTAGAAGCAAGATATTTCTATTTATTTATAAAAAATTATTTATATCTGTAGCCTCAGATTATTGCCTATTGTTTGGAAGCATAGAGTAACTGTTATCTAAAAAAAAAAAAATTTAGACAACGAATTTATGATTGTAAACGTAGTTGCCAGCCTTTATGCTGACGCGTGTCATCTAGAATGCTAAAAAATCACCGAAATCCATTATTTGACACGTGTCAACCGGAAAGATTGCAACGGAGGTAAAAATAAATGACAGCTGTGGGATTTGAACCCACGCCCTTTCGGACCAGAGCCTAAATCTGGCGCCTTAGACCACTCGGCCAAACTGTCTTGCTGTGAGATTTGGTCACTGATATTTAAACAACACTTTACGCAGAGAAAATTAATATAGCCCATTTTTTTCACCTGAACAAGAAAGATACATTTTCACACCTACAATTTTGTTAATACTATTTTTGGCCCCCAGTTTAATGCAATACCCATGGTTTGCAACATTAAAATTTATTTTTATTATGTATACATTTTATAATCTAATCAATATTGATAAAATTAATTAAATTATACATTCTTAGAGAGAATTACTATGCAGCCCCAAATAAACAATTTAATCCCTTAAGTTATCAATGTATCATAACGTGTTGTGATTACCTACAAATAAATACATTACAAAGGACTAACTTGGCTATATTTTTTAATATCTATAAATTAGTTATTTACATTTTTTGTTAGGGATCAGAGGTAGTATTAAGTTTATTTTCTTTAAAAATAACAATTGATGCAAAAAATCATCATTTGAGATTAGGTTAGAATATTAAAAGTACTTCATAAAATTAAGAGAGGAAGCTAAAACTTTATACTCACACAATCTTTAATATTATATCCACTTTTTTATTTCATTTTTTTTTAACTAAAGTGGGTCTTAAGAGGGAGTATATACTTTTACCTTTTTTCTTATATATATGATAGCAGAGGGAATATGCTAGTAAACTTTATTTCTATGATTAACTATGCTTCATTTTAATAATAGAAATGTGTAATTTATGTTAATACAACAAGTAGACATATAAAAAAAATCATCAATATGATAAAATACCAAAAAATATAATAGGACGGACTATTTTAAAATTATTTTAAATTAAAATAATCTAATTAAATTTTAAAGAATAAAAATAGTCTGACTTGGAAGTTTTTTTCGCGAGGAAAAAACAGTAAAGAAAAGGTGCAACCGATGCATATGCTAGATGGTCCAGGCCTATCAATAATGGACAGCAACATCGTTCATATACTCTGCTTTTCTCAGAAAAAACATAAAAACAGCTTTTAAATTAAAACTATTATCATTGTAAGATCATAGTTACTAGCTGAACACACATGATGTTCATATGATTTGATAATTGGCACTTCACAAACTGAAAAAAGATCCTAATAAGCCTTTCAAGAAGATCTATGACTACTAGTAATACATTTTGGTAAGAATCTCATCACAAAAGAAGAAGAAGAAGGTGGTCTATAAGTTGAGAAGAACTCAGGATCTTCTTCAAGGGATTCACCATACATCTCCAAAATAGAAACAATCTCATCAAAATGTGGCCTTTTATCTGGATTGCTTGACCAGCATCTGTTTATGAGATGACTAAATGCCTTTGGACAATCAGCTGGTAATGGTGGCCTTGCATTCTACACAGAAAAACAGAACAGAACAAGTTGAAAAATATTACACAGTAAATCTCACATCTCAAACAGGACAAAGCACCCAAAGTTGTAATTAATGAGGTTGTTTTTTTCCCCCACTTCCATCATCAACAGAGCAATATCTAGTTGGGTTGCTCACATTTGAGAAAGATACAGCCATGTTAATACCTAAAGGGGCCGAGTCAATTGCAATTATACCAGATCAGAAAAATGCGCGCATGCAAATATATATCTACACTATAAGGTAATTTCATTGGTTTCATGTTTGAAAGTTGAAACCCTCAATAATGATTGACTTTAATAGACCAAGTCTAACTTATATTTCCTCGTGGTTTTAATTAGCACCTTTTATAATTATGGCCATGTTTGTTCACAGATACCATGCTAAACTGATGAAGCAAAGGGTTTAGAATCTCTACCCAACTTTTACTGGATATGCCTATGCCTAGATTTCTTTTTATATGCAAACTAAACTGTGGGGACTTTACTTTACAGGGAGTCTAAGTCCCTAAGACAAACTACACTATTCATAACTTATAAATAGTGCGACTTTCTATAAACTTTATTTAGAATATCTATATATACACACAAGACAAACTGCTGATATAATACCTATCAGTCTTTTTATCAGAATGTGTAAAGAACAGAGTGTGTTAGGGTAGAGAATGAAATGATAGTGCTTTAATATGGTCCATATATATATATGGATAAATCTGCATTTCACATCTTCCTAAACACTTTTTTAGACGTACAAGTTCTTTTTTTCACTTTCATTTCATTCGTAGATTGCTCAAGTGGATTGATATCTCCATAATGGATGAATGAAATTAGACCAAAAAAAAAAAAAAAAGTAAGATAGCAATCTTTTCTGTTTATCCTGAAAGCATATCTGATAATAACATCACCACTACCAGCAACTTTACAAGTGGATTAGAACTACGGGGAGAAAAAAAGTCAAAAGTGCACTTCTTTTTGAAACAATTAACCAGATCCATAAATTGCGTGATACCAAGATGCTTAGACTCAATAATTGAGTGATTTTAATCTAGAAACTTGAACTATTGATCTTGCCAAAGTCTCATGAAACTGAGGAAGCTCAATTTAATTAAAATAACAATGAGGATATGTGGCAATAAGATTGAGCAAAATTCCAAAGCAAAGTAAGTACCTTGATTGATACTGCAAACGCTGCTTGTTCTGGTGTCATGTTGTGAAATGGAGTTAGTCCAGTTAAGAGCTCCCATAGAACTATGGCAAAGCTATAGACATCTACTTTCTTAGTATGATGCTTTTCTTTGATCATCTCAGGAGCCATCCAACGGTAAGTTCCTGTGAATCCTTTTGCACTACCAATCTGTGATTCTAGACAAGAGATTCCAAAATCTGCTACTTTCACACACATATCTTCCCCAAGCAACAAGTTCTCTGATTTAAGATCCCTATGAAGCACACCCTCAGAATGAAGATACTGCATCCCTTTTGCAATGTCTAGTGCTAATTTCAGAACCAGATTAAGTGGAACCGAATTTGGTCTTTGCTGATGCAGATAACTTCTCAGTGATCCTCCAGCCATATACTCAGTAATTATACAAAACACAGGAGGCTTCTTGCAAGCAGCAAAAAACTACAGACCCACAAGAAGAACAAGTCAATAGGACAAAAAAACAGAGGAAATTGAAGAAATCAGAGGGAAGGTTTTGAGGAAAGAGAGCTTACAGTGATGATATTTGGATGGTGCAAACGAAAGAGAAGGGCAACTTCAGACGTGAATTGCTTTTCAAGCAAAGCAGCCAAGTCAGCATCTTCTTCAGGTTGGCTTATGAGTTTGATGCCCACATCTTTGCGCTTGTAAATTCCTCTGTAGAGTTTACTGTGTCTTCCAGAAGCAAATTTGGATCCAATGAATAACTGAGACAGATCAGCACTCCATTCTTCTTCTCCATCTCCTTTAATGGCAGCCCCTGAAGAGACCAAGTACTTGGACCATGACACTGCTCGCTTGTATTCCCTGAGTGATAGCCTCCTTCCTGACCTTTTTGGGGTTGAAATCTGTTTAAAGCTGTGAAAGTTCTTCATGGCTCAAAGTGTTTGTTTTAAAGACCAATGTAGATCCAGAACAAGCTGGATTTTTTCAAGAGCTAAACTACATGTTGAGCAGTAGTATTTCTCATTAGTTTGGAAAACCCAAAAAAAAACAGGGAAATTAATCAACTCCAAACTACCTCATCTTGTTTTTTGTTTGTTTTTTAAATGATCGTGTACATAATCAGTGTGAGACTATACTGTTGTGAAACAAGGAAGGGATCAAGGGAGGAGCAAAATGACCTTTGGCATTATGGATAGAACAAGAAAGAGGGAAAAATATTTTGTTTTTGTGAGCGAGAGAGAAGCAAGGAAGTTGGTCCCCTGGGTCATTAAAAACCCTGAAGATACAAGAGAGCTGAAATCAAGACGAGGGAAAATGAAAACAGAGGAAAGCTCTGGTTTTAAAGTTTTAATTTTTTTTTTTTTTTTGGGGTCAATATTCAAAAGAAGAGATTAGGATATGGTGTGAGAGATGAGTGCCAGTAGAAGAATGAGGTTTGGAAGAAGGAGAGAGAAGAAGAAGAAGAAGAAGGGTGTGTGTGGGTGGAGGCCATTTCTAAGTACACACTACACACTGCCCTCTACGTTCACAATTTTAGAACGTGCGAAGATGCACTTCTGAGGTGAGAAGCCAACCCGGGTCGCTTTGATTATCACCCTGCCTCTTACCCTTTATTCCCTTTCTGCCCTTTCTCGTTCACTGTATTCTCCAGGATGCCATTGTTTCTTTCGTGAACCCCCATTTTACTTTTTTACCCTTCCATTATTTCTAGCCATGTTCGATCATGATGGGGTGTTCCGCTCTCCACACTCCAACCAAATGCGATCCCCATTTATTTCTTTTTTTTCTCCATTCGGGTGTGTTTGGCTTGAGAGGAGGAGAAAATGGGGTTAAATTATTTTTTTAGATTGAAGATATTTAAATTTTAGAATGAAACTTAAAATTTAAAAAAAATGAGAGAGTGAATTTTGAGTAAGAATATAAAATTTAAAAGAATTAGAAAATAAATTTTAGATTTCTTCTATTTAAAATTATAATTTATCCTCCCTTCAAAGCCAACACACCCTTCATAATTGATTATTGCTGGTCGATTATTTAAAATAATAAAAATTGTTGGTCTAGTATTGATTATTGAACGCACTATGAATTAACGCAGTAAAATAATCAATGAAGAGAATAAGAAGCATGCATTTTTTTATTTTTGTGAAAACTCATTATCATGCGATGTGAAAATTGAGAAATTATAAATAAAGAGACAAAAAATCCAATTTTTTTAGTTCTTATATATTCTTAACTCAGTTAAAACTTAAAACTCAGTTTGTTAATACTCCTTTTGATCCTTATTATAAGATATTAATTAACAAATATTCTTAGTTTTTTTTTATAAGAAGGCATTTGCAAATTTTCAAGAAGCATTTAATTTATTTCTCTGTGTCTGCCCATATTTAATAAGGGTAGCAAAAGAGAATAACAATTACTAATATGATACTCACTCCGATCCTTTTTATAAGCAATTTTTATCTCTATTGAGTAAAACGTTAGTTAAAAATAATAAATGTGTCAAAAATATTATGTTTCTTCCAAATATACCCCTATTTATGAAAAGAGCATGGGGAAGAGAATAAGTAACAAATATGAGAGAATATGAGTATAAAATATAAAAAAGAATGTGTAATAAATGAGTAAAAGAAAGAGAATTAGTTATGAGTGGAGAATAATTAATATAAAGATATGTATTTAATAGAGATAGAAAGGAAAAATTAGCTTAAATTTTGAAACACAAGGAGAAAGTTACTTATAAAAAGGATCCAATGGAGTGTTTGAGTTTTTTTTTTTTCTGAAGAGTTATTGAGTTTAGTGTAATTGGTAAAGGTAATGTTATAAATAACTTAAATTTTAAGATAATTTTAATATTTTTAATTATTTTTGTTTATTTATGAAAATTAATAATTCACGTCTTATAATAAAAATACGAAGGAGTACATTAACTTATCGCAACTCAGTGTCTTTAATGTAAAGTTTTGATATCTAATTTTATAAAATATATAGCACATTAGTCAAAATGACAAGGAAAATATGATTTGTTAAATAAAAATGTAAATATATGGTTGAGGAAGGGGTAACAAGTTGGGAGGGGCGAGAGAGTAATAATGAGGGAGGGAGTAGGGCCCAGGGGCGGAGGTGTTGGTATCCGTGGAAGGGGGGGACAAGCCGTATGGTCCTCTTCCGTATACGGTCTTTCTTCACACGCTCTCCTATAACTTCTTCTAACCCGATTTATTTATGTCCCTCTCTCTCTCTCTCTCTTCTTGGGAAATCTCGTTATTGTTTTTTTAAAAAACCTTTTTTATTTTTCTTTTATGTTTAATTTTAATATCACTGCCTTGCAAATGCCATGTCATGTTCTAACGCTGACACCTAACCCCGCAACAGTGAACATAGTGCGACGGAGCCGTAACCACTTTGGCATCTTTCAATCCCTGGTTACTTTTACGGTAACTCTATAACGACGTAAAATCAGTGGAAATAAATCACAAAAAAGTAAAATAATTAAATACAGATTAATAATACCCCTTTATAATTTTCTTTGACTCTTGCCTTTTCATTCTGCAAATCCTCCGTCCTCACTTTCTTCCTATTTTCTGTCAAGCCATTCTCTCTCTATCTCTCTCTCTCCCTAAAAATACGTTTATGTAAGCTGAGATAAAATTTTTCTCATATCTTTATCTCATATATTATAAATCATGTTAAAAAAATAGTTTCTATTACAAAAAGACACTTATAATACTAAGGTTTCTGTGAGAGAATATGGGTAAAAGATGGAATTAATTACTTAAACTTTGATGGACATTATTTATTTTAAGAATCTTTAGATAAACCTCGGATATCCGTACATCATTATTTATTTAATTTTTTTTATTATATCAAGGATTTTTCAGTAGAAGATTTTCACCTCAATTATTGAATCATCTTGTGAGTTGTGAGATCACTCATTAATATATTGTTTTTTTTTTACTTCCGTCTCTCTCTTTGTCTTTTTCTTTCGCAATTTTTGTTCGTTGGATTCTCAATTATTGGCTTCTTGAACATGGCGGCAAAAAAAAAAAAAAACACGGTGGAGGTTGAAAATCAATGGTACGTATGACACTTTTTATTATGATGTATATTTTAAAATGATGTAACTCTATTTCTTTTAACTTCGGAAAAATTGTTTTTATTTATCTATTATTTTAACAGTCCAGAAACGTTAACGATTATTTTTAAATAATACCCTTATCTCTACTGAGTACTGGCTTTAATAATTTTACAAGCTTTTCATAAATCAAAAGCGTGTTAATATTATAAAAAAAACGTGTTTCTTTCTTTCTTTTTTAAATATGGCATATCGATTTAATTACTCTCTCTGGGTTTTTTTTTTTTTTTTTTGAGAATTAAGGAGAAGGACCAAGGAAACAGAATATCTATTAATACAAATCTTTAAAATTGTAATATTTTTAAGGATAAAAAATTAAAATATAAATTTTTAATTATGAAATTAACCTTTTTGACCAATTTTAACTATTTGACGGTTAGATTATCAAATTTGATGATATCTGCATATATATTTTGATAAAAAAAATATTTTTATGATATTCTTTTTTATACACATCTAATTATCTTAAAAGTTACTCCCTCCGATCTTAAATATAGTGTCTAATTGATTTTTTTTTAGAGATTAAGGAAACTAAATAAATTAACTAATGATATAATATGTGATGTATCATTAGATTATATATAAGTTTATAAGTAAAATAAATTAGTTTGGAGAAAAAATAAAAATATAAATACTTAAAGTAATTAATTAGTTTAATTAATCCCTCCAAAAAGGTTAGTTAGGTCTTATATTTAAGACCAGAAGTAATACCCAAATTAAAATAGTCTCTAGAATCTATAAATAATTAGAAATCTACCTATTTCCAGTTTTTATTATATTTAAAAACTTAAAAAAGTCACAACATAGTCCTATAATATATTTATTTTAAAAATATGTGATTTTCAAGGAAAAAATTTAAACAAACGGGATGCATCCTGAAAATAATGTTGTAAAAATAAAAAATACTGAAATTTAAAATTCTCAAACAATAAAATCTTAAATAAACAGTTAGTATCACAAGAATATCAATTCATAAATAAATGCGTATCCAATTTAAGGACACAAGGGAACATCAATAGATAACTAATTATCAAATAGTTGTAATAGGGTTAGAAATAATATAAAAAGTTTAATCAAGGCTAATTTCGTAATAAGATATTTATATTTTAATTTTTAGTCCTTCAAAATAATTATAATTTTTAAGATCTTTATTAATAAAGTTTTAACTCACTTTTTAATGTGTTTCAAAACATTTACTTGTTCTATCTTTATCAAATAATGTGTTTTTTAAATATGCATTTATTATTTTTCACTCCTCTATCTCTTCTATAAGGGATAATGTGGATAATAATCATTAAATATCATGTCAAACTCTTATATTTTAATCAAAATTTTCTTTTAGATGACTTCTTATATTATAAACATGAGGGAGTATTTCATAATCTATATGTTAAATAGACTTTAAACAAGAGATATTATCACTAACCTTAATATAGAACCTAATTTATAACGCAATTTACTCTGCAAAATTTATTTTAGATCTGGAGGAATGTAATAAAATGAAAGAGTAATTAATTATAGGTGGTAATGATATCGATATTGAAACTTTTACCTTCTTTAGGTATGGGGGCAAAATTAACCAATAATCACAAATGAAGTGATGTAGTTGGAAATTAAATTGTCATTAAATGTCACATTAATTTCTTTCCATAAATCATAAAAGGCACATGTGAATGAAGATCGCTGATTATTTTTCTTTGTCCTTTAGTAACCCCAAACAGATTTCGTGAACTCTTTATATACAGGTACATGCAATAAGCCATGTTAAATGCCACGTGTCAACACGCAAGTGACGGTTGAATTCAATAATTGTTAATTACTACCTCCGCTCATAAATATAAGATAAAGGTGATTTTTTTAGAAGAAATTAAGGAAGTTAAATAAGTTACTTAATCATATTATATGTTATGTATCCTTAAATTATATATCAATTTATTAGTCAAACTAATTAGTTTTGAGAAAAAAATAAAAATAAAAATACTCTAAAGTAATTTAATTAGCTTCCTTGAGTTTTTCAAAAAAGTTAACTTTATCTTATAATTAGGATCAGATGGAGTATTACTTAACCTGTCCCATAGGGAACCTGAATCACGCTCCGCATGTACTCCCCTATCTTATTTTTATAAGCAACTTTATTTCTCTTAAAATTGGTCCATTTTATAAGTAATTTTTTTCCTTGTTTCTCAAAATTTAATTTATTTTTTTTATTTTTTATCTCTATTAAATACATATATTTATATTAATTATCCTCACCCACCACTAATTATCTTTCATTTACTCATTTATTATACATTTTCTCTTATATTTTATATTTATACTCTCTCATATTTGTTAATTACTCTCTCTACTATGATCTTTTCATAAATAGAGGTATATTTAGAAGAAACATAACATTTTTAATATATTTATTATTTTTAACTAATCTTAACCACTAATTTGTTTTACACAATAAAGATAAAGTTACTTATAAAAAGGATAAAGGGAGTAATTAAAACAATTTGGAATTTTTTGTATAATTATTTGATTGAGTCAAAATCTGAGTGTTGCCAAGCCAAATTGAAGACAGTGTGGTTACATCCATACGAACTCAAACTTAAGATCTAATGCTTTAAACCACGCAAGACTTTTCCACGGAGGCGAACATCTATTGGCTTTTTAGATTTCTTTTTTGAAGAAAATTACATTTTATGAAGGGAAAATCCCATTAAAAGCTTTTCAAAATATCTAAATTCTAAATTAGGTTTCTGAATTTAACAAATTATAAATTAGGTCATATGGCTCAAATTGAGATTTAAAAATTTAGACAATTTACCTATGAGCCATTGAGTTATTAAAATAGAAAACTCTCAAACACTGGGAGTCTGGGATCATTTTTTTATAAGAATGAAATCTAAAAATTGAGAGAAAAGAAACGTAAGCAAGTTAAGTTATTCCACTATTAACTAACATACAATAGATTCACAAGACAGAATCTGAAGCCCTGGTGCTAGCGAAAGAGCCTTCTTTGCAAGGGAATCCGCAAACCCATTATCTTCTTAACTAATATTTACATACCCTTTCAAGATTGATCTATTACCCGGACAAACCACTCCTCCGAAAGTGGTTTCCTGAATGTTATTCCTTGAAAGTCTCTTCCTCTTATGGCTTTATTGAAGCCAAGTGATAAATGTTAAAAGCATTGTACCTAGTGAAGGCACATCCTAAGAATTGCTAAACTTCTTATTTGGGGGTTTGCTTTCACATGGTGATTGGGTCTGCCGTGATTGTAGTTTGAGTTGAGAATGAGAGTGTTGGTGTTGTTCTAAAAATCGATAATTCTTAATGAATTAGAGATCCCAATAGAATTTGAAGAAGAGAAGAGATGAATGGAGAATGAGAGGAAGATAAAAAAAAATGGAGATGAGAAGAGGATATATGGGTAAATACACCCAATCCTAAAATTATGAATTGGGTTTTTTGGCTTGAATTATAATATATTAAATTTAGAAACCTAATTTAGAATTTTGATATTTTAAAAGGCTTTCAATGAGATTCTCTCTTTTAAGAAGAACCGTGTAGCTAACTCCATCATATTTTGTTGTAAGTTATAGATAATGAAATTAAGTAGATGAAGAAGTCAGTTAACATTGGCTAAAGATAAGAAATATGTAAAAAATAATATTTTTTAAAATATATCTTTTTTGGTCAACTTTTATAATTAATTCACAGACACATAATGATTTAGGATCAAAAAGTATTAAAATTTTAAGAATATCCAAAATGTACCACTATTGTCCTTATTATAAATTCATTTTAACTAATTTTTATATATCAGGGAATAACATCCAAGCCATTAAATATGTGTTAAATTGATAAAATCTTTCATCTTTTACCCTCCCTCCCTCCCTCCCTCTCTGGGAATTAGATAAGAGTGAAATTGGAAAAAAATCCTTAATAACTTCTAAGAGAATTTATATTTAGGACCAACAATTTCTTCTATAAGTGGATTTATAATAAGAACTAGAGTAATAATTTATAAAATATTCAAAACATGTAATTTATAAATAGATTTATATTCAGTACATTTGAGCCACCCAATAACATATGGGTTAGAAATCATGTGATGCCTCAATCTAAAATATTGGAAAATGGAAGGGGCTTGAAGAAATTTGATTAAAGTGAAAAGATTGCAGAAAGAGATAAAAAAGGAGGTCACGGGGGGGACTGGGTTGAGTTCTGACTTGAGAGAAACGATGAACGTAAGAATATTTGTCGCTTAGTTTAAAGGACAACATTAGTTGTTATTAGTAGTTAAGGAGGGGAGGTGTTGTTGATACCAACTTTTCAAAGTTGTCAATTACTCACTACATGCTTAATTAAGCTCACTGATAAGGGGGCTAAAATGTAAATAATATAAAAAGGGAACCCCATATAATTTTGGTTAAGAAATGGGATGGAAGTGACAAAAATGGGACAAGGTGGGGTTATAAGGAAGAAGTGAGTGGAGAGGAGTTGAGGAAGGTGGAGAGGAAGGAGGGAGGAGGAAGCAGAGAAGAGAAAGTCGTTAAGAGGGAGGTAGGGAGTGTCAGGGAGAGGCCCAACAGCCCACAAGATCTGAGCCAACACACGCACAGCTCCCTCCTCCTCTGCTTCTTTGATGGAGACATCACCGTTCACCGCTCTCTCTTCCCACCTTCCTACATATTCTTCAGTCTTTATCACATCAATACTAATATTTATTTTTTAATATTATCAATAGGGATCCTGCGCTTTTCGGATCATATTAACTCAGTTAATTAAATTCAGATCGGTCACTGAATTGATTGGGGTACTGAGTCAAGGGTCAATAGGTTAGACTGATGTCAAACCGGAGCTAATTTGGGACCAAACAGGTGAAAAATTGAAAATTTTAGGCTTATTAATATGAAATTCTAAAGAAAAATAAAATAAATAAAACCGGTTGGCCGGTTTCCAATCCGGTGTGGGTTCTATTACCAGGTATTCGAACAACTAACTACTTTAGTTTAGGGGTACATGGCTACCCCTCTCAATAAAGGTGTCTCTTTTGGAATTCAAACTCAAGACTCACAGGAATCTAACGGAGTTTTAGACTTTTAAACCAACTCTATCATCCGTTAAGTAAGCATTGCTTCTTGCTCCTTTTTTCGTGGGTTGAAGACTAATCGCAATCTTTAAAGTTAGGAAAACATAGTATTCTATAAACAGGTGCTCCTCCAGTCATTAATATAAAACACATTTAGAGAATTGATCTTGGTTCTAAATATAAGACATAATTTTCATGTTTGTTAATCTTTTTTTAATTTACCTCTATTAATGTTTTATCAACAATAATCAAGGAGGGGAGGAAATGAAAAAAATCAAAGATGATTAGGATATTTTAAAAAATACATATCATGTTAACTAACTCAACTAACTTTCTTAATCTAATCAAATTAGGTAAATATATCTTTTATTAAGGACCGAAGAAGTATTTTTATAAGGGAAATTACAACGAGGTCCAAGGAATAGACTTAATTACCAAAATGGCCCAAGGGCAACCAAAGAGTCTAATTTAAAAAATGACAATACCTCATTCATTATTAAGATTTCATAATAATTAAATCCCTTCAATTAAAGTTCTTCGTGTGGACCTCAAAGTGATTCCCACTTTTTCATACTGTAATTATCAATCAACAAAAAATTTACCATATGACGAGAAATATTTTTCTACTCACTATCCCCGGGAGTAACCCAGAGACCAAACTTCATATTTGGCAGCATCTTTAGGAATTCAACAAAGCGCATTTTCTATGGGCTTTTTTATACATGTAGTTGCAGAGTGGTAGTGCAAATGGAAAGAGAAGACCTCCAAGCTGGTTTCATTATGGTAATGGGGATTGAAAACTTGAAATATAACCTGTATATTGTAACAAGACACAATGAAACGTGAAATAAGCAGGGAATTTCTCCTCCACCTTCTAACTGTAAGAAGACATCATCTTAGTAACTTTATGTGTGTGCCTGTACAATAAAAAATCATGAACTCGAACATTTTCCTTAACCGATCCACTCCCTTGAAACATAATTAGGGGAAAAGAAGAAAAGGGCTGAGAACAGAGAGTGCGCGTATAGACAACAAGAACGAGGCTCAAATGGAGCTACGGACACAAAGGTTGTAGCCGGAGATGAGTGAGCTAAAGGCAAAGGCAATGAAAGCCAGAAACGACATTCCCACAGAAGCACTGGCCATCTCTGTGAACTTGTCTTTCCCCCAATTTGATTGCCAATCATCAACACGGGTGGCTGCAGATGATGATGCTGATATTAGAAGATATGCCAGAATCTGTAACCACAAAGTCACGAGTCGACGTTATTTCCACAAATTCAAATCTCATTCTAGCTCTTAGTGCTCAAAGTGAAGCAAATCACAGGCAACAGAAGAAGGCTCTAACAGAATTAGCACCAATGTGGGTTAAAATCAATGACAGTATAGTTTGTTGTTTGTGAAGTCTTCTCGAGGTACAATGATATTAGTGTAGGGAATGTTATGAGAAGTTTCTAGACTCAGCTTAGCTTGCTTTTAAATAGATTATGCAAGTCTTCTGTTAGTCAGTTAGTTCTGTTTCACACTTATATAGCATATAGATGTAGTACCACAGCTCAATAAAGTGATGGACTCATTCTTCTCTCTCTTTTGGTCTCTACCTTCCACTTCTATCTAGTTCTCTTGCTACTCTTAACCTTACATGGTAATCAGTATTGAAGATTTTTAAGCCAATAGTTGTGTCTTCCATGAGTTCAAATCCTCTCCAGGAACCAGTGAGGAGAGGAAGCATTATGGACACCATTTGACAGAATTAAAACTAATGATTAGATTTCGAGTCCGTTAACTTGCCTGGTCCATGAAGAAATCAAAGCGACAGCGGAGATGGTGATTGATCATGTTTCTTCCGGTGACTAATTGAAAGGCCAGATCGCATGCTTGAAATCCTGAGTATACAAATGCAATAACATTTACTGATAAACAATACCTGCCCAAAAATGAGAATTACTGTCGTTAAAATCTAAGTAAGAGAGCGAGAGAGAAATATAAGAGCAAACTAATGGTTGATGGAGATGGAGAGAAACCTAGAATTCAATATGAAGCAGCAGGGACTATAATTTGGAAATACAGTTACAGTGTTATTATTTAGTATGTTATCATTAACATCGTAATTTCCAGGAGTTTCAAGTGATTCATGGATTCAACAAGGACAGAGCACTCCTATAAACTAATCCAAGACCATAGTTGTTGTTAGTTCAAATACCATTTTGGTGAATATTGTCTCCGAACACTCCTATAAACAACATAAGCAGCTACTAACATTCAAGGGTTGCTAAGATGCAGAACAAGAGGGATTTAAATTAGCAAAATGTCTTCAAATTTCTAGAAAGTCGTATACTAACAACGGCAGATGGACAAATGAGGAGAAAAGTGTTGTTCAAAATTAAATAGAGAAATGAATAAATGCATCAGGTAAGGCAGAATTATAATAATAATTCTGAGATTTAAAAGGTAAGGGAGAATAATAATAATTCTGAGATTGCTTGAACTATAAGGTAGAATTAATACAAAGTCTACGGTGAGTCGGTGACTGTAGTGACTAGAACTAGTACTCTACATTAAACTGATTGGCATAGGAGCATCAACAACCGGATTTGGAAAGGGGACAAAAACATTTTTCAGGAAAGAGTTATATGTATTCAGTATGCTTCGATTCCATTACGAGAGAAGGTACGGCTAGCTTCAAAGAATGAAATTCATAGAAATTAGGAATAAACAGGACAAAAAGATAGAAGCAGGTCAACGGTTGACAGTTTGGTGAACCTTGTAAAAAAGATGTGGATCCATGTTAAATTTGTCAGCCTTAACTTCTGCTGTGTTTGAACTTTAAAATGGTATAGTAAATGCCAGGAGAAGAGGACGTGAACTTCGTGTTTGGTTGGGCTTATATTTAGATAATAAATCCTTATTACGCAAGTCGAGATAAAACTCCTCTCACATACTTACTTCGTATACTGTGAATCACGATTTATAAGCACTTATTAACTAAAAATACCTCGTATACCGTGAATTACGATTTATAAGCATTTATTACCTAAAAATAAGTTATTCCAAACGAGCACATTCTATCTTTATCATATGAAAATTGACATTCAGAGCAGTCCAAACTTCAAAATAAAAATTGAAAACGCAAGTATGTCAAAAAATTAGCTATAAGAGCTTCAATAAAGGAAGAGAAGGATACCTGTATTCCTTGTAGCGATCAAAGGAGTCGCCGCTCCAACCTTGGGTTTTATCAGCAGCCATAACCGAAAACGAAATCAAGCAAAGCAACACCTCACTCAACCTAAACCCTAACGCCGCCCTCCTCAACATCTCCTCCCTCTTTGACGACGCCGGCGGCGGCCTGGATCTACCATGACCACCATCTCCAACACGCCCTACGCCGCTTGTAGGGTCCACCTTCGTCACGGACGGCGGAGGCTCCTCCCTCATGGACCGATTAAATATCACCATCGATGCAGGGGGCCTCGCCGGAGGAGCGTTCTCTGGCGCCTTTTGGCGGTCCGAAGGAGGCAAGGTGGATCTGGTGGGAGAGCATTGAGTGACTTTGCCGACAGCTACAACGGCTTTAGAGTTCTCCGGCGAGTTCTCCGGCGATCGGTACTCAGGTGATTCGGGCGGCTCCCCCTGTTCGGATCTCAAAGGCGATTGAAACCGAAGCGGGGAGTGAGGCGAGTCCACCTGAGTGGACGCCTCAGAGTTCCTCGAAGATTGTTTTTTCATCATTGAGGCACTAAATTTCTGCAACAACGGTTTCGTTAAATACCTTTGAGTTGGTGGATTTTAAAAGCATTGGGAAGAAATTCGGCTTCAAGGAAAATAAATAATAAAGAATTGAATACAAAGAAGAGTGTTTGGGTGATGCAATAAGAAAGAGAAAAAGAAAAAGCACAAAGCTTGAGCTTCATGTCGACTCTTCCATTATCGTCAACAAAGGGAGTGTTAGCGTGTGTTGAGCCTAGATTTCTTGATGAGCCCAACAAATCATATCCCGCCACAATGAGACAACCGCTTTAAACCCTGAAGGCTGTTAGTACGTGGCATGATTTTATTGCTGATTTGAAGACAGGGAAATAAAGGGTGTGCGCACTTTATAACAATTGATCGAATTGATTCAATATTCTGTTACTACCCTCATACTTGCAGTTGCAGTTAGATGCGGTGGCTTCCTCAAGCCAGGAATTTTCCTCTCAACAAAAAATATCTAAAATGTAATTTTATTTTATTAAATTAAAATGTTCCTCTTTATATGAATTTATTTTTATCTTTGTATAATTTTGGAAGTAATTCTATATCAAATTTAAATTAGCTTTCTATCTCATTTCGTGGAGCTGTATGATCTTATCTTGGTCAAATTTTTAAAATGAAAAATTAAAAAGGTGCCCTAAAATTGAAATAAATTTACAAAATCTTTAAGAATGCCAAAAAAAAAAAAGAAGTAAATAAATCTTGAAGATGGGCAAGTCCAAGTTCAGTAGAAGGATTATGATTTTTGACTCAAGCTATACCCCATTTCGCCTTTTACAAAATAAATATGTAAAATACTTATCTCGCAAAATGCAATAGAGCTTATTTTACATGAAATGAAACTAATTAGTCATTACTAAAATAAATCCAGGCCTCAAAATAAACGAAGCCCACTATATGTGCGTGTTGTTTCACAATATCCTTCTGCATGTCTTTTTCCACTTTTTTTTTTTTTAAAAAAATAAGCATCACTTTACATGAATATAATGGAAAAATTTATATTCAAGGGCCTTAACTCTATAAAAATTATGTTTCTACCCTATAAAAATTAGGTAGAATTTCAAAAATATATCATTTGAACTTCAAAATCCCATTAACAAGAAGCGCAATGGGATTATCAAAAAGAATAATAGGATTGATAACGTAAATTCTTGTTAAATCACTAATTTGAAATTTTAAAGTTCAAATGGTATTTTTCTGAAATTTTTCCTAAAAATTATTAAATTGATTAAATTAAAGTCTTTGAATTGAAATTCTCTCAAATAATGAGGTTAATGATTGGGACAAGCTTCGTGTTTGTATGAGATACTCCTCTAGACCCACCAATTGTTGACACTTCAACCCTTGATTTGTAGTATTTTGATTAGTCCACCACATAACTTACATGGCTAAGATTCCGCAAGTGGGTCCCCTAAAAATTACTACAATCTTTAAATTTTTTTTAAAAAAAAAGATTTGATTTCTTTCTTGAGTGGGTTTATCTTTAGCAAACTAAAGGCAACTGTTCCCACTGAACTTTTAGACAAGCGTCTGCTGTAAAGGTTCCTCTCACCCTTTTCAATTACACTATAAACCCCATTATGCGAAGCAACTTGCCACATAGTGCAAGTCTCTCTGCTCTACTTCTCATAAAAATACCTTTTCGTGCTTCACCACAACCCTCTCCTATATATATATATATATATGCAGGCATCTACCTATACCATCAACAAGAAAAGCATCTTTGTCCCTATGTTACATAGGGTCACTATGCTATCACAATTCTAGAAGTATCCATAAGACTTATAATATCCATCTCCCTCTGTTTTTTTTCAATGGATCATATATCGCTTTGTCTTCTATCTTAGTAGAAGAAACAGTGCAACCAAAATCTCATGCAGATTGCTTTAGATGCACCATACACAAGAAAGGTCTTCGAAGATAAAAAGTACATTAATAACCTAGAATGCATAAAGAAAAAGATCTCTTTGATTCCTTGTTGAGTTCCTATCACATCGATTGGTCTTTAAGCAAAATTGATATACACAGCATATAGTATAGAACATGAAAAAAGAACAAAAGAATTTTTGGACAAGGGAAGGCTAACAAGCTAGGAAAAAGTACAATCGCCTGCATATTGGGTAAACGTATCACCCCCTCACGAAGGTTACAAAAGGTACTCTCATGGCAAGTGTCATCAAAGTGCCCCATGTCCGACCTCATATTGTTGAAGAAAGATCACTCACTGGTAATTTCAATCGGTTAAATATCACAAGAAAACTTTGCTCTGGCACGACATAAAGGAAACCAAGATCTGCACCTTTCACATAAGGTCCAATGCCCTGAATGTAGGAAAGAAAAGGAAAAATGTCAAAAGAAATCACACTGATATATGTTGGTTCATGGGAGAAGTATCATTTTTTTTTAACACATAAGAAATACTACCACACATCTCACTACCCAAATACCTTGCCATTAAGTTGGAGTAATTCTCCATCAACCCATTTTGGGTTTCGAAAGCCAAGCTCAGCTATTCTACCTTGACCTTTATAACTTGCCACCTGCTTATTCATAAATGATTCGATATTTAAAAAAAGTTGCATGTGTTCAGAACAGTAAACATGATGGTGGTAAGGAAGGCACACCAAAAAAGAAGTCAAGAAATCCTCAGTGGGTTAAACAGAATGCATTCTTCAATTCTTCAAGTACATGGTAAAAGTACAAGCAGTTTGACCCCACAAGATATATATCCAGTAAAATAGGAAGACAAATGAATGATAGCATAAGCCAAATTGACTGAAATGACGGTTTGAAAAGAAATTTATAAATAAATATGCATCCATATGTGGGACCCAAAAAAAGTACACATCCTCATGCATACACATGTACAAAAACACAATATCCAATTGTGAACTGTAATTACCACTCCTAATTCATCTGGATACATCCCATGGTTGGAGAAACGATTGCCTCTCCTAATTTTAGCACGAAATGTCACCTAAATACCAAAGGTGCAAATTTTAATTTTATCAATATGTTTAAACATTGTGTAAGAATATAATATATAAAGAATCAAGTGATTCAAACTGCAAAAACCTGGCCAGCAGGAACATTAAGATCCCCAGTCAACTTCACTGCCTCTACATATTCAAAGAACTCCATATCTGAGGAATCGTTTTCCTTGCCCAGATCACTCCAGTGTCCAAACTTGCGCCTCAATTGCACCACTTCAGTGCCGTAGGGGCCAAATGCACCAACATAGAGCCCTACATGTCAACCAGCAGATTTCCATTTCATTCTCTTAGCCATTTTCAGTTCATCTTGCAAAGAAAATAATCAAAACAAAAGGTACGAGTAATCTCACCATCAAAAGGATCTAAATCCCCTTGTGAAGTTACGATCCGATTGAAAGACGTGTATTCAGATAATCTACTCCTCTTCTGTGCTTGATTAATTGCAAGTTTGACAATTTCACGTACACTCTTGGACACCTAACTCAAGTAAAATATTTTTCAGTTTATTGTCGAGGAAAGCATATCGTTGTAACTAAAAGGTAAGAGTACTTCACAAGACGGACAGGCAGAAACCACGATCTGATCTCATATTTTCTAGGTAATTTTATATGCACACACACACACACACACACACACACACACGAGACTAGATTCCATGATTTATCTACTCACAGTCATTGTTTTGTTGGAAAAAGGATTTTTGAGAACATATGCAGTGACAAAGATAACCAAGTTATGTCAAACTATTTAGAAGAATAACTATGAACTCATTAAATAATTATCCACAGGTTCTGCCTTATCAAGATGAAGTATCATTCATTCAGTACTAGATATGCCCAATTGTCCATAAATATTATATGAATACTTTTGCAAGAAAATTCTGGGAGTGTCATTTTTATCATGATGATAATCATAATAGATATTTCTTAGTATATAACTTAACAGAAAAAAATGCAATAAAAATTTGTAACAATGATTTAATATATTTCATCTCACCTTGGCAGAGACTTTGTCAGAACTCCAAAATGCCTTAGCAACATCAGGAGGCATAAGCTCTGAGATTCCTTGTGTTGCCAGAGCTGCCACTTTGACATTGGATACTTTATTTTCTCTAATATCATAATCTAGATTTCTTCTTGGGATATGCAATACAAAAGAGTCTCTTTCCGAATCTTTTATTTCAGCTGGAAGACGCATCAATTCATCTTTGGCAGGAGCTTCTTCATTATTGTGTACAACCCCACCAATAAAAAGCTTCATATCCAAATCCTTTTCATCTCCAGAAGCATCACTATCTCCTTGAAAAGTGACCTCATCAGGTTCATCCATATTATTAACTTCCTCTGCAGAATCCTCATTGATGTTAGTTTTATTACTCTCTTCCTCCATCAATTGTTTCACAGGATCATTATCCTCAGTCGCTTCCTTTTCAACATTAATGTTCATGACTTTGACTTTCAATCCTGGAATTTTTTCTTTGAGAAAATTGATCACACTTTTAATGCCCTCCTCAGTTGCTCCCTCAATACTGCTTTTCTCGTCACTGCTCTCAACCTTATCTTCATGTTCCTGCACTTCAACTGAAGAAACATTCTCAACGTCAGGTTTGGATGGGCTCTTCACAGGCACAGATGGAGAGTTACTCGTTGAATTTCCTTTAGCTCGTCGCAAGTACACCACCTGTCAAAACAAATCACATGCACTGCTTACAGAAGTATTCAGAAGCTGGAAGATACGAATACAGTAGAATCTCAATAAATGCAGGCCAATGGAAAAGCAAGATTTTGCTTGCAGTTTGGTATTATCTAAGACCATTGAAAATCCCCATCAAACACAAATTTTCGTTAAGACTGTTGTTTTCCCGTTATGCATACTGCATAAGTAGTCAGAGACCGACAAGCAAACATATAAGCTCATCTTTCTGCCCTATTCCTGGAGGCATTTGTAGTCATTAGATCAACAAATATTCCACTTGCAAATCTTTTTTTATGACTTATCTTAGTAACTCAAGTTTGTGGCTTTTTACAGAATATATAAAGTATGGATCATTTATTGGTCAAAAAACTAAAAAACTAGTTGAACAATTTAAATAGTACCTGCATATGATATGAGCCATCAGCATTTTTTACCACATAAATTTCAAAAATTGGAGTCCCAGGAGAACCTGTGACCAGCTGTCTGTAACAAACAAAAGTAAGCAGTGCTGAAAAATTAATGAAGGGCAAAGTAGAAACGAGAAAAACTGTACCTTGGACTGTAACTCTTGCCAACAAATCTACCCATACTGGGACTGATACGAATTATTCTGCCAAATGGGTCATCTGAATCTTTGGAGTAGCCTACCCACCAACCCACCTGCACATAAGGCAAGAATGATTAATGGACATAAAGACAGTCATTCCCAATGTCCTATCTGTTAGCAAGCTTCTGTTAGAACAATAATTATTTGTCACAATCGCCAATGTATTTGTACTACTATTTACAAGCCATCTTTCCAGATGGGTATTGGTTCGTCCCAGACTGCAGCATAGCTTTAATAACAAAGGCTAGTTCCTTCAATATCTCAATTTGGGCCACCATTTGCCTTTTTTCTTACGCCTCTTAATCTGGAGAGCCGTAAAGTGGACTTCCTCCTACCATGTAACATTTCCAAATTATAATGATTCCAAGTTCAATCCCGTCTCATTTCACTCTTAGGCCAATAACTTTTTTTTAATGAAAATAAGATAAACATCTCTAGCATTAGGATTCAAATATCACTCCTGCTTTTACCTAGGGTAAAATTTACAGTTGTCCACAAGCTGAGATAATTACATCAGGAAAACAAAATTACATCTTTCAGTAAAAAACCATCAACGTTCTTGAGAATAGATTAAAAAAAAACAAGTATACAAAAATGCTGTAGAATGACGGATGATAGGAGTAGCAACTGAGAAAGATACCAGTCCACTTCCAGTATGTCTAGATAATTTTGAAGCTTCATGGTATCGCTCTTCATCTATGGCGCTCTGCAATAAAGAGAAAAAGATGCTCTCACAAATAAAGATTATTGATCTTACTATAATTAGAAAGGTTGCCAGCCCGAAGACTCTAACTAATTGGGATTTGATCTTGCCTTCAACTGAGACATGATTTCAGCAACACTATCCATAGATGTTGCTTCTGATAGAGCCCTTTTTAATTTTGCCGCTTCTTGAAAGTCTTCCTTTTCAATCGCCTCTTCAAGTTGAAACTGAAAAGCATAGAATGATTGCATATACTTGAGCATCAGTAAATTATCTTTGGAATGCGGCCCCAACTTTGCTACTGGAGTCTATTTCTCACAAACAGTAAATCAGTCGTTCTTTATTATGATTTCAATCAAATAACACAACAAAATGAATGTTTTTTCTGTCCTCCATAGTTTCAATGAACAAATGATAATTTAAAGAAGCTGGAAACGTGTTTTGTTGAGACACTTTCACTAAACAGGGAAAAAATTGAAAAATATTCACAACTAAAAGTGCTCTTGGCTTTCCACTCATATGGATTGAAGGACCAGTCTGATGGGTTGAAGGACCGACAAAATAACAAGTGTATTGATTCAATAAAGCAAGGGCGGAAAAGGCAACTAGAATTTAGAGAAAAAAAACACAAACGCCGAAGGGAAGGGAAGCTGAAGAAATTAAAGCGTACCAGAGTGAATCACTATGAGTATTCAAAAGGTGTACCTTAAGAACAGAGGCAAAGTTCTCGGCCTGTTCAATTTCAGAGAAATGGCGGCTCCATCGATTCCAGTCCCAATCCAAAGAAGAAGGACCATTACCATTGTCGTTGTTGTTGTGGGTGGTGGCCGTACAGCGGCAACAGAAGTCTGAATTCTTGCGGTTCCGACGGGAGAAAATCGATAGCCTGCTTTGAACAGGACAGCCCCAACCAAGAACGAAGCTGACGCTGACTGATTTCTTTGGATTGGGATAGACATCAGAACCAGAGAAGGGTCTTGGTTGTGAGCTCGAGAGAGGTTGTCCGACTCCCCATGTATTCGCCACCGGCACCACCATCACTCAATCGCCGTTTATTTTCAGGCAAGGCTTCAGTTTTCTCACAAGGGTTCGATTTTCTGGGGAAGCTGTCTCTGGTGAAAGTGGACTCCGTTGGGACAGCAAGAAGCGACTCAGAGAGGATAGAGATAGACTTTGCCGTCTAGATATGTCATTATGCTGCAAGAGCTGAAAAAATCGTGGGTAAGAGCTGAGCGATAAAAACTGCATGGTTGGTGGCAAAAAATAAATCCATTAATAAATAAAACTGCTTGCAGCAGGCATTTTAAGATTTAATTAGTTTTTTGTTTCTTATTGATTGATTGACTTGATTCTTTTTTTGGTAGGTAATTTAATTCTTTTTAAATGGTAGAGTATATTTGTTTTCTTTCCTGAGAAATTGATTGTTGGATATTAGCTAAAAAATAAGTTAAATAAGAGGGAATTTTTTTAAAAATAAATTTATACAATTCATAATAATTTATTACTATTATTTTATTAAATTCTCATAAGGTATTCTCTTTTCTCTCTTATGTCCAAATCATACATTTTTTTTTGTTATTAAAAAAATGTTTTCTTTTATCTTACGAAGATTAACTTATGCCCCCATTTTTCCTATAAGAAAAGTGAGTGGTCAAGCATTTGTATAAAATGAATGGATGCTATTCCAACTTTATGAATAATGCAATTTACTACGTATATTTTTATTTGACATTAATGATATTGATACTTCTACGCCTGTTATTTATATTTATTTTTTGAAAATAAACAACTTTGATATAGCAAGTCTAATAGAGTATATTTTATAACTAGAAAGATTATGTACTTTATTTTGAATACCAGTCAAAAGATGAATTTCAAAGGGGTTGTTCTATCAAACATCAATAAATATACTTTACGCATTTGCAGAATGACAAGTTGTGTCTAAGATAATATTCTTGTTAAATTTATTTTATTATCATTATTATAATTATACCCATGTTATCAAATAAAGGATACCATGAACCAAGCAAATATACGAATCGATTAACAAAAAATGAAATTACCAAATATGCCTAACATGAGGCCAACAGCATCCACAAGTCAAAGAATTCTTTAAAAAAAAAAACATGAAAATATGAAATAAAAGGACAGGTGCGGCATGCGTGCCAGTAGTGGTCAGGTAGGCAAACCCAAGTGGCCAAATCTGATTTAATTAGGTAAAATGAATCAAGCAGGCAGTCGTAATCTGAACGTGTTTGAAGCAGACACTGGGTGGTTTTGACACCACATTTACTTGAATGGGCCAAATTCGAAATTCCCTTTGGACAGTTTATAACCCCTAATTCGGTAATTGCGTATTTTCCATGCCACCACTCCCGGATAGATAATGAAAACTTTAAAACATTCCAAAGGATGTTGTAGGGTCAAACAAACAAACCATTTGGGTCGTAAAATATACAGCATACAACCTTCTCCAGAACCCTTGACACCGAATTTCTGGATGCCGGTAAGACGTGAGCGTCAAATCTTAACTTGCAGTACTAAACATTACGAGTACATTTTTACTTTTCCTAGAATTTAGGAACAGCAATTTATGCGAGTAAATATCCACAGAAGATTCATAGAATGGACTATCTAGAAAAAGGGATGTTAGGAAAGAGGGTGGGGGCACAAGAAGAGACCAAATTCAACATACAATTAGGAGCACTTTTAACTCTTTACATTTTCCTGAACAAAACGGGAATTACACGTCCGCATCTCTAATCTATATTAGATAAGAGAGACCAAAACAAAACAAAAAACAAATACATACCATAAGGCTTGGATTCTTTCTCCCCCACCCCTCTTTTTGCCCGGTGGGTTAATATTCAGCTTCTGTTAACTTCACAGCCGTCCAAAAAGAAAATTGATCCAACTCATCATGGAAAATTTCTGGTTAGAATGTATGTACCATTTTATATAGCTTCATAAAATGGCCAGATATGGACACTCGACTTCAATTTCTTAAAATGGATTCAAGGTATTTGACAGAAGTAATGGAGAAGTCGTTCTAGTTTTGAGCAGAGGAGAGACTGACAGGCATGCATTCGACTGAAGGGCCTTGGTCTCTAATTGATCCATTTCGTACCTGTTCAGGCACGCTACCGTTCTCTGCATTTTCCAAAGTATTACCCACCTCATCAACCGGCCCAGCAATTTCTGAACGCACTGGGCGGAGAAGACCCTGTAATCTCAACAAATAACTCTGACTTGAAGGTTGACCTCTCACATATCTTGTTGTTGTCACAACACTGGCAGAAGATCGTTCTGATTCAGGACGAAGATTGGACAGAGCACTAAGGTCAAGATTTGGAAATACTGAACAGCGGCACCGAGGACATTTTACATTAAGGCGAAGCCACTCATCAATGCATTCAACATGAAAATTATGAGCGCAAGGCAAGCCACGGACCTGCATAAAGTTGAAAACTTTATTTACTATACAACTATTGCATTTCAACTTCCTTACAAGTATGTGGCTCCGAGAATTAAAAACACAGAAAATTAAAGATCAAAAGACACAGGAATATATAAAGCAATTTGAAAGAAATTTGAAATTTAAATTGTTTAATATTGCCCTATATGGCCCCATATATATATATATTCAGTTGGTACACAAGGGCCCACCAGCCATACAAGTAATTGATTAGAGAACACGTTTCTGAGTAACAATATAAAACACAATTTAAGGCATCATTTATACTTAGATCCTTAAAGTAGTGAAAAGCATACCTCGTTTCCCTCGTGGAATTCTTCTAAGCAGATAGGGCATTCACTACAGTCAGTAGGAACAGCCTTCAACCTGAACTTTGGGAGTTCCTGAATTAAAGCTTCTACTGCTTCTCTCTGTGCCAAACCCGTAAAACAACTCAAACTATCAGCTGTGAAAGTCAATAAATATGCAGAAAGTAATTTTAAATATGATTTACAAACATATGACACAGCATAATCATTCAGCAACATGTTACCCATAAACAGCAAACCAGCAAAGAGCAAAGCATGACTATTTCATAAAAATTTAAGCAGTAGAATTTATTCATGATCATTTGTGATGAAGTTCACTGTGTTTAGAGCAAAGAAACATACCACTACTTTACAAAAGTTTTGAATACAAAATAGTTTTTTCAGAATCTCAGCTAAAATTACCTGAGCTGGGGTTAGATAAAGTCCAGGATGATATGCCCCAGCATCTTGGCCCATACCTCTAGTTTCCTGACCAGCAGCTTCATATGCCCAATCAGGCACTCGTATCATGTCCACCAGAACCTTAAGTGAGAGAGTGCCAGAAGAAAGTAATTGTAACAATATAATGGTCATAAAGTAGGAATAACAGAACAGAAATGAATATACAATTAGATTACTAAGCCTAAGAACATAATGCACAGTAAAATAATTTTTCTGTCCCTCTCCTTTAAACAAAAATAAGAACATGAGCAATTCATTTCCATGTTGTTCGTTGCTGTAAGCTATACGCAGTTTCCAAGAGATATGCAACTAATACTGCCATGAAGAACATAGGTAAGGCTTACTCCATATTCAGACACAGGAATACCCTGCTGGGCACGCAATAAATGTGCTTGTCTTCGGGTCAACCACTGCAACAAAAAAGTTGAACTAGATCAAGAAGAGAATAACATGCAGCTCCATAGCAGCCAGCAGACAACAAAGATGAACAACAATTTGCAGGAAGGGGCAGCAGATAGTCCCCTGGAAGTAAGCAATGCATAACATGCCGAATCAAAATAAACTTTGCTCATGGAACCAGATCCATAAACATCTAATGGTCAATAATAGGGCGCCACTAACCTTGCCTAATGACATGCAAGCAACGCAAAGCAGTCCACAGTAGCTGAAAAGTAACCAGATGAGGAAGCCCCATTTCTGACCCTCTTCAGGCAACTGCAAATAAATATTTGCATTATATGGCTTAAGCTTTTCGACAAAAACAGCGCTGAGGTTTGAATTAAAATAAGACGTACGCAGTTCCTTGCACTAGTGAACCAGAGGGTACCAATGATAGTCCAAGCCCAAAGAAATGGATATAGAAGCAAAGCAAGGATTGAAAGGACCACTACTCTTCCACAGAAGCGAGCATATCTCTGCTGCCACCCAAAGTCTCTACAAGAATAGCAGAAAATTGGAAAAAGAAAGCAACACTAAATCAGCACCTGGATTTGACCGGTTATAACATCATTGAACTTCATTTTGCTTGACTACATATTAATAATCCAGAAATACTTCAGCAGATTTTATTGTATTTGAAATCCTAGAAGTCATCCATGACAGAAAGTTCCCATGAATGACTTTGCATTTAAATGTTTTACACGTAGCAATAAGCCAAGTAAAATTGAACCCTGCAAGGCTGCAAGCATTATATTCCAGAGATCTGCATTTCGGAAGTATCTTTTCCATAGAACCGCCAGGCAAAATAATCCCATGGCCATATCTAATTTTCCACAATTCTCAAGTAAACCCCTTTTTTCTTACCTAGCAGAGGTTTATCTCACTCCACACCACACATTCCAGGCATTCCTGCATTGAATATTCAAGTAGATGACTAGGCTATCGCATCAACTTCTCTACAATTTTATAACCAAGTGGTGCTATTGTAATCCACATCATATCAAGTACAGTTGTGTTATTGTGATGTAGATTGACTTCAACATCAATATCAGAATCCTTTTAGTTGATGATGCCATGATCACCATGTTCTTGGGCATGACATTCTTAATCACAAAATACAGATTTTTGTACGTTCATATTTGGTTAATTTTCAATTGACTAGATCACGAGGAAGAAATGAGAATTCTGAAATTCCACGCCTCATCTTTCATACTGTTTTATCAGGGTTTCCTTCATTGACGCACAAGCCCAAATTCGCTCATTCAACATTTCAACATCGAATAAATGTTAAGAAAAATACAACATGAATGTTTATCATACAGTCAGCGCAGAACTTTTAGATGGAAGGCCTTACAAACCCATTCCCGCAGAAAGTCCATTATCAACAAACATCATCAACCGAAAGATAAACACAGTAGAGTAGTCGACCTGAACAGTGAAACAGACAGCACCGCATTATTATGACAAAACTTTAATAAACTTGAAATAGAAACCCGAACAGCGTACCATAATGGAGGAACTCACCACAATCCATATGTGTAAAGGGTGTGTACAGGTATGATACCGCTTCCAATTAACCGCGACAATAATTCTAAGTCAAATGAATTCAGAAAACAAATAGAATTATAATTTTCTGTACGAGAGGGAGGGCGGGAAGGTGAGTGCGCGCGGAAAAACAAAATAATCGTATGCGAATTCGAAATGCTGAAAAGTGGTATAATCAAATAGCCTAAAACCTCAATTCTTGAGGAGAAATTAAAAGGATACACACTGGTAGCGAGCATCGACAGGAAAAACCCATCGTACCTGCAAAAACCGAAGCTTACATCAGAATTGAAACGCGAGTTGCGCGTAAAATCGCATTGGAAATACAGGGGGGCGGATGAGAGAGAATTGAGACGAACCACTTAAAATCGACGCCTCTGATAGCCATGGGGGGCAAACAATTTTGGAAAACCCTAAATTGAAGCCTTCAACGACGATCACAATCTACCAGCGAAGAATGCATGAACCAGATATAGGGAAATGGAAGTGAAATCCTTCATGAATGGGATCGGATAACGGAGGCCAAAATATCTCCACAGGTCGAGAAACAGATGAACAAACAGTGAAGGGAGGATGGAAAGCGAAGCGAAACACTAATACAGTTGAGGAAGATGTGTTTCACAGTGGCGACAACATTGATTTCAAGGCGGAGTTACATTTTAGTTGGCCCAAAAAAAAGTTGAGCTAACTTGTTCAGTCTGTCACTTCACGCCGTTAAGACCTTTACTGGTTTCTACGCTAGTCCAGTCGCTCACTCCTGTCGCTCGAAGCTTCTTTCTCTTTTTTTCTTTTTTTGGCTTTGCTTACCGTAATACATTGTCGCAATCTATCGTAGCTCACGATTCTAATTGTCAACGAACAAGATACTCCCCATATATAATTTAATTAGATTAAGGGCATGTTTGAATTAGCATTTGAGAAGTACGTCTGTGCAAACTGAAATAAAATTCCTCTCATATACTTACCTCGTATTAGACAGTAGCGTGTTACACATAGGGGTACACGTGGCTTCTGTTATAACTTAATGTATATTGACAGACGAATAGCACTTGCATCTAACAACTCTCTGTAACTACTTGAGTTCTCTATAAATAAGAATAAGCACACTCAGCACATTTAAGTCGCTAAGTCATTCACTCACTCTCGTAGTTTAGAGTCTTCTTCTTTCTCACTTGGTATCATGAGCTGGTCTCTTCTCTCTCCCCCTCCCCCTCCCCCCCCTCTCTCTCTCTGTTTCAGTCATGGCCTCATCGCCTTTGCTATGCTTAGCCTCTTCTTCAGCTTTTTCTCTTCTGAAATCACTCTCTGTTTCTGTTCCTTCGTCCAGTTCTTCCTCAGCCTCTTTTTCAAATTCTTCTCTGATCAAACTTGATCGTCAAAACTATATGTACTGGAGTTCAATGATCATGTTGGTCCTTCGCGAACAACGTCTTGATGGTTATGTTACAGGCAACAAGCCTTGTCTAGCTGAGCGACTCGTTGATGATGAGTCGTGTGTCAATCTGCTCTATGAGGAGTATATTGCTGCAAATCAAGCGATTTTTGGTTGGTTACTCGCTTGTATGATTCCAGAAATCGAGAGTTAGCTCATTCATTGTCACACGTCCCATAAACTCTGGATGATGGCCAGAGATTTGATCGATGCAAACACTATGTCCAAGATCTTGTTGACTAAGTCTGAGTTGCAACGCATCAGAAAAGGTTCTTCGAAGATGGATGAGTACCTTGCTTGCATCAAGCATCTCACCGATTAGCTGAGTCTTGTTGGAGCTACTATTCCAGATGATGAACACATTACTACTACACTTTCTGGTTTTGATTTGGATTATAATCCAATTGTTTGCATATTGATGTCTAGAAAAGATTTGTCATGGATTACTTTGCAATCTAAGTTACTGGCTTTTGAATATAGACTCAAACTTTATTGTGATATGAATAATCTTTCTTTAGCTACTTATTCTGCTTATGTAGTAAGAGCAGTTACCTCTGGAAACTTGCATGGTCACGATAATTCAAGTTTTTGAGGTGGATGCAATGGTCGCGGATGTGGTTATGGAGGTCAGAATAATCGTCCTGCACGTCAAGTATGTGGCAAGACTGGACACATAGCCTCTGACTGTTATTTCAGGTTTGATAAAAGTGTTTGTTTGCCTAATACTAATCAGCGTTCACAACACAACTCAACTCAACCAGCTGTAAATGTAGCTACATCTCAAATAGTGATGGATCCTGCTTGGTTCATGGATAGTGGAGACACCAATCATGTGGTCAATGATCCTTGTCTCCTTGATCATCCAGTCAATTATGGTGGTAAGACTACACTAGTTGGTTATGATGGTACTCATTTACCTATAATTAGTACCGGTTTATCTTCTATGCCTTGTGATAAATCTTCTTGCTATCTACAACTCTCTAACATGTTGTATGTTCTTGGCTCTAAACATAATCTTATTAGCGTGGCAAAGTTAGCAATTGATAATAATGTGACTGTTGAGTTTGATCGTCACGGTTGTTATGTGAAGGATGTAGCTACCAAGATGATATTGCGCCAGGGGAAGCTTAACAATGGAACCTATAAAGTGGCACAGCTTTGTGAGGCACTTGCACTGGCAGTAAAGTCAGTCGATAAAGATCAAGTCAAGATATGGCATCAACGATTAGGCCACCCTTATAGTTCTATACTAAATAAAGTTCTAGAATCTTGTAATATTAAGAATTCTGAATCTGTTTCTAGTTCTAAATATGTTTTTTGTGATGCTTGCCAATATAGCAAATCTCACCTGCTGCCTTTTAAGAGATCTCTATCTCATGCTTCCAATGTACTGGACTTAATACATACTGATATTTGGGGCCTTGCTCTTGTTTTGAGTACTGCTGGTTATCTCTATTATATTCATTTTATTGATGATTATAGTCGTTTCACATGGTTGTATCCTCTCAAAAACAAGTCAGATGCATTTCAGGTGTTCATGCAGTTTAAAAATCTGGTTGAAAATAAATTTGATAGGAAGATTAAAACAGCCTAAAGTGATTGGGGTGGAGAGTATCGTGGCTTTTCAGATTTTCTGGCTAATTATGGAATAGAGTTTAGACATCCGCATACATCTAGTCAAAATGGTAGAATAGAGTGCAAACATAGGCATATTGTTGAAACAGGTCTTACTTATTGCTCAAGCATCAATGCCACTCCATTACTGGTATGAAGCTTTTCAATGTGCTGCGTATCTTATAAATCGTCTTCCAACTGAAGTGTTGCAGGGCAAGTCACCATTTAATATAGCCTTACATGGTAGACTTGATCTGAATTTTCTAAAAGTGTTTGGTAGTGCTTGTTTTCCCTACCTTAGACCATATAACTCTCATAAATTGCAATATCGTACAATGAAATGTGTTTTCTTGGGATATAATGGTCATCACAAAGGCTATAAGTGTTTGAGTTCCACTGGTAGAATATTTGTTTCAAGACATGTGGTGTTTAATGAAACTGATTTTTCTTTTAAGGATGGTTTTCTAAATAGGAGACAATCTCAGACTCACACAAATGTTGATGATTCATTTTTTATGTTACCACCCTTACCTTCCAATGGTAACTCAAGTCAGACCACTATTCCTGCAATTTCTTCTGATTCTTCAAGAAGTTCTTCACCAAATTTGTCTCTTGCACAACCTTCTGCTACATCTGTTCTTCCAGCACCCTTTACAACTCCTCCAGAATTTCATATTGAGTCTGATCAAGCTATTGAACCGGCTCAAAATTCTCAGTGTCCTCAAGACTTCTCTTAGAACACACATCCTATGGTAACAATAAGCAAAATTGGTACTGTTAAGCCTAAACATCCTTTTGTTGGGTTAGCTCAATAGGTCCTTGATGTTGAGGTTAAGTTGAGTATAACAACTGAAGCTCTTTTTAAGCCTAAGTGGCAGGATGCGATGCAAGTAGAATATGAGGCTTTACTGCATAACCAAACTTGGACTTTGGTTCCTTATACTGGAAAAGAGAGTCTTGTTGAATGCAAATGGGTTTTTAGGAATAAATTTAATCTTGATGGAAGCCTAAAACAAAGAAAAGCAAGATTGGTAGCTAAAGAGTTTCAACAATGTCTAGGAGTAGACTATTATGATACTTTTAGTTCTATTATAAAGCCAGCTATAGTAAGATTGATACTTACAATTGTAGTTGCTAGAGGTTGGTGTTTAAATTTGCTTGATATAAACAATGCATTTCTTAATCATACATTAAATGAGGTGGTTTATTCAAAACAGCCAGAAGGTTTTGTTCATAAAGCAAAGCCTAATTATATTTGTAGACTTGAAAAAGCATTGTATGGTCTTCGGCAAGCACCTAGAGCTTGGTTTGACAAGCTTAAAAACACCTTATTAAATTAGGGTTTCAAGAATTCAAAGTGTAATACTTCACTATTCTAGTTTAAACATTCTGATTGTATCATGATGGTTTTAGTGTATGTTGATGATTTTATTGTCACAAGGAATAGTCCTACAAAAGTAAAGGCATTTATTCAAGAACTTCATACTGTTGTTGCCTTAAAAGATATGGGGTCGTTGCACTATTTTCTGGGTCTAGAAGCTAAACGAGACTCTTAAGGCTTGCACTTATCACAAACCAAGTATATTGCCTATTTGCTCAAAAAGTATGGTATACTTTATTGTGCTCCATGTCTAACTCCCATGATCTCAAGCAAACCTCTATCAGCCTATAATGGAGAACTATTAAAAGATCCCTCTCAGTACAAAAATGTGTAGTGGGAGCTTTGCAGTATGTCACTCAAACTCGGCTTGACATTGCTTCTACAGTAAATAGGTTAAGTCAGTTTCTTCACTCTCCAACTCAGTTTTAATGGAAAGCTATAAAAAGACTTCTTTAATATCTTCAAGGCACTGCCACTCTTGGGTTGTACTTTAGACAGTGTAAGGATCCTAACCTCACAGGTTATTCTGATACAGATTGGGCTTGTTGTCCTCATGATAAGAGGTTTGTAGGTGGTTATTGTGTGTTCTTTGGTCATTCTTTAGTGTCTTGGAATTCACACAAACAGCGAGTTGTTTCACGTTCCAGCACAGAGTTAGAGTATCGTGCTTTAACTATTTAGCACCAGAATTGGCATGGCTTCAATTATTACTAAAGGAGCTTGAATTTCCTCTAAGTAGAATTCCTCAAATATGATGTGATAATATAAGTGCATAAGCTCTAGCTAGCAATCTAGTTTTTCACTCACGAACCAAACATATTGAGTTAGATGCTCACTTTATCAGAGAGCAAGTTTTAGCTAAGAAGGTAATTATGGGTTATGTACCTTCAGCTGAGCAAGTAGCTGATTGTTTCATAAAGGTTCTCTCTCACACCAAGTTCTGTTCTTTACGTACCAAGCTTGGAATTGCAGAAGTACCCCTTCGCTTGAGGGGGGATGCTAGGCAGTAGTGTGTTACACATAGTGGTACACGTGGCTTCTGTTATAACTTAATGTATATTGACAGCTATATAGCACTTGCAGCTAACAACTCTCTGTAACTACGTGAGTTCTCTATAAATAAGAATAAGCACACTTAGCACATTGAAGTCGCTGAGTCATTCACTCACACTCATAGTCTAGAGTCTTCTTCTTTCTTACTCTTTGTACACTGTAAATCATATTATAAAAGTAGTTTATGCTGCTAACCTAAACAAGTATGAAAAGAGTTAGTTAATATAGTTAATATGATATATTTTTTCTTAAAAAAAACCCTAATCATCTTCTTTATTTTTCTTTATCTCTTTTACTTGATTATGGTTGAAGCAGCATTAACAAGAACAACTTTGGGAAAAATTGATAAATGTAAGAAATAAGTCTCATATTTATAGAAGTGGTAATTCAGGTCAACCCGCCAGCTCGTTTAAAAAAACGGGTTTGAGCCTGGAAAATACCAGCCCAATTGTAATCGGGCTAAACGGGCTATCCCGATTACCCAAAAAAAAATTTCCATTCCATTTCCTCTGCTCGGTCAGACGGTCATGATGTTTCTTCGATCTCCATACTACACTCTTTCACTCACACTCTCAGTGTCTCACAGTCATAGCAACATCTTCTCTGAACCCCAACACTGCCCCTCTTCCTTTCCGGTTCGGCTCCGTCACCTTTCCTCTCTGGCTCCGCTGGTCTGGCTTCTCCAAGTCTAAAGTCTCCCTCTTCCTCAGTGCCTCCTTGCCTTCGCCACTTTGTGCTCTCATAGTCTTCGTCTTCCTCTCCGGCTCTGCCGCTCGGTGCTTTCCGAGTCTCCCTCTTCCTCCGCGCTCCACCGCCACTCTGTGCTCTCCGCCTCTCCCAGACTCCCTCCTCCTCTTTACCTCCGTGCCTCTGCCGCTCAGTTGCTCTCCCCTGTCTCCCTCTTCCCCTTGCGTCTCGTCGTCTACTCTGCTCAAAGCTACAGTCGCAAGTGGTGGTTAGGCGTGCTCATCTCTTCCAATTCTCCCATCTAAAACCAAACCGGATTCTCTTCCTCTTATGCTTGTGCTCGTCGCCTCTGCTCAGTCTCAACACAGTAAAAGGTAATTTTTTTTGTTCTTGTTTTAATTGAAGTAAACAAAAAACTGAAGCAAACCATTGAATTCTGATTCGAACTCTGTAGTTTCTGTCTTTGGTTTTATTCGGTTAACCTCAAATGCTCAATTAGTTCTGTAGTTCTGTCTTTGGGTTGTGACTAATTCGAATTGTATTTTGTACTGTGATGGTGCATTTGTTGGATTTGTATTTGCTAGTTAAGCTTAAATGCTTATTTGCTATAATTGTGCATTTGCTATATGAAAATTCGAAGTCTATAGTTCTGTCTTTGCTCAGTTGCTGGATTTGTTTTTCCAATTGATTTTTGTACTGTGATTGTGCATTTGTTGGTTAAGCTCAAATGCTCATTTGTTGAATTGCTGTGATTGTGCATTTGCTAGATGAAAATTTGAACTTTGTAGTTCTGTCTTTGCTGGATAACTGAATTTTTTTTTCAATTCTATTTTGTACTATGATTGTGCATTTGTGGTTGTTGCTGGATTTTGTTTTCAATAATGCTTTTGTCCTTAAACAAAGATGATAATGCTTTTGTTATTAAAAAAATATGGCTACCATGGATGCTGACAATATGGCCACACAATCCGAATAACCTACTGAACCTAAAGCTTCCACTGTACAAACACAACATACAAATGCTCCTGCTACAAATAAAAGGGTGAGATGTACGACATCTGATGTTTAGAGATACTTTACCAAACTTGGCATAGTTGATGGCAAGGAAAAAGCCAAAATGTAATGGGTGTGGAAAGCCATATGCTGTGGGAAGCAAGGATTGTGGGACTTCACACCTTCGGCGTCATATTGAAAGTTGTAAAACACTCCCAAAATATAAGGATGTTGGTGCCATGATGATAGACCAAGCAGGGATTGTTAGAGCTAGAAAGATTGACCACAACAGAGTACAAGAACTTATTGCCTATGCCATCATTAAACATAATCTTCCATATGCTTTTGTTGAGTATGAGGGAATTAGGGAGTTGCTCACATATTTGAATCCTGATTATAAGAGTATTACAAGAAAAATTGATGTGATGGATGTATGAAATTTCTATCTTCATCAAAAGGACAACCTAAGGGCCAAACTAGCAATGAGTCCAAGTATAATATGTTTGACTTATGATTATTGGACAACAATAACTACAGAAGTTTATCTTTGCTTGACTGCTCACTTTGTTGATGAGAAATGGAATATGCATAGCAAAATACTTTCCTTTTCCAAGATGGAGCCTCCTCACACGGGATTTGAATTGGCAAAAAAGGCGTATGAGATATTGATAAACTGGGGGATTGACAAGAAAGTTTTCTCTATCAAGTTGGACAATGCTTCAACAAATTTTCATATACAAAGAATACTAAAAGAGAATTTGAATTTAAGTGGCAGCTTGATATGCAATGGAGAATTCTTTCATGTGAGATGTTCTGCCCACATTTTGAATCTCATAGTTCAGGATGGCTTGCGAGTAACGGAAGGAGCTTTGAATAAGATTAGGAGCAGCATTATGTGTGTATGGAAATCAGAGGCAAGGATGATAGAATTCAAGAAAAGGGTTGAACGAGTTGGGAGTATTGACACTTCTGTGGGTTTAAGGTATGATGTCTCGATTAGATGGAATTCGACACATGCAATGCTTGAAAGTGCAATTAAATATTGTCGTGCTTTTGCTAGCTTGACCTTGAATGACACAAATTACAATCATTGTCCAACAAATGAAGAGTGGTCAAGAGCAGAGGCTATGTGCACATTCTTGAAGCCTTTTGCAGTGATAATAAACTTGATATCTGGATCATCATATCCCACCTCTAACATGTATTTCACACAAATATCAAAGATTGAGTTGCTGCTAAAAGAAAATTTGAAGAATGAGGATTCTGTGATTCGGGATATGGCTCAGAGTATGCATGACAAATTTTATAGTGTTATTCTTGCATTAGCCATTATCCTTGATCCTCAGATGAAGCTTGAAGTCATAAAGTTTACTTTTGCAAAAATAGATCCCATAAATTCTCATGAGAAGATTGAAAACATTAAGAGCAAGTTGTACTATGTTTTCAATGACTATAAAAATGTGGGATCATCTTCATCCGACACCCCAATTGGTGGAGCTGCTTCAAGCTCGAATGCCAACACGGTGTTGATCACATAATCGATTCCTAGCCATAACTCGAATGAAGTGGATGACTACGAAGTTTTTTATGTAAGTTTGAAATTCTTAAATAGTTTTTGTTTAGATTTAATTTGAATTTTCATTGTCACTTTCCTCTGCTCATTTAATTTGACCTTTTTATTAATTTTTCAATGGTGCAGGATATTTTTTCATTTAAGTGCCAAGATGAGTCAACAATTGAAAAGTCTGAATTTGACTACTATTTGGAAGAAGCGATACTTGATAATAGATTGGCTACAAGATTTAATGTCTTGGATTATTGGAAAGCCAACTCAGCTCAATTTCCCTATATTTCAAAGATAGCATGTGATATTCTTAGTATTCCAATTACTATTGTTGTCAGTGAATAAGCTTTTAGCATAGGATCTCAGATTCTCACAAAGTATCGATCTTGTCTTCTTCCAAATAATATTGAAGCTCTCATTTGCACACAAAATTGGCTTCTTGGTTTTCCATGGAATGATAATATTTATAATCATATTTGTTCTTTTATCTTTTTTTATATATCTATTTAATAAATCTTTTATGTTTATGTCATTACTTATGGCAGAGGATTCTGAGATAGAGAAAAGGGAAACTGCTCCTGTCCCTATTTTTATAGCTTCAGACAATGCTTCGAATATAGTGATTGCCGATTGAAGAATGAGGACGGAAGATTATAAGTTTTTTTTGTTGTTTTGAAAAATTAGATCCAAGAAGATTATAACTTTCTTGCTAATTGTTATTGTATTATATGACTTATATCCCTCATTCCCTTCGAATATACTTATGCCATGTCTTGCCTGATGAGTGATACATGATTTGCAATTTTGCATGCCATGCATAGATAGTAAACTTGTGAAATTCATTTATGTCAAACATTGTGAAATTCATTTATGTGTGAAGGACAAAATTAATTAGCAAACTTGATGTGTGATGCATGATTTCATTTATTTCATTCATCAGATATGAGATGATTTCAACTAAATGACTTAGTGAGCTATTTATGCAATTAGGAAAAAGTAATGGTAGATTGGTAGTAATTAGTAAGGTTGTGTGTGTGCAAGATGAAATTGTGTGGCAAGCAACAAAAACTAATGGAAGCAAATGATTTGTGTGGCAACCAACAAATTAAAGGTCTATTGGTCCAATTTGTATAGCCCAAATTCACAAAAAAAAAAAGAAAGAAGTATCATATAGCCCAAAAACTAATGGAAGCAAGCTGGGCAAAAAAAAAAGTGTAATATAGCCCAAAATCCAAAAAAAAAAAGGGCACAGAAGCCACACGGCCCAGTCCCGTTAAAATGTCGGGTTGGTGGGCTAGCCCGCCATCCCGACTTATCAAACTCGGGCTGCCATTGTAATCGGGCTGTATTCAGCCCGACCCGATTATGGGTAACCCGTGACAGGCCAGCCCGTTGGGCTGTGGCTGGCCCGAATTACCTGTTCTGCATATTTGGGACCACAATCAACTTCATAATTATGTCCTACATTAAAGATTGAAAAGAGTATAATCAAAGTAATTTTTCCTATCAAATTATAGCATTTTTGTTTTTGCACGAAACAAGGGCAAATATTGAGACAGTGCTTGGTTGGAGACCAATATGGAAAACACTCCTATTTTTTATATATATATAAGATAGGGTTATCTGCAGTTACGCAAAATTAGTTAGGTGCAATAAATATATATATATATATAAGGGTGATTTTTTTTCCTTTAAAAAATTGTCTTCATTTAAGTAGAAGAGAGATGATAAGTGGTGGAGAAAAAATGTTATAGAAAGAGGAAGTTATCTTGAAAAACGGGGGATTGAATTGCATGAATAATTTTTATAATTAATTAAAGATAAACACAGGGAATTTATAAAAAAAACTTTTTAGACATCGCCTAAACCTCTCTTGTAGAAAAGAACATAACGTATTCAAAAATTCTATCTTGTAAAAATGAATAGAAGAGTAATATTCAAGCAGGTGTCATAAGTACAAAAACAAATCTGCTCTCTCGCTCACACAATCTTTTGCCCCTCAAGACTCATAAATTTGTACAGGAATCGTGTTGGTTGTCATGAATTATAATGAGTTCAGTGGCCAATGCAGTACAAGTTACTATCAATTAGGTAAGCTGATTGATCCCTAATTGGACTTATGCATGCACAATCAGGCTTAATAGGCTGCCGAAAGCTCTCCCAAACACATACCTAAACAAGTTTTATTTTTATAAAAATCACTTTCATAACCGTTAATTCAAATATAAATTACATTACACAATCTCACTTTACTCAAGTAAGATTGCAAAAAATCAAATTAAAACAGGCCAGTTTTACAATCACTATTCCCAACACACACTGAGTCTTTTTCTCAAACTAAATGCAACTGCCTAGCAGCACCAGCAAGTAAGCATGGTCATGGAGTTTCAAAATCAAAGACTCGGAAGTGAATAGGGTGTCTTCTTCGTCTTCATTTAGGAAATAAAATAGGGTCATTCTCATCACTTTTCACTCCTCTGCCTTGATTAATTTGAATAGAGTATATTACATAAGAAAACAGTCACTTCTAATTCTATACTGCGTACCACAAATGGAATTCTATGTTATCTATTCTGGACAAGCACCCAATATAACATACCCAATTAATAATCATCTTGTGTTATCCTCAGGCTTATTAAACCCGGACCGGCCGGTCCAGCCCGGGAACCGGCGAACCGGCCGGTAAACCGGTCCGGTCCGGGTTGGTAATTTAAAAAAAAAAAAAAAAATTTAATTTTTCCTTTAGAATTTCATACTATAAGTCTAAAATTTTCAATTTCTCACCGGTTTGGTCCCGGTTTAGCTTCGGTTTGACCCACTGACCCTTAACCCAGTACCCCGACCGGTTCAATGACCGGTCCGAGTTTTAATACCTTGGTTATCCTTTATATTTTGGGGCAATTACAATGAAATCTCATGTAAGAGAAAAAATGAAGAAATGGTCCCTGAAGTTGTCAGTGTAAGCTCCTCGACTTGTCATTAACAACTTCAGGGACCATTTTTTCATTTTTTTTTTTTTGAGTGGGACTTCATTGTAATTATCCCTTATATTTTTTCTCCCTCGCGTGGTGATTGCCTAGTGTTTTGTGCATTATAAGGGGAGAGAGCATCGCTTCCCGTGTCCACCATTTTGAAGCCCACGTCCCAATACCCATTATCCTTCGAAGCCACAAAAGCCACCAAGACGGGACCAGTGTCGGAATCTATGTCCACTACAATTTTTGTTTACTACGATACTTTTCCCAAGCTTTTGCCCAAAAGAAGTCATATATAGCCCAAAACCACACATAAAGGCAAAGAAACGACCTCCACACACGAAGCTAAAGTTGATCTTGCCATGCTGTGTGCAACCCATTTTGGTGATCCTTACACTTTAGGAGGATACGTCTCTAACTATCGGTTAAGAATACCGTATGGATTATACAAAAAATAAATAAAAGTTGATCTTGCCCATGTTTCCCACAATACCCATTAATCTCTGTCTTATAACGACTTGTGCATTATTAACTATTCCTATAAAGCCTCCTACATATTCTCATTCGGCCTCTGCATTAAAATATATACTCAGTGTAGGACCTGTAACTGGACACCACTTAACCTATACTAGTAGAAATGTAGTATCGGATTCAAATTAATGCTGGTAGACAAACGACATGTGTGGGGCTCCCGTTCTAGGGCCCCTAGTCGTCGGCCATAAATGCAATGCATGCGGTATAGTATTAATGGCTGGCTAAAGTGAAAAAGGATGCATGTGTTATCTCAGTTCGGAGTTTAACAATGGCTAGATTCCCATTTATCCCTTCTATTTCAATGTTCATAGCCTAGTTTTGTGAGTCCTACATCCTCCACCAGATTTAAAACTCTTGACCTCGCTATTATTATCTTATAGGTCTGGATATGTTGATTAGAAAACTAGTACTAGTACTAATTAAACTGTCAGTTTTTTTTTTTTTTGGGAAAAAGGAAACCCACTCAAACTCCATTAATTCATGTTCATATTCCACAGTAAGAACAAGTCCACGCCAGCAATCTGCCACGTTTCACTCTCTAGGGAAGAAAAGGACTATAATGACAAACAAATTGAATGAGGAAAAAGCTCTCACACACGCTCCTTTTAAAAAGCTTATGTCCCATACATAGCTTTAGCTGCAGGAGAAAAAGAAAAAGAGCCTTCTTACTCATTGATGCAAAACTTACCCAAATGAATAACAGCATATTGGTGTGTATGTCTTTTGGCCAAGAGTCCATTTATTCTGCATAGCCCTCGCCACTTCTACCTGGCATTTTCACATAGTGCTCAACATGGGTATTCAATTCAACCTCCTGTTCTTGTCACTCTCACTCTCATCTTTCCATGTAAGAGCCAGCCACTATCTGCATTTAATCTTTTTGCAATGTCTCTAGCGAACATCATATGCTGCATTAACCTTTTCCTTTTTGTTTCTGTGAATTTGCTCTGTCTGGAGTGTAATGTTTTCTTTATAAATGCAGGTTTGTCAGGGAATCAACAGCGAGGCATTTTCACAAACAACTTCCATACAAACAAATCCTTTCACTCCCAGATCCTCACTGGTTCGTTACTGGAAAACCCATGTCTCCAGCAACCTCTCAATCCCGCAATTCCTGCTTGCAAGAGCCTCCCCTCTCTCCACTCAGGACTACGCCTTCTTCAAAAAGCTCGTCTCCCAAAAAACCCTCTCTTCACGCTACGATTCGCTTTGCTCCTTAGCCAATTTGTACTGCTCATTCGACTCATCACCACAATTTTCCGATGCAACCAATCGCACCAGCAATAACGACGCCAACTTCGCCCTCTACTCCAACAAACAATTTGTTAACTACGGATCGTCTCAAGTCGGCGGAATCAAATCGTTCAAGAACTACTCAAGCGGATTGAACAACATCAATGATTCGTTCAAAAAATACAACCCAGCCTCGACCAGCCAAAACGAGCGGTTCACGAACTACGCAGAAAACGGCAATGTAGCAAATACCAACTTCATCAGTTACGGGTTCGGAGCCACCTCCGGCTCCGGCAGCTTCAACAGCT
Organism: Inga oerstediana; assembly: GCA_963210345.1. Taxonomy (NCBI): domain Eukaryota; kingdom Viridiplantae; phylum Streptophyta; class Magnoliopsida; order Fabales; family Fabaceae; genus Inga; species Inga oerstediana. Next base: position 5,363,259 of record OY723410.1, read on the forward strand.
ACGACCGGCTTGTCAACGTTCCCGATCTCCGATTCACTTCCTATGACGACGGGGCCAACAACCGCCAGCTGTCATTCTCTAGCTATGGCAATGAGACCAACTCTGGCACCCAATCGTTCGCGAGTTACGGCAAGAAAGGTCAAGCTGGACCCAGGGATTTCACTAGCTACGCGGTTAGGGCCAATATACTGCAATCCGACTTCACGGGTTATGGCGAGTCGGGCAAAAGAGCCAACGACACCTTTAAATCCTACGCTTCTTCGGGTAACAACCCGAAATCCGGTTTCCAATTCTACGGCACCGGGTCTGTGTCCGGATCCCAAACATTCACGAATTATCGGAACGGGGCAAATGTGGGCCAGGATTCCTTCCGGAGTTATGCTGCAAAATCAAGCTCGAGCTCAGCGAGTTTCGAGAACTACGGGCAATCGTTCAACGTCGGCAACGATACCTTCAAGGAATACGGCAAGGGAGCCGTGGGTCGGACCACGATCGGGTTCAAGACATACGGGTTGGGTCGGACGTTCAAAGATTACGCCAAGCAGGGCGTATCATTTTCGGGGTATCGTAACTTCAGCAGCGGGTCCAGTGGCACATTCGTAAATAAATGGGTGGAGCCGGGCAAATTTTTCAGGGAGTCGATGATTAAGGAAGGAAACGTCATGGTGATGCCCGACATAAGAGACAAGATGCCCGCAAGGTCGTTTTTGCCCGAGGCTCTTTCATCAAAATTACCATTCTTGTCGACGGCGCTGCGCGAGATCAAGGAAGTGTTTCACGCGCGAGACGGGTCGGCAACGGAGCGCGTGATCGTGCAGGCTTTAGAAGAGTGCGAGAAGGCGCCGAGCCTAGGCGAGACGAAACGGTGCGTAGGCTCAGGGGAAGCCATGATCCGGTTCGCGGTGTCCGTACTGGGACCCAGGGTGGCGATGAGGAGCACCGAGAATGTGAACGGGTCAAGGACGAGGGTGATGATCGGAAAAGTCAGAGGGATTAACGGCGGAAGAGTGACGAAGTCAGTTTCTTGCCATCAAAGTTTGTACCCGTACCTAGTGTATTATTGTCACTCAGTGCCTAAAGTAAAGGTGTATGAAGCCGATATCCTGGACGCGGACACAAGGGTAAGGATCAATCGTGGGGTTGCCCTATGTCATCTGGACACGTCATCGTGGGGCCCAACTCATGGGGCCTTCCTGGCGCTGGGGTCCGCTCCTGGGAAAATCGAAGTGTGCCACTGGATCTTCGAGAACGACGTGACGTGGACCACCGCCGATTGAGAATGAAAGGTTCCTTTCCTTGTTATTGTTCTTAATGTCTGTTTGAAAGTGTATTATTTTTAAGCTGGGTAGGTACTGGGTTTGTTGTTAGGTTGTTTAATCCTTAAAGAACGTGAATGTTTGTTTCCATTGTTACGAGAGGGGAGTGACACGGAGACAGTATGGTTTGGTCAGTGATGAAACTGAGGTCAAAGTGCGCATGTTTTTGTGGGATTTTAAAGTGTAAAGAGAGGGAACAGAGGGTGCAGCTTTCGGTTGCCAACCAGGAAATGGAGCATGAAAGGTGTTTATCGATGGCGTATGATAGGGTTGCAGAGAGTGTAGTGGAGTGGGGGATATATTGAACTCAAAGGTCGTGTGACAGAAGCAACAATGGCCCACCTCTGTTCCCTCTATAACTCAGATAATCACTCCCTTTTATTTATATATATCGGATGGATGGCCCATCCTTTTGTGAGCTTTCTGTGCATATGACCCGGTTTGATCAATCAAATAAGTAAATGGTTGATGATACTGAAAAAAGCCCTTAATCTCTACACCTGAGCGCTCAACTGGGCAGAAAAATAATATTCCTTTATTGACTCAAAACAGAATATTACATCCACACACACACTAATGCTTGAATCCTTATACAGTATTTATAATGTCCTAATATCTATCTCCCTGATGAAACGACGCCGTATTGAGAGGTACAACATATTCCATCAACTAATTAGATATTTAAAAAAATAACCACAATAAAACTAAACTACTCCCTCCGGTCTTAATTATAAGACATATTTAACTAACTTTGATGAAATTAAGGATAGCAGTTAAATTAGTTATCCATATTTATTTTCCAAATATACCCTTACCTCAAATTTAAAATTACATCACGTTTTTAAGTTGGTCGAAATAGCATCTAGACATTGCTTCTCTATTTTTTCTCGTACATTGCTTCTCTGGTTTTTCTCGTGCGTCTCCGACTTCACAGACTAATTCTTCGAGCTCTCCCGGTGTCGGCGACCTCCCTCTACAACTTTCGATCCACTCTTGGAGGTTGGAAGTCAGAATCTCAAAATGTATGTTTCTAATTAGAACTTTGTCCTGTAATTAGGATCAAGATCAACTCCCAAATATTATCCTATAATTAGGACCGGAGGGAGTAATTTCTTACAGATACAACTATCTAATTCCGAGATGTTTGTTTTATTTGGTTGATGAGTGGGTAAAGTGACTTTTGCACGTATTGCGATTTCTACACTGCTTTTAATAATAATAATGGCCGGAAGAGAGGCGAGGGACTTGCAGGATGAAAATGTCGCCGCTGCTTGAAACTTCATAACGTGGATCTCTCCCCTTAGCTTCCACGCTTATTATTACTATTATTATTATTCCTTCTTGTCATAATTATAAGATAAAGTTAATTTTTTAGGAGAAATTAAATAAGCGAATTAAATCACTTTAGAGTATTTATATTTTTAGTATCTTTAGATTATATATTAGTTTATTAGTCAAATTAATTAGTTTGAAGAAAAAAAATAAAAATAAAAATATTCTAAAGTGATTTAATTGATTTTCTTAATTTTTTTAAAAAAATTAACTTTATCTTATAATTAAAATCAAAAAAATTACTACGCATTCACGCGCGACAAAGGCATCTTCAAAGTTGTGTCCTCATGCCTGGATGCTGATAATGAACGCAACCAGTGCAGAAACAGACAAAGGAGAGGATTGTTCGACAATAATATTATGGGTTGCCGTCGAGGACAAGCGATTGGTTGTTTTCGAAATTGAGTGATACAGTACGAATAGTGAAAACCAGATTAATGATATCTACAGTGGGATGGAATCATTACTTTTCTGTCTCCACACAGTGGGGGTTGGCTGTCGCAACTCAATTAATCACATCCCGGTTTCATAGTACTCTCTACGGTCCTGTATATGACTTTTTTTGCAAGAAATAGCTCGATCCCATTTAAAATACTATTTAACTAATTTATTAAATTGAAGAATATAAATAGATTACTTAAATAGAACATGTGTGACTTGACACTGAAAATATCTCTATAAAATGCTAAGCTCTACATCTGTTTATATGTTAGGTTAATTAGTGTAAGAAAAAGATATAAATGTAACAGAGTATAGATTAAAGTCTTATTTAAGACATAAATCAACCTCCTAACCATCTTCAAATATTAAACAGAGGAGTACATAAAATCTGTAGCAGCATTGTTTTTCACTTTTACCTACATTAATTATGAGCTAGCCTCACTACATTAGTCACTCGCTTGCTATCTGAGGATATTTTTTTTATAAAGAAAATAAGTTAATTTTTAAATATTTATGGTACTGAGACTATTTGCATCCTCTAACGAGGACATGGGAGAAATAGTGTTGAGCGGAGGAGCCAGGAGAGAGATAGGGTGCGGAAAAGTTGGGAACCAGTTTTGGTGTGGATCGGCACGGGTCATTCCATTATTTAGATTTGTTTTTTGGGTTAATATAACTTTTGGTCCCTGAAGTTTGATCTAATTTTAGTTTTGGTCCCTTAAGTTTGAAATCGGTGGTTTTGGTCCTTGAGGTTTCACCCAATTTTGGTTTTGGTCCCTGAAGTTTGAAATCTGTGGTTTTGGTCCCTGAAGTTTCACCTGATTTTGGTTTTGGTCCCTCAAGTTTGAAAAGGACTTGGTTTTTTTTCTGGGTCGGATCGGGTTTTTTAATTGGGTCGCCAAGTCCTTTTCAAACTTGAGGGACCAAAACCAAAATCGGGTGAAACTTCAGGGACTAAAACCACTGATTTCAAACTTCAGGGACCAAAACCAAAATCGGGTGAAACTTCAGGGACCAAAACCACAGATTTCAAACTTGAGGGACAAAAACCAAAATTGGATCAAACTTCAAGGACCAAAAATTATATTAACCCTTGTTTTTTTGTAAGTTGATGATTTTTTAATAAAAAAAGTAATTTAAAAAAATTAGTTAAAAAATTATTTTTATTTTGGATTTTATATTATTAAAATAATTATTTTTTAAAAAATATAAAATTTGAACGGTCTAAATAAGATGAGGACATGATGCCTATCCTAAAACTGATCCCAAAAAGTTGTGGCAGGAAACAAGACACAGCAGAATCTCTTTGACTGGGCACGTGTTACGTTTTGACGAATTCCCGCGGGTGAGGTGAGGTTTGGGAGAAAGCCCAGCATGGACATTGGGCCACTACAGACATCGTCACACAGGCCCAGATTGATTCTACTATTTCTATTTACAATTCTGAAATAGTACTTCCTCCTATTCTTAAGACATATTAATTTAATTTTATTAGATTAAAAAGATTAATTAAATTAATTAATGTGACATGTATATTCTAAAACACCCTATTCATCTTCCTCAATTTCTTCTTTGATTATTGTTGAGGGAATATCAATAGAAGCAAATTAAAAAAATATTGACAAATATAAAAAATATTTGATATTTTTTATTAAGATCAACTTCTTAAATATATCCTATATTAAGAACAAGAGGGAGTAGTAAATTTAGACCGGTGTTTGACTGATTTTAAGTTTGAATGTGTGTATATATAAATAGTATATATTCAAAAGTTGAATCAATTCAAAAGAATAAAAAGGGTGGGAGATAAAAATAAACGATAATGGCGTGAGGAAGGGGGTATAAGCATAAACAGCGCCGTTTACGTGGAGGAGATCACATGTTGAGCTGAGTGGCGTTGTGGGGACGTGAAAAAAGAATATAGAAATAGAATAGAATATTTGTGTATTTCCAAAAGTATGGGCCCGTATTTTGTTTGTTTGTTTGTTTGTTGAACCCTGAGATTGAGAGTTTGCAAACCATTGCGTCACGAGCCATGACGCTGATATTGGGTTGGGTTGACTCGGATCTGGCTGCGGTCCGCTGTCAGTCCTTTTCTCCTAGACTACACCGTTTTGGTGTAGTTTATGGGTAAAGAGGTGAGATTTTTTTTTAAAAAAAAAATAGAATATCGTGTTTTAAAATATTTTTTTGAAAATATCTAGTATCTTAAAATATTTTTTAAGTAACATGTAATATCCTAAAATAATTTTTAGTACTTTAACCCTTTAAAATATGTTTTCAGTTATACCCAGTGTATTAGCAGATTGATTACAATTTAATCCTTAATGTATTTTTTCAGTTCCAAAAATCACTTTAAAATATTTTTTTGGTATTTTTAACCTCTTTAATGTATTTTTTCAGTTCTAAAAATAACTTTAAAATATTTTTTTGGTGTTTTTAACCCTTTAAAATATTTTTTTGGTGCTTTTAACTCTTTAAAATGCATTAAGAATTAAATTGCAATCAATCTATTAACACACTCGGTACAACTGAAAACATATTTTAAGGGATTAAAGTACTAAAAATTATTTTAGGATACTACATGTTACTTAAAAAATATTTTAAAATACTAGACACTTTCAAAAAAATATTTTAAAATACTATATTCTATTTTTTTTAAAAAAAAAAAAAACCCCACCCCTTTACTCCTAAACTACACTAAAACGGTGTAGTTTAGAAGAAAAGGACTGACAGCGGACCGCTAGACAGCGGACCGTAGTCAGATCCGGTTGACTCGACCCTTGAGCCGTGAACCATCAACCTTCCATAATAAGGCATCCTATTTATTTATTCATTCATTCATTTCTTTTTTGGGAAGTTATATTCCTTCTCCTATTTGGCATATCCATTTCTCAAATTCTAAAGCAACACGTACGTACTTTAAGCTCATAAATAATCAGAATATCCTTTTTTTATTATTAAATCAAGGTTTCCCCCTCTAATCAGAGTAGGATTTTAAACAGAGGGTCTTCTTCCTAAAAATTATGCAAACGTGTTTTATTAGAAATAGAGCAAGCTTTTATAGCCTAATATTTCTAGAAATGTGATCATATATAATTAAACTGCTCGTTGAATTTTTTTTTTTTCCAAAAAAAAAAATATTCACCAACAGAGGGGACGTCGCTACATCTATCAGCAAAATAGTGTTTAAGTTGTATACTAATTCACATATAAAAAACACGTGACTCTCTTGCGTGGAAGAGGCTGATTTGTGGAGGCACAAGACTCTCCACATCTTCACATATGGGGAAAAAGTTAGCGTGCATGTGTTTGCTTGCAAGATGCAGCCCATACACGCTAGATGCTTGCCTTTAATTTGTTTTAGAAATCAATAATGACAATAATAATAAGAACAACAATAATAATGATATGGAAAGTGGGAAAAGTAAGATGCTAACCTTCAAAATTGTAACCAACTTTGCTTCTAAATGAAACTACCATTTAGAACACAGTATTGTCTCTTTGGATTACAGGAAATTTTGGGGTCTGTATTTATCCAAACGGAGAGACTAGTATTTTATTTTACTTTGGCATAAAATAAGCCTCCATAAAAAAAAAAAAATGTATTTTAAGGTTTATTTTAAAAAAAAGATAAAAAATATCACTTGAATTTTAAAATCTTAAATAAATAATTTTTTATCAGAATAAGTTGTTAATTACTATGTTATTATAGTTAATATATGTATTTTTATCCGGGAAAAAATTAATTTTAGATTTTGAGGTTTAAATAGTATTTTTTTATGTTTTTTTAAAAATTTTATTCCCAGCAACGGGGGCACGTGGCAAGCCAGTAGAGCAGCGCAACTACAGATTGATTTTTATATATTAGTCAAGCCCAAAAGGACGACGAGGAAGTCAATGGTGATATGTGTGCGTGCGTGGGTATAGAGGAATATGGAGGAAGAGGACGAGAGGAAGCATGACAAGTGGGTGAAGCTTGAAAGCTCAAGTTTATGCGCAGGCAATTCCATGTGCCCACAAGAGACCGTGGCATGTAGGCGGAGAGAAAGAGGAAGAAGCTGAACAAGCATCTCAACTTCGAAACTCAACTTCGTTCTTTCTGTTCTAAACCATATTACGCGGAAAAAGGTTGAAGTAGAAGAAGAAGGAAGAAGATGAAGGAGGGGGGCGAGAGGTTTGTGAGGGCGGATCAGATTGATCTGAAGAGCATAGACGAACAGCTAGAGAGACACATGAACAAGGCTTTGACTATGGAGAAGAACAAGAGGAAAGAGGAAGATGATGTTTTTGCTACTACTAATATTGTTATCAGCCCCAGGGCCATCAAACCTAAGGGCGGGCCCACCACCACCTTCAGGAAGCAAAGGCAGGATTGGGAGATTGACCCTTCCAAACTCATCATCAAGTCAGTTATTGCTCGTGGCTCTTTCGGCACCGTCCACCGCGGTGTCTACGATGGCCAAGACGTCGCCGGTCAGTCCCACCTCCACTTTACGCCTTCTTCCTCTTCCTTTTTTGCCCTGATTTTTGAGTCCATGTTTCTCGTGATTTCCGCCTGTTCATTGCAACATCTGCTTTCCTTAAATATCAAACTCCTTTTTTTGACCTACAGTTGCAATTTCAGTTTATTCTGAATCGGTTAGCAAAATTACCATTTCGTTTTTCTGATGGGCGTCGGAGATTCGTTATTTTTTGGTTCCGCTTCATCTTCCTCGTAACGGCGGAGAAATAAATTTTAATTAGGGAAGAGTTGACTTTTACTATAATTTGGTGATGGGATGTTTTGGATTCGTTCTTATGAAATCCGTGAGTTCTACACGGACTAGGGTTGAGATTGTGGAAACAACAACTGGATGATGTTTTGCATCTGAAACATCATGTGAAGCTGTGAAACTAGTTGGTACTGTGATACAAGCGCGAGTGGACCTTGTAGGTAATAGATATTAGCTCGCAGGTGTGTGGCAAGTTCTTTGGATAAAGTTGAACTTTCTGGATAATATTGAATTTCAAAAAGAGTATACAAGTAAAAGGACTTATTGAATAAATGACCTAAAGTCTCGCATGAGAACTTGTTCAACTGTTGAATCTCTGTGGTAACTTTGGCTCTCTGGACGTACCCAGAAATCACCAGTTGGTGGTCTTGGTCTGTTGGTCTTGTTGATATAATAAAACAGCGTGTTCAACCAGAAACAACTACGTCTAGGTGTCTATATTGACTTTCCTTTTTAATCCAAGACACAACTCAATAATTTGGATATTATAATAAGATATTATTTGCTTGGTTACTGTTCTAATTAAATCGGTGGTTTACCTCACTGCATATAACTGATAACAACCATTTTGATTGCTTATTTTATGCCCAGTTAAATTGCTGGACTGGGGTGAAGAAGGCCAAAGGACAGAAGCTGAAATTGCTTCACTTAGGGCGGCCTTTATACAGGAAGTTGCTGTTTGGCATAAACTTGATCATCGCAATGTCACTAAGGTCAGTTATAATCTTATGAAATTCAAATTTTTTTACTCTGTTTCGTTGTTGTTATTGGTCATGCATGTGGGCATTGATGTAGCAAGGAGGGCTATTCATTCTGCCTCTATGTCTTGGTAACCTAGCATACCAGAAATATGGTTTTCCTGGATTTCCTTAGAGTGAGTTGCTTCCTCTTCTCTCCTCGTAAATTCAACATTTAACTTGAAATCAACATTGTCTTTTAGAATCTTTTTTGCTTGCAATTAAGGAACGAAATTCATTTTGCCATTGAATGCCATCATTACCTTACTTCAATCTTCAATCAATAGCTTGAGAGCGTGAGGTTTGTGGAGTGCCTGCTGTTGTGGTATTCTATATGGTGCAATGCATTTTATAGAAGAATCTCATCATTCTGAGAGGAATGATGTAAAACTGGTTCTTACTGTCTTCATTTATAATCTGACTGTCTAATATAGGGTATGGAAAAAAATTAGTACAAGTTCAAAGGCATGGGTTCATATGGTATGAGACTTGAAGTTAAAACATATCAATTTGAGGCTGCCTGTAGAGAAGTCCCGTAGAAGTATTATTGCACAAGCTTGCATGTTTAGTTTCATCCAGTATAACAATAACAACATGGATAAGTTTTTTGAAAAAGATGAAATGTCTACAAACATCTCTTCTCCTTAATGAACTCCCACCTTTCTGACAGCAAGAAAAGATGTCTTGCACCTTCATTACATTAAAGTCCATTGATCAGTAGATTTCTTGTTCTTTGTTCAACACTTTTCTAGGACAAAGGAATGCCTGCAGATATTGAGGAGGCCACTATAATGCCCCTTTCCCCACTTTCTTATCATAAGATTTTCACTTGTACTCCGAGTAGTATAGGTTGCAGTTTTTTGAAGGGCCATTATGATGTTGTCTATTTTATCATTAGTTTCTTACTCAAATTTCTCCTTTCATTTTAGTTTATAGGAGCAACAATGGGGTCATCAGAACTACAGGTACAAACTGAGAATGGGCTAATCAGCATGCCAAGCAATATCTGCTGCGTTGTTGTGGAGTATCTTCCCGGGGGTGCACTGAAATCATACCTAATAAAAAACCATAGAAGGAAGTTAGCTTTTAAGGTGGTCATCCAGCTTGCACTAGATCTTGCAAGAGGGTATTTTCCTTTGCAATATTATCATTATTCTTAATTTTTTTGGGACAATTTTGGTTCAGCAGCTTGATAACAAGAACTGTCTTACAATATTCTTACATAACACCATGGAAATAAAATTCACTTGATTGTGCAGGATGAGTTATCTTCACTCTCAAAAGATTGTCCATAGAGATGTAAAGACAGAGAACATGTTATTGGATAAGTCACGTACACTTAAAATTGCCGACTTTGGGGTTGCACGTGTTGAGGCTTCAAATCCTAATGACATGACAGGGGAGACTGGCACACTTGGTTACATGGCTCCAGAGGTGTGTAGCTTATAGAAACTTATGAGGATATTTTTTTTTTTCAAGTTTGATAAAAGAGAGAGCTTGTGTAGTTGACTATTCACATATTTGTCAAATGTGGCGGTGTCATCCAGGTGTTAAATGGCAAGCCCTATAACAGGAAGTGTGATGTGTACAGTTTTGGTATCTGTTTATGGGAGATATATTGTTGTGACATGCCATACCCTGACCTAAGTTTTTCAGAGGTCACCACAGCTGTTGTTCGTCAGGTAAACTATCTTTTATGTTCAAATTGATTATCTCTCGAGCAATTTGCGATTGTTGATGTAATTTGAAAATGTTATTTTTTGTTTGGGAATCATAGAATCTGAGACCAGAGATACCAAGGTGTTGCCCAAGTTCTCTAGCAAATGTAATGAAGAGATGCTGGGATGTCAATCCTGGAAAGCGACCCGAGATGGATGAGGTTGTTTCCTTGCTAGAAGCCATTGACACATCAAAAGGTGGAGGCATGATCCCCCTTGATCAACAGCAAGGTTGTCTCTGTTTCCGCAAGTTCAAAGGACCTTGATCCATTGTTTTTCAACAAACGATTGGTTGGGTATAGTGGATTTTCATGTCCTTAGAATCAATATGTGTATCTATGATGAGAAAATGAAAAATGGATTCCATGTTTGAGGGAAGAATACACAGTAGCCGGTATAGGTAGCATGGGGTACACCCTTTTTTTCTTAGATTCTTACCCATTTTCATTCTTGGTTTGGTTTTATAGAATGTGACTATGTGAGTATTATATTAGGTTGAGACTTTCCTTGTAACTTGTATGCATGACCTTTATCATATTGTCATGCCATACTCATGATTGAGGTGATTACATTTAGCAGTGTGATCACTTTTGTACACTTGAAAACTCTGTAATAGAGAGAGCCATTGTGCAGTGTAAAGAGAAAAGCCTGTTGTAATTTGATCTGAACTATATTGTCAAACAGAATTGTTATGCTTCTTTGTGATAAGATCTTGTATGAATACACGAAGGATAGCCCAAAGAAAGATCAAAATCTCAATGGTGTGAAACAATGTTTTGTGGACTTGCTTCCATAAGTCGTTCTGAGCACCACAACAGTGATTAGACGTTGTTCATAGAGACTTCTGAGTTGTTATCGTTTCCCCAGTCGGTTGTTCTGTAGTAAATGCCATAGAGGATGAGCTGCACCAATCCAGAAAGTGCTCCCAAACCATTTGGAATCTGATAATATTGAACAATGAAAAAGACATCAATTACAAAGGTGAAACTTGGAAAAAAAACATTCATTAATCCCTGAAACACTGAAATGTTAGATTGAAACAGGCACATTACCACAAGGTTGATGTCGAATCTGAAGAGGGCATAAATCACCCAGACGAGTCCATTTGCAAAGTTAGCAAGCGAAATCAAGAAAGGCATGTACTTCACACTCTTTGTTTTAACCACTAAACGCTGCTCATATCAAACAAAACATAAGGTTAGAAGAATACAAGAAGACAGATTTCATAATCATATGACAATACCATTAAAAAGACGTACCATAATTGTCAAGGGTGAAAAGTACATAAGGATATTGAATATGATACAAATAATTCCAACAATCATGGCTCGTTGCTTGAGGGTGTGAGCGAAGTGCAGGACACAAAACACCAACACCACACAGTATATAGCTTCGATCAAAAGCACAAAGAGGATCTTCCTCTGAAATGGGATCGTCAGAAAGGGGGGGAAAACCAAAAACAAGCGTGATTAGATCAAGTGTTATGGTTTTAGAGTATATTTATTTTTAAAACACGAGAAACCAAAAAAACATGAAATCTCACACGTTTGTTCCGGTTGGAATAAATGAAGAAGATGGCAACATAGGCTATCTCAATGACGAAACCTATGGCATTGGTAGTGACGACAAGGACGTTGTGTTTTGTCACAAGTGGAGTTCCATAGAAAACCCACATTACACAATTCACTATTGTGGCCAAATAAATATCAGGCTTGAACTGTTGAACCGACTTCACCTTGTATATTTTCACAAACGTTGGCCTGCATTTCACATGTTCATAACAATTATGTCATGTCCACATTAAAGTTTTGAGCAAGTTAATGATTAGTGAAAGAGAGTCAAGATAGGGACATTACACTGGAGACAAGAATAAGCAAAAAGAGATGATGTTTCCTGCAAATTAATAAAATAAAAATCTTTGATTAATAATTCACTTTTCATTTAAAAGTTTATCAGATAAAAAAAACAGGGGAAAGCTCTGTTTTTGTGAGTGAAGAAGCTTTTTGGTGGACTGACCGATTATTCCAACGATGGTTCTGACGAGGTCAGTGTTAACCATGGTGACAGAGTTGGAAGAAGAAACCTAAAGTTGACAAGGAAAAAAAATAATGACAATGGTGAACGTAAAGATAACAGAATAGTTAAGATCAGGTTTTAAATAAAATGGATAAAAATATGAACTATTTTAGGAGTTTGTGACTTTGTGTTGCTTGGTTACCAACTTGGCAAGCAGTTTGTGCAACCTCTTTCCACGGACTTTACTGGCTGTGCTTCAAATTCAACCCACAAAAATAGAATCGCTATTTTTTAAAAAAAGAAAAATTATGATTATCTTTATGATCCAATTTTATCGATATAGCTTAGTTCCTTTCACAGGCTTAATTTGATCTCCTTTGAATGCAATGTGGAAAAATAAGATGTAGTCTTTGCCAGTCTTTTTGAAAGGGTACGCTTATCTTGTAGTTTCTTTTATCTAACTAAGTTCATAAAGTTGCCATTGCAATGTTAATTATGTAGAGAATATATAAGACAACATATATGTGGGCAGTAAAATCTGAATCAATTCTCATGGCACAAATAAATAGGTTTAATGTGCAACTAATACCTTAGAGCATTTCGTTGAAGTGCACTCGGCACAAAAGTATTTGTGGTGCAATTTTAATCGTAATGTATTAAAATTGGTTCAATTTTACCCCAACTAGTAAAACTCACAAATGTCGTTTCCTTTGCTTTTGCCAGTAGAACCAATGCTCTTTGGGGGGGGGGGGGGGTTGGTATTAAGGTTATTGGATCGGTGAAGGTGATAATGATGTATTGATTCTGCTTGTGAAAACAAAGTAAGTGATGTATTGGTGATTTTGTTAATTGGGAGTGGAATTATACGAATTTCAATATATTAAAAGTAAAATTGCACCATAAAATATTTTTATATACAAGATATGTCTTACCAATTATTTTAAAATGATGGATACACTTTAGTATGAATAAATCAATCATCTTAAACAAAAAGTAATATTACCTGTTCTTAAAAATATACTTTATGGAGTAAATTAAAATTTTCCAATGCAGACATGATTATGTGTAACTTTTTATATTTTTTAATTGCAAATAATCCAATATTGCATTGAAACCTGTTTGTATTAAAACGTGGTTTCCGGGGATTGGAGATTAGCATATTTTTTTAAATATTGCCGGTAACGCAACTTTGACGGCGATAAACAAAGTAGTAGTCAATAAAGAGTGCATGTACATGCATCTCATTAGATTATAAAAAAAATTATATCATTGACAAAACATGTCCAATAATCAAATCCCGAGTAGTGACGAGAAAACATGTCTATTTTTTTTTTTTTGGCCGCTTTTAATGGTGTGTTGCTTAATATATAAAAATACGGGTGTCTGTTGTCGTCACATTTTTATTCTATTTTCATAAACATTATTTCCCTTTTGGGGTCACAGATTTTTTTTTTTGATAGTAAAAAGTTTAGGTAGGTTCGGCACCAGTCCCCTACCAAGGCCAGGGCACAGCCCCAGGGCTCTTCGAGCGCTTACAAGGGACTTATGAGATCGCCTATCAATGAGGTCTCCCCATCGGTCAGAGGGTTCGAACACACTCCCTTGTGATCGGGGTGGCAAGACCTTAACCAACTGTGCCAAACCTCATTGACGGGGTCATAGATTTTGTCCACCAAACATATCCACTTTTAGATATTAAACTTAATATCTTAGCATTTAAGACCACCTTGTTGGCATTTTAAATAACAATATCGGTATTTTTCTTTGGGTTAAGATGTAAAAATAGCAAAGAAGCACTCAGCACAATTAACTATTTTTGGGTGCAAAAGTAGACATAAACAATATTTTTGGGTGTAAAAGTAGCAACGCCGTTAACTCAGGATAACTTCCGTTACTTTAATATAATTTTAGAATGGTTAAGGTACAAATTTAGCAACAAACTATTTTCTTATGAACACCCAATACAATAATTTTTCACACAAGCATTTACAAGACAAATATGAGCATTTACACAGGAGCATTTACACAGGAGCATTTACATTAATCATCGTACTTTATTTTTTTCATAAGAGCATTTATAAGACAGATAAATGGATTTCAAAGAATCCGCGGAATTAAAATATTTTGGTCTTTCATATATTTATCTTGTAAATGCCTATATTTATCTTTCTACTGACAAAACCTAACTTTTACTTGGGCAAATGGGGTGTAGCAAAATTTTGTTAACTCACTGTATTCTTTTAAATCTCTTTATTTGTCTTGTAAATTCTCTTATTAGAAAAAAAGTAAATGCTCTTATGTAAATGCTCATATTTGTCTTATAAATACTCTTAAGAAAAACAATTGCGTTAGTGCCCATAGGGAAATAATTCATTGCTAAATTTTCAACTTAACCCTTTTAGAAAATATGGGTGCCACCAATTTTCTAATAAGAGAATTTACAAGACAAAATAAAGAGATTTAAAAGAATACAGTGAGTTAACAAAATTTTATTGCACCTCATTCAGTCAAGTAAAAGTTAGGTTTTGTTAGTGGAAAGATAAATATAGGCATTTACAAGATAAATATATGAAAGACCAAAATTTTTTAATTCCCCGGATTCTTTTAAATTTCTTTATTTGTCTTATAAATGCTCTTATGAAAAAAGTAAGATCATTAATGTAAATGCTCCTGTGTAAATACCCATATTTTTCTTGTAAATGCTCGTGTGAAAAATAATTGTGTTGGGTGTTCATAAGAAAATAGTTTGTTGCTAAATTTGCACCTTAACCATTCTAAAATTATATTAAAGTAACGGAAGTTATCCTGAGTTAACGGCGTTGCTACTTTTGCACTCAAAAATATTGTTGATGTCTAGTTTTACACCAAAAAATAGTTAATTGTGCTGAATACACTTAGCGAAATAGTTCTTTACTATTTTTGCACCTTAACCCTTTTTCTTTTAATGGAAGTAATGTGTTAAGGCAATATAATTTGCTAAAAAAGAAAACAATTTTTTAGATGCAAATTCTTGGTTTTGTTCTCATTTGCAACCTCAGTTTTAAATTTACTCGTTTCGATTTTTAATATAAGACATATTTATCTAATTTAATTAGATTAAGGACGATATTTAAGTTAGTCAACATAATATGTATTTTTTAAAACACCTAAGTTAATTTTACCTAAATTGATCTTTACCCAGTTATCTTCCGATTTTTAATATAAAACATATTTACATAATTTGATTAAGTTAGTTGAGTTAGTTAATATAATATATATTTTCTAAAACTCAGTTATTTTCTTTGATTTCCTCATTCTCTTTCCTCTTTAATTATTATTGAGCAAGTATCACTATGGATAAATTATAAAAATACTAATAAATATAAAAAATATATCTTATATTTAAGATTAATATCAATTTTTTAAATACCTCTTACATTTAGGACGAGTATAATTTTTTGACTCATGAAAAAAAAAAACGATTAGTTGGGGGATGGGATTAAGATTTTAATAAACAAAAAGCAGACAGGAGTATCTGCTCCAAAGCTTGCTGTTGGGGGCACCACCACCTTGAACTAACAACACATGAAATCGCTGGTTGTTCTTTTGGCATTATAGGAATCATCATTTGTTCCTTTTTTAAAATTCTCAACTTTTTATTTTAATTTTGGTTGCTTTCTCTTCAACTGTGTCTCCCCGCCGTCAATAACATGGATGCATATCGTAACCGCACAATCTCTCATCTCAGCGTCTCTTTCTCTTTGACATCTTTTTTGGCGTTGCCGGTGAGTCACTCTCACCTTCAACACTAACAAAATCCCACCTTGCGAAGAAACTCAAATTACTTTTGTTTCTGGGTTCTGATCAGACTAATTACAATGAACGAGATTTTCATTTCTCTGTTTCTGCTCTTTCTGGGTATTGCCGCTTTGGTGTTGATCCATGTATGCGTTGTCGGGAGAGCTCTGCGCAGAGGAAATCATCATCAGGATGAGAATGAAGAACAGAGCAATGGCGATTTTGATGGGATTAGGACGAAGAGAATGTCAATTCAGGAGATGAAGGATCTCCCCTGTTTTGAGTATGAGGAACCAGAGAAGAAAGGAGGAGTTAGTAGCAGCAGAGTCACTGTGGATTGTGCAGTTTGCTTAGAAAGCTTTAAGGATGGTGATGTGTGCAGGTTCTTACCAAATTGCTCACATAGCTTCCATGTCTCCTGCATAGATTCGTGGATTCTCAAGACACCCATTTGTCCAATTTGCAGAACCTGGGTACATTCGCCAATCATTCCCAAGCTTAATGTTACCCAACAGGCTGATGCCTCACAAAATGGTGTGATTGAGATTGTATAGATCATTACTGGATTCATATCTGTGTATAATCAAACGTCCATTTCATCCATATTTGGGCTTTTCTTTTACAGAAAAAAATGGCAAGATCGTTACAAATATGGCAATACGTTCGCCTTTTCCTCCTGTCTAATCGATACATATAGTTTGTTATTTTGACCTTTTGGTTTGTGGTATTTTGATTGTTTGGAGGAAACCTGTTTCATGCGGCGCAGTATCCCAAGATATTTCCACATTTCTTAAAGACATGAAACAAGCGATGGCAGCAGAGACAAATTTTATCACCAAGAATGCTACAAACAAAAACACCTAGGAGTATAATTTTATTCATATAATATATTGTATATAAATGTTCTCGTTAATTAATACTCCCTCCATCTTTAATATAGATCCCGTTCACAGTTCATTATATACTTAATATTCTACATGTAAACGTAACCTTCAATCCTGGGTTTGCTCGTCAAGGAAAAATAACATTTTACCAAAAGATAAATCTCATTTTGGCCAAAGAAAAAAATTGATAAAACCTCATTAGTATCAAGTTTTCCAAAACCACTGAGTTCGCAATTATTTTTCAGCTCTTGTTAGCACACACTAATCCCTCTAGAATCTAAGAGTGAACCATAGATATCTGAAAAATCCATTTATATTTTAAAAAACAATTATGGTCTAAAATTTAATATTCCACTCAACCCTGATGTAAAACAACCCTAAACCGTGCAAACTTTGTTCTCGTTGTGAGCTCATCCAACTATTAAATGCGAAATATTAGTTTGAGCCTTTGGAACCATCAATGAGCAAGACAAATGACAAGAATGCAATGAAGGTGCACCTGTGAGTGAAATTAGCATACATTGCAAACAGATAAACACACGCCCCAATAAAAAAACCATGCCTGAAGAAATCACCAAAACATGAGGCAGAATAATTTGATGCGGTAGCTGGTAATTTCAAATTTTTAGGGCAAGTAAAGAAGAATTCTGTTCAAATGCAAACAGCCAACAGCTTACATGCTCATGTAAGAACAGAATAAGAAAAATGTTTTTATGTTCTGATCTAACACTCCTATCGGCCTAAGCATAGCGTTCGTGCTACTGATTTTGCAGGCAAGAACAATTCCAAGGAAAGACATGTTGAGATCAAACAATTCAGTTTACAATGCATTTGAAACACCAAGCAACCGCAAGTAGCAGATGGGTTTACTTCTTTTCATTCTCAGCATTGCTTTCCAGCTCCTTCCTCAGCTGAAGAGAAAAATCATCACTAACATCATCGTCATCCCAATCATCTTCCCACTGCTGGTTCACTTCCTTCCCTTCCTCCTCCTCATCCCATTCTGTGTGTAGAGGTCGTATTAACAATACAACACAAAAGATACAGGAAGAAACATAAAATTTCAGTAGAAGGGTAGAAGTATTTTAAATCCAATTTTAAACACCCAAAACATATGAGGTTATATATGCTTCCATTAATACCCAAACAGTTTTCAAATACTTCTACAATTTCTTTCTATCATTTATACCCTAAGGTGATGATAATTTAATGAGAGACATGATCACCACCGTAAGGAACTAAATCTATTCCGCATTATGACTCACGAAAGAATTGTCTAAAATTAGGATGCACTACGTTAGGAATGCCCACCAATATATGGAAGGAATCTTCTCATCTAATCTAATAGCTTGGAAGCAAATGCGGGCTGTCACAGTCTCACAGAAAACCTCTCCTGCTGGCTTTATGACACGCAATATTGCACTAGTAGCCACACAACATGTAAAATCCACAGTCTCACTACGTTAGGAATGCCCACCAATATATGGAAGGAATCTTCTCATCTAATCTAATAGCTTGGAAGCAAACGCGGGCTGTCACAGTCTCACAGAAAACCTCTCCTGCTGGCTTTATGACACGCAATATTGCACTAGTAGCCACACAACATGTAAAATCCCCAGATATCGATGATAAATCTCCTGAGTTTTATATGAGTATTATCCACAATAGAAGCTAATCACTAGATGTTGCTTGTAACAGTTAAGTGAAGCATCGGGCAGGATGAAATACTGAATTATAGGGATCAAATAAGGAGGAAATCGGTGGCAAATAAGCAGGACAACATTAGATCAAAAAATCAATAAATAGAGATTTCCATAAGCAGAAGACGGTCTGACTGTTTTTTTTTTCAATAAAAAAAAATTGAATCGAGAAGAGATTATCTGAGATTACCTTCATCGATTTCGAACTCCTCAAACTCATCATCGTCTTCGAAGAGATCAATCTTGACGTCTTCAGCAGGTTGCTTTGTTTCGGTCGCCATAGCTAAAGCAGAGTCTGCAGTAAAGGGCAATGCAATAAGAGAAAAAGCGAAAACCCTAGAGTTGAAAAAAATTAGAGAACAAAGCAAATCACCAAATCAAGACGAAGGATTTTCGAGAAGAATTCAATTTCCTCACAATACGGGAGAAGTCAGAAGACAGTGATTCGTGTGACGGTTCTAGACGAACCCGGAATGTTCCATTTTCGCTGCAATTATAGAGATCTTCCTTTAGTTTGTGCAGTAGAAGACGGCGTCGTTTAGACGTTAACGACCGTTAGAGGTCTTCCTTTTTTTTCTGTTAGTTTTTGGCCCATTACATTTTTTAACGCCGTTTGATTTGCAGTTAAGAAATTAAACAATAAAAATCACATTCAACTTGTATACCAAATTTAAAAAAGGACTTTTCGTTATGTCTTTATTATAAATAAATGCATACATGACTTTTGAAGTAGGAGAGTTTAATTTTTGTTTGGTAAGCATTTTACTCGTTAACTTTGTGAGCTCAAACGATTTAGTTCATGAAGCTACTTTGGTCAGAGTTATTCTTATATTATGTGTGTTTAGAAAAAAGTGTAAATACTTGACTAAGAATTGATTTAATGGTGTAAAATTTCGTTAAATATTTTTGAGTTTTAAATTCATTTCCTAAAAAAGATATTTGTGTTGGTAAGAGCAAATATGAACCTTAAAATTGAAAGTAACTAATTGCTTGAATATCAGATAATAAAATCTAAAAAATAAATAACCAAGTATTAAAAAAATGCTTAAACAAACACATTTTCAAAAGAAAGTACTGCTATAATATATCCTATCGCAATCTTAAATTTCTGAATACAGCTTGGCTTCATATTTAAAAAACCAAAATCGTAGCATTTAAATCCATAATTTTGATTTAACAGTTTCCAATATCAAATCAAAACGGAAGATTTCTAATAAATATATGTAATATATACTACCTATGCTCCTAATTATAAAATAAGGTTGATTTTTTTTTTGGAGAAATTAAGGAGACTAAATAAATTACTTAATCATATGTATCATTAGATTATATATTAATTTATTAGTTTAGCTAATTAATTTAAAAAAAATAAAAAAAATATTCTAAAATAATTTAATTAGTTTCTTTAATTTTTTTAATAAAATTAATTTTATTTTATAATTTAGTACTATAGAGTATAGACAGTATATTGTAAAAACTAAATTGAGCTAAAAGTAAACCCAACAACATGTTAACTGAATGAATCCAAGTATATGATTCATAAAACTTCATTCATCCTTGACGGGGAAAAAACAATGGAGACAATTCCATAACTTCCAGATCTGTATGAGATCAATTAGTATACTATATACACAGGAACAACATCTGTAATCTGTAACCTATAATCTGTGATCTGTACGTATTCACCAAATGTGAAGGGATCGTTGTGGCACGACCGAAGAAGTAACCCACTGAGAAGTTCTAGTGTCATTGAATTCATGAAGAAGCTTGATGAGAGAACGAGCCTTCTTAGCCGCATGAGAAGTTCCGTCGGTGAGCAGCGAGTAAAGCCACGGCATCAACGTCGGATCTTTCGCCAGAACAGACACCACTTCTTCTCCGACATGAACACACAGCGACATCAAAATTGCCACACAGTGTTCTTTCCCTGTCCTCCATGTCACCGTCTGTAACATCCCAACGATCAATGACAAACCACAAGCTTTTGACACAGCTCTCGCTCCCTCCTCGTTTTCCGCCAACGCCGCAAGAACCGCTAAACAATCTGTGGTCAGATCGGATTTTTCCGACGACGGCGAAGCTAAGATGCTAACCAGCGCCGGAACAGTATTCGCTTCAATCACTTTCTGATGATTCTGAGGAAGCAAGAGAAGCCCGAAAATGGCGACTATTGCGTTCTTTTTCCCAAATGCTGTTGTTTCTTCCTTGATTAGTTCTACCAAAGCAGGGATTGTTTCTGGGTTTCCTCCGATTGTTTTCCGGTTCACTCTCGTGGAAGAAAGGTAGAATATTATCGCAGCTGCGGTTTGACGAGCTTCTAAAGAAATTCCATTCTTGAGAACCATAAGGATTGGTTTTAATCCTTCACTTTCCATTATAGTTGTTTGTCCGTTGTTATGCTTTGCCAGTTTCAGAAGAGAAGAGATTGCGTTCTCTTGCATTGATTTATCGTCCGTGTCCAAGAGATTGAGCAACGAAGGAACTGTTCCAACTTCAATCAAACATGCTCTGTTGAAAATGTTGGATCTTGCAAGCACACGAATTTCGTAAGCTGCTTTGTTTTTCTGCTCCTCTGTTCCGAACACAAGCCTCCTGGCAGTGAACCATGAGAGAAATTGCATGGCATGTGCTGAAGCTGTACTTCCTGGGACGATGGTTCTCGTTATGTCACGACTCCGGTGACTGGGCTTGGCGGCGGAGGTGGAAACTCCGTTTTCAGCACAGAATTGCTGTATTAGCTTTCTGAGGGTTGTGTTTGGGACGAGCTCTGTGTTTGTTAGCTTCTCCCCTGTTTTTGGGCATGTCCTGTTTCCAGCTGTGAGCCATTTCTGAATGGATGATCGATCGTACGTCTGACCCGTTGATACAGTCACAGGATCGGTCATTAGTTGTAAAGAGATCGGACATCGGAAGTCATGTGGGTTTATGAAGTTAATCATCTCCGTGCTACACCTTGTCTCCGACGTGTCCGTGGCGGCGGTTTGTTGAAAATCAAGTGTTTCAAATATCACTACCCTGCAATAACATAAATACCCAACTAAACTACTCAGAAATGGAACTTCCCTCTCTTCACCTTCAGAGCCATTGAAGTTGACTTCATCTTCCAAGAATTTAACCTCTTTGTTGCAATCATTCCAATTTTTGATTCCCAAGTAGTTCAATGTTCGCTTCATGATACTCAAGTTGGGTTCAATTCCTCTCTCGAACTGATACAAAACTGAAAGGACTTGCTTGGTGGTGAGTTCATCGTGTGGGTCTAGTTCAAGCTTTACCTTTTGAGCTTGCTTGGCTACTAATTCAACTACCTCTTTCACTTCGTCACAAATCTCGATGCTTCTCAGAGGCAAAACGTCAAGAGCAGTGGCCAACGCGCGAGTCAGAACCCTGAATTGAGTGGCGACGTGTTCCGATTTCGTTAGCATCCATAGCTGAGCGCCTTCACGAGTACAATCTGAGAGTAAGAAGTGAATTTTCTGGAGACAGAGGTGAAGTTCAGAGAAGCAGAGAGAAACAGAGTCGCTTATCGGAACACCACGGTCTCGAATTTCCTCGAGGAAGAGGAGGATGATACCGAGTTGGCGAATTATTTCTCTCGAGTTTCGACGTTGGGTTGGGAAGAACTTGGATTGAAAACTGCATATAGCCTGAGAAAGAGAGATTAGAGAAGCGAGAAGGGTCGCCGGAGACACGCCTTCGCAGGGGTGAACCGCCGGGAAAGAAAGAATACGGCGGCCGGATTGATTGGATGCATTAATCATTGAAGGGAGTGAAATTACGTGAAGAGAGAAAATGAAACTCTTCAGAATATCATGCGGGATTGAACCGATCAGATAATAAAAATCCAATTGTTATAGGAAGGATGGTTTATGGAAAAAGAAAAATTCACTCAGGAGGACACGTGGCAAAGAATCTGGGATCTTGAATGGATTTTGATTCAGGACTTTTTAAAATAAATGAGCACGTGGTCGTAGTCTCGTAGAGGTTCTAGCCCCGGGATGTTGCATTGGGTGAGGCTCAAGCGTTCGGAAGTGGGCCCCAAATAACCGACTGTGGAACGTGGACAAATGAGAAGGCGACGTGTGCCTTAGGAAACAAGAACAACGGAAGCGTGTTAGAAGCCAAGTCGGTTGACACGTTGACTTGATTAGTGGCTGATAACGTCATTCTATCCTTACGCCTCCTTCTGTCGGCATTGTATGAGGACGAGGCCATAGGTTCGTTGTATGGCTTCGGATTCATTCTTAATATCTACGACAACACCATGCTTAACTTAATATCTATTTGGATTAGTAATAAAAATTACTTTACTTATATGATATATAAAAAAAGTTTTATCTAATTTGGACTGGATTGGAAACCGGTGACCCGGCTTCTAAACCGGTCCGGGTCAACTTTTATTTTTTTTTAAATCTGTTTTTTATTTTAATTTTTTTTAAAAAATTTCATACTATAAGTTTAAAATATTCTATTTCTCACCAGTTTGATTTTGGTTTAGCTCCAGTTTGACTCACTGACCTTTAATCCAGTACTGCGACCGATTCACTGACCGGTTCGGGTTTAATTATCTTGGTTTTTACAATGCTAATTCAAACATGCCTGAAATCTGTATCTATACTATAAAATAGATGAATTGAGCTCGAATTTCCCTTTATTCAAAATAGCTTTGAGGAGAAGCGTTGTAATGGCAAAACATCCGTCCAGATGAACGGGTTATTCATATACTTGATAATAATAGGATATAAAAAAAGTACCGGACATCATACGGCCCAAAGGTTATTAAAAAACAATATTAATAGCTTAAACTTTCACACTCTTAAGTTATCAAAGCCGTCCAAATTTTGATGGGTCCCAGTCAAATCACTCGTAAACACATGTTTGGTTACGGATCCTGGGTTTATGAGGGCAGGTTCGTGAAATGGCTGCTTATGGTCGAAGATAATGAAGTGGACGGGAAACCAACCACGTAATGCCTGGTATCATAAGCCTCTGTCAACTTGCATCATAATTATCATCTTTGTATCATACCAAATTTAAAAGAAAAGATCCTGCATGTCTAATCACTTTGACACTGCCTAACCTTCTTGACGGGGAAGCGTGTCCTTTGATCAGGACCCACTTCAAGAAAGTTTAAGACACGCAAATAAATAAGAACGGACGAGAGATGTTGCCTTGTGTTTTTGATTGAGACATGCATTAATTGACTAAGATTGAAGATTTTCCAACTTGATGCCAAAAACCAAGACAAGTTTGATATTTGGCCAGAGTTTTGTAGAGGGTACTACTACAGTAACATGGAAAACAGAGGAAGGAATACAGAGCATGAACAAAGAAAGAAAAACAGAGGAACTTGAGAGTTTTAGATCCAAGCAGGATTATTCAATGGCGAAACGACAGCTTTAACCTGCAAGTAATTGTTAAGACTGTAGATTCCTTTCTCTCTGCCCATCCCACTCATCTTGTAGCCGCCAAAAGGGATTGCAGCATCGAACACATCGAAGCAATTAATCCAAACCGTTCCCACTCTTAGAGCCCTCATCATTCTGTTGGCTACGTCCCCGTTCTTAGTGAAGACTCCTGCAGCTAGACCATACCTCGTCTCATTTGACCTCTTTATTACCTCATCAATGTCCCTGTCATTAAACAAAATCACACCATTAGAATACAGCCCACAAGCACATTGCATGAACTGTGACCCAAAACAACAGAAACTGTCCCTCACTCACTTGAATTTCAATATGGTTTGAACTGGTCCAAAGATTTCATCCTGTGCTATCAACATATCATCCTGATCATCAAAACGTGTCAGATTGATCTTTCAAACAACAGCAGCAACAACAACAATAATAAGCCTTATCCTACTAAGTTCATTGTGCTGGTCTTATAACAGTATGATAAAACTTTACTATAAACCTTAACATTGGAGAAGACGGTTGGCTCGATGAAGAAGCCCTTTGAACCGATTCTGGCACCTCCACATTCAAGGGTGGCATTGCTTTCTTTTCCAGATCTTATGTACCTAAGAACTTTCTCAAATTGTTCCACGTCAATCTGGGGGCCTTGTTCAACACCTTTCTTAAAGGGATCACCAACGATACGTCTCATGGCTCGTGCCTTTGCTTTCTCTAAGAACTCATCATAAATTCGCTCGTGTACAAAGGTGCGAGACCCAGCACAGCAACATTGTCCCTAGAAAACAGGATATAGTGTATCATCCATGAACATTGGAGTATTGTTTTTGGAAATTTTATAGGCCAATCCCTACGTAAGTAGTTATCGAAGAGGGATGTTTAAAAAAAAAACCTGATTGAAAAACAGAGCAAAGTGGGCAATTTCTACAGCCTTGTCAACATCGGCATCATCAAATACTATGAAAGGCGATTTCCCTCCAAGCTCCAATGTCACTGGCTTAAGGTTGCTTCTTGCAGCCAATTCTAGCACAATTTTTCCGGTCTCGGTTGATCCAGTGAATGCAAGCTGCCAAGATAGAAGTAGAAACATCCATGTCAGATGAAAGTAATACAGCTGCCAAGAACTCAATTTCTCACTGACTAAGCAGGAAATTACAGTACATACAGTTAGGTATTTGCCCTGAACCAATATATATGACTAGATTCAGACAATAAGTAAACTCACATTGTTAATTATAACAAGATGCCTGGAGATCAAATTTTGATGAGTGGTGAAGTTATTCGTTATGACCAAAATGCAATAAGCAAACAAACATTACGCAGAAAGATCCAGTAGTCCCAAGCATACATGTCAAAAAAACCTTTTGATTTTGTTATTTAATGTTCTCTGAAATACAATCCAAGCAAGTTTAAGAACCAGAGATGGCGATAATGTGGAAATAAAAAGGAGGATATCAGAGAGATTCTGTCTTTCTTTCCCCTTGATGAATTATAATAAAATCTGATATGGAGTTTCAGATCATCAAAGACCTAAAGCATCCTCAATATCAAGATTATGCCTAGTTCATTCTTGAATTGCAAAACACATGTAGTCCTGTACCATACAAGCAATGCCTAAGACATTCTGTTCTAAAGAATACCTTGTCCACATCCATATGACCTGCAAGAGGCGCACCGGCAGTCGGACCGTACCCTGAAACCACATTCAAAACACCAGGTGGAAGACCAGCCTGCAAAAATTCAAGCACATGGAAGTTAAACCCCTTTAGTAAAGCTTCAAATACCACTGAGATATAAAGCAATAAGTGACTAGGATGTACCACTCTAGTCCTTATTATCAGTCTAGTTTGTCAAACATTTTTTGTCCTAAATATTAGTCCATCCAGAGAGGCATTAACTACTATTTTCCAATTTTATCCCTATTGAATAAATGAGAGAAAATATACCAACCACACCTTTTTTAATACTCATTATTAAATAAGGGCAAATTTGAAAAAGTTCATCAATTCATGACATATTAAATGTCTCAACTTCCATTTTTTTGTTATATGAGATTTGGTGAAACTGAACTTATAATAAAAACTAGAGTGATAATTAATGTTTCAATGCCCACAAACCTACCTCGTGCAATAGTTTTGCCACATAGAGAGCAGTTAGTGGAGTTTGTTCTGCAGTCTTGAGGACTATGGTATTACCACAAGCTAAAGCTGGACCAACTTTCCAAGCAAACATAATGAGAGGAAAGTTCCAAGGTATAATTTGTCCTGCAACACCAATTGGCTCATGCAACACCTGAATGTGGTAGTTTCCATCTCCAGGGACTGTCAGGCCATGGATTTTATCTGCCCAACCTGAATCATTTGGAAGAGGAACATCCTAAGAAAATCAATACATACAAATATGTCAATGAATACGTAAAAACCAGCATGTGATAGTCCTCACTGATCCTTCCTACCAGCATAGTAATGAAATAGGCGCACAAACATTGGTAGTTCAGACTTGAATGATTGTTCAAAAGGTTTCCCATTGTTCCATGTCTCTAGAGCAGCAAGCTCATTGCTGTGCTTTTCTACCAAATCAGCAAATCGCAGCAATATCCGACTTCTTTCCTGGAAGTATCATAGAATAACAACAATCAAATGATGAGCAGATTCCCGATTTTTGTGCAAGAAAAGAAAAATGATTTCACGAAGTGCCTACATAAGCGGTCATTTTTGGCCAAGGTCCTTCATCGAAGGCCTTGCGAGCTGCTGAAACTGCACGGTTGATATCTTCAGCATCGCCTTCAGCAACATGAGCAATCACTTCTCCTGTGCGAGGATCATATGCTGGAAAAGTTTTCCCTGCAAAAGAAATTAAAAAAATGAAAAAAACAGTTCACACTCCTTGATTTTTCTTCAGTAAAAGAATCGGTGAGAGACTAACACTGTAACAACCCTTTATTAAATCCTAAAGGATGGAAAATAAATTAAAAACAAACAAACAAATCTATTGACCCAACTGGAATCAGTCTACGATAAAGAATAAATGAATAAAAAATAAAGAAAGAGAGTGGCAAAAACCTCAAGCTTTATTCAAACCAGATATAAGAATAGGCCCACCTGAAGCAGCATCGACAAATTTGCCATTAATTAGATGCTGTGTGTAACTTATCTGAACTTGGGGAGTGATTAATTCCTCAACTGCTGCTGCTGTGCTAAATCTTCTGAAGTTACTCCACCTACCACAGGTTCTTCCTGAGAGCAAAGAATTTATGTGCCCGTTTTCAGCAACGAATTCAACAATTAGATTCAGGCACAGTAACTATTACTCACAGCATTAAATATGCACATACAGATTCTTACAAATATATATATATATATATATATATATCATACGCGCGCGCGCGTACATAGATATACATACACATATACACACATAAATATAATTAAAGTCACTTTAGAGCAGCAAAAGAGCGGACTCCATGAATAGTCCACAAAAGTCAACTGCTCCAATTACTTGGGAATAAATCTGACACTGACGATATATTGTAAATTGTTAGATTCAGAGGAAACCAGGAAGTTTACCACCCTTGATGCTCAAAGGAAGAGCAAGAGGAGAACATGAATAGTGGAAAATGACAAAAGCAGAGAGTTTGCAACTTAGGAAGCATATGGCATCATCAAGATCCAGAAATGAAGAAAGGGTTTGGTCATCATTTACCTGGGGATTGAAGCAAAGGAGAAGCTAGAGAGCGAGTAAGCAGAGAGGAAAGCCTTAGAGCAGCCATGGCCGAAGTGAGAACTGAGAATCACAGAAGAACGTTCCTTGTCTTCTTCTTGTAGAGATGAGAAGCACACCAAGTGGAAGAAATGGGCGCAGGATTTTGTTGGCAACGGTTACTGGAAGCTCAACAGAGAGAAAGAACAAGAGATATTAAACAAGAGGTTGTTGTTTGTTTTGTTGCCGACTTGCCACTACACACAAGGACGGTGACTGAGGAGTGAGGATGTAAAGGAAAAAATTGCAAAGTAGAGAACAGGTAAGAATGCATAGCCACAGATCATTATCCCCGAAACGAAATTTATGGTCTGGGTTCCTAATTCCTATTCGTTTGGGATGAGCTTTCAGGAATTTGTCTTGTAGCGCACGTTTGTTGTTATCGGAAGGAATAACGAAAATTTTTCCTTACGTATTTAAAATTTGATTTTATCAATCAAATCTCTAAAATTTTATATTTATATATAATTAATTACTATATAATTTAGAGATACATAGTTTTAAATGCTACTACTGATTATTAACTCAAGAATAATAATCAAATAAAAACATAAATATGTGCATGAAATTTTAGGAACTTAACATGACTTATAACTTTAATGTATATTGGGACAGTGTTTTTTTTTTAAAAAAAAAATAAGATTAACTCCCTAAATATTTTCTAAAACACCAAAGTCTTCTTCATTAATTTTTTCATTCCCTCTCTCCTTGATTATGGTTGGAGCATCAACAAGGGTAAAGTAGGAAAACATTAATAAATATGAAAATTATATTTTATATTTAGAACCAAAATTAATTTTTCAAAAATATCTTATATCAAGGACCGGGCCGGAGGAGTATTTTTTAATCTTGCCGACTATGCTAAATTCAGATTGTTAATTGTATTCTTTCCCCCCTTACTTTTTCCTTCATTTAGTAAAAGGACTTCACACACCCATTACACTCACATAGTCAAATTCCCAACCTTTTATCCAAATCAGCATTTAAAGAGGTGTTTGATGTTAGTTAGGTTAAATTAAAGTAATTTAAAATAATCCAATAATGTGAGGAAGCCCACGGGACAACTTACGTACGAGTCTCACTCTTGTACAGGGATTAACGTTATTCATATCACCATTTTAGCAAAGGCCAATTGAGAGTGACTCGCGTTTGTATAGATGGGACCAATAGGGTGTGACTACTCTGCCTGCACTTATTTGCTCAAAATATTATAATAAAAAAGATGAATAACTTCTTCTAAGCCACTTTTAAAATGTCATTTTTAGTATTTGTTTGTGCAAGTGGAAAAAAAAAAAGCAAGTCTTTGTTCATTTAAAAAAAGCAAAAATAAGAATAGCTTTCCTAAACTACTTGCTGCGGATGATGGGCTTAGGCGCCACGGGGACAAGGGAGAATGAATGGACTTTCCTTTTTAGTTTTTTTAATTAGAGGGTATTTTTGTGATATAAACTTATTTTTATGTGGAGTAATTTCAGAATATTTTAATACTTGATGTGATACTCCCTCAATTTTATGGGGATGGAGAGAACAGTATCTATCATACGCAACTAATTGGGAAAAGAAATTAATGGATTTGGTTTGAGGAATCATGACCACCACCTCATTTGCTTCTCACTCAAGGGGGCAAATTCAGTGATCTTATCAAATTAACTTTCGAAGATAAATATAACACACACATTATTTATCTTTTATTAAACTCAATTTAGTCTGTGTTAAGAATAGTGGTGGAAAAATGATTTATTTTAAATTTGATTTATGAAAAAAGTAAGAGTCAGTTTATATAATATGATTTATGTTTGGATGAGCGGTTGTACAAGTGTTTTTACATAAATCAAAACTTATTTGGATTGATAATTGAATAAGTTCTTTTTTAAAAGTCAAAACTTGTTGTCTCTTAGTCTTTAACTTCTCGTAGGATTTTTCAGTCTTCTCATTGAATGTAGAGATAATGCTGTCCCATCCAGGCTTCGAAAATGACAACTCTCGCCGTTCTTTTTTATAAACTTGCTTAAGGCATGCGTGGATAAATATTTCAGTTGCCTCTTCATCCCATAATGCTTTGTCATCCATCTTTCTATGGAAGTTTGACATAGCATTTATTAACAAATTCACTAAATTAACAACACAAACCCTAATAGGCTTGTTACAGGATAGTGGGTGCCAAATTTGTTAATAATAAACAAGATATTAAAACTCGGACCGGGTATTGAACCGGTCGGGGTACTGGGTTAAGGGTTAGTGGGTTAGACCGAGGTCAAACCGGAGTTAAACCAGGACTAAACCGATAAGAAATTGAATATTTTAGGCTTATTAATATGAAATTCTAAGAAAAAATATTAAAAAAATCATTTTTTTAAAAAAAAGTGAACTGGTTCGGTTACAGGACCGAACCGGTTTAGGCACCGGTTCACCGGCCGGTACGATCTGGGTTCCGAAACCCTGATAATAAACAAAACGAGTGAGGCTATCAATGAAACTTTTATTGCAAGTAGTAAATAAAAAGAGCTTTGAAATCCAAATAGACCAAATCATAAACTTATAAACCAAAAATTAAGACTGCCACCGGCAATCCTAGTCGCCCTTATCCACTTGCTTGTCTCTCGATCCACTTGCCTTGACTAAAATTGTTAATTGGAAAGAGTGAGATTCAAAAGAATTCCAGTAGTAACATTTTACGTATATGATGCATAATTAAACAAAACATATAAGCATATATCTCAATGTAATAATAACAATATTCAAGGCCGGGCTCACGCCACGTCCCCTATTCAAGGCCGGGCTCACACCACTTCCCCTCATTCATTAAATGATAAATATCAAACAAGCAATGCATTACACATGATATAAGATAAAGTGTCGCTATCTTGGTTTTCTCGTTCTTATTTAGGCACAGGCCTTCTACGCTCTAGGCAAATATCAAATCCTAAAGTCATAATTAAGGACGACAAGTTATCATTTATCCCAATACTCAAATGACTTCAAAAATATTTAGATTTGGTTATCATTAAAGTTCCTTAGGTGGCTACTAGAAGCCCAAACAACTGCCTAAAGGGTTGAGAAATACTATCTTAAAGACCACCTTTTTAGTGTGCCTCGTAAAACATACCGCTTCCGACTTCCGACTTCCGACTCGATCCTAAAATATTAAATGTAAGAAAAATAGGTCATAACCTATCCAAGTATCATTTTAGACTCTTCCATAGTATTTCTTGTGGTTATATTAGTCTGTGGTGAAAATTTACCAAAATGCCTTTAAGACCCTAGCCCGACCCTGCCATACCCAGCCTGATGGCACGTTCTCCCAAAATTTTGACTAGGGCTATCCTAATATATTTTCATCCAAGGAATTCATTTCCGGGCTCAAAATCATCAAATTCAGTGTCGAATTATGAAAATACCCTTGACAACCCTAATTTAGGGTTTTAGGGGTGTTTTCGTAATTATACTTTTTCGGCCTTTTCCGAAAAAGTGACCAACTGTAACCCCACTTATTTTTGTCTACTGAATCCAATGGAACCATATATTTCATGAAAATCCAGATCTTCCCCCCGCCAGAACAGTGCTGGTCAAAACTTTGGTCAAAAATGAAAAAATTAGACTTTTGTGTTTTAGCTTCCAAAAATCATAACTAATTCTAGAAAAATCGAAATGAGGTAATCCTAAAGCCTATTGAAATATTTTTAAGTCCTATACACAGGAAAAATATGAATTAAGGCTGTCCATAACCACAAAAATACAGAATTACACAAAATCTCATACTGCTCCAGAATTGCTTACAGTTTCAACCCTAAACTTTGAAAAATTATAACTCCTAGCTCACAAATCAAAATGACATGAATTATATGTATATTTTGAAGCTTGGCATATGACATTTAAGACTAGAAAGTCTCATAATTTTTTATCACCATTTACTCATTCAAAACGTCCATACAAACTGACTGCCTACACAGGGTTTTCACTAACCAAAACTTGCAATTTTTAAACTTAAGTTTCAAATGGTCCAAAATTCACATCCAACACTACTCCCACATAATTTTCCACAAGGAAACCAATGGAAACATAAAAACAACCAAATTTCCACTCCATCTATATGTTCTGTTTTTAGCATATATTCAAAACAAAATCCAAAATTGCCAAACTTGATATTTAAGCTTCATTTCAATTCTATCTATCCAAAATACATCTCAAAGCATCATATCCATGACCACAACAACTCAAACACACTAAGACCCTAATTTTTGAAAATAGGGCAATATTCAAGAATTCCAAAACTTAACCAAATGGCCACGAAACCTATATCAAAGTATTCAACCCACTCACCTCTTTGACTTTCTCAAAGAAGTTTCTTGATTCTTCAAACTCTAGATTTCCTTGAGTGCTCAAAACACCTCCAATGGAAATCTAAAATCATATAATCGAAGCACTCAACACAAGGAACAAGATTGAAGAAGGGAGTTTTTGATTAGATGTCATTTGGAGAGTCAAAATGCTTACCTTTTGCAAGAGCTTTTCTTCTTTCTCTTTATAATATGAGACCTTTTGATCTTACTCTCTCTCTTCCTTTCTTGTGGCTTGGACGAAATGTGTACATGAAGGGGGAGGGAAATGTGTTCATTAATTTAACTCCATTCATCCTTCACCATAGGATTTAATCAAGGGACCATAATGTGACACTTGTCACAAGCCATGCTTCTATCTATACCTCCTTCATATTATGACACACTTACTCCATTAGCTTCCATTTAGATTTGAACTACTTCTCTTCTTCCTTGGTTGGCCAAAAAACATGCTGCCCCTCTTGCTCCAACCAAACCAATTGCTTCTTCCATTTACTCAAGTCAATTGGTACAAGAGTTGGTTATCTAATCTTATGACATAGGATTAGCTTTTGAGAATATCTTTTACAATTTATGAGGTAAGTGTATGAGAGGAGTTTTGTCTCGATTTGCGCAAACCTAGGTTTGGGATGTTGTCAAACACTCACATAAGTTAGGACTTATGATACAACAATTATCTCCATCATCTTTCATGTGGTGTTGACACTTGGTCTCATTGGATTTTGACACTTATCTTCTCCTCCTTCATCCCTTACTTTTTAAAATAATTAAGATAAAAAGGAAGATTAATTTAGTTCTTCAATTTTCACACAAATAGAAAATCTGGGCAAAATTTTCACCAATCTTTAAAAATTCATAACTAATTTTGTAGACATCGATTTGGAGTGATTCTAAAGGCTATGAAACCCTTATTAAGTCTTTTCAAGGAAAAATATGGAATTTTACTAGCTAGAAGCATATCATTCCCAGATTATCAATCTTTGATCGCTGCTCCAGAAACTTTTCAGATTTTCTGGACTAATTTCAAAAATTCATAATTCTTTGTACATAGCTTCAATTGATTCATATTACCTATCAAATTAAAGCTTAGGATATTTAATTTCACCCTGTAAAATTTCATACTTTTTGCTCATCATTTGGTCTTCCAAAACCACATGATAACCTTAGTGTCTCGCTGGCGATTTCACTGAAAACACTCTTCACCTTTCAATTTTTAATATTTAATTCCTTTGATTTTAAATATTCATCATTTTATTAAATATATAAAACAATCATAATATATTTTTGTGAATAAAATTTGGGTGATACAGCCACTGCCGACCATAGCTCATAACAGGACCAACAAAACATAAGGCTGAAGCTAAACGATCCAGCTACAACGACTTCCGCTGGCAATCGAGGGAGGGAAGATCGGCGACGAGAGCGGAGATGTTCAGTGTCTCTTGTTCAGCGGACGACGCCTTTCGGAGAAGAGAGAGAAAAAATAACAAAATGAGGTGGGACGACATTTATTGCATCTAACGGTAATAAAATTTCCTTAATCATTAGTTGAAAGCTGCAACTAGAAGCTTTTTCAATAAGCTACTTATTCAAGCAATATGGGTATGTTTGGTTGAGCGATTCGATTGCTTATAAGTTGCTTTTTAATAGTGATTTACGGTATACGAAGTAAGTATGTGAGAGGAGTTGTGTCTCGATTTACGTAAAAAGCAACTTATAAGTTTTTATAAGCTCAAACAAACATGCTTAATACAATCTTAAAAATGCTCACCCAAACATATGAAAAAAAATAAGTCCACTGTCAATCGGGCTTATATCCAATCAAATCGGATTTAGTGCATGTTTGTTTAAGCTTTTTGCACAGTAAATAAGCCCTTATTACGCAAGCCGAGAAAAAACTCCTCTCACATACTTACCTCGTATACTGTGAATCACGAATTATAAGCACTTATTGCCCAAAAATAAGCTATTCCAAACACACACTTATAAGGGCCCAAACCCTTGCCAAACACTCTCTTACTTACAATGCCCGCATTGAATTTAATTTTTGAGGTGAAAGACAGTTCCAATCATGGTTGTCTTTTTCTCTGGATTGCAACATTCAAATTTATTAGCCATATATATGTTGAGATCACGGGTCCAGCAATCATGCAAAATAGAAACAAGTTGGTGCTCCGACGGACCTTGCCTTTCCCATCAATCACAATCCTAACCATTCCAGAATCATCCATAATATCTTCACCATTTTTTATATTAAAAAAAGATCAATAAAAGTTCTGTAAAACGTAAAGAAACAAATCTGCATTGCAAGGAAATTAGCCACACATTTTTCGTTGCTGAAATTAAGAAATAAGAATGATAAGCCGGCACAAAAGATGGAGGATCTGTTTGAAATTCACAGGTTCTCGATTTAAGATACCAATTCACTAAACATAGTAAATACAATCTTCAAATGAATTTACCTCATTCTACACATATATACTGAGACTTGGACTAGGATAAACTATACAAAAAGAAAAGGGTTTCGTTTCTACTAGCATATTTAACTTAGATGTACAGAAAGTGTTAATGAGAGTGAGACCTTATATATATCAAACTAATCGTCGTGGTCTGTTGAGAAGTCAGGGTCAGTAGGCTTAAACAGCTTTGGCATCTTCAAGCTGCTTTCATCTGGGATTATCACTTTCCGATTATTTGCTCCTTTTCTGGTGTTTTTAGCAAATTTGGAAGCCAAAAGTGTAGTGGCAAGGCTTCCACCACCAGCAGCCTTCCCTGTGGAGCTCTCTGCCCCGGAATCAGATTCTTCACCATCCAAATCTATTAATCCGAATTGATTCTCTTTCTCCAAAAGTTCCATCGCCAACTTCTTCTTCACGTAGCGTCTCCATGCAGCTTGTATAAAAGAAGCCCCCCAAGCCCTCCACTGGTGAGAGTAATACCTAAAAGCATGCTGAATCCTCTTGCTATGCAGCCTCTTAAATTGGGTAGCAAAGAATTTCAAGTCTTCAGCTCTGAGTGCAAATGCCTCCAATTCAGTGAGGGTCTTTACGGTTCGAGTGGAGTATGGAAGGCTGCTAGAATTGGGGGCCAAAGCCCACGTCAGCAGTTCTTCCCCACAGAAATCACCTGGTCTTAGGGTTATAGAGTTGAAGAATCCAGACCTTCCACCATCTGTGGTGGAGCTCTCTACTTGTCCTCTAATGATGAAGAGCATCTCTTTTACTGGGTCTCCTTCCCTTACTAAGTATG
This sequence comes from Inga oerstediana, assembly GCA_963210345.1. Classification (NCBI taxonomy): domain Eukaryota; kingdom Viridiplantae; phylum Streptophyta; class Magnoliopsida; order Fabales; family Fabaceae; genus Inga; species Inga oerstediana. Next base: position 5,398,708 of record OY723410.1, read on the forward strand.
TGTCTTTTGTATTCAGGGAGGACACAAGGCGTTCACATATGGCATCTAGCAGCTGATCATCCATTTGACCAAAAAATGGAACCTGAACACAACAAATTAAAAGAGACACAAGTCAATTTGTGAACATTGAATTATTTGATAGGGGCCAAATTTTTGACCTGAAAAGTGAACTTGGGTATTCAATGAGACATGAATGGACAAGGATGCATGTCAGAGTTTTTCATGGAAACATCTAGGTTAGTTTTTTTGTACCCGACGAACGAGAGCAAGACAAATATGTCTCTGAATCTGACGACGAAGGTCCAAAGGTAAAGAATTCAAAATAGCTTCTTCATCTACGCCTCTAGTGGCTAGCCATTTGTATTGGACAAACCGACGTACACGTTCTTGCAGTTCTGGTGGTAGTTGACGATGCCTCATCCACTCTTCCGTATCTCTTTGTTTAATTCTCCATTCTTCAAGTCTTGCAGTAGTAGATTGCCAATAGTTCTTTACCAGGGGAAAAGAGAAGAATTAATGAACGAACACGGATAAAGCATTACAAGGAGGATTTAATAATTTAGTAATATGCACTATAAGTAGATTACTACTGAACCTATGGGGATTACCTGCACGTTGCCAATGAGAAGTGCAAAGAGAATTAGACCTGCAATGCAGATGAAACTCGCAAATAAAGATTCAGAAACGAACGCGCTGGTATTAAGATTTTGTCCATATGCACTGCACATAATCAAAGGGTTCAATAGATATTGGATAATGCAAAATCCAACAGACGAAACGTACAGACAAATACACATCATAACGGTTGTTTTTTGAGTGGAAAGACAGAATTAATAAGTTGATGCGACGAATGGAGCAGAGCATACCATAGACTCTTCAAGCCCCACCAGAGGCAATAAAAGTATCTTTCGATGAACCTAGAGTTAGCAACATCATCGGTAAAAGCGTCCGCGTAAATTCCAAACTCGAAGTGGCTGTCTTCATTCTTAGCATCACAGATTACAGTAAGGTAAGTTTGTTGATACCAAGCATCCCGTGCAGGATTGTTCAGTGAGTCACAATCAAGAAATTGAGGCGAACAAGATGGAGACTGCGTTGTGTTGGTTTCCTTCATGCAAGTTTCTCTCCAGCATTGAGACTGGCGATTAATAGCTAACAAGTAATACGCAGCCCCTAAAACCTGCACTCATTTACATACACAATTGAATTGTTTCTAAATCTAACAACTCTCTTGCTGATTTAATTTCACTATCAGATGCAATGGAGGAAAAAATATCACATACTCACATGGCTGGCCAACACGTAAAAACCAAGGTTGTATAAAGACCCTGCCAAAGCCGTCTTGGCTATAAGGCCGCTGGTTTTGATAATCCGGCGCTGAAGAGGGAAAATCTGGAAGAACCGAGGAATAAACTGGAGAAGAACCATGAGAGAAAGGGCGTGATTCGCATGAGCTGCAGATGTACCTTTGAATGCGGGAATTATGAACCAAATCACGATCTGCGTTACATAGCAAACCACTAATCCTTCTAATCTTAATTTAAATTTTAAAGGAAATGGTAAGAGCGGATTATTACCTGAGGGAGAGGAAGGCATGCGAGAAAATCAAAGCTGAAATCGGTCTTGAGATAGCGAATGGCGATGAGGTAGGGGTCAGTAATGAGATCGCCGCGGCCAAAAGAGTGGGAAGAGAAGTAGGCCGTACGGAATTTGAGAACAATGTGGAAGAGGAAGAAAATGTCGATGAGGGTGCGGAAGAAAGTGACGAAGACGCCGAGGACCAAGTCGATTTTCATGCAATTCTCTTTGCCGATGATGGGGAAATAGAAATAGAGAGGGTCGAGGAAGAGCGCGAGGAAGCTGGCGAGGAGGAAGGTGCGATTCCATTGGTCGACGAATTCGGATTTGGGATCGAGGATTTGGTACCACCAGGGAACCCTCTTTCTGAGGGAGAAAGATTTAGAGATACGGGTTCTTAGTAACAGAGACGAAGAAGAAGGAACGTATCTACTCATATTCACCTTCTTCGTCTTCTTCTTCTTCTTGTGCGGTGACGGGAAGAAAGCCTGAGAAATCAATGGTTTTGACGGAAAATCATTCGCTCACAGGGACTCAAGTGCGGGAAACGAGGAAGGAGACGCCATCTCGTTGAAACACATAAAAGCGCGCCAAAAAAAACTTCCCTCTATATATTATTTTTAATAGTAGTATTTTTTTTAAAAAAAAATGCTTATATTTTACCTATTTAAAAGCTTTTATTATTATTATTATTTATTCACAAAAATTATTTAAAAAATAAAATTTTTTAAATCAGCATTATTAAGTCCATCAAAATTTATTTGAGTGAGCTTGAATTGAAAAAATTCATATAAAATCCCCTCCAATCATTAATATAAAATCTATGTGAAAAAATTAATCGAGCTTAAATTTTAAAAAATCTAATTACTAACTATAATTCTTAATATGAGATAAGGTGTATAGTGCAAATTTCACTACCAACGTGAAAATCAGAGGTAGTATATTTTTTCATTAGAATCCAAATCTTTTTTTTTTTTCCAACCATTAGAATCCAAATCTAATATATGCATGTATGATGAAAAAAATGCAAGTGAATAGAAACGACTACCACTTTTTTCCAACAAGAAAAACTACCATACAGTGTGACAGTGAGTTATGTTTTAATTAAATAAAGAATTAACACAAAAAATATAAAAATATAGATAAATTAAATATACATTTTTTTTAATATCGAGTGAGGATATAATTTTTTTTTTCTGTAAAAAAGTGCTTGAGAAGGGCGATTGTGGCATTGTATGGTCTGCAAGTCCGACGTAGGACTAACCAGAGTTGCGATCAAACTGACTTTGGTTTTTTCCTTTATCCATTTCAGAATTATAAATTATCCAAATCTCTCTCTAACCTTCTACGTCTATTCTCGTCTGTCTCAGGCTCGCGACATCGTTTGCTGAATCAATGAACACGAACTTTTAACGAAAAGTATACGAAATTATGAACACCTAAACCGTTAAATTCTCACAAATCACCGGTTCCAAATCGAACATTCATACATACCTGAGATATCTAACTATGCCTCCTTTTACTGATTTTTTTTTTTTTGGCCCGTTCCTGTTCATACCAACTTTTCTAATTGTCCACCTCTTCCATTATTTTTTTCTGGTTCTCTTTCATGGGTCTGTTTGGTTGCTGAGAAAGTGAACAAGGTAAACATCGACCACTTTTGAGACTCCATTAACGGCTAATTTGCTTTAAATTAGCTTCTATCACAGAGAATAATTTTCTTTCCATTGGTAGTGATAAAAGGGAAATGGGTATTTCATATCTGACTTTGTTCTATTCCTTTACTGTTTTTTCAATTTCAGTGTGAAATTTCTGCACAGGCACTGGAATTCTTTGTAGCTATAGCAGTTTCATTCTTTTAAAGGTAAATGGACTCTCTTCTCTGTTTGTGTAGCTCTTCGGGTATAACGGGTTTTTACAAGTATTCGCATTTCAAGGCATTTGTTTGGGAAGCTAAAAATTTTTTCCTGCTCATGGACTAACAAAACCCCGATTGTTGCATGTACCTGAATACAATAAGGCTACTTATAGATGAAGCTAAATGGTGGTCTGTGGTGTGCTAAGCTGGACAAAGTTATGAACGGCCTCTTTTGAAAATGTAAAATAAGGAAAATGAAACAATGTAAGCATGTAATGTGTAAGTAAAACGTTTATCGATATAACCGAACAGAACTTCCTAAATATTATCTCCCGTTCTTATTATAACATCTATTTGTAGTACAAACTATATCTTATTTTAAGTACCGGAGCTAGTAGTTTTGATGAGCTGCCACATTTCCTCCCATAGTTTGTAGGGAGACAAATTTGAACAACCTTTTGTGTCCACAAGTTATCCCAAGTATTGAAATTGTTGCTGGTCTGTCATGTTAATCATGAACTTATGTAGGCGTTATTTCATGTTCTGATATACTGTGATGGTTTATTTCATAATTTATGTTTAATGTTTACAAAAATACTAGGAGGAACTGGTAAAGAGGTTAATCTCATTTATTTGGTTTCTAAACTGATAAAATGGAAATTAATAATTCTAATGGCGTATAAGGAAGGTGAAACTGCGACTTTTGGATTAGTATAGGCCTAATGTTTTGCATTTTCTTTTTTACTTGGTTGTTCTCAAGTGTAACGCTTTCCGGCTCACGAGCTTTATACGATGAGCCAGCTGGATATTGTGTGAAATGCTAATAATTGAAATAAGTTATAATGAGATTAGCTTGTTGAGTTTGGGTTAAATCTACGTGCTCAAACTTGTTTCCTTGCTTGCCTCTTGATCTCTACTACCTTGTTTCAACTTTGTGATTGTGTTTCGGCTTGTACTGACTTGTATGACCACAAGATCAAGCTAAAGTTGACCGGCCATACCTCTATTGGATCTCTGTAAGTTTGTTCCTTTCTACTAAAGAAGTAAATTTGATGTGTTTTATTTTGATTATTTAGAGATCTAAGAAACTTAAGCGGGATTTGAAATCAAATTACCGATCATTATATTTTCATCAAGAGTTTATCTATGATTTCCCACTTTTTAGCTCATTAGTGGTATAAATTTGTAGAATGTATTATCTGCAACTGTTTGATTATTACTATTAATCCCTCAGGTCCTTCATATGAGATCCATTACAATTTTTTCATTAAAATGAATATTATATTAAGGACCAGAAGTAGTACTGAGGATATAAGCCAATGTTTTGTGTTTCTTCTATGCAATTTAGAAGTGCTTCTTTTGTTTCCCCTGGTTTTGAATAGGTGAGAGTGGTTTTGTGTTAGATTTGTTCCTAACATGCTGCATTGTTGCTTAACAAGGTAGTAATATATGTATAGATGACATTATTTAGCGGTCATTCATGCATCTATCAAGATATTCTTTTATTTGTACAATCAACACTAGAGATAAACATAGTAAGAAATATTCTCAAATGATTCTCTGATCATAAGAATGGCATTTACTTTTCCTTTCCAGTCTCAGCTAGCATTCAATTTGGTTGAACATGATTTTCTAAAAGCCATAAGCCTATGAGTTAATATCTAAGTATAAACTTTGAGTTCTATCCTTGTGTTGTTATACTGAATGCTATAGTTATATAATACTATCTCTTGCCTCTTTTACAAGTTATTCATGTTCTTTTAGGCAAATTTTTCAGAGATCCTCATTTGTTGATCTGCATAATACTGTGCTCTTAAATCTCATTTACCCGAAAATTCTTTAAAGATGGTGCTCGGACCATACTTTAATCTGTTCAATGCCATTAGAGGAGTCAATTCAAGTTCTCCTCAATCTTCTAGAGCTCTACCAAGAGTTATGAATGATCCTAGAATTATGTTTGATGATGATGATCCATATGATTCCTCATCAGAAGACAGGCGAAGGATGATCATAGTAGCAAACTTTCTTCCTCTCAATGCTCAACAGGATGATTCTGGCAAGTGGCGCTTTAGCTACAATGAAGATTCCATTTTATTGCAACTAAAGGATGGTATATCTCATGATGTTGATGTTTTTTATGTTGGATCTTTGCCTGTTCATGTTGAACAAAGAAAACAAGAGCAAGTTTTTGTTGAGTTGCTAGAGGAATTCAAGTGCTTGCCCATATTTATTCCTCCACACACTCGAAAAAAGTACTATGATGGATTCTGCAAGCAATATTTATGGCCTCTAATACATTACCTGATTCCTATGAATTCAGCTTATGGCAATCACTTTGACGTGAAACTTTAGAGAGCTTATGTGTCTATTAATGGAAAATGCACAGATAAGGTCATCAAACTTGTTAATGATACAAAAGAAGATTATGTGTGGATTCATGATTATCATCTTATGGCCCTATCAATGTTTCTGCGCAGGCGGTATCATCGTTGCAAGCTAGGATTTTTCCTCCACAGTCCTTTTCCTCCTTTTAAAATTTATAAGACTCAGCCTATTGGAGTGCACATTTTGAAGGCTCTGCTTGATTCAGATTTAATAGGCTTCCAAATGAGATAGAAAAGTAGGAGAATAGAAATGATTAGGCTGAGTGAATTGTGACTCATGCCTCTGCTCTTTATATAGAATGAAATCGTAACAGAATTTATGTACAAACCAATACACACCTTACACGTGGTGATATGAGAGAATATACAGGGATATACAAAGATAGGCTATAACTGTCTACACATGCTACTACAGCTGTCTACAATATACAAATTACACTAATTAGTTATTTACACTAACATTCCCCCTCAAATGAGCGGGTGTGGGACACAGACCGAGTTTGTTCCTCAACTGAGTGAATCTTGTGTGAGTTAATGCTTTTGTCAAGCAATCTGCAATTTGATGAGATGATGGAACATATTGTATATCAAGAGTACTATACAATACTTGATCTCTAACAAAATTAATATCAATTTCTATATGCTTGCATCTAACATGTTGAACAGGATTGGCAGCAAAAGCCTTAGTACTTAAATTATCACACCAAATCACAGAAGAATTATATAAATGCAGACCAAGTTCAGTAATTAGTGAACATAACCATTGCAATTCAGCTGATTCATCTGCTACTGATCTATATTCTGATTCAGCATTAGACCTAGAAACAACCTTTTGTTTTCTAGATGACCATGAAATAAGTGTTCCTCCTAAATATACACACATTCCAGCTGTAGACTTATGATCATCAATATCAGTCACCCAATCAGCATCAATAAAAGCCATAAGTCTAAGAGAATTAAACGGTTTAATGTGTAATCTATAGTGATATGTTCCTTTGAGATATCGAAAAATCCTTTTAACTCCCTGGTAATGAATCACAGTCGGTTTGGACAAAAATTGACTCAACTTGACTAAATAAGCTATATCTAGTCAAGTTGTAGTAAGATACTGTAATGATCCTATTGCTTTTCTATACACAGTGGGATCAGCTAAGGCTTAACCATCCATTACAGAAAAATGCCGACTAGTGACCATAGGTATGGGTACTGGAGCACAGTCGAGCATATGAAATTTGTGCAACAAATATAAAATATATTTCGTTTGACTGACATAAATACTAAAGTATCACGATGAATCTCCAAGCCCAAAAAATAATAAAGAGGACATAAATCCTTAAGAGCAAATACAACATTTAGTTTGGTTATAAATTGCCGAATCACCACTGAATCATTACCAGTTATTAAAATATCATCCACGTAAATTAGAATGAATACCATAAGATGCTTAGCTCAAAGATAGAACAAGGAGATGTCACTTTTGAAATTCTGAAATCCCCATTGCAATAAAGTGTGACGCAAGCGATCAAACCAAGCTCGTGGAGCTTGTTTGAGATCGTAAATCACCTTAACTAGATTGCACACATAATTCAGCCATTTGGAATTAGAGAAACCTTCAGGAGACATCTTCTTTCAAAAATCCATTAAGAAATGCGTTATTCACATTGAGTTGCCGAACTCCCTATCAAAATGTGACCGCAAGAGTGAGAATCAACCGGATCGTTGTTGGCTTAATCATTGGACTGAAAGTCTCGCCATAATCAAGTCCAGCAACTTGTTGAAATCCTTTGGTGATGAGGCGTGCTTTATGCTTGAGTATCGATCCATCGGCTTTGAACTTCGTTTTGAAAATCCACTTGCAATCAACCAATTTTTGAGATCAATCATATAGAACTAAGACCCAGGTCTTGTTGCATTGCAGAGCAGTAAACTCCTCTTCTATTACCTTTCGCCAATGTGAGGATGCAAGAGCATCAGAAATTGATTGTGGCTCACTTGCCTGAGCAAGTGCTTTAGGGTTCTCAGAATGGAATAAACTAACGAATGGGTATTTAGGTTTGACTATACCCGTTTTGGCCCGAGTTACCATCGGGTGTATATTATGACCCGACTCATTAACTTGCACCAATTGGGCTTGAGTTGAAGAATGGGCCGGAGAAGACAGTTCACAAGGATTGGTCCAGAAGGAGCATGAATCTCTGATCCCCAATTAGGTGCTTCTGGTTCTGAGTCCGTTGATGATGATATTGCTGGACTAGAGAACGCCAACTCACCAGATGAACTATATGATTGAGCAGAAGAAGTTCATTGATCAATAATTAACGGAATGACAAAACTCGAATCAACAGGAGCTGACCTTCGATTTAGAAATCCTGTAGTCAATGGAAACATGAAATCATCAAAAACAACATGACGAGAAATATAAATTCTACCCGTCGAACTTAAGCATTTAAATCCTTTCTGATTAGAGGTTGGCCCAAGATATACACATTTTTTACTGTGGAACTGGAGTTTATGATCATTATAAGGCTTCATACATGGATAGCAAATGCAACCAAACTTATGCAAAACAGAGTAATCGGGTTCTGTTTTGAAGAGACAAAACAGAGGAGTGTTCCCATTGAGTATAGACGTCAGTAGACGATTTATCATATACACAGCCGTTTGAAATGCTTCAGTCCAATAGGCCATAGGCATGTGAGCTTGAGCAAGCAACGTAAGACCCATTTCAACTATATGCCGATGCTTATGTTCAGCACGACCATTCTAAGAAGACATACATGGACAAGTAAAACGCATGTGAATTCCAGCCGTATCAGTAATAGGAAGAAATGGCTTAAATTATGATCCATTATCACATTGAAGAGCTTTGATTTTAGTATCGAATTGATTCTCCACTAAGTTTTTGAAATGTTTAAAGGCAATCACAGCTTCACTTTTATGTTTAAGTGGATAAAGCCATGTGAAACGACTGAAATCATCCAAGAAATGAATGTAAAATCGATACCCATGAACAGATTGAACAGGCGAAAGACCCCATAAATCTATATGAATAAGCTCTAAAGGAATAGAAGCATGAGACTAAGAATTGGAAAATGGTAATTTCTTTGATTTGCCATACTGACAAGCCTCACATACGAAGTGCTTATTAACTTTAACATTGAAGTTACAATTATTCAAAAAAATTTTCAAGACTCTAGAATTCGGATGCCCCAATTTATAATGCCAATTAAGAAAATCTTCAGTACTTGCAGAGACCTTCGCTATCTATGCTTGTGCTATAGAAGCCGACTCACGTATTGGATAGAGCCCCTGCCTTGGAGTTCCCTTCATCAACAGTCGTCCTGTTCCTTTGTCCTTCACGACACAACCATCATTAGTAAAAGTTACTGCAACATGATTGTCTTCAACTAGCTTGTTCACACTTAACAAATTCTTAGTGGCATTAGGCATAAGTAAAACATGATTAAGATTGAGATTAGAATCAGCACAAGAAAGAGAAGTGGATCCGATGCCCTGTGTCTTAGTCTTACTACCAGTGCAAGTAAGAAGATGGGACTGTGACTTACTTACTGGTTTTACAGCCTCAAGATTTACAGAGTCAGACGTAACGTGATGACTAGCACCACTGTCCATATACCAGTCAGGATCAGCAACAGACTGAGGTTCAACATAATAAGCTTGAGGATGACCATTTCGGCTGTAACATGTCTCGATTTTGTGTCCTAGGCGATTACACCAGGTGCAATAAGGATGACCGTTGGAACCAGTATTGCCGCCGCGACGTCCACGAGATCGACGACCACCAGGAGATCAAGAACCTCGCCATGAACCACGATCATCAGAGGAACGACCCGTGTCAAATGTTTAGGTAGCTATATTTGCAGAAGGTTGAATCAAGAGTGATGCAAACTGATTCAGTTGTTAGAGATGATTTTCAAAGGCAAGCAAAGCAGACTAAGCTTCAATCTAATTAAGGCCAATTTGATCTACTAATTTAACCACAATGGCGTTATACGTAGCGTCTAAACCATTAAGCGTATGAAGAATGAGTTCGTCAATCAAAATTGCAACACTAGCAAGAGCAAGATTATCAGAGATCGTCTTCATCTTGCCAAGATATTCTTCCATGCGCATAACATTCTTGCGTGTCTAATGAAGTTCAGATTTATACATCATAATTCTAGACTTAGAAACCGCACAGGTTAGTGCTCGAGCTTCGGTCCAGAGATCCATAGTTGTTCGGCAATGAAGCAATTGAGCTCCAACATCTTGTGTCATCGTGTTGTGGAGCCAACCAACAAGCATTCTGTCCACCGTATACCATTCCTCAAACTCCAGATTCAAAGTTGGTTCACTAGTGCCTGGTAGTAAAACAGAAGCAGCAGGAATTGAGCCGGTACCATCAATATGTGATTGAAGCTTGTTTCCTTCGATGAGTGGGAGCACAACAGATTCCCAGACTAAGAAGTATGTCCTATCCAACTTGATGGACATAGTCTGACTGGAGGAGGAGAATAATGCATAGGTTCTGGTTATGGGTGAGGGTGAAGTTTCAGTAGAATTCTGAGAGGAGATCGATATAACAGAAGCAGAGAAATAGAGATGCTTTGATACCAAGATAGAAAAGTAGGAGAATAGAAATGAATAGGCTGAGTAAATTGTGACTCATGCCTCTGCTATTTATATATAATGAAATCGTAACAGAATTTTTGTACAAACCAATACACACCTTACACGTGGTGATATGAGAGAATATATAGGGATATACAAAGATATGCTATAACTGTCTACACATGCTACTACAATTATCTACAATATACAAATTACACTAATTAGTTATTTACACTAACAAAATGTTTGAATATGCTCAACACTTTTTGTCTTGCTGCAGCCAGATGCTTGGCTTGGAATATGAATTCAAAAGTGGTTACATTGAGCTTGAATACTTTGGTAGAAAGGTGAGCATCACAATTTTGCCTTCTGGGATTCATATGGGTCGACTTCATTCTTCCTTACGCTACCCATCTTCTTCGGTTAAAGTCAGAGAAATCCGTGAAAAATTTAAAGGGAAAACACTCATTCTTGGTGTTGATGATTTGGATATATTCAAAGGCATTGATCTAAAGCTCTTGGCCATAGAACAACTCCTACTAAAGAGGCCAATCTTTGCGAGGCAAATTAGTGGTTGTCCTAATTTTGAATCCCCCAAGAAGAACTGGCAGAGATGTTGAGGCAGCAAATAGAGAGACATACCTCAATGCTGAAAGGATCAATGAAAGTTTTGGTTACGCCGGCTATAAACATGTCGTTATAATCAATCGTCCTACTCCTTTCTACGAGAAGGCAGCTTATTATGCTTTAGCAGAATGTTGCATTGTGAATGCAGTGAGGGATGGTATGAACTTAGTCCCTTGTATATTGCTTATAGGCAAGGGACTCCAGAGATGGATGAAGTACTACATATCGATTCTAAGTCGCTTCATACGAGTGCGCTTGTTGTTTCTGAATTCATAGGTTGCTCATTATCTCTTAGTGGAGCTTTTAGGGCGAACCCTTGGGACATAAATGCTGTGGCTGAAGCACTAAGTTCAGCCATTGACATGCCTGTTAAACAAAAACACTTGAGCCATGAGATACACTTTTGACATGTTAGCTCTCATGACGTGGCTTATTGGGCTGGAAGTTTTATGCAAAATCTTGAGCTTTCATGCATTAACCACCATGCTAGCCATTGTTTGGGCCTTGGGTTAAGTATTAGTTTCAGAGTCATGTCATTTCCTCTGAATTTTAGTAAGCTATCCATCGCGCATGTTGTTTCTGCATACGAAAAGACTAAGTATAGGGCAATATTTTTAGACTTTGATGGTACAATTGTTCCACAAACTTCCATAGTGGAAACCCCTAGTTCTGAACACATATCTGTTATCAATGACCTCTGCAATGACCAGAAGAACACCATGTTTATAGTAAGTGGCCGTGGTAAGATCCCATTTAGTGATTGGTTTGATTCATGTGATAATCTTGGTATAGCAGCTGAGCATGGTTGCTTTATAAGGTGAGTACTGTTTTTACAATTGAGTTTGCTTTGGAGCTTCTTTTCTTTCTTGCTTATTCTCTAAACTTTTCAAGTTGTGCATGATCTTTTTAATTCAGGTGGGATAAAAATTCAAGCTGGGAAACGAGTGGTTCAGTCACTGATTTTTCTTGGAAAAGCATTGTTGACCTGAAATGAGATCATACTTCGAATTAACCAGTGGCACCTATATAGAGAGAAAGGAGAGTGGCTTGGCATGGCATTATCATAAAGATGGTTGTTTTCGTTCTAATTATGGAAGTTTTAAAGCCAAGGAGCTGTTGGATCACCTTCAAAGTGTTCTTGCAAATGAGCCAGCGATTGTTCAAAAGAGACATGATATTGTTGAAGTCAAACCACAGGTGTAAACCTCTACTCTTAACCTATGATTCTCATGTAAAGTTCTAACATTGGCTAAATAATAACATCACAGGGAATTACTAAAGGTATAGTCATAGAGAAGGTTCTTTCTACCCTAAAAATGAAAGGGATATCAGCGGATTTTGTGCTGTGCATCGGGGACGATGAGAATATGTTTCCAAGCATGTCAAGCCAAGCTCATAGTGGAGTGTTATCTGCAGAAGCAGAGATATTTACATGCACTGTTGAAGTGAAACCAAGCAAAGCTATGCACTTTTTAAATGATACTAATGAAGTGAAGAGTCTGCTTCAAGGCCTTGTTGCTGCTTCAGGGTCTGAATCAAAAGAAGCTGATGATGAGAGGGAATATTCCTTTTGAAAGAAGCTAAGTGTGATTTGGAAGGAGATGCTTGAAATGCGGGGTTTAGGTATTGAAACACCATGATGGTAAAAAAACCAAAAAAAAAAAAAAAAGCATTGAAGGACCATAATTGAGTCGAAAATGGTTATGGTAATGAATGTTTGCTAGTTATTGTGGTTCCCTTTGGTTAGTTTGTTGCGGGTTTGGGATTATGTTTTTGGGAGCAATCGGCAATGGATGTATCTGTTGGACTTTACAATCTCAATCTATTTATCATCTTTCTTTCTCATGAGTTCGGATTCTCTCCAATTATAAACTCAATTGATCACATGTGATATAACAAAAACCAGAAATAATGAGCTCGCTTTGATGGGCATGGATAGGAATAAAGTAACTTGTAATAGTAAGAGATTAAATTTAAATTTTGAAATGTTGAAGGGTGGGTTTTATAAAATTAATTATTAATTTATATCGAATATATTATGCCATGTGTTTTCCAATTAATCAAATGTGTCAGTTTTAGTCAAAAAGTTAACCATAATTTATCCGTAAGGGATTCATGATAAAAGAAAATAAAAGACTAGGGGGTTAAAGTTAAATTTAGAAATATTATGGGTTACATGCAACTAACCCAAAGTTTGATTTTTTTTTAATAATTTAGCCTAATTTATACTAATAATACTCTTACTGTCCTTAATATAAGACTCAATTAACCAAGCTGATTAAATTAAATAAATTAACTGAGTTAGTTAATATAACACGTTTTTTTTAAAACACCCCAATAATTTTCCTTAATTCTTTCAATTTCTCTCCTATTTAGTTATTGTTGAAAGAATATCAATAAAAACTACTTTAGAGAAAATTTGATAAATATGTAAAATAGATCTTACATTTAGGACTAGTATAAATTTCTAAATTAGGTCCAACATTGGCCGTAAGAATATATATATGTATGTATATATGTATATTGTAAATATAAGAAATCCTATAAACCTAATCATAGGAATTTCAAAACCAAGTTGTTTAGAATTCATTATATTTTACATATGATGACAAGTTTGGATTACCATATATAGATATAGAATCCGCTTAAAAGGTGATTTAAGATGAGACATGCGGTAAATTAAATACAAAGCATAAGAATCAACGAAATATCCTACATTACATATTTAATAATGCTAAAGCCTAAAGGGTTAGGAATTGAAGGTTATGGATCTGTCTTGTTCCTCCTTCAAAGAAATGGTCATTACTGCAACTTCACTCATACTTGGCCTCTCATTTGGATTCTTACTCACACACTTCAAAGCTACGTGCAACAAACTCATCATCCTCTCTTCATTATTATTACCTTCTTCTGTCATCAAACACTTGTCAAATACTTCCACTGTCCATTCTTCTCTCACCACTGAGTTAACCCACCGAACCAGATCAAACCCATTATTATTGTTCTGAACCACTTTTCCTGTCAAAAGTTCAAGAAGCACAACCCCAAATGCAAATGTGTCCACCTTGAAGGTGCTATAAGCTTCACTGGGATTTCTGCTGTTATTTCTGTTGTTGTTCTTCATGCTGCTGCTTTGGTTTCCATAAAAAACAGATCTTTCTTGATTCTCAACCACCATTAATCCATATTCGCTTAAGCATGGATCCATGTTCTTGTCGAATAATATGTTGCTGGATTTTATGTTTCCATGAGCTATCCCACTTTCTCGAAGCTCCTCGTGCATGTAAGCTAATGCTTCAGCTATGTTGGCCGCAACATTCAGTCTGCTTCTCCAGTCAAATGTTTTGCCACTTTGAGATCCTAACATTCATAAATGTGATTCATCTAAGTCATCTCCAATTAACTAAGATCCTAAAACATGCAAGCCTAACGAAAATTAACAAATGAAAACTGAAAAAAAGTCTCGGTTTGAAAATTTTATTGGCCAGAATGATCCGGATACTTTCTCCTTTGACGCGTTTTAAAATCATGAGGGGTGGCAGAGCCCAAAAACGAACAATATCGAGAGTGAGACCACAGGCCTTTCAAACAGAGACTTTTTATCGATTTTTCTAATTGATGTGACAAGCAACTTACCACGGAGCATCTTGAAGAGGCTACCATTATGCAGAAACTCATAAACCAGAAGCTTCTCTTGAAGGGAGCAATAAAATGCAAGAAGAGGCAGAACACAAGGATGCTTCACTTGGTTTAACTTGTGCATTCTCTTATCAAAATCCTGTTTTGAGATCCCTAAATCTTTTATTCTCTTCACTGCTAAAACCACCCCACTTTCCAGCATCACCTTGTACATGCTTCCATGCTTTCCTCTGCCTACTAATTCTGCAGGAGCTTTTAGCAAGTCCTCAAATCTCAGTGTCCTCACCACTGGACTCGTAAGAACAACCAGATTTGATGAAACCATCCCTGTTTCAATAGATGACACTGAATACTCTGATCTCGTTGTAGTCCCACCATTCACTTCACTGGGAGATTCTAAAGTCTTTTCTTTGCGAGCTTCCTCTGTTTCTTCCTTCTTCTCAGCATTCAATGGCTCCTGCCTTGCTCTGTAACGCTTAACAATCTTGAATGCCAGGTAAAGCAGGACAAGCAGAGCAAGAATCACGTACCCAGAATAAATGGCCAAGCTACGATTGAAAGATTTTCTGGTTTTCTTGTTCTCTGTTGCAGGAGGAGAAGGAGGAGGAAAAGGAGGACAAGCATTTTCAAGAGGTGGCCCACATAAGTTTTGATTACCAGAAAAGCTATCTGCTCCAAACAAGCTTATCTCTTCAGGAATTGGACCCTGTAAATTGTTGTTGGAGACATTGAGATCCTGAAGGTTGGAGAAGACAAAGTTTGGAATTTCCCCTGTGAATTCATTATTCTGGGCACGAAATGATATCAGCCCTGTAATATGACTCATATCAGGAAGGTCTCCAGAGAAGTTGTTATCTGAAACATCGATCCTTTTCAGATTACCCAAGAGTGAAACAGAGAGAGGAAGGTCACCGGAGAAATTGTTGCCACTTAAATACAAAAGACTCAATGCTTTGCACATTCCTATTTCTTCTGGTATTAAGCCGTGTAAGTTGTTGTTCTTCAAGCTAAGACCTTGAAGAAGCTGTAATGTGCAGAGAGAAGCTGCGTCTAAAGTCCCCGTGACACCAGAATCCTCAAGAACTATATTCTTCACAAATTTGTTTCCTGAATAACACTGAACTCCATACCAATCGTCAATGCAAGGATCTGAAGATAAGTTCCAACCCCAGTTCATATCTGTTGGTGTATTCTTTGGTTCAAGTTTCTCCATGAATCTCACCATAGCCTGCTTCACTTCTTCATCCTCTGTATAAGCCATTGGAAGAAGAAACCAAAGCATCACAACCATGAAGAGTACCCAGATAGGATTTGGATTTCGACCCATTGGGCTATACAGTGAAAAGTTTCTTTCTTATGATGGTGGGGTTTGGATGATCTGAGTTGTGAAATAAGACGAAGGCTGTGTAAGAAAGATCAAATATGGGGTTTTGAAGCTTAAAGCTAATGGATTGCATTGCCAAATGGCTGATATAACAACAAACGTCTTTGTAATCTTGTGTATGTTTTTTTAATTGACTACCAAGGATCCTCTAGAATTGAGCCAAAAGGCAAGAATAATGAGCATGAAAACTTTTGGTGCCGGCATTATTTTGGAAATAGTCAGAGGATCACTTCGTAAACACAATGATAGTTTTTAACTGATTGTCTGGCCTCTAGTCATTCATAATAGTCACAACTCACGTCATGTTTTCTTCTTTTTATTAGAAAAGGTTATAAAAATGATAACATTTAGGACAATAAACAAGCCACCGTAAACTCTAACCAACATAGAACAGAACAACAGTGAGCTCAATAGACAACGCAAGAATTGTGGAGGTTTTTTTTTTTTTTTTTTTGGACCGCCACACGTTTATAGCTGTTTTTTCCCAGTACAATGAAATGAGTATGTCACTTCTAAAGCCATTATTGGGCAGAGAGGAGGTTCGCCTTCACTTCTAAAGCTAACGGAGTACAATCAACTCGTTGAGACTCTTAAAGAGCCAACAGGGGTAACTTGCGACAAATTTAATACTAAATAATGATAATGATGTCCATATCACTTGATGTTTTGGACATTTTTTAAGGATTACACCGAAAAGGTTGCCTCAGTTTTGAGTGATAGGTTGTTTTCCAAAATATTTACTTTGCGCTCACGACTCTGGCATAGCATCAAGAAACAGAGTATTTCTTGAACAGTAAATGTTGCATTAGTTACAAGCAGGAGCCAGGAGGCAATGGAATTTTGCAGAGTCCGGCTTTGCGATCCCAGCTTTTCCATCCTGGCGGATTAAAATCACAGTTATGACCCGAATTTATGTTTGGCTTAACATCATTATTTGTCATTACAACAGTGATCAAATTTTGGTTTTAGTTTTTATAATTTTAAATTATTAATTTTAATCCATATAATTTCGTAAATATTTGTTTTGAGTTGAAGTATAAAAATCAAAATCAAAACTTATCAAAAATATAGGATCAAACTGAGATCAAATTTTTATAAAACCATAAGAACCAATAATAATACTACCCTTTATGTTCGGGAGAGGGGAGATCATACTTTCTCTTCAGCAATGAAGTAACATTATAATGAATAAGAAAACAAGCAGCATTGAAAAAAAAAAAAAACTCATGGATATCTTAATCATCATGTCTAAAAATGCTGTACCTCAATCATTCAATTTGGTCTTGTCTTCCATAAACAAAACGTTGAATGTTCATTTGCCTGTTGATCGATAGAGACAAGAATTATCCACTATTCTTTTTATCTTTAATATAAGACATATTTATAAAATTAATTTTAATCTTAAATATAAGACATAATTTTTATGTTTATAATTCTTTTCCTAATTTACCTCTATTAATGTAGTTCAACAATAATAAACAATAATCAAGAAAAAAAAGAATGAGAGAATTAATAAACATAAATAGAATGTTTTAAAAAATTCATATAATATTAATTAACTTTTTTAATCTAATTAAATTAAGTAATCATGTTTTAAGGACAAAAGAGATTATTTTGTACCGTCTCATTATTATTTTCAAGAATTTCGTTGTGAAACTCGCACCCGTTCTCTTCCCACAGGTGTTCTCTGTTGTCTTCACATAATTACGTCATGTATAAAATGTAGGGAAGAAAGGGCCAAACAAGGTTTGGCAGATATACCAAACAGCAGAACAGGAGAAACAATACTGAGTTACATGTAACTTACAGGTTGCTTGTTTTCCATTAGCTGAAATACACCCTACTTAAATTAAGTACAGGAAGCAGGAATTGTGGTTTTACAGGCGGCAAATCATATATATATATATATATAACCCTACATTTTATAATTAAGCAGGCAATAAGGCTATCATTGACACTACATGAATGTTTTTAAGAGGTTTATAACTACGACCACTACTATAGTCTTTTCAGGGATCGGCATGGCTCGGAATTTCATCTTCACTTGATTCACTTTCTGCTTCACTGATCTCATCCTCATCTCCACTCTCCTCATCAGCTGTAGAGTTTGTAATGTTTTCCTTCTTCGCATACCGCTCACAATACTCTGTCCCCAAAAATACACTTTATCATCTGGTATCATTAACAATATGGCTTCATCCACCCAAATCAGAAACAGAATATCTTTCATCCAATATTTTTAGGATATATATGTGTGTGAAGCAGAATCAAGGGTTCAGTCTATAAAATAAGAAAATTAGCCCCCTTCTCTAATTATATTGGACTGGAGTGCTGCATTATGTAACTTCTCAAGTGCTAGTAGTGAGAGAAATATACAACTCAGAAGACAGTCTTAGGCGTCAGTTTATTGCCACAAGCCAAATTTCATGTCAGTAAAGGACCCGAATCCAGATGAGTGCTGCCTAAGAAACAGCCAGTCAGGCGTTAATTGAGGAATTCAAATTTTGGAGTGTTTTCCGTGAACATAGCTCGAGGCTCCTAGTTTTCTTGTTTTCTTTGTATCAGAAAAGTGTCCCATAAAAACTATATGCTTACCCTTAACTTTTTGATCATACAGCTTTCGATCCTTCATCATTAATGATGCTGCATCACCATTGAGAGGATCTGACGGGTTCGGATAGAGCAACAGTTGTGGAAGAAACACTTCAAAGACATTCAAAAGATCTGGGGGAAAAACCACGGTCATATACTAGAAATAGATAGTAAAAGTGAATCAGATTAATGTTGCAAGAAGTCACCAGTCAGGTATATCAAAACTGATAGATGGTAACTATGCCTGATTCTCATAACTTTAAGCATCAAAGGCCTAGAATTGATAATTACCAAACATTGGACTCCATGATTGGTTAATAACATCCAAGCATACAGAACCAGATCTGCAGTTAACAAAATATTCAAAGGAGAGTAAGTATAACCCATGTGAACACAAGCTTAAACCTTTATATATCAGCAATTTGCTGCTATTACTTCAATAGAATTTCATTCACCTCTTCCACTTAAAGGTTTATATCAGCTTAAAGGTTTTATCGAAAATACAATGAAAAATAATGCTAGAGATTGCTCAACAGAGTGCTCACAGCTCATCAACATTTGGGTGGAATATCTTGTTCACAAATCCAACAGAAGGGGATTTGTATGGATAAGCATCAGGAAGTTCAACACGAATTTTCCAGACTCCACCTTCATAAAGACCTACAACAATTGGATATGTGACACATTTTTAAATCATAAAAAAAAAAACCAGAAAGACTTCTCTAATGGTCTATGAACATGCAAAACCCTTTAGCGATAAGAGAATCAAAGTATTTAAAGGTAAGACAAATCATTCAAATATTACGTAAACACAAGAGCCAATATATGCATTAGGCCTTTTTTTCTTTTCTGTCCTCTAAAAACAAGAGGCATATCTGCATCTAACAAGCATTTGATCAGCAAGAAAATTTTCAGGTTTATATATAGCATCATCAAATAAATAACAGACTAAGTTTTAGCAACAATACTTTCTTTTGGACCATGGAACTCCACATTGAATTCATTGAGCCCATCATTTATAGTTTCCACAGTATAGTCACTCATCATCCTGGAAAAAGGAACAGATATTTAAAATGCATGACCAACAAGATTTTCAAGATCTCCATCAAATGCAAATATGTGCACATTCATGTATGTGCAAATACAAACAAAGTGGGTAACATAGAATCCTTGTGGTCTACGCCAAGCACATCAACAACAATTCCCCTAATAGACAGAACAGAATAAAATTTAAACCACGTGCCTATGAGTAATTACATATGCTTTTCTGCCTAATAACAATAATAGTGTTCTAATGCGGATTCTTTGAGCAGCATGAAGTCCCTTAAGTTAAAAGTGCCAACCTTTGCCCCTCACGTTTTGGTCTAAAAAGATAAGCCTCATCCTTTTCAAACTGCACTTTAAGTAAAACTATCTCATTCATCTTTCTGCTAGATGCTGAAATAAGGTCTATGGACAACACTTAAATACCAATTCCCATTAATAATATCAATTAACATCTACCATCCTTTTAAATACTTTCACACTTTAAAGTTAATTTCCTATGTCAAATGCCCGCAAAAATAGGACAACCATAACTAACAATAGCAAGAACAACCCATGCATCATAAGAAAATTAAAAGGAAAAGAAAAGCAAGAAAGAAACTTGAAACTACCTACGAGCTCCTTCCCTATCCAAAATTTTATCCTTACATCCTATTTCAACGTTCATTCCAACTTACCTCTCACAATCCCAACCTAATCTATTGTGCTAATAATGGCCAGCAGCTTGAAATGAAGAATGCAGTTTGCAAAAGTAGAGAAATATATAGCAGAACTGTAGAACATTGCAAGATGGAAAACAAATCTAGTTCACTCAATTATTATTCTAGCAATGCAAAAATATCATGTTTGGGAACAACTGAAAGGGAACAGGGTTTGAAGAGATAAGGAAAGAATTAGGCAAAGCTGATTTGAACCTAACCAGGACACATAATGCATCAATGGACGTGCCATAATCAATAAAAAGTATATTGAATCGACACTTTTTATTTTGTAGAAAGAAGAAAAACAAAATGGAGGCGCAGGAGGGAATTCCAGTAACAAGAAGTCATGCCAAGGTGCACTCACTTTCAGCTTGGCACCACCTTTGCAGAATGAAAACAAAAACACACACACAGACAAGTCAAATGGGGCACAACAAAACCTCACCTCTGTCATTAATTAATATTATATAAAGTAAAGCTATATTCTTGACTTCTTTTTTATTTATTAAATCTTATATTTCTTCTGAAATGACTGCCCTACTTTAAAAGCAGTTCCACTGCCTTGCCTCCAATTCTGTTTAAAAGCAGAGTTGAATTGATTGATTTTTACTTTAATACAGACTCAGGATTTTAGAAAACCATGAAGGAATCTCTTCACATGTGATTGCTAAGCCTTTCACTACAAGTAAAACTCTTAAACTTATAAAAGAATTCTGATTACAAACTTTGGTTTAATATCAAACTACAACTCAATAGGTATAAGAGGATTGCCACTATATTAATACACCAAAAGTCCTTGGTTGGTTCATGACAACTATACCATAATTAATTAGATTTGGTAATATAACAAATATTATCAACTATGAAGAAAAGAATCAAGATTTAATTAAATTAGAAGTATGCCACAATCAACTGATAATTAAACAGTTTGCTTACAATTTCATTACATCCATTTCCCTTCTCTTACTTGGAGATGACATTCTGATTTGATCAAATAGCCCTTTTCAACCTGCTATAAGGACATTGAAGTTTTTAGCGAAAATGAAGATAAATAAAATAGACTCAAAGGTAGTACATCCAATGCGCAGTCAATAAGCTCAATATAGCTCCATAAAATTAAAAAGGGATACGTGAACTTGTTGATATAACTTAGTATATCAGAATAATGCATTCAGTTGCCCACAAAGCTTCACAAAGTACTGACGCATGAGATAAACAAGCAGAAAATCATATCCAAACAATGATTTCCGTTCATTCAGAAAACACCTCAAATAAAACAAGCTAAATGTTTTCACTCAACCATGGATCAACAAATATAGAGAATTTGACAAACTATCCACACCAAGCTCAGTGTAACAAATGCCTATCGTCATTCAAAATCATAGAGTGCAAAAAAAAAAAGAAAGAAAGAAGGAAAGACGGGCTCTAGATTATACAATGAACAGAACTGATAGTGCTTAGAAGCTTCTCAAACTATATTCAAGAAAGAAAAATGACTCCCGTCCTAAAGCCAGAAACCACAATAAGGAATAATATAAATGATCACAATAGAAATTACTTAGTCCAAGTCTTCTTGTCCATTTCACAACTGCTATAAAGTGACAGATATCACATCATCTATTAGGGAGAAGGGAACTCATTAGAAACTTGACTACATAATCAATGCATTACGGTGATACAAACATAACATTATTATTAAAATTTGAGAGAATAAAGGGTGCCTGCACTTGTTGATTCTTCATTGCAATGAAAGACAATGATAATAGCCCCAAAGGATAATAATTTATACAGACTTTACTTTGCTCTTCAAAAAAAAAACAATAAACAATGCAAGAGCTTCATGATCCACCAAAGATGACCAAGAAATTGGTATACATAGTGCGTGATCCTTAATGCGGCAAGTCAATACAGAAACAAGCACAAAGTACAGATATTAAAATGTTGAAATTATCTCCAGACGACCTCCATGATTCCCAACACAGATATAAACCCCGATATCCATGTTTTAACTTGATCAATTTTCCAGCAGCCATGAGGGCTAAAAAACCGAGATGAAGGAAAAAGGCATCTGTGTGTTTATCAATCATGAGCGATCCCAATACAGAATGCATTACCCCAAGTTGAGAAAATGAACAAACATAGAATCCGATGTAAAGATCTAGGGTCAACCCAGTTAACTAAAAAGGGGAAGCAATCGTACAACTAAGCTTTGAACGCAAAAATAAGATAAAAGGAAAAGAAAGGAAAAATCGATTGCATCTTACAGCAGAGACTAAAATTTCCGGCAAGGTAAAATGAGGAATTTCCGATGGCGCTTGACGATTGAGATTGTGATGAAATGAAATAGTGATGGGAAGAAACAGAGGTGAGAGAGATAGAGGAAGTGATTTTAAAAGGGGAAGTGGAAGGAAGGGATTGAAAGTTGAGGAGGAACACATGTATAGGGGACTCGGGGCCGGGGTTGATATAGCACATCGCTGCAGGAGAAAGAATCTCGACGTGGCCCAGTGCACGTGTTCTTAAAGGCGTACTGAAACGTGGCATGCAAGTCTCGTTTTTTTCATTTAATTAATTAATTGTTAATGCCTTTTTTAGAGCTGAGAAATGAACTATATGAGCCGTCTAATATTATAATGCTAGTTTGGAATAGCTTATTTTTTGATAATAAGTGTTTATAAATCGTAATTCACGGTATATGAGGTAAGTAGAGCTGGGAATACGAATCAGCCCGCGGGTTGCGAGCTAGCCTGCACCAACCCGCTGCCCGCACTTCTGCGGGCTGGCAAAATGCCAACCCTAACCCGCAGTGTACGGGTTGCGGGCCAACCCGCGAGCCTGCATTTTTTTTTTTGAAAAAAAAAATTTCTATTTTTTAAAGAGGATTGAAAATATGAGACACATATATATAAGTCAATAAATTTACCTTCCTAGCATCAATCATTTCTCTTATAAAAATTTAAAAACATAATCTACAATTTAAGAGATAAAGTTATCAAATTTGCCAAAGTTTATAAACAAAACATAAACCCATCCTCAAGCAACCAGGATATAATAATTTAGTTTAAAGAAGAAGGGAAGAGGTTAAGATTTTTTCTCTTTGGATTGGAAGGTACCAAGATAGGAGTGGAAAATTTATAAGTTTTGTAAAATTATTACTACCTCCGGTCCTAATATAGGACAAAGTTTGTAGTGCAATTTGCACTACAAACTTTGTCCTATATTTAGGACCGGAGGGAGTATATGTTAAAAAAAATATTTGCGGGCCAACCCACAAGCTATAGGCCCGCATTTTTGCGGGTTGGGATTTTCCCAACCCTAACCCGTTAAAACCCGCAGGCTCACAGGTTGAGCCTGCGGGTTGGGCCAATATTGCCAGCTCTAGAGGTAAGTATATGAGAGGAGTTTTATCTCGACTTGTATAATAAAGACTTAGGGCCCGTTTGGTTCGATCCCATTACACCCTGCGATGCAGTGCAATGCCATGCAATAGTAATGTAATGCGATATTAATTATAAGGGTAGTGTTTGGTTTGATTTTTAAGCAATGTGCAATGAGTTAATATTTTAAAAATTATTTAAAATTAATATATTACACAAAGTCTATTTTACCCCTTAATATAATCTTTGTAGAAAAAATAGTTACAAGACAGCGACGGCGGGGATGGAGGAGGAGGAGGTAGTGGCGGTGGCAATGATAGGGGTGGCGGTGGGTAGCGGGGGTGGAGGAGGAGGTGGTGGCAGTGGCGGTGGACGATGGGGGCCGGGGGTGGCGCAGTGGAGGTGGTGGCGGCGGCGGCGGGGGGTGGAGGAGGAGGTGGTGGCGGCGGCGGCTGGCGGTGGAGGAGGAGGTGGTGGCGATATGCAAGGGTGGCGGCGAAGGAGGAGGTGGTGGTAGTGGCGGTGGACGGTAGGGGTGGAGGAGGTGATGGTGGGCAATGGGTGGCGGCGGAGGAGGAGGTGGTGGTGGGGGCGGCGACGGCGGCAATGGGTGGTGGGGGGTGGAAGAGGAGGTGGTGGAGGCAGCGACGGCGGGTGGAGGAGGAGGTGATGGCGGTAGGCGAGGGTGGCGGTGGAGGAGGAGGTGGTGGTAGTGGTAGTGGGCGATGGGGGTAGAGGAGGTGGTGGTGGGCGATAGGCGGTGGGTCGGTGGGGGTGAGGGTAGCGGTGGAGGAGGAGGTGGTGGTGGCAGCAATAGGCGGCGGGCGTGGAGGAGGTGGGCGGTGGGGGCGGCGGGGGTGAGGGTGGCGGTGGAAGGGGAGGTGGTAGTGGCGGCCGCAATGGAGAAGGAGGTGGTGGCGGCGGCGATAGGCGGCGGGGGGTGGAAGAGGTGGTGGTGGGTGGTGGGCCGGCGGCGGGCGGTGGGCCGGGGGTGGTGGCGAGTGGAGGTGATGGCGGTGGAGGAGATAGTGGCGGTGGCAGAGAGTGGAGGTGACGGCGGTGGAAGAGGAAGAGGTTATGGCGGTGACCGTTGTGAGGTGATGCGGCAAATGAAATGAGATAAGTGAAACAAAGACAAAGGAAACTAAAGGGTAAATTGGACTTTTTAGACTATGCAATGGGATGGTAATGAGGATTCATAGGGGGGAGGTATGAATGAGGATTACCAATTTTGTGGTAATCTTCATTACCATGGTAAACCCTATTACCATGCTAAAAAACTACCAAACACTCTTCTCTTGGTAATGCAATCATGATTACCATTGCAGGCATGCAATGGGGTTGAACCAAACGGGCTCTTATTTTTTAAGAAAACGCTGAACCAAATAAGTCTATACTCACCCACATCCATTTATTTTTTAATGGGCATGGCTTACCCATACTCGTCAATAGCCCGTTCATGCTCGTGATAAATGAGCTAGGCTAAAGCTGTGTAGACTGGAATAGGCATGAGCGGCCTGTTAGTGAATATTTTCCAAACACCACACTTCTACGTTATTGTTTTATTTATTACTAATTTCTCAATATAAATTACTAAAAACACTAATAATTATTAAAGCACCATAATCCTTATCGTTCCTGATGAAATAATGTATTTAATAATTTAATTAATCCTTAATTAATAGTTGATAAAATCTTCAGAGTAAGAGCAATTTATAATATTATATATAGAATTATAGCTTATATATAAAAGCTTTATATCATGATCATGATTCTGATTTATAAAACATGATCATAATAAAAAAATCATTCATTCATGAGATATATATAATTATATCATTTAACTCACTTGAAAATTTATCATTTAGAATTACATTATCTCTTATATTTAAATAAATAAATATATATATATATATACATATAAATGGACGGGCATGGGCAGCCCGAGGATGTGCCTATAACCCATCCCGATTAATGCACACACTCGCCCATTTAAATCTGCCCGTTATAGATTTTTATTAGATAGGTCAAAATAGACAATTTTTTATGGGACATGTGCGGGGCTCATTGGATCGTGGGTAATATAGTTAATCTGCGTTAGCCCTACTCTTTTCTAGGAGTACACCAATTTCACGAATTTAAACTCCACCGCGCCTTAATATTCATCAGAATCAGAAGAGTAATTAATCTGCACATCAATCTAATTTCGGCTGATTTTTGGTTGGTTTTTATTATGTACTTGTATTTTAATTTTTAATTCGTTATGAATCGTATTCTTCTAGTTTTTTTATCTAAGGTTGGTATAGTTTCACTTGTTTTAATCATGGCCTTCTACTTTTGGTACCAGTCAGCTAAACAACATGAACATTGTAGGTTTAATGAATTAATAAGACCCTTATAATTTTTTTTACTGTTCTATTAGATTTTTCTGAGTGTTTTTTTTTTTTTTTTGCCTTTTGCTATTCATGTTTATAATTTGATTTTGGTTATTAATAAAATTGAATTATTATCAATCCAACTATTAGTTGAGATAGTAAGTAATTTCATCCTATAAAAAAGAGAATGAAAGTTTAAATCTCAACAGATTTATTGGGGGATTCCATCTTGACAAAGATTAAGCTTAGTCTAAATTCTCACCTAAAAATATTGATCTGTTTAGAAAAAAATGTAAAATGATTAAAGATACTTTATAATCTGTGCAACCTACTTTTCTTATGCATCTTCCTTTCATTGAACTCTCAGATTTGTTGGCATGGATGTCTTTACTGTAGCGTCACAGTTATGTTTGGTATATCAATTTTCTCTGTTTGAAAAAAATATTTGAATGGTGAATAAAAAATAAAAATGCCATCCTAAAAGTAGCATTTCCACGGGCAAGCATATTTATGGGTGATTTTGGTTTTTTTTAAAGATGTCTGTGATAGTTTTTTTTTTTCCAATTGATTTGGGGGGGGTTAAGGTATAAATCAAAATTTCTTATTTTTAGTTTTTCCACCATGAAGAGGGATAAAGAGTTCATAAAATAAAGATGTTGGGTTCCACATTTTTTAATTGAAATATTATTCTGATCTTTATTATAAATCCTTATAGATAAAATTTTTTGTCCTAATTATAGATTCCCTTAAAAGTTAATAATCATGATAATATTATAATTTATATCATTCTTATCAATCAAATTTTTAGGGGATTTTTCCCCAATTTTTCCTAAAAAAAATTAAGTAGTTTAGTATTCAAATTTGTTTCCCAATAGCACATTACCTATTTTTATTTTTATAAAATTTATGTATTTTTCAATCTTTTACCTTTAAACTTGTTTTTGTTTTATTTTTCAAGTGAAGCATGTTTTTTCTTATAAATATTAACCAATAAGTATATCTAATATTGTCATATTAAATTTAAATATTATCAAAGTCCAATTATAATGACTTTCTCGACATCATTTTTTTTATTCGTAACATTTGCAACTTTGAATCATCAAACTTTACATATGATTTATTTCGCAACCTGAATTTTCATCTAGTGTCTTGTATTCATATCATTCCAATTCATAAACATACACTTTTCCCATTAATTATGAAAACACTGGGGTACTTTCTAAAAATAGAAATTAAATGCCGGACTGACATAAAAAGGAAGGTAAAAGCAAGGGGAAATCTTTCTAAAAGATAACTGAATTATTCAAATTTTAAATTAAGTTGTTAAATTTAATAAATTATAAAACAAATCATTTGACTTAAATTATACTTTTAGAATTTGATAATTTTTTTTTATTACCCATCATTTGATTTCAAGTCAATTAAAAAAAATTATATATATAGCCTACATGTCTTTCATCCATCTCCATTATGTTAATTTTTTTCTTTTTACAAAAATATGGACTCATTAATTATAACTCGTCCGCGGTGTGTGAATACAAGAAAAGAAGGGCGTAGCTGGGGACGTTTGATAGATACTGCAGAAGAAACAGCATGAGCAGACGATGAAGCAGCCATTTTGATGAGTGGTAGAAATGCTAAAACAAACTTTCCAATGACAAACAATAATAACAATAACAATCAAAATCATCATTCTTCCCTATCATCTTCTTCTCCTTCTTCTTCCCTGTCCTCTTTTTTTGAACCTCCCAGTGCAAAGCTTTGGAGGGAGAGCTTAGCAAAGGAAAATTGTTGCAGATAGGAGAGCATAATTAATATGTTCGTATTTTTGTAAAAAAAATTAAATCATAGAGACAGATGAGGGACATGCAGGTTACATATAGGATTATTTTTTAACTAAATTAGAATCAAATAAGGGGTAGTATGATAAAATTAACAAATTCTAAAATCCTATTTTAGGTAATATAACCTAATTAATAGTTTATTTAATTTAACAACCTAATTTAAAATTTAAATAATTCAACTGTTTTTTAAAAGGATTTTCTTTGAAAGCAGTGTCAAAACAAGTATTTTTTCTTTAAAAAATAAATAACTGGCATAATATAGGGATGGGGAGGAGAATAAGTGTGTTTTTTTTACCAGTAGGTATTTGGAAAATTTTATTGACAGGTTTCTATTTGAAAAATTTATTGAAAATTTTATAATCATAAAGGATAATTTGATATCAAAACGGGCAATTTTAAGAGAAATGCTATGATGTTATAAACGGGCAATTTCGAGAGAGCGACGCGGGTAATGCACTTCAAAACGGATAATTTTAAGAAAAACACTATGATATAATAAATGGTCTCATAAGTAGACTCATGAGTGTAATATAATGTTTGGTATCATTTATTTTTGAATAATAAGTTTTTATTATGTAAGTCGAGATAAAACTCCTCTTATATATTTATCTCATATATCGTAAATTATAATATATAAATATTCATAAATAAAAAATAAACTACTCCAAACAAACATTAAACATTAGTATCAAATAAGTAGTGCAGTGACAAAAAAAAAACCAAATAAGTAGTGTCAGAGCTAGACTTAGAAACGAAATAGAGGCTATGCTTATCAATATAGAGTGTCCTCTCTTTGCGAGGACTACGAAGACACTGACAAACCTCAGAAGGAGAGATCACGGGAGTAATAGAAACAAGCACAAGCACGACTGGAGATTAGAATCCACTAGAGTATAACATACATGTTTTCTAGTGCTGTTTTGACTTTACTTCCATCAAGCTTTCCCTTTTCCATTGAAATCAGACTCTTTATACTTGTTGCTTATATTCTAGTTAGTCTAAATAGAGTGTTTTAGTTTCTTTCAAACTTAGGTTTACACAACCCGAAATAAAACTCTTCTCACACACTTATCTCATAAATAATAAAAATTATTCTCAAAAGTTAATCCAAACACACATTAAGTGTGTGTTTGGATTAGTTTCTAAGAATATTTTTTATAATTTATGAGATAAGTATTTAAGAAAAATTTTATCTCGACTTACGAAAAATAATTTTTGAAACCATAATTTAGATGTTTCTCAAACACTCACTGATTTTCATAATTCATACTCCATGCCTGAAATATAGAAAACTTGGAAAATTTGTTAGCCACTCGAGAAACTGAGTCTGGGAACGTAGTACCAAACAATGTCCCAGGTTCAATGGGGGTGTTTTGTGACCCAAATCGAGTCACTAGCAAGTCTAATAAAATAAAGGGTTAAGGTTCATTTTTAACATAAAAATTATCAGAAAACCTCAAATTTGCTTGGGGATTTTTCTTTTTGAGCAAGGTCGTCCCGGAAAATGTTAAATTTGTAGTAATTTTATCTATCCGTTATCTAGGTTAAGTTTGACCGTTAGGTAACCAAATATACTAAGTTGGTAAGTTCATATTTCATTCACATCATTTTGGTTAAAATGCAAATTTATCTTGGGAGTTTTCACTCAAGAGCAATGTTGCCCTGGACATTTTTTGGATTTAGTATTGCCCTGAAAATTTATAAAATGTAGCAATGTTACCCTGACCACTATAAAGGTTAAGTTTGACTATTAGTTGACCAAATATGCTAAGCTAATAGTGTGAATGATATTGAAGAAGAAGCTGCAGATAAAGGTGGAGCTCACGCTGATTAGAGAAAATAAGAACAAAGTTTCAATATTCGGATTCAATCACATTGAACAAGATTACCGAGAACAAGGCTACTGTTAACCCTTCATTGCCGTACCTCTTTGATTTTTTTTTTTCATCGCACAATATGCTTTTACCTCTTTGATTTTCTCCAATCATTCAGATGGGAGACATGTTTTCAAAAAAATATTTTCTTATTTATAAATATTACCTAAAAAAAATATAGTGGATAACATATGGACTAGCCAAATAAACATATTTAGCTAACTAACGGGTAAATTTAACTTGGATAATAGTCAAAGTGAAATTACTATGATTTGGAAACTTTTAGGGTAAAAAAGCTCTTGAGTGAAAACTTCTGGATCAACTTTACATCTAAAGCCTAGAAAAAATGACATGTGGACTTGCTAGCTTAATATATTTAGTTAATTAACGATAAAATTTAACATGGATAACTGCTGGGGAGAAATTGTTATTATTTGGAAATTTCCAGGGTGATATCACTCCAATAAAAAAAAACATTCGAGACAAAATTGAGATTTTGTGATAACTTCTAGAATAAAAATGAGCTTTAATCCTAAAATAAAAAGGTGAGCACAGATGACTAAATTTTGCTTGACTAAATCAAGACTATATTTTTCTCTTTATTTTTTCCTAGTATAATACATTTTTCTGTTTTTCATTACAACCAAATTTTTGATACTCTATGAAATTTAAAAAAAAATTATGTAAATAATTATAACTTACAAACAATATATCTTACAACAAATTTTATATTATAGGTTAAATATTAATGATAATTTTTTTGGTTACATTGGTGTTAGTTTATGATAATTTTTTTGTTAGATTGGTGTTCATTTTTTTCTGGCATCCAACCTCTAAACGAGCCTATCCGGGGATTTCCAACGCTTTTTTTTTTTGGCGTCCAGTACAACCAAAACTAACAGTCTAATTTTGTTTGCTCCAAAAACTAACAGTCTCATGAGTCTATCAACATTTTATGCAAGTGACTTGGTTAAGTAGTTGGCTTCGCATATATCACGTGGCGAGTTAGGTGCATCATAAAAAATCATTTAAGCCCTAGTTGGATTCCTAGCTGACTACTAACCTCTCGAAACTTATGACCAAGTAAATCTAACAGGCCTTACAGTCTTTACACTATCACACCAAGTCTAGTCATATCACGGACACATAATATCACTCAATAATTCGTAACTCTTCTTAGTAAATTATATATTATATCAAAAAAATCTCACTTGTCCAATCCATGAGATCCACGAGTCCGATGGGAGATGGTCAGAAACTGAGCGATTGGTAAATCCCGGCGGGAGATTGATGACTGTGAGAGTGTTCCGCAGGAGCAGGAGATTCACTTGCCGGAGCTCAAATGGAGTTCAAACACCTGTTGCTGGAATCGATTCCATTTGTGGCCATGGTGATGTTGGAGTGCTTGGATGTGGGATTGACCACATTAAGTGCATGTTTGGTATCACGGCAGCTTAAAAAATAAGTCACTTATTACGCAAGCCGAGAAAAAACTCCTCTCACATACTTACCTCGTATATCGTGAATCACGAATTATAAGCACGTTTTGGACAAAAATAAGCCATTCCAAACGCACACTAAGTAAAGCAGCCATGTCCAGAGGTATGAGCCACTTCGTCTTCGTCGTCTACTCAAATGCTCTTGCCTCTGCCATACTCCTTCCTTCCTCTTTCTTCTTCACCAGGTTCATCGTCTTCTTTCCCCTTTCACTCTTTCTCTTAATCCCTAATTTGAGCTCCCCCATCGCTGCCATGTTGACTTCGTCTTCTTCTTCTTCTTCTTCACTTCATTGCAGAAAAAATAGACCTCCACTTTCTCTCTCGCTTCTTTGCAAATTCTTCCTCCTCAGTCTCGCTGGGTATGTGATTAATCGCAGCTATGTTGTTTGATTTCTTTTTCCCTAGTTCTCATTTCGGAGAACGGTATACAGAATTGAATTTTGACTTTTAGGTTTTTTTGGCAGAATAACTGTGATGCAGAATTGTGTTTTCACTGGTATAAACTACAGCTCGCCCACTCTTGGATCTGCTATGAGCAACTTAATTCCAGCGTTCACTTTTGTTCTTGCGGTCATTTTCAGGTAATTCTGATTTTTCTCTTACTATCTATAGATCTAGCTGACACTGGGTTGCGCGAAATCTATTTTGTTACGAGCAGAACCAAAAGCAGAAATTTCATAATCCAGATTATTGAACTGCAATATATATATGGGGTATCTGACTTGTGTTAAAATCATTCAAGGATGGAGAAGTTAGAGATTAGAAGCTCAAAGAGCCAGATGAAAATCTTGGGCACAGTGGTGTCCATCACAGGAGCATTAATCGTGACCCTTTACAAGGGAGCTTCCATTGGCAAATCTCCTAGTGATTCCCCAGAAAATCTTTCTCAATCCATGTCGGAGCAAACAAAGAACTGGGTGATTGGGGGTCTCTTCCTTGCAACTGCTTCTTTATCTCTTTCAGTATGGAGCATTTCTCAGGTGATACAAATAACTTATTAGTGATGATGATGATGATGATGAGGTTGTAGATTTTGATTTAGTTGAATGAATATATTTTCAGGCTGCAATTCTGAGAGGATATCCATCTGAGTTGACCATAGTGGCCTTCTATTGCCTCTTTGGAACAATCCAATGCAGCATGCTCTCTCTGATAGTAGTCAGAGATCCCAATGCATGGACACTTAAACCTGACATTGAGCTCATCTCCATTATCTATTCAGTAAGCTTCTATCAGCAGCACCCAAAAAATAGTAACATTGATAATACAGAAAAACACATAAAGCTTTGAATTGGCGAAAATTTTACTTGTCACGTTAATATCATATTATCTGATATCCGTGACAAACACAAGTTCATGGGAGAATCTTACCTCAAAAGCTAGTTGGATTTGGGGAACTTTAGGCCTCATAAGGAGCCTCTTTCAAGGAGACTTGATAACAAATGGCTTAAGTGTAACTTGATGAGTTTCCCTTCGTTGTTTGACCTATTTCTCTGAGGAACACCAATATGAGATAACTAACCTTGTTGCAGGCTATTTTTGGGAGTGTGGTGACATTTTCTGTGCTGACATGGTGCATCCACAAGAAAGGACCTGTATTTGTGGCCATGTTCAAGCCTGTGAGCATTGCAATTGCTGCATTGATGGGTGTGGCCTTCCTTGGGGACACACTCCATGTTGGCAGGTATCTCTCTTTCTTTCTTCCTTCCTCGTAAACTGATAATCATTGTGTCTGCCTTCATTTTATGATCTGTTTTTTTTTGTTTCTTTTACCCATTTTTGCAGTATCATTGGAGCAGTAATAATTGCGATCGGGTTCTACACAGTGTTGTGGGCACAATCCAAAGAGGAAGATGAGAAGTCAAATAAAGTTCATAAGCAACCATCATCATCACCACAAAGGAGACCTCTATTAGAAAGTCATCTTGATGAAGCAAATATTTTAGCATAATCATTGTCTTCTACTAGCTTATTCCACGATACAGACAGAATGAGACAATATTCCAGTCCAACCGCTTTCTGATATGAAAGAGCCTTCTCCTCAATACTCTGTTTTGCGAGTAATGGCAGACACAAAAACACACGCACGCTATAACTTCATGAAGGCTCTCTTTTTTTTTTTTTTTTGATACAAAAGGAAAGCATAAAACGAAAATAAAAAATAAACACAAAACTAAGATAGCTGCATAACGCTAGCCAATGTGTCAGGGCCCATAATGGTCAAACTAGGGTAGTCGTTCAAAGCTGTCTTGGCAATTAAATCAGCTCTAGCATTCAAATTTCTCTCAATATATTCTATCATCACAACTCAGTCGCGTCGTAGCATTTCTTTCGCTTCCATGATGAGAGACCAATCTTCGTGAAGGTCAGAAATATCATTTAGAAGAAGATGTATCACTTCCTGAGAGTCGCTTCTCAATCGAACCAGTCTATGACCTCCCTCCTATGCTCTCTTCAAGCCCAATAAGCAACCCCAGATTTCTGCTTCAAGAGATTCACCATTCTCAAGCCTTAGACGAAAACCTTCCAATATACTACCATTACAGTCAATAATAATTCCTCCACATGCACATTTTCCTTGGCACGGAGAATAAGCTCCATTGACCTCTACAGTAGTATAACTTTCCATGAAGGCTCTTTACAATGCTCTATTTCCTCAAAATCTCAAAAGAAATACTCAATCGCACCAGCCATACATAAACCAGAGACGCCACTGATAATCGGGGCCGCGTTTTTTGCTCATCATAGTGTTAAGCAACTAATTTTTTATTACTGTGATAAGATTTCAATCGTTTAAACTTTGATCTGAATGGTCTAAATTTAAAATTTTTAAATGATAAATTCATTTTTATGAGAATTGATAATTATATGATTGTTTTTATTTTTAATTCTACATATAATAAAATAAAAATTTATTTAAAATATAAAAATTAAATCAAATCAAATCTGAACCATTTAAAACCAATCTAACGGCAAAGATGGGTATGAGAATAAAATATGATCCCCTGATAACCCATATCTTTTTTTTTTTTAAATTCATAATATGGCCAAGCTAGCTTGGAGAGTACATACACTAAAACAATCTAAACATCAAAAGCATGTAATGCGTCCTCCCTCATGATGGGAATACACCAAGGGTGAGGAACTGGTAAAACAACTAAGCCCTGGACTAAATGATGGGCATCCCTTGCCAAAAAATCAGCACACCGGATTGTATCTCTCGGTGCATATCGGAGTTCAATGTCCCAATCAGAGTAGAGTAAATCCCTAACGGCATTAATTTCCAACCTAAGTGGGTGATATAGACTACTATCCTGCAGAAGCAAGTGGAATGTCTCAAGTGAATCTGTGTAAGCCACCACTTTCTGGAACCCATATTGTCTACATAGTTGAAGGCCTTGGTGTAAGGCCATAAGCTCAGCAGTAGTTGGCGGGAGAAAGCCAAGTTGACGCTGAAAGCCAAGCACCCAATGTCCTCTATGATCCCGAATAAGGCCCCCACAAGCTGCATTGCGGTGAATATCCACTGAACCGTCAGTATCTAGGCGAACACGTCCCTCCTGTGGTAACTTCCAGTTATGATCGTCCCCAATGCTGTAGGAAAAGATCTGGTGCTTTAGGTTGTCCGCCACGCTGGATTCTATGAGTTGGCACAGGCCACCATGAATAAGTTCGTTCGGTTGCGCTCGGACTCCTTCCATGACGCCTTTACATATGTTTTTCCATAATAGCCAACATATGATGCTGAATATGCGAACCTAAGGCCACCTATGAAAATAAGACTTGCCCAGAGAATGGGAAAAATTGCCTTTATTCCATACCTGCAAATCAGAAGGAAAGAAACTAAAACGAGAGTTAGGAGAAATAAAATGTGACCATACTGCTCTCGCAATCTCACAGTCTCGAAGAATGTGTATAATGGTTTCTGTCTGGTGACACTGAAAATGACACTCCTCATTATCTGATAGACCTCTCATAGCCCGAAGTGAGTTAGTAGGTAGTCTCTCATGAATAGTCTGCCATAAGAACATCTTCACTTTCTCTGGAACAGGTAATTTCCACACCTTCTTCCACCAAGCCGAGCCATTCCCCTCCCGCTGAGTAGAAAGAAAAGAGTATGCAGCACGGACACTAAAGTTGCCGTCTGAAGCACTTCTCCAGCAGAAAGGATCTTCTCCCGTTTGACATGGCGGGGGAAGTTGCCTTATAAGATTAACCACCCAATCTGGTAGGAATTCCCTCCATCGCGAGATGTCCCACTCTCCATCCGATAAGACAAAATCTCTTACCTTGGCAGCTGGATTTAAACGATGGAAATTATGATCAACAAATTGAATAAGTGGTTCCTCCAGTTTAGCCCATAAATCCCACCAGGCATTGGCTGTAGTTCCACTGCGAAGGGTACGACCAATTCCACTATAGAAAGTGTCCCAAACCCTAGTGATGCTCCGCCACACACTAGAGGAATTGGTCTTCTTACAGACCATGGGGTAGTCACTATTGCCGCATCCATATTTTCCTTTTAGACAACAAACCCAAAGGGCTTCTAGTTGGGTTAATAAACCCCAGTAGAGTTTCATTATGAAGGCCATGTTTTGCTTCCGAAGGTCTTTAATACCTAAGCCCCCTCCTCCTTAGGCTGCTTAATTTGGTTCCATGAGATAAGATGCATCTTTCGACTCTGTTGATCTTGATTCCATATGAAATTCCGGCTAATCTTCTCCAATTCCTCCAGAGTGGCTTTAGGAAGCAGCATTGTTTGCATATGATAACTTGGCAATGCAGACAAGACCGGCTTAATCAAGACCGTCCGTCCTGCCATGGTGAGATGCCGTCCCTTCCAGCCTGTCAATCTCTTCTTTGCTTTCTGAACAATGGGATAGAAAGTAGCCTTGGTAATCCTATGATGAAGCATCGGTATACCGAGATACTTACCAAGATCACCTGTGATTCCCACTCCCAGCGATTGACTCAACTCCAAAGCCCGGTTGAAGTGGATATTGCGGGAAAAGAATGCTTTGGTCTTGGTCAAGCTGACTTGATGGCCGGAGACTTCACAAAAGGATCTCATAATGTCTCGCATCAACTCAATTTGATTTTGGGTAGCCTCCCCAAACAGGATAAGATCATCTGCAAAGAAGAGATGGGATATTGGGGGAGTACGGTTATTGAACTGAAGACCCTTCCAATGTCCTTCCCTAACTTTGGTGTTAATCAATTGACTTAGGCGCTCCATGCATAGCACAAATAAGTAGGGGCTTAAAAGGTCACCCTGACGCACTCCTCTAGAGGGCCTGAAATCCGGAGAATCGGAACCATTCCAAAGGATCTTCAAGGACACCAAGCTGGTACACGCCATGATAAGGTTTACCAACTCCTCCCGTATTCCAGCACAAACAAGAGTGGACTGCACAAACTTCTAATCAAGACGATCGTAAGCTTTCTCCATGTCAACCTTGATTGCAACCATCCCTCGTCTTCGTCGCCTACTCCGCATAGTATGAATTGCTTCTTGCTCAATGATAACATTCTCACTCCCCTGACGCCCAGCTATGAACCCACATTGCTGTGGTTGAATCAAATACTGCATCGCCCTCTTCATTCTTTCTGCAATGATTTTCGTAATAACCTTGAAAATGACATTACAGAGAGAAATAGGATGGAAGTCCTTTAAGGTTGTAGGATTATCAACTTTTGGGATAAGAACAATGTTAGTATGGTTGATATCCTTAACTTTTTTCGGTTGATGCCAAATTTCTCGGATGAGTGCACAGACCTTGTTCCCTATGTGATTCCACTGGGTGTGGAAAAAATGTGCTTGAAGACCATCCGGGCCCGGAGCTTTGAAAGCACCAATCAAAAACGCCGCATTTTTGACTTCGATATCCTCCACTTCTTTGTGAAGCAAGATATCATCAGTTGGGTGAAGCGGGGGAAAGTCGGCATACCAATCTGTGGATTGAGGAATCTGGGGATCCCTCGTATAGAGATGTGTAAAGAATGTGGCAGCCATTTCTCTTAACTCATCCGGGTCCGTGACCCAGTTTCCTTCATCATCCTGAAGGGCTTCAATTCTTTGTTTTTTCCGTTTAATCAACGTTGATGTATGGAAAAAACTCGTGTTCTTGTCCCCCCAAGCGAGCCACTTGCACCGAGATTTTTGATACCAAAGGAGCTCCTCCTGAGCACAGATCTTACTATAATCTTTCCAAAGCTGCTGCTCAAGTTTGTAAAGGCCAGTCGAGAAATTAGTTTGTCGTACTCGATCAATGCCCTCCAACCTTTTGAGAAGATTTCTTTTTTTCCTAGGAAGACTACCAAGGACCCTAGCGTTCCATTTGGATGCCTCATCCTCAAAAATCAACCTACCTTGAGTCCAAGTTCTATTCTCCCAAGATTTACAGACTACGTCAGAAAAGCTATCTTCCATTGCCTATATTGGATGGTAATTAAATCGGCGCTTGTGACGGTGAGTTGGGGAATTAGCCCCATTTGTGACCAGCACAAGTCTATAATCAGATTTATAGCGCAGGTGGTGAAAAACTTTTCCACGTGGGTGATTGAGCTCCTACTCAAGGTTGCCAAACACCCAATCTAGTCTCTCTTTAATCCCCTGCTTTTCCCATGTAAAGTGCTCGCCCATGATAGGGATCTCTAACAGACTCAAGCTACTAATGCAATTAGAAAATTGCGTCATAGCCCGGATAGAAGGTGCAGTACCTCTTATCTTGTCTGCAGGAGTCAAGAAGGTATTAAAGTCCCCCATTACCATCCAAGCACCGTCAATAGTCTGTGAAAGATCTTGCAAGGACCCCCATAAATTCTCTCTTCTACTAATCCCCGGTTTCCCATAAACAAAAGTAACAAAAAAGGAATCGTTTGTTTGCTTGTCTGTCACTTTGCAGTGGACCAGTTGAGTAGTAGAAAAAAGATAATCAACTTGAGTATTACTCTCATCCCATAAAATCCAAATGCCTCCTGTAAGACCAGTGGCCTCCAACCTAATACAATTACTATAGCCTAACTTACGGGTAACGGCCTCCGCCCTATTACCGCTAATACGAGTTTCAATTAAAGACAAAATATCAATATTATTGTCATGGACTAAATCTTTAACAATGCGGGGAAAATGCTTGCTCCCCGCACCCCTGCAATTCTAAGAGGCAATAATCATAGGATAGATAAAACTGGGAAACAAAAAGTGATACTTACTGATCACCAAGAGCTCTGTCAATTCGTGTGAATTGTTTCCCTGAACCATGTTGGCTTCTTACAGCAAGAGTCGCTTCCATGAAATCATCCCCAATGTCATCGTCTAAGGAAGTGGAATATGGAGGCAAAGGATCAGTGTTTGGTGCACTACTCATGATTTGCTCACATATTTCCTAAGTAAAAGTATCATTGGGATTTGTGGCCTTGTTGTGGGATCCTTCTATCAATGATAATTGTTGGGATTCTAGCCCATGAGGATGTTGGGGTAATAAAATAGAGGTAGGCCCAGCTTGGGTTAAAGACCCACCCACCACTACATGCTCTCTACCCCCCACATGTGTTTTTGGTAGCCCATTAGAACTTTGTTTTTTTTCCTTGCCCAAAACGGATTTTGTTCCTTCCATATGGGCCCTCACCCCTTGTCTTGGCCCAACAAGAGAAGGCCCCATCCTATGGTTTTTATTTTTTCTTTTATTTTTTTCCCTTCCTAAATCCCTTGTCCTACAATCATCCGCGTTAGATGCGTGAAGAGGATCTGCTCGACCATTTGGCTGCTCCACTCGGCCCGCGTCAGACTCATGATCACTTCGGCCCTGCTCCTCTGTTCCCATCTGTCCCGTCACCATACCTTCATCTCCCCCAAGGTCGGCGAGGAGCTGAAATCTCGAGGCTCCGCCGGCGATCGAACCTCTCACCGTCACAGTACCTGGCGCTAGTACAGATTTCGTCTTCTCCGGCTTGGCTCCGTCTCTCTTCTCCTGTCTGGTTCGGTTGCCCTGCTCCACCACCTTTCCATTCCTTTTCTCCTCCTCGGTCCCGCTCCTTCTCTCCGTCCCACTCCCTTGCTGCGGCTTCCTGTTCCCAAACCGAGATCGACAACCGTTGCTCACAAGCATCCACTCTCCAAATGGTTCCTTGGTAGTGGCTTTTGGTTGAGGCACTGAAGAGGTCCGATTTTGTGTATTGGTTTGAGACTGTCCTGGAGCCGATTGTTCCTTATCGCGGTATGTCCAGGAACACTGGTCTTTGTGGTGTCCGTAACGGCCGCATGAGAAACATATTAGGCTCAATCCCTCATACTCTACTTGATAAACCGAATGAGCTGCAATCACTCGTGAGACAAGTTTCTTTTGGAGGTCAATCTCGACACAGATCCTGGCATACTTACCCCTCCCAATTTTCGCAGATTCAGTCGCAATGTCAAACGGGGTAAGCATATCTATTTTGACTGTTTTGCCAATGTAATTCCCCAACCTTGTTATGAATCCCTTATTGTAACACTGCATTGGGATGTTAGGAATCCTGATCCAAGTGATTATTCGTCCAAGAGGGTTGTTGTAAGGGTCAAAATTAGGGGACCATTTTTGCACCAAAATGGTGTGCTGCTGCACCACCCATGGCCCCCCGTATAATACTTGTTGATAGAGCTGTCCCCATCCTTCTTTTTGGAGAAAACTAACCAGAAAGTAATTGTTTGGCATATCTACCAGATCAAATTGGGATGTCCGCCATATACGGCTCAGATGTGCCTTCAGTGTGTATACGCTATATTTTTTGCCTAACACAGTTAGGATCAATGCTGCATTCCAGGGGCGACACCAGGCATTGTATTCTTTTGCTGTCACAGGGACAACCGGGTGGATTTTCATAAGATCTTGCACCTCCTCAATAAGTTCTGGAAGGTCTCATTCCATATTTATCGTATCTGATAATAGCTCCTCTTCATCCATACAGTCACCTCCATGAGCAATACCATTAAAACCAATAAGGGAATCCTTATAGGAGGTAGTGGTAACCAGAGCTTTCTGTTGGTGGGAAGCTTCATGTTCCATGGAGATATCAATCTCTGAAGAGAGTTCATCCGGCGTAGAAGTATCCATTGTGATGCGAGTAGAGTTATTTCTTGTCTTTTTATTACTACCACTGGCTAGGACATCAGAAGGCCGGTTCGGTGGAAGTTTCCGGTGAGGTTGGTCATCCATGATAAACAGAGGTGAGGATGGTGGCGCACTATTTAGAAGAGAGAAATCCGTTCACTCACTTCCCTCATACTATTTTATTGCCTCGTATATTTAGGGATGAAGGTGTATGATGAAGTTTGATCAGTGATAACCCATATCTTTGAAGCCAAAAAAAAAACCCATGTCTTTGGAATCTTAAGAGTCTGCTAAGAGCACTGGCAGTACTAATAATTATGCTGATAATCATGAATATATGTGTGAGTCTGTGGGGAGGGGTGCGGAGGTTTTCTACTCATTCTGTTTTTTAATATAAGAAATATTCATCTAATTTGATTAAGGATATTAGTTAAGATAGTTAATATGATATGTATTTTCTAAAACATCTTAGTTATTTTACTTAATTCCCTCGTTCTCTCTCCTTCTTGATTATTGTTGAGAGGGCATCAATAGGGGTAAATTAGAAAAATTTTGACAAATATAAAAACTATTTAGGATCAAGATTAATTTTCCAAATATGTCTTATATTAAGTGTCACTCTTTGTGGAGGAACCCCTATATTGGCTTAACCTTGACGTAGCAATTAACAAGGTAAAGCTATATGCAAATCAACAAATGTTAAAATAAATTTTATAAGAAAAATACTTCTTTAGTCCTATTTATAGGGTATTTCTAACATGTTTCACACAAAATAAAGAAAACCTTAAATCTTATTAACCCTGTCATATGATTCAAAAACTTTTTAACTCTACCCCTACTTAATAGACTCACTCTGATTCAAAATATAAAAGCTAAACTTGTAGGGAGTGTGATTTTTTTATAAGACCAACTTTACTTTTGTCTATGCATTTAATGCTTTTTTTTTTACAAATTTGCCACACACACTCTCATCATTCTTCTCCCCTATATTCTCTTTCTTCCTTTTTCCTATTTGTTGTCTCTCTTACTTATTTCTTTAATCAATAAAGGTATATTGAGAAAAGAAAGTAGATATTTTGTATATTTATTGTTTTTTTACTACTTTTAACTAACTTCTTAATAAATATAAAGTAGGTATCTGGCTTTTCTATTTTGAACCAGAGGGAGTACATTATAACCAAACAAAAATAAATACAATACAGTAATAAATGATGAATTAAATTGTATATTCATTTCAAAACTTTAATGAGGTGTCTTATAAATAGAGCTGGTAATATGGGTTTTAACTATGAGCCGAACCCACCCAACCCGAAAAAATGAGTTGTTTAGGTTTTGCAAAAGTGGGACCATTTTGATGCGGTTTTTTTTTTTCCGAACCTATATGGGCCCAACCCGTAGCTGGTTTGACTGTTTTTATTTATTTTATTTTCAAAAAAAATATGTGACTTCTTTGAATATATTGCGTAACCTAAAACTATTAATATCAACTAATTATTGATTGTATTGAATGTTAATGATGGCTTTTGAATTTATATTTATTTTGTAATGTGTGAACTTGTGATGAATGCTTAATTTATAACGTTTGAAACTTTGAATTTGATGTTTTATTACAACTTTATGATTTTATAATGTATTTGTAATTTGTTTATGGTTTAGGTTGATAGAAAAAAAATTTCAATATATTGTTTGAAAAAAAAGTTTGAAAATTGCAGGATAAAAAAAACAGAAAAATAATATGGATTGGGAGGGCTAACCCGCCAACCTAGATGTTATGGGCTGAGTTGGCTAAATGTCAACACACATTGATGTGGTTTTTTTTGTCCGAACCCTTATAGTCTCAACTCATGGTAGGTCACTACAAAAAAATACTGAATTTTTGAAGGAATTTATCACGGAATACAGAGTTTTGGATGGAATTTCAGACGGAAATGGATTTTCAATGGAATGGATTTCATCACCAATAATAGCATGATAAATCAATTTTTGACGGAATTCAGATTCCATCGCAAATTTCTGACGAAATTCAATTCCGTCGCAAACTTATTTTTTATTTTTAAAATTTTAAAAAGCCACGTGCCAACTCTGGCGGCCGCTACCTCATCGCCAGTCGTGGCACGTGGTAGCTCCAGCTTCCTCCACCACATCATCGGCGCCCAGATCTGCCACATGCCGCAACCTCACTCCACCACGTGTCGCAACTTCTTTTTTTCTGAAA
Organism: Inga oerstediana; assembly: GCA_963210345.1. NCBI lineage: Eukaryota > Viridiplantae > Streptophyta > Magnoliopsida > Fabales > Fabaceae > Inga > Inga oerstediana. Next base: position 5,441,399 of record OY723410.1, read on the forward strand.
ATGCAACTCAACTTGGCTTCCTTTGGTTCGAACCCACAACCTTATCCATACGCGCTCGATGTCTTACTGGATGGGTTCGACTGCTTTGGCATTTTATTATTACACAATTATTATATATATAATCTTATTATATATAATCAATTATTTATAAATATATATTTGTTTCTTATATATAAATGTAATAATAATATAAAATAGTTTTATATATTCTTATAATTTTCAATATAAATTAATTTCAAATTAAAAAATTTTACATCTTAAATAAATTTCATATGGCTATATTTTTGTCTAATTTCTAAAATTATTTTTTATTAAAATTAATTAATAACTAATAAATAATTACTAAATCATAATTTTTTTATTAATATTAATTAATAACTAATAAATTTTATTTTTATAAATAAATTTTTATATGACCATTTTGCTCTTTCATGGATCAAAACTTATAGTTGGAAACTTAATGAGCCAAAACCAAAATGAGGAAAAACTTGAGGGATGAAAGATGGTATTAACCCTAATTTTTAAATATTTATAAGGCTAATAATATCATAATTTTAATTTTTATAAAGATATTTTTTAAAAATTTAATTTAATTAAAAATTATCACAGAAAATTCTGTCAGAAATTTCCATAGCTAATTCCGTGGCAAAATTATTTGCCAAGGAATTTCTGACAGAATTTGCCATGAAAAAAATTCTGTCAGAAACTTTTCCGATGGAATTTGCCACAGAAACAAATTCCGTGGCAAATTTAATGTTTTTTTGTAGTGGGTTTGTCCGAATTCAATAGTTTAGCCCATATTACTTGCTCTACTTATAAATAGAATAAAAAAACTTCTCTTTGCCCAGCATAAGAGGAGTATTTACTATGGACACAATTGTTTCTCAGGAATTGATGAAAAATTGTTACTTTATATACGTCATTTAGGCATGTTTTAAAGCTTAAGTGTTTGTTTGGAATAGCAATTGAAGTCTTTAAAAATAGCTTTTCAATCATGATTTACGATATATAAGGTAAGTATGTGAGATGAATATTGTCTCGACTTACATACATAAGTACTTTTAGGATGCCAATCGTAATCCCAAACATGCCATAAGTCTCACTTTTCTATATAGTATCACTAGCCTTATAAGGTTTGAAGCCATGCATATTTCATGGTCAAACAAGGAATATATATATATATATATATATATATTTCAAACACACACACACACATTTCATGGTTTAAAAAAACCATGCCTATTTTATATTCATGAACCGTTATCGGCATGAAAGATCAATCATAGCCAACATCGTACAAAAAAAGCTCAGACTATGCATCTTTTAATTATTACACAGAATGTACTAAAAAAAGTATATTAATAAATATATGAATAATTTAATAGACTAAGGAACAATGTAATGTTGAAAAGAACTTGTTTTGGTCGTAAATGCTGAAAAGAATTTGAAGTCAAAATTATTTGATAAAACTAATTTAAGTGCCTATTTAAATTAACGTTTAAAAAGCACATGTACGGCAAAATAAAATTTCTCTCGTATTCTTGGCTTGTACGCCCTAAAGTCCTAAACCATGTTGGAGCACTCCAAACCGGCACTAAGTGGGTCAGGTGTGCTTCCTTGTAATTCGGCGGGTTTTCAGTTTCCCCTAGATAAGGGGCAAAAAAGTTGGTGTAGCGAAGGAGTAAATGAGTGCGAGAACCATGTGAACCCCTGCATCTCTCCCCATTTTTATCTGAGTCAATCCTAAGCTTCAACCTGTAATAAAATCCAGCAAAAACCCCTTTTGGTTTTATGCTTGTTTTCTCTGTAAGATTATTCTGAGAGCTTCTTCTTTTGTTGCTCTCAATGGCTGCGACTAATTCAAAGTTCATCAAGTGCGTCACAGTTGGAGATGGAGCTGTTGGGAAGACCTGCATGCTTATATGCTATACCAGCAATAAATTCCCAACTGTATGTCTTCCTTCTCTTGTCTTTGTCAAGATCAATTTCAGTCTTCGACTCTTTGTTGTTCGTTACTATTTTTGGTTCTTAATATGTATACGAATCCTGAATTTTCAGCTTTCTTGTAGATCGTTATAATTTGATGAAGGAAATTTCTTTTTATGTACGTAATACTTGTATTTGCGCTCTTGCGCGCGAATTGGGAGAAGAGGGCTTGCTTTTAATTTTCGATGAGAAGATGAAGGCTAGAAACCCAATTGCCCAGTGGATTTGGTTCTTGTTTCTGTTAAATCTTCATCTGCTTGTGTTTTGGACTCTAATTTTGGTTTTAAAGCCTGCTTGGGGTTGATCATCAGGACTATATCCCGACGGTGTTCGATAATTTCAGTGCAAATGTGGTCATTGAGGGCACAACCGTCAATTTGGGCCTCTGGGACACTGCTGGTATATATCTACAGAGATTCTTTGTAGTTTCAATTATAACAATTGAAGAACGTTAATCGGGAATAAAATTGTCACTATTATTCTAGATTTTTTCCCTCAAGATGGGAAAATTTTTATGCTCCATTGTTTTTTGGCAGGGCAAGAGGATTACAACAGATTGAGGCCTTTGAGCTATAGAGGAGCAGATGTTTTTGTCTTGGCTTTCTCTTTAGTTAGCCGTGCAAGCTATGAGAATGTACTGAAGAAGGTAAGTTTTCTGTGGTGATTCTTTGACATGAATTGGGGAATTCTCTTTCATTCTCTAACTTGAATTGAATGCACTGGCCAGTGGATCCCTGAACTACAGCATTTTGCCCCCGGCATTCCAGTGGTATTGGTAGGCACCAAGCTGGGTAAGTCATGGAGCCCTTTCTAAATGCTTGTTCTGGTCCTATGCTGCTTGGTCTTTTGATTATAGGATTTCATTTTTATAAACAATTGCCCCATTATTAATATTACTGTAAAGAACTGGTTCGGTACTAATAAATTCTCTGTTGACAGTTGTCATTTTGTCATCTGGTATGAGAGTTCTATTTGGCCACAGAAAGAAAGTCTTGTAAGAAAGAACTGGATAAGCCTCTGATCAATTTTAGGAGCAACATTAATCAATGAATTTCAGTTAGGCCTCATTATGCAGAACGTTGACCGTCAGGTGTCAACGAAGACGTTATCACACACTTGTGCCGCAAATAAGTTCTTTTGAGAGACACTGTTTTAGCATTAGGAAATATAAAAATAAAATTTGTCAACCATTAATCTGGTAAGCTCCTAAATTGGGGGCTGATTCAGTTATTAACTTGGAGAACTTCATCTGTTATACTTTCTGAAGAAACATCACTTCTCATAGAAGAATCTGGACCATTTGCAGGAGCTCAACAGTCTGGAAGATATTTTAACTTGAATCTGTTGTGGAATGAAGCTTATCTAATGTTGTAATTTAAAGCTTTCCTTTTAACTTGTTTGATGCAAGCAATGGCAATAGCAAATGATAAAGAAATGACTAAACAATGTACCTATCAAATTGTATAGACGAGTGAATTTAAGTTATTTGTGTGTTGACTTCTGCAAGAATTAATGCTTAATTCGTTATGAATATGTAGATCTCCGAGAAGATAAGTACTATCTGGCTGATCATCCCGGTCTAGTGCCTGTGACTACTGAGCAGGTGCAATATCTCCATCTTTTGGTTGTTCAATAGTCAAAACTACCTGAAACTACAAGTCTTTTAATAATTCATAACAGGGTGAGGAACTCCGGAAACAAATTGGAGCAACCTATTACATTGAATGCAGCTCAAAAACTCAGCAGGTATTTTATATTGTCATTTTATTCTTACAACACGCAGAAGGTGCTAGTTCACCTTAATGTTTGCTTAGCCCGATGTGGTTCTGAGTCCTAGTTGTGAATGACCTTAATGTCCAGGTTATGAGCCCTAGTCTGTGTTTCGCTTTTCTACATGGTTGTCATCATTTTCTGCAGATTAATATTACTCTACTATTTATAAAATTCTGCTGCAAATTAGATTAATGACTTAATTCTTAAATCCATTATAGAATGTCAAGGCGGTATTTGATGCTGCGATCAAGATGGTGATCAAGCCTCCTCAGAAACAGAACGAGAAGAAGAAAAAACCACGTGGAGGATGTCTGCTGTCAGTACCACCCTCTTTTCCATTTACTAGTTTACATTTCTGTTTTCTGAAGTTGCCTGTTTCTGTATGCTAAGTAACTGAATCCTTCAACTGGAGTCTGAGTCATAACATTTACATCCATATTGTGATTTTATTGCCATTCCAGTGTAGTAGCTATCATTTTTTTAAATAATGTTAATCTCCATGTTTCTGTGAAATTGCAGAAACTTCTGGTGTGGAAGCAATCATGTTTCGTCATAGATGGAGCTTGTTGTCAGGAGTTAACTCATGGAGAGGATTTATAGGTGTTGTATAGCTTCCCACGTTTGGGTTTGTTTTAAATTTCTAGATAGGCTAAGATGCCACGAGGGGGAATACGATATTTATGACTTATATCATAAAAAGAAAAGGGCATTTGATTTGATATTTTTTTTTCGTTACTAAGTCTTTGACTAGTGTTTGTAAAGCTTGACCATGTTTTATACGAGTGACAGTGGCCAATGTCTTCTATGTGTAAAATCTACAGCTGCTAATTCTCGATTTCCTTTTGACAATTTGTCAATCAAACTATCCCTTGTATCGTAAAGAAAATAGAGAAAACCAAGAAAGCGAGGGGGAAGTAGCTGGTTACTCTTGTGGGTGTGTGTTTTAATAACAATAATCGTTCAGGTTAATAAAACACACACACACTGGTCTTGTTGCAATAGAAACTTCCTATCAAGAAGGTTAGAATACTAACGAGTAAAAATCTAGGAGGATTTTCTCATTATCAGGTGTTGGTCCCAGTGGAAGGAGCAGTTACTCTTAATTGAACTCGATGTTGGGATATATTAGTCTTGTCAGAAAAGAAGGTTGAAAACAAAAATGGGCTGATCTGGATTACAGTTTGAGGGTTCTGAGAAACTCTAACTTGGGCTGATTCATGGGCCAAATCCGCGGGAGCCCATCACCAAAAAAATTTCGGGCCGAGGTTGCCCGAGCACTCTTGCTTGCAATCACCACTCAGTTTCTTGTGAGATTGTAACCCATTGATACAGGACGGCATACACACACGACTGGGTCGAATTTAAGCATAGTCGAGTTCGATTGGGGTGACTTTCTTAAAGGTGTTTTCTGCACCATGCAAATTCGAGACCTCATGCATAAACAAGCAAAGTCTCTTCCATTAAACCAAACTCTAGTTGATGGCTCATTTCTCAATTCTCACCCCATTTGTTTTTGGGATGTTATGGCCTGTTATTGATAAGATTCAAAAAGGGGAGAGAGAAGGAGTGGGAGATGGAATGATGAGTAGATAATTGAGGTGGCAATGTACAGGCAGTGATGCAAATATATATATATGTTCCTGTGATTGCTGTGATCCACATGACACACAATTGGTATATATGTTTGAATCATCAAATAACGACAAGGTCAAATATACCTAGCTGGTCTGGGACCCTACTCTAACTGTAACCACACTCATAATTCTAGTTGCTCATTTGATCCCCTTTTAGGAACCACATCAACAAATTTAGATGCTTGTCATCAAATTTCAAGCACTAAAGAGGTTATTTGCACTAAATATAGAGTTCAAAAATAAGAGGTCAGCATAGCAAATATAAGGCCTTTGTGAAAGCCAGGTCAAAAAACAAAAACAAAAGGCCTTTGTGAAAGAGCGTGTTAAGACAAAGATGCAAGGATGGAGCAAATCTACTTTATCTTATGCAGGTCGGGAGGTGATGATTAAATCTGTGATTAATGCTATCCCTATATATTCAATGAATTGTTTCAAATTTCCTGTTCAGACATGCAAAGAACTGAATAGCTTAATTGCCAACTTCTGGTGGGATGGTCACTCGGATGGGAATAAAACTCATTGGAAGAATTGGAATTACATGACCGAAGCTAAAGCTAATGGAGGTATGGGTTTTAAAGATTTTTTGATCATGAATGATGCCCTTTTAGCTAAAACAGCTTGGCGGATTTTTCATAATCCCAATGATCTTTGGGTTAGTGTTTTAAAAAGTATATACTTCCCTACAGATGTATTTGTTGATGCCCAAAAAGGCCCTAAAGCTTCATGGTGCTGGTCTAGTATCTTAGAAGGAAGAGAATTTCTCAAAAAAGATCTAATTTGGGATATTGGTAATGGCTCCTCTGTTAGAATATGGGGTGACACTTGGATCCCTAATAATCCGTTGCCTATTCCAAATGATGAGAATGATAATTTTCTGGTGAAGCATGGCCGTGTAAGTGATCTCATTCATCATGGTACTTGGGACCTCTCAGAAATTCGCCATCTCCTGACCGAAGCTGATATTATGGCAATCAATGCCATTCCCATCCCATCCAACATAGTGGAGGATAAATTGTACTGGATAGGTGCAAATAATGGGGACTACACAGTTAAATGTGGTTACTTCAATGCAAAAAAATTGAGCTCTTTATCTAATATAAAGGCTAGCACGTCGATATCAATAACTGCAACGGATTGGAGAAATATTTGGAAGCTTAAAACAGTTCCCAGAATCCAACAGTTTATCTGGAGAGTCCTTTGTAGGGCATTAGCCACAAATGATGCACTTTTCAAAAGACACAGATCCTCCACCAAATATTGCCCAATATGTGAACAGGAAGAAGAAACAATTGAGCATCTTTTCTTTTACTGCTATTGGACCCGCTACATATGGTTTGGATGTGCTTTTGGGCTTCGAATAGCAAACCATGCTCCAAACAACTTCGTGATTTGGTGGCTGAGTATTACCAGTGGAGGTGAGGCTTTGGCTGAACATGAACTATCTTTAATATGCCTAATCTTATGGAACATTTGGAAGCAGCGAAATAATCTAGTTTTCTTCATGATCACCCCATGCCCTTCCATTGTGATTGACTTGGCTAATGCTGCCAACAATGAATTCTGGGCTGTGAGTAATAAATCCAGAATGCAGTTAACCCCGGAGTATCATACTGAGAAAATCACCTCTTGGCAATTCCCTCCTATGGGATGGTTGAAAATTAATTGTGATGCTGCCTTTAATCATGATGATTCATCTGCTGCTTTGGGACTTGTTTGCAGGAATGACTATGGTGACTTCATATGGGGTTTTGCGGATAAGATTAAATCTCTCTCTGCATTCATGGCTGAAGCCCTAGCTCTAAAACGTGCCCTACTGTTAGCCCATGATATGGGGCATGATAAAGTTGTGTTTGAGGTCGATTGTAATTTCTTGTTGAAAAGTGTGGAGGCTAAACAACCTGATTTGTATGATTGGCAATGTAGAGGTGTTTTTCAGGAGATCATTAACCTCCTAGCAACTAAAGTTGGGTATTCCTTGTCTTTCACACCTCGTCAGGGGAATGTAACAGCTGATCATCTTGCAGCTAATGCTATTAAGGGGGTGAGCCCGGTGGGGTGGGTGTCAGAACCATCACTCTCTTTGAAATCTTTCCTGACCTCATATGCTAGGAAGGCTCAATGTGCTTTTGAGAATGCCTTTGATTCAGAATCACGAGTGGGTGTTGGTTAATGTTTTGATTTCTTTGTTTCTTTCGTTGGATTGTTGATGTTATCCTTTATTTTGACATCTTTCCTTTGATATTGCTAGTCTTATTTCATTAAGTCATGAGTGTGTACCCTGGTATTTGAATTAATAGAAGTTGTTTCCAATCAAAAAAAAAAGAAAAAAAAGAAACAGGCACGTTCCTTTCTCGTTTGTATTATTCCATTACCCCACTATGTCCCCAGTTATTATTTCCCTTTCGATCAAGATCTGCTTAATTCATTTGTGTCTCTGCGTTTTTATTTTAATAATACACTCATTTGTCCTTAATCCCATCACACACAAACACCTAGAATCCACCGTTTTGTCATCTCTCTCCGCGTGTCTCCGTGACATGTCCTAAATTATATTCATACAGACACGCCTCTGTTTGCTTTCAAGGTTTATTTGATTTATCTATTTATATAATTATTATTATTTACCACCACCGCCACCACCACTGCATGCATGTGTCTCAAATTCAAGCTATGTATATCTCTTGTTGCTGTGGTGGTGACAAGTTGTGAAGAGGACAAATCAACGCGGCCGACGACTTAGCTTTCAAAATGACATAAGTGGATCAATCATGTGGCCCGCAGAAATTAATATTTTACATCCTCATTGCTCCTTAGAAAATCTCAATATCAACCATAATAATGTTTTTCTTTGTCTTAATCTGATTTGCCAAAAGCATTCTAATTCAAATCTCCAACGTCCCCAATTTTAATTAAGCGCTCCCTCGTACGTACTTAGTCTAAATTCCACACCGACTAGCTCAAGATTTGTGGCCTATCATATACTCCTTCCGGTCCTAGTTATAAGATAAAGTTAACTTTTTTGGAGAATTAAAGAAGCTAATTAAATTACTTTAGATTATTTTTATTTTTATTTTTTTCTTCAAACTAATTAGTTTAACTAATAAATAGATATATAACATAAGATATGATTAAGTAACTTATTTAGCTTCCTTAATCTCTTTTAAAAAAAGTCAACTTTGTCTTATATTTAAGACAGGAGGTAGTATATTAAACTATTAAACACTATTAGTACTATAAATAACGTCAATGTTACGTAATTTACCATTATGAACTAGATAGATATTGTTATCAGAACACTCTATTAATAACCTCACCCATTAATTTATTTCTTTGTCAATTGCAAGTGTTGCCCGCTAATTGGCCCATGCCTTCTCTTACTTAATTTGATTGAACACAGATCACGTAACTTTTTACACATGATCAGCCCATTCACGTAAAATTGCTTAAATTGATTGACAAGAAAATAATAGACCTTAAGACTGATAATTTAGATTAGTGGTGTCTTAAGGATTTCCCAAGTCATGATATTTTTTAAACAAAAAAAATTATTAAAGTATTACAGATCATCTACTAAAACAATCTTAACATTTTGAAGCCTTAATCTAACTTTTCAATCATGATTTTACAATTTACGACGTAAGTATGTAAACAAAATTTTATCTTAGACTTGCGTGGACATAAGCAAATCCAAATAAAGCTATATCATCCTCGAATTCAAATTTAAATCCTTTCGAAATATGAGTTATATCCTTGCTAACCGGACTAACCTTGGTTAGCTGATCTTTCTATTGCAGTATCTGTACTATAAATCCAAGAAAATCAGCTAGGGAATTTTGATTGTGAGGGGTCAACAAATCTTGCTTCCATTGACAAGAAACCACACTGATCAATAGGTAATTAACTTTCTTTCAACCACAAGAAGCAACATGTGCATGCAGCTTTTTTCTCCTTAAAGTCTTTGAGGGCACAGTGGATTTCCTTTTCCGCCATTGAAAGTAAAATTATAGACAAAGAATGTGAATCAGCAACAAGATCTCTACTTCCTCTGCTGAGTAGTGAACTTTTTGCCAATATGTAATAATATATCACACAGTTGAAATTTTTAAAAAGTGTCTTTAGTTCCAAACCTTTTTGCCCCGATTGCCTTTTGATTTCTCACCATGGATAACAGACAAAGTAATGAGAAGAAGAAAAGGGCAACGATATTAAAAGGAGAAAAAGAAAACATCAAAAGAGTGGGGTAACCAAAAAGAAGTCTTTCCCGTCATTAATGGGTCCAACTTCAAAAAAAAGCTAATAAATACTCTACTGTTTTAATTAGTAAGGACATGAATTTAATGAAACCTAACGAATATACGGTACTGCCTACCATCATTATGGATATTGAAGCTTCATTGTTATCTTCAAGCTAAAGAGCTCAGCCTTTGGATTTTCTTGCAGTGTCAGGCATTGGAATCTCTTTAGTTACACGAAAACAGGTTTCATCAGATCAGGGAAGGAGCATTGATATCAGGTGGAGATGGGAAGATATGATGCTAAATCGGTCTTGATCTGTGTGTGTGTATTTCTATTACTGTTCTGCTTGTGTGTGAACTCAGATCCGTAAAAAGTAGGAGTAAGACACTAATTAATCTCCATTGAAGAGAGTTAATTATAACTTTGAGAAAGAATAATCCGAGTCTTGAATGAATATCTCAGTTTGATTCTCTTTATTGAAGGTGTAATCAATCACGATCACTCTGATATCAACTTTCTCAGGATAACATTAAACTTTTTGGGGTTTGTTTAAGTCGTAATGAATCATAGGATTGCAATAGTCGTAATGTGGGTTCTTAATGTTATTAGTGTTTGTTTTTCTAAATCAAAATGTTAAACAAAATAAAATAAAGAGGGCCATGGAAAGATTGAAACAGATATACAATACAAAATTTGTACTATAAATTATATTGGGGGCCGGGAAAAGCATAACACTGGTATAAGTGTATACCTTCGGATCCTTAACGTAGGAAATAATTAATTAGGAAATTCTAAATATAAGACATTTTTCGCATTTTTATGCATTTTCTCGTAATTTAACCTTATTGATATTCCTTCAACAATAATTAAGTATGAGAGGAAGTAAGAGAATTAAGGAAGATGTTTAGATCATTTTAGGGAAAAAAATATCATATTAACTAACTTAACTAATATTCTTAATATACTCAAATTGGTTAATTATGTCTTACATTAAGAACCGGAGGTTATGGCCCTGTTAATGTCTCACTCTCTCCATCATTCACCCCAAATTAGATACTAAAAGCTATTTTACTCCCTTCGGACCTTTTTATAAGCAATTTTCTTTCTCTTGGTGTTGATCCTTTTTATTATCAACTTTTTTCTATTGTCTCAAAAGTTAAACTACTTTTTTCCTTTTCTACCCTATTAAATACACATCTTTATATTAATTATCCCCACTCACCATTAATTCTCTTGCATTCACTTATTTATTACACATTTGTCTCATATTTTATACCCATACTCTCTCATATTTATTATTTATTCTCTTTTTTATGCTCTTTTCATAAATAGAGGCATATTTAGAAGAAATATGATATTTTTGACAAATTTATTATTTTTAACTAATCTTAATCATAAATTCATTTTACACAATAAAAATAAAAATTGTTTACAACAAGGAAGAAGGAGGCAAGGACCCGCGGGGGGAGTACATCACTATTAGTTCCAACATTTTTTTGTGGCCCTAAGGATTTCCTAGAGAGCAATTCACGAGCCACATTCCTCTCTTCATACATTTTAGTTTTTTTTTTTGACGAAATGCATTTTAGTTTTTAAAATATGTAAGCTATGCATATCAAACCTTGTCACTCCCCCAGTTAGTTTTTACTCCTTCCAGTTTTTTTTATAAGTAATTTTCTCTTTTTTGGGGTTAATCCTTTTTATAAACAATTTTCTCCCTGTGTCTCAAAATTTAAATTATTTTTTCCTTTTCTACCTCTATTAAATACATATCCTTATATTAATTATTCCTCACTCACCACTAATTCTCTTTCATTTACTCATTTATTACACATTCTTTCTCATATTTTATACTCATATTTGTTATTCAATCTATCTCCTATGCTCTTTTCATAAATAGGGGCATAATTGAAAGAAATATAACAGTTTTTGACACATTCATTGTTTTTAACTAATCTTAACTGTCAATTCATTTTTACATAATAAGGATAAAAAATTACTTATAAAAAAGACCAAAAATAGTATAAGATAAGGTTAATTGAATTGTGTCGTTGGAAGATGTGGTCAAAATTAGTTTTGTGTAATAAATATGTATAAGATGAATTTTAATTTGTTTTTCAAAGACACCCTCAATAATGGGGAAGAAAAAGAATACTCAGACACTTACAGGAAAAAAGGAACATGATCTAGATTATAAGTCACATTTAGTTTAATTAATGTTCTTTTTTTATTTTATCATTGTGATTAATACTCAATTTCCAACTTTACCTACTCATTATATCCACACCCTCTCTCTCTAAAATAGTATTCCCAGTGCAGTTAAATACATTTATCAAGAAGGGTAAAAGTGGAAAATATTTATATTTTAGAACATATTAGATGACTTAACTATCATTTTTTGTTTCCTGTGATATAGTTGAAGTGCACTATATTGTGCTCGTTTGGAATGGCTTATTTTTGGGTAATAAGTGCTTATAAATCGTGATTCACAGTATACGAGGTAAGTATGTGAGAGGAGTTTTATCTCGGCTTGCGTAATAAGGACTTATTATCCAAATATAAGTGATTCCAAACATAGCTATTATAGACCGGTGGGAGTACGCTATATATATATTTTTTGAACAGTTCTGAAAATCTTCATTACTTTGAAAGGAAAGTCACATACAGCAAATGACAACAACTATAAGGTGCAATACAGGTAAAGCTACTTAAGCATAAAAACCAACGACAAAGGAGAAATAATCATAGCAGACACACTCAGAAAACAAACTCACAACAGGAGAAATTGAAAAGCCAAGTGGCAACAAGACTAAGCAAGGTCCACGGGCACTGAGTGAGAAGTTCCATGGTCATCTTGCAATTCCAAGTTTTGTGCATCTTTTACCAGTAGCAATGACAAAGGGGGTAAGGGTGATTCCACCCACCCAATGGGGCACACCCCCTTACATGTTTAAGCAGCATGGCGATCTCCTGCTTGATTCCCCATGTGAGGAGTAAAGTGAATTGAAAAACTGGCTTCAGACTTCAAAATGCTTAGGATATCCTCGAGAATTCCCACGGAGGTCCACTCACCCATGTTAGGTAGACCTTTCTTAATGTACGATGCTAACTGTTGGCAGTCAGTTTCAAAAATGATATTTTTGTTACCTAGATCTTAGGCAATCGGAGTACGCTATATTGAGTGCTTTAATTAAACATGTAAATTAAATGCAATAGTAACATGAGTAATTTTTGTAATTAAGTGAGGATAAAATAGGGAGTTTACCAAAAACTTCTCAAATATCTCCAAATCTTATCTTACAAGGAATATGGCATAGCCAAGAATCCTGCCTTATAAGAAAAAGAAACGGAGGGAGTAGTTATTTTAGGAACAAAAGCATAATACAATTTGTTTGAAGATGAGAATTAATTAAGCCGGAAAATCAACATAAAGATCACTGAGAAGTGAAGGAAGGATTTTTCTGGTTTAAAAAAGGAGGCGGAAGAAAAGTAGCATAAAAATAATAGAGAAATGATATGACAGTTGTAAGGCATAAGCCGCATAACAAGGAAAAGGGAAAGAGGGAATTGGCGATTTTGGGGATTATTGTCAGCTGTGTCTACATCAAGGATATTAAATTCCATCCGGTGATTAAACTGGTGAAGGTATATCAGAATTAGACCGCAGATAATTCAGGTTAAATCGGTAAAGGAGTGAAGATTTCAGGATTATTTATATAAATTCTGAATAAAATTAAAAAAATTAATTTAATTTTTTTAATTTAAGAAGGTTGAACTAATCCAAGCCAACGAATAGGACTGGTTGAATCACCTGTTAGTTGCCGGTTTTCAGTTCAATTAGGCCGATTTGGTCCGATTCCGATAACAATGACCTACATTGAATTTCTTGTCTTTGACTTCCTCCTCAAATGTCTATTATACCCCTCTACTTCTATTTTAATTCCACACTCTAGTTCTTGCAAAAACACAATCTAGTAATGATGCCATTTTTTTAATTAATTTTCAATTTAATTTTGGATACATGAAAGTTATTTTATATTTATATTTTATTTTGTGTGGTTGTACTGTCCTTAATCATGACTTAATGATTCGATCCGAGAAGCATAACTTTTGTGGTGACCACTATCATCAATGTAAAAAATGCATGTGAGAACAAACTAACGTAGGATTATAGTATTAAAAAAAAAAAAAAACTTATCAAAAAGGAATAATAGTAAACGAAATTGGGAATATTGCTCTATGGTCCCGCATAACACCTTAATACATTCAGGTCCTTTGAAATCATCCAATATTACTAGTGAAGTCCTATGAGTTTTAACTATAAAAAAGTGTTGGTTACATTTATCAAATAATTCTAGATTAAAAAAATAATTTCTCCCCATATAATAATCCTTGGTGCTAGAGTTGCTAATGCCATAAAAAGGTTAAATTTCAACAAAAGGAAATTGGTGATACAAAACGCCTTCTCTATCCTACGAATTATGGATAAAGAAAATGATATATTTATTTCTTATTGAATAAAAAGACAAATAACTATGGAGAAGCTTATATATACCTTAATAACATAATGCAAACTGTTATATATATAGTTGTTGATTTCTTATGCACTATTTGACAAATAACTATGGAAAAACTCCACTAGCCTGCACGAATTGATTCGATAACTATATAGTAGCAAATTAACAAATGCATTCCCAACCATATTCTAAGACTATTAACAATTGCAACATAAGAAAGTAACAACTTTTTTAACAAACTAAATTCAGTATACACATAATAATTTGCATTATGATATCAAATTATATAAGTGGCCTAATGATTATTTGTATTTTTTTTTTAATAACAAAGAGGCCCTCTTAAATGTGGATCAAAACTAATTAATTTAATTTATACTCCCTCTCGTCCAATTTACAAGAGTTCAATAATTAAATTACGTGGTTTAAGAAAAAAGTTAAAATTAGTTAAACATATTAAGTATATCTGAAATAAAATTTATTTTTTAAATATGCCCTTATTTATGAGGAACAAAAAAAATAGAGTAATAAAGTAAATATAGGTATTACTAACATTTTAATTAATGTAATACATAAAATTAATTAGGGGTAAAAACAAAAAAACCTCATTAAATGTTCAGATAATATTTATTGGGTTTTTATAAAAAGGACCATAACAATTTAAATTTTAAACTTTTATAAAAAGGGAAGGAGGGAGTAGTTAAGACTCATGAGACTTTATAATAATTTGATGATTTTAAGGGTATTTTAGAGTATTTTAGGATGTTGTGTGGGATCTTGGAGTAAATTTTCTTAAAATTTGGGCGTTTTTTTAAAAAAATAAGAGGAGAAAATATATTACTCCGAGGAGGGAGAGAGAGGGAAAGGTATTACTCCGAGTAGAAAGAGAAAGGATCACAACGACACTGCTTTCTGCTCCTTCTGTAAAGGCCTTTTTTCGTCTCTCATTGCACCGAAGCCTGCTTTACTTCTTCACCTACACAGGAACGCATTTCTGGCTTTCTTCTCTCTCCTTTTTTCACTCTTCATCATTTCTTAGTGCCTCGCCCCCCTGAAGCTTTTTTTTCTTGACTTTATAAACCATCACTTCATTTTGTTTTGCTTGCTCGACCGTTGTAAAAAGGTACTCACTTTGTTTCCTCTAAACCTCGCAGTTATTGCTAGTTTTGCTACTATTCCTTTCACTTCACCATTCGAAGCCTCTAGTTATCTATCATTTTCTCTTGATTGTTCCTTATTATTCTCTGTGCTCCACTTCTCTTATCTTCTTCTCTGTTTAGTCACTACTTGACTGTTTCATCTCAGGTAGCTCTCTCTCTTCGGGTCTTCTGGTTCATGGCATGTATAAATATTTTTACTCTTCATTTTAACTTTGTTTTAGATTTTGGATCGGGTTTATTATAAACTGTGGGCTTTTTGGATTAATTGATTCTTGTGATTTTTGCTTCAGAGAGTGACGAGGTAGAAAGCAAGAGAGAGAGAGAGAAGCTCAAGTTATGGCAGGAGGAGGCGGAGGAGGAGCTCCGGCACCGAAAACGGATGAACCACAGCCACACCCACCGAAGGAACAGCTACCAAATATTTCTTATTGCATTACAAGTCCTCCTCCATGGCGTAAGTTTCTCTACCATTTGATTCTGTAATCTCTGTTTTTTTTAAAAAAAAATAAAAATTACTCAGAGTTCTTACTTGGAAGTTTGATCCTTCTTAATCCATAAGCTATACTTAAGGCAAGTTTCGTTATGAGGAAACTGTGTTTGGACAAGTTATCTTTTCTAACTCATCGTCTAAAGTGGCTTTCTATAAATTCCTTGCATTGCCTAATTGTTGGTACTCTCTTTGCATAAAGCAAAATTATTCTTTCAAGAGAAAAAGAATCTCATTCCAAAGTGCCTTAGAATTTTATGTTAGTGGGGCTAGTGGCTAAGATAAGAGCAAGTAAAAGTAAAAAGGGGAGGGTTGAACCGACTTTCCTCTTTTGTTTTTTTTATAGAATATGGTTAATATTGCTAATTGTTAATTGCTTAGTTTTGCTTCGTAAGTTTTCCTTTTCAAATACTCGTAATTTCATTTGTTAGGCTTTTTTTTTTTTTTTTGCCAACATTTGTTAGGCTTTGCAGGCTTAGGAAGTAGGGTCTGGTCTTATAACTGTGACGGTCTTACTTTTTAATTTGCCAATTCAATAATGTTGCCCAAGGATTTTTTTAAGCAATTTTTTATGCCGTTGGACTCTTAAGCTATTAGCTCTTAACATTGGCTGCTAATTGTCATCAATCTAAGAAGTTGATTATTTAAGTTCATGGCTCCCCTGTTTTAGTCTGTCAAATATGTGATCAGGAGTCCTGCTTTCTGTTTTTCTTACTCAATTTGATGAGAATTTTGGGGACATTATGGTGCAGTCTATTAAATTTTTAATAAAGTATGTATATTAAATTTTTAATGAAGTATGTATATTAGGTTGATCTTTCATGGGATCTACCATTGGGTTATATACCTTCATTCTAATATTTGTGTAATCAATGTGGGACTATTCTTTATATATTCCAATACAGCCGAGGCTATACTTCTTGGTTTTCAACATTATATCGTGATGCTTGGCACAAGCGTTCTCATCCCCACAGCTCTTGTTCCCCAGATGGGAGGTGGCAACGTAAGTAACTAGAGTATAATTGAAAGGAATTTCGAGCCATGTGATTGAAGTTGAGATTCCTTCCCGGCCAAGAAGCTAAAGGAATTTTTTTTTTTTTTGCAGGAGGAGAAGGCAAAAGTCATCCAAACACTACTTTTTGTTGCTGGTATAAACACATTGCTGCAAACACTGTTCGGAACTCGACTGCCCGCTGTAATTGGAGGGTCTTTTACCTTTGTTCCAACCACAATATCAATTATACTTGCTGGTCGATTTAGTGATGTTGCGGATCCCATCGAGGTCTTGTGATCAGAACGCATCTTGCTTATTATATTAAATGGTGCATGGTTGATGTGCTTGTTATATTACTTTACATAGTAGTGAAATGAGATATAACCAAAACACAGACTACCATATGATTTATGATGCATTTCGAGGGTTGGCACACTTAGAAAATCCCATGAATTGAGGCAGACCACGAGTCTTTCTTGAATATTATAATCAATATTTGGCATGTTTTTATGAAAGAATAATAAACGTGCAGTGTCTCAACTCATTGAAGCCACAGACTAAGACATACCCTTGTGGACTTAATTGAATAGAAATATCTGATCTTTTATTTTTGGCTTTCTTCTTTTGTGTATTCAGAGATTCAAGAAGATAATGCGGGCAATCCAGGGATCCCTCATTGTTGCTTCAACTCTTCAAATAGTATTAGGCTTTAGTGGCCTTTGGCGCAATGTTGCAAGGTCAGTCTAAAGTTCGAGGCAGGTGGCTCTGTTATGGTTTTTCATTCCTTACGTATGGGTTGAAGATTATAAACTGAAGTGTTAGCCAGATATGTGTAAATCTTGGGTGCTTATTTGCATTTGTTTTTATCTGCTGAATTGATGTTTGAAGTACAGATTGTACTAATATCTCAAGTGACTTGTGCAATGGTGTTTGTACTAAATATTAAGACCCCTGAAACTGGAATGATTCACTGAAGCTAATATTATCTTGGCTGGGCATAAAATTTCTAAGTGATGGAAATTTAATTTCTTTCTTCAGGTTTCTAAGTCCTCTTTCAGCAGTTCCTCTGGTATCTCTTGTCGGTTTTGGGCTTTACGAACTAGGTTTTCCTGGGGTAAGCCTTGTGAGACATTGTTTGCATGCTCATATTCTAATTAAATTGATAAGGGTAACTAATATTGACGACCACCTATTGTTTAGGTTGCTAAATGTGTGGAGATCGGATTGCCAGAACTTGTATTGATAGTATTTGTTTCACAGGTACCGATCTTACAGCAACATATAGCTATTGTCTCCTAACATTTCTTTCTGTCCTCTTGACTTCTTTTCCATTGAATCTAGATAACTTTACTGTGTTTGTTAACTGTTAATGGATGTCATGCAGTACATGCCCCATGTGCTACACGCAGGGAAACATGTTTTTGAGCGCTTTGCTGTTTTATTTACAATTGCAATTGTATGGGTATATGCCCATATACTCACTGTTGGAGGGGCCTATAAAAATGCTGCACCTAAAACACAAGCAACCTGCCGCACTGATCGTGCTGGACTGATAGATGGTGCTCCATGGTTAGTTGTATGTTTTTTTGGACTAGTTAATTGATGGTTTCCAAAATTGAGTTGCATCCTTGACATATTCAAGGGAAACAACAACAACAACAATAAAACTTTTATCCCACTAGGTGAAGTCGGCTACATGGATCGCACGACGTCATTGTGCTCTGTCAAAAATCATATTTTTTGGTATATTATTAATCAAAAGGTCTCTCTCTATGACTTCATTAAGCGTACGCTTCGGCCTTCCGCGACCTAGTTTTATAGGACTCCATACGGCTTGATTCACCCTCCTCACCGGTGCATTCAATGGCCTTCGTTGAACATGTCCAAACCACCTCAAACGACTTTCTACCATTTTTCCTTCAATAGAGGCCACTCCAACTCGTTCATGTATATGATTATTACGAATCTTGTCTTTTCTTGTATGACCACACATCCATCTCAATATCCTCATCTCGGCCACCCTAATTTTATGCTCATGTAATCCCTTTAAAGCCTAACACTCACTACCATAAAGCATTGCTGGTCTTATAGCAGTGCAGTAGAACTTTCCTTTTACCTTATTAGGTACTTTCCGATCACAAATAACTCCTGTAGCTTTTCTCCATTTACACCATCCAGCTTGAATTCAAGGGAAACAAGAAAATGAAAATGATAGAAAATATCTAAGCTTAGCTTTGTGATGATGAATGGGGAGGAATTCATTATGGAACTTGGGTTTGCAGGATCAGGGTTCCATATCCCTTTCAATGGGGAGCACCTTCATTTGATGCAGGTGAAGCCTTTGCCATGATGATGGCTTCCTTTGTTGCTCTTGTAGAGGTAACTTCTTTCTCCATAATGGTCTATTTCTTGTTTTAAGTTGAACTTTTTTCCCTCTGTTTCTTCATCATCAGTCCTTCCTAGTTACCCTATACCATGATTTTTTTTTTTTTCGTGGTAGTTTTGATTCTGTCACAGTCTTTGACCTGCAGATCATACCTAAACATTTAAGAAAGCTTAATAGCTTATCGCTCTTGCCTTCCTTAGTGGAAGTTGGTCTTCCGTGAATATGTAAAATTTATTTAAGAAAGTCAGGTTTTTAACTGATCAAATTGTTTTCCTCATTTTCTTTATGTTGTCGTTGCTGTGTAACCATGTAACCAAACTAATATTCAATCTGTGCATATTGGAATGGTTTGGATTATCTGACTTGTATATTCATACTCTATTTGTTATATGCTTGCTGATTTGCATTTTCTATGCATAATAACCTTTCACCATACTAAAATCAAAATCACCTACTCACATGTTTTACTCATATCAAGCAGTCCAGCGGAGCTTTTATTGCTGTGTATAGGTACGCTAGTGCAACTCCAATGCCACCATCTATTCTCAGTCGGGGTATTGGGTGGCAGGTACGCGACGAAGGCTCATACATTCAAATTTTAATATTCTTAATTATTAATATTGATATATAGTCAAGCAGAACTGGAAATTTAATGCTATTTTCATTTTTTATTTTCTGTTGGAAGAAGTGCACCATACAAGTAATAATTTTAGTGAGCTCTAACTTAATATGTTTATAAAACTTCTTCTGCTGTGGAATTCCTGACTGTGCCTCTTATTTCTGCTTAGGGAATTGCCATTCTTCTGTCGGGATTGTTTGGAACTTCCACTGGATCCTCTGTATCAGTGTAAGATTAAAATACTATCTAATACTCTTTACATGAAACAGGGGGAAACGCATGTCTTTTGTTGATGAAAGGAGTTTATTTTGTTTCCATATAGAGAAAATGCTGGTCTTCTAGCTTTGACTCGTGTTGGCAGTCGAAGAGTTGTGCAAATTTCAGCTGGATTTATGATTTTCTTTTCAATTCTTGGTGAGCTGACGTGGCATGAATGCCATTCCTTGCTATGAAATGTTTAGTTTCAACATCTAATTTGCCCTGTCCTAGTGCATTTTCTTACCAGTTTGTTTACTGTACAGGGAAATTCGGAGCAGTTTTCGCCTCCATACCACCACCCATTGTTGCTGCTTTGTACTGCTTGTTCTTCGGTTATGTCGGTATGTCTGATTATGAGTCAAGATTTCCTCTAATATCTGCCAACCACTTAAAAAAAGAAAAAAAAAAGAGTTCATGAGATCTCTCTTTGTTCTCCATGTGTAGGTGCTGGAGGTCTCAGTTTTCTTCAGTTCTGCAACCTTAACAGTTTTAGAACAAAGTTCATATTAGGCTTATCTATCTTCTTGGGGTTGTCAGTGCCACAGTACTTCAACGAGTACACAGCAATCAACGGTTTTGGTCCCGTCCACACAAGCGCCAGATGGGTAAGATGATATAACACCACAAAACCTCATATCTCATTGTAATGAATAATGGATGAACCACGTCTCTTTCTGACACTGATGTTTTTTTGACGTTGCCGGGCAGTTCAACGACATAGTGAATGTGCCATTCCAATCTGAAGCGTTTGTTGCTGGTTGTGTGGCATATTTTCTGGACAACACGATACATAAGAAAGATGGGGCCATTAGGAAAGACAGAGGAAAGCATTGGTGGGACAAGTATAGGTCCTTCAAGGGTGATAGCAGAAGTGAGGAGTTCTATTCTCTGCCTTTTAACCTAAACAAATACTTCCCATCTGTGTAATTTTTGTGTATAAGAGCTGAGACACTGTTCATTATATGTTTGTTTCACCAAGTTCTTGTGTTTAATCTTGTTCTGACATCACATTCGACCTTGTTCCACGCTGTAACTGAATTATTATTATTATTAGTTTAATTATAATCTTTAATTCCTTCACACACTTTTTTCCCCCTCAATGAGATTAAGAGCAGTGTCATCACGTTGCTTTGAGCATATTGAGTTATTTTTAGTGCAGATCTAATATGCTATCAGTTGACGAACAGACATAAGATGGAACTCCCATTTATTTTCTTAAACCACTGTCATGCAGCTCGTAAATAGTAAATAGCACCTGTTTGCCTATTTGAATTTCAGATTATGATTAAGTTGAATCTGACAAGTTTTTTTTATTGGATATTTTTTGTTTGATTAAGCTTATTATGCTTGCAGTGACTTATTTTTAATATAATACTTCAATTTATTTTATTTTTTAAATTTACAATTTTTTTTTAAACTCTCCATATTAATTGCCCCACCTAGTGGGATGAGATTCCCACTTCTTGTTGTATCCATATTAGTTGCACATTTTTGTAAGGGTGGTTTTATCCATAGGTAGTTTTAATACAAATATTTAAAGGCATATTGTTAAAAAAATAACATATTTTTCTTATATAAACAACTAACTCAACCAATTTTTCAAATACTAATAAGTTAGTTATTTAACTTCCACATTTAAGAGTAGAAGTAATAAAGTTGGCCTACGGCCTTGTAAATTAGTGGTATGAGAAACCGCAAGTGGGAGATGACAGATTGGATACATCATTAGCATCTACCCATTTATTTATTTATTTGGAAAAAAAAGAGAGGAAGTAATAAAGTTGCAAAACAATGTGTGTGCGCGTTTTATAAATAATTAAAACCAATGGGATAAAGGTGGGTACGGCACACTGGTTTAGCAGGAGGAGGATTAGATTAGAAATGCACAGCTTAATATTTGTCCACAAAGTGCATGTTTGTTTAAGCTTTTTGCACAGTAAATAAGCTCTTATTACGCAAGCCGAGAAAAAACTCCTCTCACATACTTACCTCGTATACTGTGAATCACGAATTATAAACACTTATTGCCCAAAAATAAGCTATTCCAAACGCACACTTTATAGGCATAAAAAGGCACTTAAAGCCAAAGGCAAAGTGGGTTCCTTCGCTACAAAATCCTAAGAAACCTTGAAACCTGATAATTGTCACTTTGCTTCCATTCATCAATATTTCATCTCACAAAAGCATACCAAATATTTCATCCGGTCTTAATTATAAGATAAAATTTATTTTTTTTGAAGAAATTAAGGAAGCCAATTAAATTACTTTAGAGTGTTTAGACTTTTAGTATTCTTAGATTACATATTAGTTTATTAGTCAGATTAATTAATTTGGAGGAAAAAAAATAAAAATAAAAATACTCTAAAATAATTTAATTGGCTTCCTTAATTTCTCTAAAAAAAATTAATTTTATCTTATAATTAGGATAGGAGAGAATATTTTGCAGTATAGATACTCGTTTTGATAACTTGGAATAAAGAGTGGGATTAAAGGTAGAACCAAATAAAAAGTGAAAAAGAAAAAGCCAAGAGCTTTTCTTTTGGGTCTTTTTACAACATTCGGAAATTGATTATAGGGTTGGGCCAAATGTGAAGTTACGTCACACTTTCATGTCATGGGGGACCAACATTCATTCATTTTGCATGAACCACGAAGCCAACCTATATCTTGATTTGCATTAATTCACGCTATATATATGTATATATATATGTAACGTGTGTGTATAAAGATGTGTGTGTTCAAATAAATCTGGGATATTTTAATCAAGCAAAATGTAATTACAATAAAATAAAAGCAGCTCTTGATTCAAAAGAAATTGTGGATATTTTAAATAAGGAAAATATTTTTACAGTTTTGTTAAAATTATATAAAATATTATTCGGCCAAGCTTTCAGCTGAGTTGGAGTAGGTAGTGGTGAATCTCTTAAAAAAGGGATTCGATGCTATGAATATGACACCTTTGATTACATCCTCACTTTAATTTACCAGACGCTTATCTCTTGGATTGTATTAATCATTATTATGGTAAGTACTGTAATAGACACGCGTATATATCTCTAGCTTAAAACAAGTTACGTTCAATCAATATCACCACCACCACAACCAATATATTAATAAACTTTATAAAAAAAATATATATTATCATTTTCCTTTATTAAATATGAAATCCGTATTACTTATATATTGATTTAAAAAAGCTCTAAATCCCACATTTGCAATGGAGAGATGCCCAATCAGCGACCGAGCTCATATCCCAAGTTGTGTAGTTATTTATTGAGAAACGTAAATATGGACTAAATTGCAAATTACCATTCTTAATTGATTTAAATTTCAGAAATTTTGCATAATATGCATTCATATTTAAAATTAGTCCAGAAAACTGCTTATTAAAGAAAGACACTACCAAATGGTCTTGTAACTTAATGACATATAAGGTCACATTGTAAACCGAAAATCACAGATTGAATCTCATTTATAACTTCAAACCATTAGCGTTAGCGAAGTTAATTGCTCGTTTGAAATAGCGACTGGAGTATTTAAAAGTAGCTTTTTAATCGTGATTTACAGTATACGAAATATGTAAGAATTTAGAAGAGTTTTTTCTTAACTTATATACGTAAACACTTATAAACCTTTCATACTATCAAACAAGCACTAAATAGAGGAGAGAGAGTGAGAGAAGGAGGGAGATTGAGAGTAGATTGGTGGGGTCAAGAGTGAGAAGATATGGAAGACAGGAAATCTGAGGGCTATGGTGTGCATGAAACATGGAATATCTTCTGTTCCTCACTGCGGCAACCAATCAATGATCCTTATCATGGTCCCCCCCTCACCGTAATAATATCCCCACCCTCTCTCTACCTTACATTACATATTCGCTGTATTTGATTCACGAAACTTTCTTCCCTTAACACACCAACCCCCACATTTGTCTTCTCTTTCACCTTACATGCTAACAACCCAATTTGAGCCCTAATTTTTTTAAAAAAAATCACGGTTTCATCTAAAAAATTAATCTAATGATATTTTTAAAAAATAAATTAAAAATATTTATTTAATCAGTTACATTTACAAGTGAGAACTTTAGTTGTAAGTTGTGGGTGGGCACATGTGGGACTTCAATTTATTTAATTCTTAAAATATATTGTTAAAATTCCTATTCTTAGAGGAGGTTTTATTAATATTTACGTGAGAATAGTGAAGTTCATATTAGACAATGATTCGATGCTATACTTTTTTAAATATTCCTTTTTTATATATATACAAGCGCTTGTCGATCTGATCGTCAGACGTGGATTGAGCAAATGTACGTTTAATTTAGATGAAAACAATATTCACCACTTGAGAAAGTGGACGAAAAATTAGATGGGTGACTCCTTTTTTTCGTTGTTCTTTTTCACGAGTGGATGCACAATTGCACATGTTTTTAGAAAGTTGGTCGAGAGCATATTCCAATTTATGTTAGAAAACATTAAAAAACTACTTAAGAAAGATATACTCCCTGATTCCATTTATAAACAACTTTTTACTTGATTATGTAAAATGAACTGATAGTTAAAAATAATTAGTGTGTCAAACATGTCATATTTTTTCCATATATGCTTTTATTTATAAAAAAAGTATAAGAGAGAGAATAGATAAAAAGTATGAGAGATAATGAGTATTTAATAAGGGTAAAATAGAAAAAAGAAGCATACATTTTCAAACAAAAAGTGAAAGTTGCTTATAAAATGAATCGGCTATATGAAAGAGAAAGTTGCTTATAAATAGAGTTAGAGAAAGTAATTGAGTGAAGAAACTAGCTTAGCTTACACGGATGTGCTGCGTGTAAAGAATAAAATTGATCCTTTAAAAAAAGGATCTAAGAATGTGTTTAATTAAAAACAGGTTTATCAGGCTAATTAGGTTTGGAAGAACATATTCAATTCAACGTTAATGAGAATTAACGTGATTTCAAAAGAAAATGGAAAAGTAGTGCCCAAAAATAAAATAGAGAGAGAGGGAGAGAGGGGGAGAGAGACAGAGTGAGCGGTACGTGCATGGGACACGTTAGACGTAATATGATAAGACGGAGGAGTGACGTGGAAGCGGGCAGAGTGGGCCTGCGGGCTTTGGGGGACCACCCGCAAACAGCCCATGAATGTTTCAGTCACTGCCTCAACCACTTCTCTGGTCCACGGTCCACACAACGTCAAACGGCGACGTTTCCTTTTCCCATGGCAAAACGAGTTAGCCCAAGTTCTTTTTTTATATTACAATCATACCATGAGAAGCAAAAATTTGTATTTTACAAGAGTCTAATATTTATACTACACTAATTATGTCTTGTGGCATATAGTCACATTCTAATACAAAAATATTTAGACAATCAACAGGGTATATTTTAACAGAACAAAATCTTGAGTATCTTCTTAAGCAATTCTGGTTACTACATCTAATCTTAACATAAGATATCATATATCTGGACTGAAGGTAATATTAAATTGAGTAAAGTAGCATCCATAAACCCTAATTTTATTTCGCACTAGCATTTAGCATCTTAATCTTATTTATGGTGTGTGTCTAGCGCCTCGGTATTATTTTCATGATCCATCAATTGCGTCTTGTGTTACTTTTTAAGTACATCCAATATCCTAATTTTATTTTATGATTTAGAATGTTGGATGCAAAGTGAAAAAAGATTACAGTGCTGGAAGCATAAAATAAAATAACATAAGGGTACGAATGCAACTGAGAAATAATATTTATGGCGCTGAATGTTGTTTTACTCTATTAATATTGGATGTTTTCTCAAGAGGATTTATTTGAAAAAATGGGAAATGGAGCGTTAAATGAGATTTGGAATGTACTGAAATGGATCTGTTATTATGATGCGATGAAAGAATGAGTGATGAGTGAGGAACATGGAAGGGAGAGTTGTATGATGAAAATGGTGAAATTTGGGTGCGAAATGGGACAAATGGGGAGCCAATTAGGTGTCAAACATATGGATGCAACTATGGCTGTGTTTGACCACTAATCAACCAATAATCTCTCTTTGCCACTTTCAATCATTCATCATCCCACATTATTATTAATTCTTCTTCATCATTAATACCTTTTGACGCTTCCCTAACAAAAATAACTTGCATTTTTTTTTACCTTAATCTTCCCACTTGCATGTATTCGCTCCTATGTATGGATTCCACATTACGTACGTGCTCAGCAAATCTACAAGTTTAAGAGCTCATCCTATAGTTTTTATGGATGAGCTTAGCATGTAATTCGCTCTACTTATATATATATGTCATGTTCTTCAAAAAAAAAAAAAAAAAATCTGATCCAAAATATATGGAGTTTTAACCGTTTATTTTCCAAAAATTTTCTTTGTTTCAGTAAGATTATTAAAAGTGAATAGTATATTATTGTTGTGAGCATAATGTTTGTGTAGATGTGTGTATATATATCTCTCGTGCAACTTTAAATTTCTCAAAGGAATTTGAACTTTCACATTTCTTGTAATTTATTACTCCCTCCTGTCTTAATTATAAGATAAAGTTGATTTTTCTGGAGAAATTAAGGAAGCTAATTAAATTACGTTAGGGCATTTGTATTTTTATTTTTTTCTTCAAACTAATTAGTTTGACTAATAAACTAATATATAATCTAAGGATACATAACATATCATATGATTAAGTAACTTATTTAGTTTCCTTAATCTCTCCAAAAAAAGTCAACTTTATCTTATAATTAGAACTGGAAGTAGTACCCATTTACATTCGTGAAATATAAATCTTCTTTATGTTTCACTAATTTATATTTAATTTAACATGTGGGGACTCTTGAGTTGCATATAAATAGAGGGATACTGGATACGTATCATGCACCTTGAAAGTGAATAAAAACTATCATTTCTCGTCTCTTTTATCTTTAATTATCTGTTCCGATTCTAGTTCTCTTCTTACTCTTAACCTATGTTTTCTTTATTTCCACAACGTTTATGTATTTTTTTTCATTTTATTATATTGATACTTATTTATTATACTTTTATTGATAACTGAAAATAAAAAGGTTAGAAAGTGAAGTAAAATTTTGTTGATGATACATTGTAAACAAAAAAAAATGAGGAAGAGAATGTAAGGTGTAAGTGGTGCACATCACATCAGGTAGGGCGGCCCAGGTCTCCTCTTTATTTTAGTGTGTTTTCACTGCCAACCAATTGCTACTTCCCACGTGAGCCGGTGTTGGATAAAACCTTCTTTCCTTTCTCATTTCGTGTCCACTCTCTCTCATCTTCTACCTTGCACTCTCCATCTTGGGTTCCATTCTATCTCTTCCACCCCCCCAAAAAAAAAACAACCTTTTACCCTTTTGTTTTCTTAAATAATAACAATAATAATTGAAGTGGGGGCTATAAAGCTTGGACCTTTGTAATGTAAAAGAACCCTATTCCCCAGTATTTAAAGTTTCCAAGGGGTATCAGCTTGCTCCTCGCAGAACGTGACCAGTACCCTTCACCTACCTCCTTCCGTACCGTCTCGTTGAGAGGAGGAGAAGAAAGATGGGAAATTGTCAGGCCATAGATTCAGCGTCTCTGGTGATACAGCAACCAAATGGTAAAGCAGAGAGGCTGTATTGGCCTGTGAGTGCCGGTGAGGTTATGAAGACTAATCCTGGTCACTATGTGGCTCTTCTTATCTCTTCCACATTGTGTCCTTCCCAGGACAATGAAAAATGTCATCATAAGAATAACGACATCCCCATCAACAACAACCCGGTTCGCATAACTCGAATCAAGCTTCTCAAGCCGACCGATACCCTCCTTCTTGGCCATGTTTACAGACTCATCACTACTCAAGGTCAGTTCCAAGTTTCAGTCTTTGTTCTTTTTTGGTATTTCCCAATTTGGTTCTTGTGTGCTCACTGGGTTTTGTTTTCTCAGAGGTTATGAAGGGTCTGTTGGCAAAGAAACAAGCAAAGATGCAGAAAGGCATGGTAGATTCAGCGCACAAGTTAGATTGGGTGAAGGGAAAAGCAAATTTTGAGACAGATAAAGCAGCTAGCAGGTCTGAGACAGAGGACAAACAGGTAAATCTCCACCACAAGATTGTTTGATTTAAGCCATGGTTTTCTCAAAAATCTTTCTAGAATTAGAATACTTCGCAGGATGTTTGATGTAATTCCTCTGCTTATGTCATTCAACTTTTCTCATGGAACATATCATCTGCGTCAACAGTAGTAAACTCAAATATATTGGATTAATTCAAAGTCTTGAATTTTTATTTATTTTTATTTTTTTGCTGTTTCTGATTCAAATCATTCATACCAATCATAGCATCATGAACCTAGCTAGACGCTTGATTCTTTCAGATACACATAAAACTATAGCAGTTGGGGAAAAGAAGAGAATGGTGAATATAACTGAATACAAATTTTATTTGTATGTGATGTTCAGGCAATTAAAGCTGAGAGAGAGAGACAGAGGGCAAGGACAGGAGCATCATCAGC
This sequence comes from Inga oerstediana, assembly GCA_963210345.1. Taxonomy (NCBI): domain Eukaryota; kingdom Viridiplantae; phylum Streptophyta; class Magnoliopsida; order Fabales; family Fabaceae; genus Inga; species Inga oerstediana. Next base: position 5,469,933 of record OY723410.1, read on the forward strand.
TAATAGTAGTGGAAGTATCACAGCTAAGTCAAGAACATGGCAACCTTCTTTACTAAGCATTTCAGAGTCAGCCAGCTGAGATCTGTGTGTTTTCCCACATGAACGTGAGGGACAGAAGAGCATGTGAGCAGAGCATTTATTCCCCTCCATGATTTGGGAATTTAAAAATATATATATATATATATATATATAGGAAGTTACATCATGAGGCTTGAAGAAACTTCAGTCGAATTTGAACTCTCTCATGTCATGCTTTTAAATTGTGAATACCAAAGTTTGACATATCCAAAATCCCAAAACATCAGTTTAATGTATGTAATGTAATCCAGGTTTTTTGTTTTTTGTTTACTCTCTGATGAACTTGGAGTTTCGCCATCACAATCGCTCTCAGTGCCAATTATTCTGTTCTTCAATTTTTATATGCCTCAGATCCATTGACACATTTATCACTGAATCTGACACATTAAATTGCCAAAGATCAAAAGCTATGGCTGTGAATTGGTCAAAGAGGTCAATACTGTTTTACAGAGCCTTAAACTCGGTAACCAAACGACCACTACTGGTTCCCTTATGAGGTGTGGGTCACATGCATTATTTTCCAGACAAGTTGGCCCCTAAACTTATGAAGGTAATAAAATGAAACTCTGATAATTCTCTGATCCTTCAGATTCAGAAACCCCCTTTTGTTTAGATCTTAAAAACACAAAAGTAAAGCTCACAGATCACACAAATAATCTGATCAACTTACTAATCTGAAGCACTATGGGGGATGCTACCATTTCTCGGTGACCAAAAAAGCTACATGGTAAACATGATTGGAGTCCAAATGAAAAGAAAAGGGATTAAAACACTTTAAAAATACCAGCAATCAATGTGCTTGAGCAGTGTTTTATCACTTTAAACATGCATGACACTCAGGGATCTTTTTGTTGCATTAGAAGCAGAAGAGTAGTCTGATGGCCCATTGCATTATTAGTCCCCTTTTCTTGCTTGCTTTGCCTTTTTTTATAATTCTCCTTTTAATTTTTAATGACTTAAAGTTATTGCTTCAAGTCAATTAATCTCACAGAAGAGGACAATTGAAACCAGCTCACCACTCGTGCACTTCTTGAGCATAAAAAGTTAGCTGCACTGCACGAGGGGTCTGATGATTCTATTGAAATATATATATATATATATATATATTTTGCATACATAGAGTTCCTTCAAGGAAGGCCCACCAAGTTTGGCTTCTGTAACTTTTTCCGCACAAAGTGATTTGCCATTGTCTAAAAAATCCACAACATGGGGCAATTCTTGCTTTCTTGTTTGTCTATTTTCCCCCCTCTTCCTTTTTTTCCCCCTTCTCTATTATCAACAATCATGGAAGACACGCATGCAAATAAGAGAGAGCAATTTTTTTTTTTTTTGCTTTTCTCTTTTCCAGATTGCATGTTGGGCTATGAGCTTATCTCTTTAACAGCACAGTTCCCCATGAAGAAAACAAAGGATGGAAAGAAATGCATGCATCCTCTGTTTCACCCACTTTACTGTATTTATCCTCTGTTTTTTTGGGAACCAGAGAAAGTGAAATAAATGATATAAAAGACAGTGTCCTTTTGGTCTGTTTGCAGGGTATCAAAGGATGAGAATTGAATTCAATTTTCTCATCTAGCAAATCCCTTTATTTCTTAGACAAGAAGAAGTGGTATACATACATACATACATACATATCAGCACCCAAAGTGACCAATCAATACAAGAGAGCAAAACTCATTTTCTTCAAAGCTGTCAAAACTAGCAGCTAGTCGAAACATAAAAATCACCCCAACTATATACTAACTGTTCCTCAAAATCTCACCATAAAAAATTTGCCACACAAAACTCATCACAACTTCGCCTCACACGTATTATTATATATATAACAAAAGATTAAGGTGTAAATTTATCTCACAAATTTTCTCTGAAGAATAATATTACCCTGAAAGATTTTTTTGAGTTCAATATAATCTTGAAAGTTTCAAAACATACCAATGTTTCTTTATAATGTTAAAAAACTAACGTTGATTATTAATTTTTTTAACGTTAAATGGTAAAATTACTCTTTTTCAACACTTTCAGACTAAAATTGAACTCAAAAAAGCCTTTGGGGTAACACTGCTCCTGCGTGAAAACTTCTGAGTCAAACCTTCAGCTTAACCTTATAATAAACAAAGCAAGATGCTGTGATCTGGACTTGAACATTGCCACTGGAAGGTGAAAGCAGAGCATAGTATTAACTACTCAGTTGTTGAGTTCTCAGTGACCTCCTGAACATTTCCATTTCCATTTTCATGTTTCATTTCGTTTTCATGCTTTTTTTCATCATTTTCATGTTTAGTTTCATTTTCATGGCGGTCAAGTTGACTGAAGTTACCCTTCTGCTTGAAAAGCTGAGTATGGTGGTGTCTACAGTAGAGACGGTGTTCATGGGCCACATAGTTTGAGGGGCTGATGACACAGCCTCCATGGGAGCATCTGAAACAAATCTTGTGGTAAGATTTTCCGTCAACGGCCACCTGAAGGACAGTGTCATTAGTTAAAAAATGGGAAACAGTTGGACCACCAGACAACGTGAATAAAGCGCATTATCATATGATGTTCCAAAACATGATACTGCTTCAAATAAATGACAAGACCTCTTACTTTGAACACTAGTGTATGTGTGCGTGAATGTGCCTGTCGGTTTGTCTCTTGCTCCTTTCTCCATCACACACCAATTCATGTATCATTCATCCGTGTGTGAAAAATACATAGAGACTTTAATTTCAGCTAACAACAGAAAACTATGGTAACAACAACGGACAATGCTAATGGAAAGTCCCAGAAACTGAAATATGACTTATTCTGTCGGATATTTATTTAACTTGACCGTCTTCTCCCAAAACTGAAAATGGTGTCTTATAGAGACAGCTTCATTTGAAACCAGGTTAGCTATATTCATTTATGATTGCCCTTAGGATGAACACGCCACATAATGGTTTCAGAATATGGTACAAGAGCTTACTTGATTAGTCTTTAATTAGTTCACATTAAGCTATGCTTCTTTTTTCAAATGTTTTATTTTTCACAGGTTCAGTTTGTCTTTCATTACTGATTGAGGGTTTCTTACAGGGGAAAACAGTACTGATGCCTATCAGTTATCTGTAAATGTAAAAGAGTCCAAAAACAAAGGTCATTAGAATATTGTCAGAAATATGGAAGAATAGCATCACATGCCTTTTCAATTGGGTAGACTGTCTTCTTGCAAGCAACACACTTTTCCTGAGTTCCTACAAATAATCTAGAAACCTTGCCATTGCTTTGTACCTGTAGAGTTTCAATTCAAGGAAACTTAATAAATATATATAGGATACAGAGGGCTTTCATTTTCACTAACTAAATACATTAAAATGTCTACTATCATCAACATGGCATCTTAAGAATGTGTAAACACCTGATCAGTAGACCTGACAACTCTAGCAGTTCTTGGAATACCTACGTGCGCGCGCGCGCACACACACACACACAAAAACAAGTTAGGGGAATGAATAAAAAATAACTTGGAATGAAGTGAGCAGAGTACATGTTAGTACCAGAAACAAGTGGAAATTTACAAGAGCTAATCAGATAGAAAGAACTCACCTTCAAAACTTTTTTCTAAGCTTCCAGTCTTCTTCAAGAGTTGATCATAATGAGGTTTGCAGTATAAAACACCCTCAAAGGAACAATAATTACTTAGCTGCACAGACCCAAAAGGTAATGAGGATATAGCAACACAATCAAGCAATCCAAAAGAATCATCTAATCTAAGACACACAATCTTCCCGTATTTCCAAATATTCTGAAAAGAATCAGAAAGTTGTCCCAGAGTTAAACCATAAAGAACTTCGCTTTCTCCATTTTAAGACATGAATGAATCAGTTTGCATATTCTAACCTTTTTGTATCAGAGTTAAACCATAAAGAACTTCGCTTTCTCCATTTTAAGACATGAATAAATCAGTTTGCATATTCTGAACTTTTTGTATCCATAAGAAAAAAACAGCACCCAAAGGTCAATTCTCTAAGTTATCATCGTACAAATCATCATATAGCGGTTTAACAGAAGCAAAAAGAGAGGGAAGCACTTATAACACAGCACCAAATTGGGAAGATAAAGATGTTTGCTTTCTGATGAACACAAGATTGAAGATGTTCATGAAATACCAAAAACACTGAAATCTAAATACCTTGAGGGTTCCCTTGCAGTGGTGACATCTGAAGCAAAATCTGTGGTAAATTTTGTCGTCAGTAGTAAGCTGATCAACCAAATAAACTGTCTTCTCACAGGCCTTGCACTTCTGGGTGGTACCTGCAAACGCTGCCATCTCAAAATTCTGACTTGGAGGATTCAAATCAAATGGGCAAGAAGAATATTCAAGTGCAAGCCGCAATGTGTGTTTCAAAAACCCTGTCCTGCTAAATTTACAACAGGTCTGAGAAAGTCACAGCCAACCAATGGGTGATCATGGGTCTGCCTTCTAGGATTGGAGATTAAAGCAAAATGGGAAAAATGAATTCTCTGTGCCGGCCCTACTCAAATTACCATAGTACCCTCAATCGAGACGCGTGTCTCTCATCCCATGAATCTCCCCACTCCAGGTGCTGAGTTTTTTGGGGTTATCCACTTATCCTAGTCCCGCCGCACACAGCTGATTGCTGTAATATTTTTCTATCCTTCATTTTTATCATCTGATGAGATCATTAATAGTAATCCCCCATATCACTTTTTTCCTCATATACTCATAAAAAGAAATAAAATAAATATGTTAAATTATAGTGGATGAAGACTGAAAATAAAGCCTTCTTTTAGGGGGTATTTTTTTTTAAAAAAAAAAAGTGATAATTTTAAAAATGCAATGGGAGAATTGAAAATAGAAGAGCTATTTTTTTATTCTTGGGAAAAGCAGCAACACATGGGATTGGGTCATTGGGGGAATGATGGCAATGAGGTAATGAAGTATAATGAGGTACAAATCCATTATAAATTTGTCATTATTATAAAATCTGAGAGAGGGCCCCATAAATTAAAAAAAAACAAAGATTCAAAAAGTGAGAAAGATAGGATGCATCATTGCAGGCACCATTCACTCATTCAATTCATTCAATCTTTGAAAGCCAGCCATGGCCCCATCTAGTGAGAGCCGTGCAACCACCAACCACGACGCCAACAATTCAATCAAGCAAGTAAAATAAAAAAAATAAAAAAAAACTACAACATTTAAATTAGAAATTTCTTGGGAAAAAAAGGTTGTAACATCACAAAATAGTGCAGAGGATAGTCCAAACCAGTGTTGAAAATACGATGAAAGTGTTCAAAAATTCACCGTATACAGTGTGTATAAATATGGATCGGCACCAAGTTATACTTAAAAATGGAAAGTATGATTTTGTATACTGTACATGATGTTGACAATTCATACGAAAAACAATACATAAGCTTTTGCTTTGAGGAAATTTCGTCAAAGCATCCAGATTGGGTCACACATGTCTTCAAATAATAGGCGTCGCCGTTTAAACTACGGTATGTGAGACCCATACAAATTGTATGTCTTGATTAATTTTTAAAGAATAGTTTCTATAATTTATAAGGTAAATATATGAAAGGAATTTTATCTCGATTTATAAAAAAGGATATTTGAAATCACAATTTCGTGATTTCTCAATCACATAACAAATTATGAGTTTAAATCCACCTACAGCTTCAAATTTCAATACCCTGTCTATTTGTTTTTTTTAATAAATAAATAAATGTCTTTTGAGTATGGTGCCTGTTATATAACGGTGTAATAATAAACTAGAGATGGTGATGGGCAATTTCAACGGCATTTCACATTTCGTTTTTTTATAAAGTTGGATCTAAAGCTAAAAAAAGAATTTGATAAAAAGAATAGAAAAGAAAAGAATGCTCGGAAATTAAGAAATCATTAATGTTGGCCCAAAGGAAATTATACATCCATGATCTAGTGTTTACATTCATTTGGGTACCATTTGCGTTACTGTTAGATGGTTTTTGTATTTGAAGTAAATTAAATATATATTTACATGTGTGTGTGTATTTTTTTTTGATATTATTATCCGATTTGGGATTCATGGCTGCATCTCTCAACAGAAATGTTTTCTCTGAAACTCGAATTCAAGACCAGAGAAATCTATCAAAGCCTTACACAACTAAACCAACTCTATATTGGTAATATATACACAGACACATATATTGTTGGTAATACACGCAAACATTATATGGGTAAAATTTTAGTGAGCTTTTATATAGAAACTGCGTCTGGCAAATATTATAAATATATATATATAGAAACTGCGAGGGATTGGTAGAATCTATTGTTTTCGTTTGGGATAGTTCGTGAAGTAGAATGCTGTAAGGAGACAATAAAACGAAATGCAGCAAACCCAATCAAATTTGGGAACTACCCAATTCTCAGTAACGGGCAAGGCTTTGAATCTCCTCAAACCAATCCAAAGTCTCACTATAAGAGCATTCTCTTTCAAGGAGACAACTTCACGTCTAAAATCTAAGTTGAACATCTGTGATACACGTAATGCTTGCTGTTAGGAAAAAGACTCCTGAAGATAACGTGGGGAAAGAAGGGCGATTCAGTTGTATTATGTGAACAAAAATGGGACACATCATTATCTTATGATAAATAATAGAGGTAATCCGCTAGCCTACTCAGAAACAGTCATTACTGGTTTCAACGTAGAAAAGATAATTGGGAATAGGAACCAAATTGAAATTCCAACACAGCACTGGAAGCAATTAGAATAACTGTTATGTTGCTTTGCACATCTCACAAATGACCATTTCCTCTGTGTCCACCAATTCCTTCCTTCCAAATTTGATGATAGGAAACAACACAGAAACATAAAACCAGAATTTATCTCTCAACGTTCGTCATTGAAAAGCATACGGTAGAAAAGCTACTGACGTGCACCATTTTGGGTTCGGATGCTTTTCTGCTTATTCGAATATGGCTAATCATAACAGGTCATATTGTTGACAGAATAGTAGCGGGCAACAAAAACCTGATATCACAATTTTCGCTTCATGCATTCTCAGCATTTGCCTGTTGCCGAGCTTCTTCTCTCATAACAGCTTTGACATATATTTCATAACAGCATCCTGACACATTTCAAAAGAAGACGCAATGAGAGAGAATGCAGAGGAATTCATCATATTTCACTAACTGCCGTATGGCAACAAAGTTCCCTTGTTGTAGATAATTCGTTAGCTAAGGAGTTCAATTAACAACTTCCTAACAAACTCCTGAATGTTATTACAATCTATCAAAAACAATAATGAAATCTTTGAAACATTATGTGAGTCATTGAATCAGTTTCTGAATATACGAAGGTTGCCACTAGAGGACTAACACAAGATGCACAAGGGTATGCACATTCATGAGTTCTTGATGCCATTGATTCAGTTTCTGACCATACGAATGTCAATTTCAAAGACTTAAATTTATCATAAATGGGCAAAGATTGACAAGTCCCATCTCCATTAAAAATTAGAACAAGATGAAATTTTCCAAATCTCTTCAAGAACACGAGAAAATATCTTCCCTGCCAGACTAGCCTTCCACCTCAATGTAAAAGACGATATAATTTTAAATTTGACAAAATGGCGAGTGTGGTGAGACACATACATCCAATTATCTAACACAGTAAGAACTCCATCAAAATAAAAACAAAGAAAAGAACACACATTAAGAAAGATGAAGTATTGAGACAATGAAAGACTGTCCTCAGCACTATTCAAAGATGCTTCTAGAACAGAAGACATCACTCCAAACATAATTTGGTTTATAAATTATAAAAAAGTTATCATAAAACACTTGGCAATTCAGTATTTACTATATTCAACAAACCTTAAACCCCACTAATAAATGAAGTATTTTTGTTCCAGCAATTGAATAGCAGTGTCATAGTACATTCCCTGAACACTAGGGATGGATTCAACGAAAATCTCTATTCTGGTTCAGACCATTCTAATTCAGCTGGTATAAGTTGAAAGAGAGACAAACAAAGTCCCTCTTCTAGTTAATTAATGTCTCAAGTTATGTCTCACACAAAAGATGATAAAAAATGACTCTAAACAATAGTAATAAGTAGTAGCGCAAGTGGACAAGAAGAATTCATAAAACGTGCCATTTCACATCAATCTCACAAACTCTCACTCCTTTACACAGAAACCATTATGAAAGAAAGCATACCAGCAACAACAACGATTGTTAGAACATCACCAATTCTTTTAAGCCTTGAAACGCTCTTTTTATACGATTTGAATGGCTTCAGAGATGGATCCTCAGCCAAAAGCTGCAAGAAGATGAATGTTGAAAAGATGAATCCCCAGACAAAGTCCAAAAAAGAAAGATCACAAAAATTACACATCCAAGTGGTGTAAGGAAAAACTCATTTATGAAAGTATGTTCAGTATTATGCAAGGTCAACTAATTTCCTTAGACAATAATGCGTCTTTGTTAAGGACTTGAGGGGGTACTTGGCATAACGGAAGTTCCAAAAGAAGGAAATGCAAGATAATCCATATAGTATCACATTTTAGCGAACAGAGAAGTTCATAGTATAAATACTGGTTTGCAATACAGAAAGGAACTCGGCAGACAGCGTTTTAAGGCACTGTGCAAATGTTTCGACCCAGAAGGAAAAGCTCATTGTGGCACTTTGATTACTACAACCTCACATTATTCAGCTAAATAATGTATTTATTGAAATATCTAGCAAGGATTTTTCTTTTTTCTTTTTTTTTTTCCGTTTCCCAATAATACAATACCGCAAAAGAACATGAATCACTATAGGTTATCGATAAACGGGCAAAATAGAAAAGAGTCTACGTCTTACGGCTTTTTCACGAGGCCCCGGTTCGACGTGGAATCCACGGCGCGAGAGGGAAAGCGAATCTTCCGTCTTCTGCTCACTCAATAGAAATTTGGCATAGAAGAAAAATCAAATGAGATAGCAATGGGACAAGTTCAAGATTTATTTTAAAAAAACATCCAACAAAAAAAAACCGCAATCAATTGAGACAGAAACGCATGATAATACCTGGGAATGAGATCGGAAATGGGAAGCAATTCCTGTTTTGTTCAGGAAGAACGCCATAGTAGCAAATCACCTTGTGTGATTCAATTTCAGAGTTCCAATCCGAGAGTCCGAGACGAAGGAACTGAGCTTAAGGAAAAAGCCCTGCCTGAGAAGACCAAATCATATAACAACCAAAGCTGGGCTGATAAAAGCCCAAATAATATATTATTTACAAGTTATTTTTTAGACTTCACATAATGATGAAAAAATGTGTCTAGTCGATGACCATAAAGTAATTATTTCAAATTTAGGCATCGTTTAAAATATTTATACTTTATTATTGTGGACTAAAAAACTAATTGAGAAGTGGACATCCAATATAATGTACTTTGTATAGTTTTAAATATAAGAGTCAGTGGACTTTTTTGAAGATATTAAAGAAGCTAATTAAATTATTTTAAAGTATTTATATTTTTTTTAAAATTAATTCATCTAACTTATAAATTGATATATAATCTAATGATACATAACATATGATATGATTAAATAACTTACTTAGCTTATTTAATCTCAAAAATAACGTGACCTGGGTGTCATATTTTTTATACGAGGGACCACAATTCCATCCAATTTTCACTTTGAGAGAGACTGACATGATTATTTATCAAATTAAGTTTAATTTGCTTAATCGATTATGTTGAGATTCTCTCTCTCTCTCTCTCTCTCTCTCTCTCTCTTCCTTTTTCATACACAGCCAAAGATGATCCTGCATTTATAAGCAACCCCCATTAGGTGATCATGTCCAAGAAACCTCCTTTCCTACGTGCTTGGCTTCTTGTCTCATTGAAACAGAAGGAACAAAGTACGATTCTAAAGAACAAATCTGTTCAAGTAAGGTTGTCGTTAAGTGCCAGCACCCAAGAAAACTCCATTCCTTATTGAAAGTATTTACAAGTTAATTTGATACAACAACAACAACAAAAAAAGAGAAAAGAAAAGATAGCTCCTCTGACCTCTTACTAGCCACACATTGATCCCATCTCATCAAACTTTCGGTTGTATATACATCCAAAGATATAGTAAACCACGACATACTTAGATTCTCAGAACTCTGTGATGTGTCTTTCACAATGTCCAACTCGATTTCTTTTTGATTTGATGCCACTCACCATGAACCATTTCAGGACATTGAACAGTTTCCTCCATCTCCTTTGAGCTTTCCCCATGGCCAAGGCTGTGGAACGAGCGAGCATAAAGCCATCAACAGCACTCTGCAAATCTGCCTGTGAATCCAGAATGTTACAATGAGACTGAAGATCAGTAGGATCAAAGAATTGCATATCAGCTCCAAAAGGGTGTGCCATAGGGTCTGTTTCAGTCATTAAAGAGTTAGTGACTTGGACTGGAAAAACATGAGCATGATCATATCCAAGCCCCAAGCTTTCAAAACTGGGCAAGCCGTAGTCATCAAAACTACTAGTCCCACCAACTGAATATAGAGATGACATGATATCCGGAGATGAGGTACTTGCTTGTGCGTAATCAAATCCACCAGTTTTTTGAGGGGCCAGAGCCTTATTGGCACTGGATCCCTCGGTCTTGAGCGAGCTTGGGGAGTAGATTGCATTAGTTAAGTGTGAAGAGTTATCTACAAGAGAAGCCTCATCCTCAAAAGCAGCTACATTATCTCCTTGCTTGTACGCAGATATTACAGACAACTGAGCTTCAACCTGACAGTGTACATTGAGATTAATGAGAGTTAGCAGCGATCGGTACATGAAGAGTTTTTTTCAAAAAAAAAATGAAATACAGTGGGAGATTATGAGAGAAGAGTACCTTTTCTGCTTCAGACAGCTTATCTAAAGTGACATACTGGCCTTCAGAGAGAATCCCAGTGAGTTGTCCCACAGCATTGAAGACAATACCAGTTTTGTTGTGAGAATCAGAAGGGAAGTACAAGTATCTCCTACTATCAACTACACATTTTTTAGCATGCTCCACTGTTACTTCCCACATTTTTGCAGACATACCAGTGCCTAGTATCTGCACAAGCCCAAAACAAGACTATTAATTATTTGCCAAAACACAAGTGTTTACTAGGGAAATGTTAAATGTATGAGTGATATAAATTTGTACGATATGACCCAAGATTGGATATGTCTAGACATCTTTAAATGATAAGCCAAAGCTGAGGCTTAATGTATACTGATTGCAAAGATATGTGTAGATTAAGCATTAATAAAATGATTCTTACACTTCGTAGCTTTGTCGGGTCTAGATTGAGGAGCGTTAGAAAATCCTTCACTGTATTGATCTTTTCTCTGCTCAAGCGCCTGTGGAAAGCTCCATCCTTTCCAATCTTTTCCAATCTCCAAACTTCATCAAACAAATTAGGAGGGTGGTGTTTCTTGTACACTGCATCCAAAAAAAAAAAAGAACGATAAATGAAGTCCAACTTATCTCTCTTCGAAATATAAATCAAAGAACTTAAATAGGCCCTGTTCTATGATATCTACTTGCATCAAAAATTACATATACTCTTGATGAGAACTGTGATTATAGAAGCGGTTAATATCAGCACAGAATATTTGATCAATTCCCCTCAAGGTAACAGCTTCAAACATGATATCTTTATCCATCTAAGAAGAAAAATTATACGTAAGAGTACTCACATTCTCCTCGATGATCTCTGACAATAAATGACTCGGTCTTTGCTTCCCTTATTCTAATTCCATCAAAGTTGTCAACAGCTCTTACCCCAAGCCTAAACCTACGGCTCCTTGTCCAGCTTGAATTATCTGTGAAGGAAATTTCCCCCACCATACCAATCCCATCTTTAAGCTGCAAAACTACATCTCCCATGAGAAGGGCCTTTTTCCCTTCTCTTTCTCTAACAATGTTGCTTTTGAAATCTTCTGACAACCACAAGTCACTTTCATCTTCAAAATCACCTTCAAGGACTACAATTTCCACCTTAGCTGAGGATTCAGGCCCTGAGCTAACAACTTTGCCCTTCTCGGAATCAACCAAACACACCCTTAAGTTGGATCCATCCTCTCCTTCAATTCTAGCCCCGGTAAAGACAGGAAGACATATGTTGTTTTCAAACTGCAGCTGCAAGTTTCTTGATTCAAAAGCATGCATTTCCTTCCCACATGCCCTGAAGAAAAGGTAGAGGAAATATGAGTAGAAGAGCTGTTGTCAACAGAGTCTTTCTGAACCATTTGGCTATTTTTTCACTTTCTTTTTGTCTGAATATTTTGCAGATTTCTTAGTTCTTACCGTTTCAGGTTGGCTAAATGCTTCCGCAAGGCCAATTCAACTTCCTCCTTAACCTGCACATATGTCACACCTATGTTTAGTATCTCATTTGAACTTTTATATTCTAAATATCTAGCTTGAAACATGTGGATGTACTGAGGAAAAATTTGATGTAATTCCATTGTTTCTTACAAGTCGTCTGTGACGTGAGTAAAATGCACCATAGAATTAGCATCTGTTGTTGGTTGAACATTAATGCATGTCTATTAAACAACATATATAGAGCAAAAGGACTTCATACCAAGAAAAGATATGCATGCAATTAACCCATTATGATTAATGATTTTTATACCACTCGGCGAATCAAGGGCTCTAAAATTGGTTCCAGCAGATGCCGAACTGAATGTAACTTCATCACCTCACGAACCACACTGCATATTATTAAAAATAAAACATCAACAGAAAAATTAACAAGCTTTGTTAGTGAAATATATGACATAATGGCATCAATCGTTTCTAAATGTTAAATGATTCCTGCTTAAACTTTACCAAACAAAGTATCATTTTAAATCTCATTGATCATTTCTCCATCCTTGGAATTCATAAATATTGTCTTAAAAGTGTATGTAACAAATTTTATATTAAAAAAGGATGGCACCTTGAGAAAAGCGTACAAGTGAGAAGAATCTATACATTTAATGCCTTGAACTTTTGAATCAAAAAGTAATGTCAAATTTCTTATGCATAGTATTAACTTGTAAGTGCCTTGAGCTCCCACTTTAAAATCACATGTGGACAAATTTCCCAACATGTGGAAAATCCATTTTTTTAAGTCTGTCATAAGCATCAATAACAATTAAGATCCATCTACTGTGTCAGAACTTGGAACTGATATTAAGCAGGTCTATTGATTACTACTGTGACAAGATGCAAAATATAATACTTTTTAGAATGTTAAAATATAAATGCATGGGTTTGTGTGTGCATACAGTAGATTAACACATAAAAAACTTTAGTAAATGAGCACTCTAAAAATAAAATAAGAGGCATATGAAACACATGCATATATCTATTAAATAAGTATAAAATTATAATATGTCAGTTAAGGCGTATTCTTCCGGGCTAAAAAAGTTAAGGTGTATTCTTAGGGAACAATCCACCGAACAGAAGGCAATCAATGCCAAATTCCAGTGGGAAAGTACTGATTTGCAGCAAAATTTCAAGCTTAAGCTAGCAATTTCCCAGAATCGCAAGCACAGAGCAGAGATGGTAGAGAAAAGAAGAACAAGAAGAAGCAATTCATACTTGGTAAAAGCAGGAACCTTTCTTCGCTTATCCTCAGGACTGCCACACTCGGATTTTGGCTTGCCATCATCGGAACGCCTCTTGTTCGACATGAAGGAATTAGAGCAGCACAAGGAAGAGGAAGGGGAAGATGATGATGAAGAAGAAGAAGAGGGGTAGTGTGAGTGTGAGGTAGGAGGGGAAAGGAGCAACATGCGGCTGAGGAAAAATTATGATTAAAACCAGACAGGAAGAGCAATATATATATATATATAGAGTCTTGTCGTGATTGAGTGATAACATCAACAGAGGAGCCAGTAAATGACAATAAATGAGTAAAATCCAAAAGGTATTGTCGTGCGCTTGTGCTTTTGAGTCACGTCTGGAACCATAATCCAGAGATTGTTTGCTTCTGGGATGCTTCTTCAAGCCCCCCCCAAAAAAAGTTTACTCCTCCTTTTGGTGCTTTGGCCTGAAGCAAAGCTCTGAGATTTTGAGCCCTTCCATGTCCATTGTTGTCGCAGAATGAAAACCGGATTGAATTGCGTGGAGGGTTGGGTCTGGTACAGAGTGGAGCGAGTGTGGAAGATAGATGGATGGCTTTGGTGGGGGTCCGGGTTTAGCCCCTAACTCGACCGGGTGGACCCGGGTCCACCGCTTGGACGGGTATTTCGGTATTTCCTCAGCCTCAGGATTCCCACTGTCCATGTGGGACCTCCCTCAGCCATTCCACGTTTCAATGCTCGTAATCCTTACCTATTTCCTATTGTTTCGTAGGACAATCACCATCATGATGATAGAAAAAAAATAATAATAATCATATAAGTTTTGAATTAATATCAAGCATGTTTGTTTCAACTTAAAAAAACTTATAAGTTGCTTTTTACGTAAATCGAGACACAACTCCTCTCACATACTTACTTCGTATACCGTAAATCACTATTAAAAAGCAACTTATAAGCAATCGAATCGCTCAACCAAACATACCCATCATTGTTAATCCTTAATGTTAGATCAAATTTTAGTTTTAAATCCTATATTTTTAAAATAGCTGGATTTATTAATAGTTTTATAAGGATTTGGTATGAGTTTGACTATAGAGATCAAAATAAAAACTCATCAAAATCAACAATTTAAAATCATAGTCCATAATAAAAATTCAATTAAATAATAAGGACTAATATTATTAACCATTATTTTTTCTCCTCCCTCCAGATGAATCCCTTACTTCAAATTTTGGCTCTCTTTAACTCTACTACAAGCTTTTTTAAAATTACAAATGGAATCTTTAAAAATAACTTTTAATCATGGTAAGCAGTGTAAAAAATAACTTTTTTATTCGCATGTACCTCTATTTGTTTGTGTCTGTGTTTGATCTTCACAATGTCTTCCACTTTTGCATCGAACCTTTATTATCTGTGCACTTAGTTGGTGATGTTTTTGCATTGAATGATGATTAGTAAAATTCAGACTGTATTGATTTCATGGGAGGGAAGGGAAGGTAGTTGTCGGTCATTTGTTTAATGTCTGTATTGTTTGTACAACAATAATCTTATATATTTTTATTAGGAGAAATTATAACTCTAACGTTAATTTTCAATGGGAATATAAGTCATGTAGATAATAATAGTGTATATGAAGAGCCTTTTGAGACAAATTATGCTCTACGATCTTCCACCCAAATGAATCATATTCGTGACTCAATCAGATAACATATTGTACGGGACATGTGATCAAATTAATTATTTAATATTATTTTATCAAATTATATATTTTTTAATTGCCAAATTTCCCAACTTGGATTTTTTAAATATTTTATAATATTTTATTTAATTTTACTCTTATTATTATCACAAAAGCACTTATGTTGCCGTCAGTTCAAACAAGTTTCGGTTTTAGAAAAACCACTTATACAACCGTTAATTTAGTGTGTGTTTGGATTAGTTTTTTTTAATAGCTTTAACGATTTACGAGGTAAGTGTGTAAGAAACATTTTATCTCAGGTTGCACAAACTTAAATTTAGATGTTTGTCAAACACCCTCTTAAATATAAATCACATCACATAATCTATTTTTTATCAAAAATAAGGTTATAAAAGTTAGATTACATATATGTCACTTTTACTATGGCTATTACAAACCACAAAGAGTAATCATATCTACTGGTAAGCACTGTGCACTGGACTTGTGAAAATTGCCAAGAGCTAAGTTTGTCGCATACAATTAAATGGTGTGGGGTGCTTAGGTTGCTTCCCCTTCAAGACATGTTATTTCACGGTAAGTCATTCGTGTATTTCATCAAAAGGACACAAAGCATTGTATATTATATAAGTTTAAAAAATTGTCTGATTCAGTACTTTTCTTGTAATGTTTACCAGCGAGCACGTTTTAGGGATGTGCAAAAAGTACATTTTCAGTTATTAATATAAGATGTATTAAAGAATTCATCTTCTTGATCTTTGAATATATAAACATAGTTTTCATAGTTAATAATATTATTCTAATTTATAGTTATTAATGTTTTTTTAATTATAACAAAAGAGGAGAGGGAAAAAGAGAATTAGGAAGATGACTATGGAATTTTAAAAAATACACGTCATGCTAACTGACTTAACCAATTTTTTTTAATCTAACCAAATTAGATAACTATATCTTATATTAAAGATTATAAGAGTAACATTTTGATTTTGGATTGCAACGTACACCCTACAGCTATATACACATTTTAAAAGATGAGCAAATGAAAAATATTCAGTCTCTGAGCAGTTTTATTTTCAATATTAACTCAATTTTACTATTGCTTATACTTTAAACATCTTATTATCCACTTTTTCGATCATTCCAAGAGTGATGTTGAGTAAAAAAAATTTGAACACTAATCAGGGTATTTAAAACTGGACCGGACCGACCGGTTTAACCCGTGAACCAGCGAACAGGTGGGCCAACTGATCCGGTTTGGTGGGTAAATCGTATGGACCGGTTCACCCATTTTTTTAAATTTTTTTTATAAAAAAATTATTTTTAATTAATTTTTACACATGATTTCATATAAATAAGTTTGAAATATTTACTTTCTCACTAATCTAGTTCCAATTTAGCTCCGGTTTGACTCCTGACTGACGCATTGACCCTTAACACAATACGCCAATCAATTCAGTATCTGATCCGATTTTCATTACCTTGATACTAACAACTCGTTCATGAATAATTTCGAAACAAAATGGAGTATAAACCCTTATAACAATACACTACTAGTAAATAAGGAAGGGATGAGTCTAAACTGATCAGTAATCACCTACCAATGAACCATGAGAAAGTGGCCACGTGGAAACCAATCAAATTATATGGTGGTGCTCGTAATTTCTAGATTTAAGAATGGATGAACCAACGTCAGGATGCGATTATAATTACGTGATGACATTTTTTTTTTTTTTGTTCAAAACGTGATGACATTTTTAATGTTCAAATATCAGATTTGATGAACAAAGGATAAGACAAATGTCGTTTTCAGCAAGGGGAAAGAAATAGACTAATAGAGGAAATTATAATTATAGAGGGCTCGTGCTTTCAGGTCACAAGTATAATCATGGAATGGAGCGCGCAATGATATGGAAAACCAGCGTCACGATGCGATTATAATTACGTAATTCATTTGGTTATCATTTTTGGTTGCAAGTAATAAGGCAAGTGTCGTTGGCAAAAAAAAAAAAAGTGTCGTTGGCAGAAAAATTAAGGCGAGTGTCGTTTTCGGCAAGCAGAAAGAAATAGAGGAAGGAGTACAAATAGGAGTACAGACTGTCGTTTATGTCCAGAGCTCAAGAAACGACACAACTTTCGCCCGTTTCCAGGAATCTTCCTCTCTGATTCTTCTTTCCCCTCAGCCTCAAGTTTAATTTATTTAGAATTTAAGAATTTTATGCAAAACCCGTGTAAAATCCTATGGATAAACTCGGGCAAATCAGGCTAACTCTCTCCAAAGTCAAGATCGGCCCCAATAGGGCAATATGCGCGAAAGTGGGCCCCACGCTCCTGGCAGAAACCCCAAAATGCCCTCTATTATGTGGGAAATGTTTACCGTACACCTCCCTCCATCTATTTATTTCTTTATTTATATTGTTAGATCAACTCTATGATGATTAAGATTTAATCCCTCCGATCTTAAATATAAGATATAATTTATAGTGTAATTTGTACTAAAAAATTTGTATTATATTTAGGACCGAAGGTAATAATATCATATTAAAAGTAAAAAAAATATCTATATATATAAAATAATTTAATAAGAGCATAAATATATCAACTATTTAAATTCAATCTTAATCATTTAGATTTATTTATTCATATTTTTTGTTAATTAATATTATAATAATATTTTTATAAAATATTAAATCTCAACTATCAAAATTGATTTAATAATATAAATAAAAAAGCGGAGACAAGTGAATGATAAGGGAAATGGAGAGACCCATCCTCCATTATGCGCTGTGCTGCCCAGGCATTTTCTTTAATTCTTAGGGAAAATAAAGGCATTTAGTACTCGTTTGGAATAGCTTATTTTTTGGTAATAAATACTTATAAATCGTGATTCACGGTATATGAGGTAAGTATGTGAAAGGAGTTTTATCTCAGCTTGCGTAATAAGGACTTATTTTTTAAGAAAACACTGAACCAAACAAACCTTTTTGGATGGAGAATATTAAATTGATTAATTACTTTGAGCAGAACTATAACTAGTTTTTAATAAAATAATTGTAGAAAATGTTTAAGATGAAGACGACATGCAGTTTAAGAAGGGATTGATATAACGATGATGATTTATCACAAATGTATGAATATAACAAAACAAGAATAATATTAAATGAGTTTAAATTTATTTCTATGGACCCACCTAGATTTTAACTGAGGAAAAAAACCACAAAATTCATTTTGATATATAGAGACATATAAAAGATAAAAATGTAGTGTGTGTTTGGGATCATTTAATTTTAGAGAATAA
Organism: Inga oerstediana; assembly: GCA_963210345.1. Lineage (NCBI taxonomy): Eukaryota > Viridiplantae > Streptophyta > Magnoliopsida > Fabales > Fabaceae > Inga > Inga oerstediana. The sequence goes on from OY723410.1 coordinate 5,488,569, forward strand.
GTGCTTATTACGTAAGCTGAGATAAAACTTTTCTCACATACTTACCTTGTATACCGTGAATCACGATTTATAAGCATTTATTACCTAAAAATAAACTATTCTAAACCAACACGTAATGTTGACGGAGGAAAGTGGAAAGAGAGTGAAGAAAGGACCGGGAAGATGGCATGGGGCAAAGGAAGAGGAAGGTGTGAATTTTGGGGTTAAAGAAGCCACGTGTCATCCTTTTTTCTTTTCATTAAAGGTTAGGTGTGATTTCAATTTTGTCTGCTTAGCATGCCTGTCCTTTCATCTTAATTTTTTTTTTTTATCAAAGCCCTTTCATTATTGCATATTTGGAACTATTTATTCTTTAAATATAAGTATTTATTACGTAAGTCAAGATAAAATTCCTCTCACATACTTACCTTGTATACCGTAAATTATGATTTATAAACACTTATTACCCAAAAATAAATTATTCCAAACGAGCATTTAATTGTCTTACCCCCTTTAATCTTTAAAGAAGTAAACTTGACGCATAATATCTTCCTCTTTTTTATATAGTCACGTGACGCTATTAGAATTGAGTATTATTATCGGACCCAATTGGGTATAGTTCTCTTAATGATATTTTTGGTATTCATACGATGTTGAATTTAAGATCTCATACTTAAACTATCAAAATTTCTTACAATAATACCACCACCTATTGATAAGATTTGCCTGTTGTGATATCTTAGCATTCTTTAAGGGATTTTGCAGGCTGATAAAGTTAGCTTCTCAGGACTAGTGGATAGATCTGGTGTTGGTTAAGATGTACTTTTTCTGTTATGGTAATGATATGGTTTTTCTTTGTCCAAAAAAAAAAAAAATCTTAGCATTCTTTAAGACCCGTTGGTTTAAAGAAAATTAGGTGAAGGAATTGGAAAATGGCATTTTCAAAGTGGCGGCGGTTGTTTAGTTCAAATTTTCAGTTCAAAAAGATTTTCCCTCATCCCCCAATTTTCAATCACATAAACAAAAGTGGGTTCCCATCATTTTCATTTTTAGGTGCCCTGGAAAGTGGCCGAAGGACCTAAATGCCCTGATGTCACAGTGATGTTATATAAAAGGAGAGGCCTTTTGGAGCACCGATGGAGCTGGAGAAAAATGATGGAGTTGAAGAACAGAGAGGGCGAGCAGATTATTCTAGCGACGACGGGCCTTTTTCCTGTGACTACGCGACTTCCCATCAATTACCAACAAACAATAGGTGGGTTCCATGTGGATGGTCTTTCATAGTCGGGGTTAGCGATTTAAACTTTGATTCATGTTTATGTTGGGGAAATATACGAACATGGTTTAAATCCCCACTGTCTTTTGGAGATCTTGTCCAGGCTTCATTTGGCTATTTTGGTTCCTCTGCATATTTTTTGTAAAGGCAATTCGAATGTGTGATTGCATTCATACTACCATATTTTGAGAATGTGATTATATAAGGTACAATTATATATGTAAGTTAACTTCCATTGAGGGATGCACCTGTTTGTGGTGAAGACGATGGTTAAAAAATTTGCTTTGATCCAGCGATACAAAACAAGGACAAACAGGACACCATTTCAATAGCTAAAAGTTTATGCCGCCCATGGGTACATCATGGTTAAGGCGGCATGAATCAAAAAATGATGAGTATATGTCGCCTATGGGTTTGTCGTGGTTAATGCCGCTTTCCCCTTCACTATTGGAACTACATAGATGCATGTTAGCTCAACATTTTGACATCAAACATTTGAAGAAATGGTTACATTGTCCTCAAGGATGTGCAAGTCATGGTTACAGTGTGGGTTATTGGAGAAATGGTGACTGGGGATTTGGTCACATGCATGTGTTGGGCACGTCATGTTTGAGGGGATACATTTGAAAGCAAAACATGTATAAATAGAGTAATTAATAATTGTCATCTATCCGCTTTTGTCCCTATTAATGTTGGACAATCCCTTAAGAAAAGCTCCTCCTTCTCAAATGAAATGCAAGGGGATATCATTAATGAGGTGTTGTGTCTATGGTGTTGTGCCCTGCTACCCAGCTAATAAGAGGGTTTCCCAAGTGTTTTTTTCTTGTTTCTTTTTATCATTAAATTCTATATAAAATAAGTGACATTTTAATATCTTAAGAGCAAAAAATGAAATTATTTTCAATTTTTTATGATTTTTCAAAGATTCAATGCTAAAAGTGAAAAAAATGTATCATTTTTCTAAAATATCTTTAAAAAATCATAAATAATTTGAAAACATCTCCATTTTTTGCCCATACAATATCAAAATATCATTCATTTTATGTAGAATCTAATAATAAAAAGAAACATAAAAAAAACACTTGAGAAAGCCCCATATTAGCGGGGCAGTGGGAGTATCACCAAAGACACAGCACCCACCCCTCCCATTTTATGCGTATGAAAACAAGAATGCTAATTTGAAGTTCATGGCCAAAGAGAATCGAGCAACGTCACAGAAGGAGGAATCTTTTTGTTTTTTCATCCTCCAGACCACATGATCCATGGTGATGAACAAAGAAATAGGAGGGAGAAGAAAGGGGAGAGATTTTTTTGGAGGGGTTGTTTTGGATCTTTTGCATTTTATATTTTATTTTTTCCTTTTTATTAATTCATCATTTTCCTTCTCTCTCCTCTTGCATCCCAAACGTGCAGGCAGCTAAAATTTTCCATTCTCGTCCTTTCTATTCCATTCCTTTTCTTTCCATCACAACCAATTCTTTGGACCAAAGGGGCCCTTATTTTCAATCATCATTTAGACCATGTGACAGTGATGATCGATATCCCATTGACGAGCAGTTGGTAATTTTAGAGGAGAAAGAAATAGTGATTAAAATGATAGTATATGGTGATAGTTGATCTCATGCATATATATATATATATGTTCACGTCTCTATATATATATATATATTTGTTTGGGAGAGGGGGGAAGAAGCTATGAACATAAGATAGAAGATAGACAAGTGTAATGACGAGTGAATAAATGAAGGGAGCTTCACAGTGTTTTCCCACACTTACAGATCCAAAGAGAAAGGACAGAGGGGGGGGGGGGAGATGAAAGAGGGAATTAAAGAAGAGACATGTGGGAAATTAGGAGAGGGGGAAGAGAAACAGGAGGAGTTGGAAGGTGCAGTGATGGTGAATACTATATTCCTAAGACTAAGTAAATGCCATGAGTTAAATACTGAAAGAATCAGTGTATATCTGGAAATACTTATTTTTTGAATATAAGTGCTTATTATTCAAATCGAGATAAAACCCTTCTCATATACTTATCTCGTATACTGTAAATCACGATCTATAAATACTTATTACCTAAAAATAAACTATTCTAAACAAGCATTGAGTTACAAATAAAAGAATACAACCACAAAAACTCACACTAAACTCTCGTGAGGTGTGAAGATTAATGACTCCACTCTCTGTGCCCACTGCCACTGTAAATGAAACCAACCATTTTTTCTATAAGGACAGGTTTAAGTGAGTTGGGTTCAAAATCTTATAAGGGTTAGAGCATTTCTCCGGATTTTTTACCAACCGGTAAACCATTCAATTTATATATGAGACTCACACAAGAGCGCAAATGACCCGAGGAAACTGTTGGGCCGCTGTGCGCTGAAGTTCCCACTTGTCACTGCCATCCCCCCAATTTTTCTTTCTTTTCTGACAGATGGGGCCAGTAGCCTACAAGTACTAAAACAGATGAAGTTAAACATTGTTTTAACTAAAACATCAACAAGACAGTTCTGATCTCTTGCAGTGTGTTGTAGTTACAAGTTCCAATTATACTGCATAGGATTCTGAATCTTGAAAGAATCCTAGGCTGCAGGTACTTATATTGCATCTAGGATGCAGATATCCATCAGGTTCTAATATTACATATACTTCCCCTCTATACACGTCCCCCTTTCTATGTCGATATTCTTCTATTTTATATTTCTATCAACACATTCCCTCTTTTCCTAATATCACTTTTTTTTTTAATTACTAACAATTTAATCCTCCCCCATCAGGGAGGGACCAACACATAATTAAGCTCCCTTATTTTTGTCACCTTGGGACATAAAACTCACTAACTCTCGCCTAAGATAATGTGTGGGGTGCTATTGAACTACAAAATTCTTTACCACTTGATTCCTCCTATATATCATGCCGGTTATAGAAATATTGGAAGCAACCTCTCTAAATTACGTCTTCACTCATGCAATTCTTTCTCTTCATATAAAAATAAATAATGCAAAAAATTTGTTTCAATTATACAATTTTCTCCAATACAACTCTAATTTAATTTACTCCTCTCAAATGGCATTCCATTGTTACATAAGCATCATTGGATTGTGGGTGAGTCTAATCCCTTTTTTAAAATTTATGTATAAAAAAAAATACATGTATTAAAAAGGTTTTTTTTTTTTGTAAAGATTGGGCATTATGCCAGCTATTACATTAATCAACCAAAACAACCTCGTGGGTAAACAACACCCACCTGATCACTATACAAATATGGCACCACCGCAAATGGTGGGGTATCATAATATACTACATTATTATCACAGTTGTAACTATTATTAGCTAACCAATCCGCTACTGCATTACCTTCCCTAAGAGTATGAGAGAAGCAAACCTGCATAGTCCTTCTTCTCTATCTTAAACACGATGTAAGAATCCTGTTGTTTGACTTGCCGTTAATCCAAGCCTCCTGTATTAAGTGAATTGCCGTTGTTGAATCTCCCTCTACTATAATTCTGTGAATGCCCAACTCCTGCGCCAACATCAAGCCATGAAACACTCCCCAGAGTTAGTTCAGCTGTAATCGCATCGCAGGTCCCAAGCTGCACACTATAACCACTCAACCAACTACCATCAGCTTTCCTCAACACCCCACCACATCCTGCCACCCCTGGACAACCCTTTGCAGCTCCATTAAAGTTCAACTTCACCCACCCTTCACTAGGAAAACCTCATTTCACTTCCTTCGGGTATTTTTTTTTTTTAATTTGGAGGGGGGAATGTGTTTTCGATTACTTCAACTTACGATGTCGAAAAAGAATTATGTTAACTTACATTAGAATAGGGAAAGAGGTGAAATTAGAAATAAAATAATAATAAAATAGGGTTTTAAAATATGTTTTAGTATGCAGTTAATTGGAATCCTGAGTTTGCATATCAATCCCTACAGTTATTAAATCCAAGACCCCTCCTCGAAAAAAGAGTCCTCATGCCATGAATCATGGATGATTCATGAATCACTTTACAAGCAAAAGCAGAGAAAAAGTACCCATTTCAGAATTTCTTTTTAAAAACAGAAAAAGCAGCTTCTCCAGGATTTCCAGATAAGCATCTGCATTCCCATCCTCGTCACCAGATGATTATAGAATGCTCCCGCAACCTTCTGCCTTTCATTCTTTTTATTTTGGGTTAAGGTGTAAAAATACACATGTGATTTTCCTCAAAGTGTACCCAACATCAAATGTTTTTTTTAAGTGCAAAAGTGACTATGTGGTTTTAAAATAGGTGCAAAACTACCCTTTGACCGTTAGTTTGACTGTTTGACCGTTAGTTTGACTTTTTTATCTTGAAAGTGATGACATGTAGGATGACATGGACGCTGGCGTGACATTCTGGAAAAAAAACTTGCTAACTGGGCAATGAAAATCAAATTTTTCTAATAAATCAAATAATTTAATAAAAAATAGTAATATACTATATGTATTATAATGATTTTAATTTAATAATATTGGGAATCTAGGGTTGGGAAAAATTGAGCAACCAGTATATTTTTTAGGGCAGCAGCTCTGCTGAATGAATTAAGCACTTTGCATTCAGATTTAAATCTACTTCAGCGAAAGTGGTGCTGAAATAGTGAAATGTGGGCAATATTAATTGCAAAGCTTCACCAATCAGCAAGTTTTTTTTTTCCAGAATGTCACTCCAGCATCCATGTCATCGTACACGTCATCACTTTCTGGATAAAAAAGTCAAACTAACGGCTAAATAGTCAAACTAACGGTCAAAGGGTAGTTTTGCACCTAATTTGAAACCACATAGTCACTTTTGCACCTAAAAAAAGCATTTGGTGTTGGGTGCACTTTGAGGAAAATCACATGTGTATTTTTGCACCTTAACCCTTTTATTTTTTTGGAACACTTTTTTTGTCATTTTAATACATGCAAAATTTTAAATAAATAATTGGGAAAATTCCAGAAAAAGACATAAATCCCTAATCAGTGCTGCGAATTCTAAAATTCCGGATCAGTCCGCTGTTAGTATGGATGAACAGTGCTGGGGGCGTCAAAAGACGATTTTACCCTTCATTTCTCATTCTCGCCACTTCAGCATAACAACACGCTCCTCTTAATTAACAACTTCGTATTCTTGATTAACAACTCCAGTTTCATCTTTTTACTTTCACAATAACAACACCGGTCTTGTTATTAACAACTCCGGGTTCTTGATTAACAACTCCGCTTTATTCTTTTACATATTCGCATCTCAAAAATATAGTGTTGTTAATGTAAAATACGGTGTTGTTAATAAAGAAATAGGTGTTGTTATTGGCCCTGAAACTTAAATTACTAAGTTGTGAAACAAGAAATGAGAGTTATTAATGTAGAATATGGTGTTGTTAATAACATGATCAGTGTTGTTATTGTGAAAGTAAAAAGATAAAACTAGAGTTGTTAATCAAGAATACTGAGTTGTTAATCAAGAATCCGGAGTTGTTAATTAAGAGTCGCGTGTTGTTAATAAAGAAAGATGTGTTGTCATTGACCTAAAACTTAAATTATGAAGTTGTGAAACAAGAAATGTGAGTTGTTAATTAAGAGCAGCGTGCTGTTATCCTGAAGTGGTGAGAATGAGGACTGAAGGGCAAAATCGTCTTTTAGCGCCCCCGCACTATTTATTCGTACTAACAGTAGACCGATCCAGAATTTTGAAATTCACAGCACTGATTAGGAATTTCTCTATTTCAAATGTATTTTTCTGGAATTTTCCCCAAATAATTTCACAACCACTTACAAAATTTAAAATTAATTTTTTTCCCCCACTGTGATGGGCAAGTATTGCTTATTAGATTTGTCAAAATTAGATTCTCAACAACAGTTGGTACAGCAAACACGTCAAGCATGCAAAATGCCGAAGATCTTCCAAAACAATCTATTTTCTCGAATCCAATCAAAGGCGACGCCAACATAGGTATTGCTTCAAGTCCTACTACTTCAGCTTTATCCATCAACAACAAAGGATGCTTTCCAGTTTTCACCAAAGAACATATAATAAAAATGACAAACAATACTGAACAAGAAATGCCTCGCTAGTCGCTACATAATTTATTTACATCCTAAAATCACAATCCCAGTCATTCATCCCACCAAAAATTAAACTATTTAATGGAATATAAGTTGCAGAAATTTAAGCAACTAACCATAACCGAAAAAAAGGAGGGAAATGCCAAAAATCCTAAAACGTGGTGGTGTTAGCCTCGTTCACATTCCTCCCGCCCCCAACTCTGAACCGGGTTCGCCCCAACCCACCCGAGTCCAATGACCCATCAGAACCGCCGCCGTTTTCGTCATCCTCTTCTCCTCCGGCTCTCATCATCTGCAACATCCTCTTGGCCTTCTCTCGCGCCCTCCCTGATCCTCTCTCTTCAACCACTGCCAACACTTCCACAGCCCTTGCTTCCTTTGCCAACGCTTTGAACCTCAAGCTTCCATGGCTCATTCCGTACAACGCCGCCACACAGTGTTCCGTCGTCGCCTCCGTCGCTCTTTTATTCTCCCTCAGTACACCCACCAAGCACTCCACCGCATTCGCATCCAGCATCGCCGTTCGCCCCTCCGTGCCCGCCGCAATATTACACAGAATCAGCAAAACACGGCTCGCCAAATCCCCTGATTTCACCATTGATAGCAGCGTCGGCACCACCCCGAGCTTCACCAGCTTCACCCTATTGCTCTGGACCAAGGTCAGGTGGTACAACGCGAGCGCCGAGTCGTGCCGAGTCCGTTCCGACTCGGACCTCAAAGCTTTCATGAGTGGCTCCAACGCGCCCAAAACGCCGATGGCCATTTTGTTCTCGTCGTCTAAGGCCAAGCTGAATAGTGCTCCCGCCGCGTGTTCCTGCGCCTCGGGGAATCCACTTTTCAATACTACAATGAGGGAAGGGATAAATCCAGACCTTACGATTTTCACTTTGTTAGATTTTTCGAGGGAGAAATTAACCAGTGAGGCGACGGCGTTTACTTGCACGACGGGATGCTCCGATGGGATCAGTGATCGGAGTGATGAGAGTAACGCAGGCGTGCAAAGAGAAATTCTGGTGTCGTCTCTTGTCTTGGTGACGTTTCTTAGCGAAACAACCGCTTCTTCCTGCACAGAAGCTTCGTCGCTCCTCAGCTTCAACACTAATTTCTCCTCTTCCTCCGAAATTGGACCAATAGGGCTCCGGTGTTCATTCTCGTTGATTTCGACAGAAGAAGACGAAGACGAGTAACAGGTGGGACGAGTCGCGAGAGGTAAAGGAGTCTCGGGACAGCCCACAGAGTCCGATGAACTTGTTTGGAACGGGTTGACCCGGGGACCCAACTCCGTGGCCGCGTGAGAGAAAATGACGGGTGGATTATCCAGCACGGCCTCGAGCAATTCCCTATCCGAAACCCTTAATTCCGACTCTTGATTCTCGCGCCGCGGGGACGCCATTGCTGTACGGACGAGCCTCTCCACGGAGCTATATTCCGGCGGGCGAGGTTTCTCCACACCAGATTTAACGCACCAATTGGATATCGTGGATTTGAGAGCCAAATTTGGAATCACAGCGGAGAAATCAGGAGTGGATCCGTCTTCTAGCTTGGGAGTGAAACCTAAGTCTCTGCACACTTGAACAGAAACCGATTCAAAAGTCTGACCGGAAGCAACGACGACGGGTTCGGCTATGAGAGACCCAGAAATTGGGCACAGAAACTCGACGGGAGGCTCTTTTCGTTGGAGCTTGGAGCTTGAGGAATTACGATGGAAAGAGATTTTCCACCTGGGCCTGCCATTGCCGCCCATAAGAATATGACAATAAATCAACAAATCTCCTGAGACTTTGGCGATGAATTGTATGAACAAAATTATCGCATGTTGAGAAGAAGAGTCGATCTTCACAGAGGATTTTGAGACATGCTAGATTGATGAGTCTGCGATCAGAGAGATACAATCTGAGAACGTGATTTGAGTATGACCGACATCTCCGAAGAAAGCAGATAGAGATATCGCAGGATATTCCAAATGACTTCGCTGCATTTTTCTTTTTGTTTACTTTCTGACTTCGGCTTCTCTTTTGGTAAGATTTTTTTACCATAATCTCCGAGTGTTTTTTAATTGCTTTAATCATTTAATCAAGAGTCATACAAGATATTAACAAAATAATTGATTGATTGATGTTCTCTTAAATAGTTTTTATAATTAAATATACACTTTTGTTATAAATAAACCTCTAATAATAGGATTCCTTGTTTTTAAATTATTTTATTGTAATAATTAATTTACATGGTTATGGGACAATTTTGTTCTAACCGTTATTCTAGATAATTTTGATCGTTAGTTGGTCAAATATGCTAATCTAAGAGTTCATATATTATCCACGTTATTTTTGTTAAGGAGAAAATTTACCTCGAAAGTCTATAACATCTACTTCATTTTTTCTCAAAGTTAGATTTAAAACTTTTGGGGTAAATTTATAACTTAACAACAATGACGTGGATAATATGTGAACTGTTAGTTCATCATATTTGGTCAATTAATAGTTAATATCAGTCCTCTATAAAAATTTTCAAAATAAAATTGTTCCTGTAAAAACTTCGAGGATAAAATTATGCCTTGCCCATAATTTATATATGTAATTGTAAACTATATAATAGAGTTGGTTTGTTTCTTTGTTGAGGTCACTGTTTAGAGAATTGGATCGGTCGAACTGTTGGCCGGTCACTGAGGCATGCTGGATATATCCATTTTGGGCTGAAAACCGGACCGATTTTTCTAAAACCGTCTGGCCCAATAAAAATGCAAAAAAAAAAAAAAAAAAATTTGCTGCAAAATTTTTTTTGTTTCAATTTGATGCTGCTAAAAAAATTTAAAAAAATGGTATATAAATTTTAGACATGTTACTTTATTTTATTTATATTATATGTTACTAATTTTAATAATTTATTCTGTTGCAAACTATTTTATAAAGATGCTTTTGAACGAAAAGGCAACAAGGTTCATTCTCAAGCTAAAGATGAAATTGAAAGCATTGAAATTGGAGTTGAAGGTTTTGATTTTGGGTCATTTTCTCAAGAAGATCCTATTTATAAGTCTTTTTTAACTAAATCTCATATATTAAGAAGATGTAGTTAACTCAATAATTATAGGGTAAATTTACAACTGTGCCCTCATTTATGAATAGGTACTTTGAAACTCTTTTTTCTCTATCTATCTTTAAATTATTTCTTCATTTATACAATAAATAGAGGTAAAGTTGTCATAATCTCATTTATTACACTGAAATTGGATTTATAAATAAAACCAAATTTCTTAATCAAAAAAGATTTATAAATAAGATCAGAGTGGTATGGTTCAAATACCTTTCAATAAACTCATACTTGAATCAATCAAGAGTCACAAATGTTTGACAAGTCATGAAATCATTATTGTTAGTACATTTTGTTAGGTTAATTATTGACTTAATGTTCTTATTTAAATGGTATTTTCTAACTTTATTAACTTCCTATAAAATTAGACTACAGATTAATTATAATATATATATATATAATATTTTTAAATTTAATTATTAAGTTATCGATCTAATCAAAATATCAAACAATTCGACCATTCTAATCATTTAAATTATAGTCCGCTGATCTTTTCGGCTTTTAAACATTGATTGAAATTATGAGAGTGAAAAAGGAGGCTAGTCAACTTCTGGGCGGAGTTAGTGTCAGCATGTTTGACACGTAATTTACGAAGCTGACTAGTCATTGCTATGACGGAGCGGAATTTTTTTATGAAGAGTCACAGTTCAACAAAAGAAAAGTAAATATAAAAAAAAAATGGAACAACAGGACTACTTGAGGCAAGAAATATAATAAGTTCATATTATTCATTCGTCAATGAAATTTTTCATGTGAAAGAAAATTCTTTTTTTTTTTTTTTTTGCCAGTATGTGATACAAAATTCTAATTCATGCTTTTTATTTTCCCATGAATTCTTATTTTCAAACCACTGTCTCGTGCGATGTGTGCCTCACGGGCGATCGATTTGTCATTTGTGCAGTGCATAGGTCTACACTTTTTCGACAATTCAATACACCTATGTATGTTGCCAACTTTATAAAAAGCCACATTGTTTATAAACCTTTTGTAAAAATTTTAAGCTGAGGATAATTAATGATAGCATTGAAACACATAAAAAAGTTAAGTGGCATAAAAAATAATATTACCCCGTGTATTTAACGCAAGGTATTAAAACCCGGACCGGGTATTGAACAGGTTGGGGTACTGGGTTAAGGGTCAGTGGGTCAAACCGGAGCTAAACCGGGACCAAACCGGTGAGTAATTGAAGATTTTAGGCTTATAGTATGAAATTCTAAAGGAAAAAGTTAAAAAAATTTAAAAAAAAAAATTGGGACCCGGACCGGTCTACTGACTGGTTCGGCGGGTTCTGGGCCGGACCGGCCTGTCCGGTCCGGGTCTGAGAACCCTGATTTAACATAATATTCACTTTATAGTTGAATTTTTTCATTAAGGTGAATATTATATTAATAATACTATCTAAATTTATTTATAAATAATATTACTTCTAGTTTTAAATATAAGAACTAAATAATTGATTCACTTTTGTTATAGATATAAGACATCAACTCACATTGCTTCCTAAATTTATAATGTTAATAATAATAGTATTCATATTAATTGTATGTAAATATTAAGAGGCTTTAATAAGAGATAATTTCAATGTATACGATTAAATAGGATAGTTTGATGAAATCAAGATATATTAATTATAAATAACTAAATTAATTAATTTTTTAATACTCATAAATTAATCATCAAACTCTTATTATGATAACAATAAAGAAAAAAATAATAGTAGTGGAATCTAGAAAAGATAAAGAAACATCCTTATGAGTGAGCAGTGGACCCTACAAGCGTGCGAGCGGGATCCCCCTGGCCCATTAATTCACCCACTTTTAATTGGTTTAATCAAGGTATTAAAAATGACCAGTGAAGACAGTTTGAGGATTAGTATGTCAGATTAGAGGTTAGGCAGATAGTAATTAAAATAATATATTTTAATAAAATGAGTTAAATGTTCATATTTTAGTTATAAAAATTAATATAATGGCTGTCTTTGTGACAAAATCTTCCTCTCTCTTTTTATTTGTTTTCTTTTAATTTGTCCCTCCATGATACAACCTACAAAGCTGAATTTCCCTTCTATTTTTTTATTCTCCATTTCTTGTAATTCTCTCCCTACTCCACTCCAGCACGTGAATGTAATAAATGCTTTTCTTTTCATTTCTTTCACAATTGACACCCATCGTCTTATAAGACAAAAAGCTTCTTCCTCTTTCCCTTGAGCAAAACGCTTACTTGGATCTTTGACTTTCACTCTTCCAGCTAAGGCTTCTCTGCACAAATCTGATCAGAATGGAAGAGGCAGAGCCGAGAAAGAACTTGTAGCGAACAGCAGTGACGAACTGAACGGTAAGGGCGAGGAAATCGTCATGAGCAGGAGAGAAGTTCACATTGAGCTGAAAGAGAAACTCCGATGACGCTTGGTGTGCGTGTGAACGACTATTTTTTCTTTTAAAAATATAAACCGGCCACTTGCATAACCCACCGGGTTACACAGGTTAATCCCAGTTTACGAGTCAAGATAGTTCACTTCGGGTCTGTTTCTTCCCAAGTTTGCTGGTGACCCGAACTGGACATGTGACTGAATTACGGTTTCCAGGTCAACCGAGCTGGTTCGATCCGGATTTTAATACTATGGGTTTAATACATAAGTCACACTTATCCCTTTTTTTCTACCAACAAAGAAACAAATGGTATTGAAGTAAAATTACAATGTCTTATAGGTAAGATTAAACAAACCAAAGCAACCAAAATAAGAAAATAAACACCAAAAGCTAGCAAACAAACTACACAAACAAGTCTTTAACAATTCATCAATACAATAAACATATAAAAGCAAAGCCGAAGCATCTTTCACACCATATGGTAAATCGGCCAGCAACTGTGATAAGGTCGAAATTCCCAATCTAAAGGATAAGACTTTTCCAATAAAGCCTTGACAATCCTGTAAGAGGCAAGCTTCACCCAAGAGGGGGGTGAATTGGGTGATGTTATAAATTTTTCGCTTGATGTGGGGATATGAAAAATATAGTAGATAGAGTAGAGTTGAGAAGATTTGAACACAGAGAGTTATACTGGTTCGGCCTAACAACAGGGCCTACGTCCAGTCCTCAGAGATCAAGACCTACTGAGATTTTCACTATACCTCCAAGATTCAATGGGCTCTCAGAACGCCACAAGACAACAATCGTCCTTGAACGGACTACGAGCAGAAATATTCTCTCAACAAGAAACTTCTCTCCCCCTTACGACAAGTCTTACGTGCAGAAAAATAACCTATGACTCTTCTCACTTGCTTATGTATACAAGACTTATGAGCAGCAACGTTCTCTCCTGCTTACACCACTGTAAGTCTTACGAGCAGCAACGTTCTCTTCTGCTTGTATCTTATAAGACTTATGAGTGGAAGATACAACAAGGAATTCTCTCAACTGCTTCTCTCGTAAGGAAAAACTCCCCTCTCAAGGTCCCAATACCTTGAGATCAAATAAACATAGAATTTTGAATTGTATGAAGACTCTCTTACAGAGCAAATGAATAAACACTGAAGATCAATGTGTATACAGAGAAAAATGATGAATAGTAGAGACTTGGTATGAGCTTATGAATTCTTGTGCTACGTTGTTGTTTTGATTATCCTTGAATCTCTGTATATATAGTTGCTTCAGTTTTTGCCCGTTTGGAAATTCTTCATTTGAGGAGCGGGACATTTGAAAGTATTGGCAGACATGCGCATGTTTGAATAATCTGAGTGCGGCAGGTGCCAGCGTGTTTATAATCATATTGTCTGCCGTTGTATAACTTTCTTCATGTAGTTTATTTCAAACGTTCATTTTCCTGTATCATACTTTTAAAACAATCAAAACAATGTTAAACAATGATAATAAGTAATGATGATATGAATAAATAACAATAAACCATATTCGGAATGAACGTTGTGAGACTTAGCATTTTTGGTGGTCAAACAGGGCATCACTCGAGCATGAAAGGCTCACTTCGAGTGATCTCCTATTTTCCTTCATAAGCCTCCGTTATCGGGTTGTGCTTGCATAGAATTTCAGAGAGACAAATTCTTCACTCGCGGGTGAAGAGGGGTCTCACTCGAGCACAACTTCCTCTGCTCGAGTGATCTTTCATTTTCAACTGGGAGTGTCTTCTCGGGTCATCACTCGCACACCATATTGACAAGAGTGAGAATTTGTACTCGCGGGTGATATAGACCCTCACTCGAGCACACATACCTCTGCTCGAGTGAGACGCATATTCTCAAGGAATATGCTCTCAATATCATTACTCGCATCAGGATTTCAGAGGGATAAAATTATCACTCGCGAGTGATGTGGGCCCTCACTCGAGCACACAGACTCCTGCTCGAGTGAGAAGAATATTCTAAAGTATTATACCTTTTAAACAAGTGCTCGCAACAGATCTAGAGAGGGATAGAATTTTCACTTGCAAGCATTGATGTGTCACTCGAGCATTTACGGATGTGCTCGAGCACACTTACACTTCTCTGTACTTCATGACTCTCGGCCAGACACTCGCAGTCCCTTGCTCGAGCACAAAATGCCCATGCTCAAGTATTGATGTCTCTGCTCGAGTGAATGAAGGAAGCATGCTATTACTTGCTCTCGGCCAAGCACTCGCAGACCCTCACTCGCATGTGCTCGAGTGAGAATAATTTCTCTGCTCGAGAGCACACCTTAGTGCTCGAGTGATCCAGTGAACATAATGGGAGAATGCCTCTCGGGTACACACTTTCTGGCCTTCACTCGCACCTGCTCGAGCACAGAAGAGATCTATGCTCGAGTGCAAAATCCTTGCTCGAGCACTCCAGTGCAATTTCACAGCAGATATCAGAAAACATCAAATATGCATTTGGTAACTTTGTAATCTTTTCTTAATCTTCTAAAAACATGATTTGCACACAATTGACTTATTGTTATCATCAAAACTTGGGATCTAACATTCTCCCCCTTTTTGATGATGACAAAACTTTTGTGATGAAAGTTTAAGAGAAATTGATTGAGATTGAAAATTTTGAAATTCTTCAATGTTTCCAAATGCATACCAAGTTTAAGTTTCAAAATCAAGTTTTCCTGCAATGTTTCCTCTGGACACTTAACAACCAAGATAAGTATAATATGAGATATTTTAATAGTAACTTGATAATCAAAATCATGAACAACTTGAAAACATGAAAAAGTTCAATCTTGAAACAAGTACATAATATCAATAACATCAAAAAAACTATCTATAACATCAAACATAATAGTGTTTCATAACATCAAATTAAAATAACATCAAATTCCTACCCAATACAGAAATCTACCCAAACACCCATATACACCCTACAGAAGCTCAGAAGCTCAGAAAACATCACACATCCTTCTCCCCCGTTTTGTCAACATCAGAAGGGGGCTGTGGAGGTGGAACAAAGGATATCATGGTAGTGAGAGGGTCAATGGGCTGATCAGAAGGAGATATTGACTATGGTACAGATGATGAGGGAGGTAGTGAAGGCGACCGATCAAATGTAACATCTACATTAGACTCTGGATCGGTGAAAAGTACATGAGTCTGTGGATGAAGTGGTGTGGTATGAGTGGTCTCTGGAGGCACCCCGGAAGATAAAGAGGGAAAATGTGAATGCAGGAAGGTCTCCATATTAGTGATCCTCTGTGACATCTCATCCTGAGTTTTGAACATCAGTTCAAAGTTAAGATTGGCCTTGTCTACCAATTTAATGACTTGTGCTTCCATTTTCTCCACAAGCTTCTCATACTCAGTCACTAACTCCTTCTTCAAACTTGATATAGCTTGATTAATTACTTCAGTCATATGATTGGACAGAGAGGCATTGAGGAAGGAAGGAGGAGGAATAGGACCTTGTGCAGATGATTGTGCCTCATCCCCTCTGGATGGAGTGGCTTCCCTCTTGGATATGGCTTTGGTTCGACTCACTGGAAGATTTATACCCATGTGAGTTAACTGAGTCTTACCAAACCTTGAGATGAGTATCCTTTCAGTTCCTTCCAAATACCAAATTTTGTTTTTCATCAAAATGAAGGAAACAAGTTGAGGATATGGTATGGTTGTGGATCTTGTTGAAGAAAATCGAAACCTTCTCATCTCATTAAAAATAATCTCCCCTACATTCCTTTGTTGCCCAGCTACCAAAGAAGCCAAGAAATAGTAATCCTTTTGAGCAAAGTGGGTAAAATTCTTGGATTTATTGACTATGCTCCGGGAATATATATAATGAAGGATGCTGTGATTATTAGGCATATCAATAGGTTTGAAAATGAGGGGGCCAATTGGGTCTTTTGGTCTCAGAATTTTAAAAGCTTCATTGGCAGAGAAAGAGGGTGGATCAGGAGGAGGTGCAACATAACCAAGTAAGTCAT
The DNA here is from genome assembly GCA_963210345.1 of Inga oerstediana. NCBI lineage: Eukaryota > Viridiplantae > Streptophyta > Magnoliopsida > Fabales > Fabaceae > Inga > Inga oerstediana. The sequence goes on from OY723410.1 coordinate 5,505,368, forward strand.
TTATGATTTTGGCAGAAATCATAATGAATTTTCCTCTAACAGTAGTAGACACTGCTTCTTCAATCAACTCACCGGATCTAGACATAATATTATGAGTCTTCATGTTGCAATAAAAGGTTTTTACAACAGTGGGGGAATATGGCAAATGAATATCTAGCCAGGGAGCATAGTATTGGAGGTAAGGGTACAAGTCCAAATGACAATTCTTTTTCAAATAATCCAGATCCACATATACTACAGGACAGAAATGTCTATGTTTAAATTCATCATCATATACCTTATGAGATAAAGCCTTAAGCTCTGTAACATTGAATCCCTCAGGAGGACTGGTGAGTTGGTCATCCACTGGTGCTTGAGAGGCAGAAAGTGCTCCTGAAGCAGAGGCACTTGGTTGCTTATCTTGATGTGAACTTGAAACACCGGCTTGAGAAGCAATCTTTCCAACTATCTTGTCCAGTTTGGATTTCTCTATTGCTTCCCAGAGTTGTCTACTGAAGGTATCCCCAGAGGAAAAAGATGGTTGTTCTGATTCCTTCTTCTTTCCCTTTCCTTGAACCTCTTTGGATTGAGACCGGGTGATTATGGGTTCCTTGAATACCACTCCCTTTGGTTTCTTTTGCGGAGGTTGGTCTTTCTTTGACACTTGAGGCTTTGGGTGAGGTTTCTTAGCCGGAGTCCTCTTTTTGGTTTTGGGTTTAGGAGGAGGTGATGGTGAGGAAGAGATTTTAGGAGATGGAGGAGTAAGCTCAGGGGTTCCAGATTCACTGGCAGCAGAGTGAGTAGGAGAAGGAGAATGAGATTTTTAAGGAATAGAGGGTAGTTTGGTTCTTGCCATTGTAGAGAAAGTGGAAGAGAAGCAAAAACTCTTAGTTTTTGAAAGAAAGACAAATGGAGATTAAGGCAAGAATGAGAAATGTAGAAGGTAACAATCACCTTTTATAAAAGAGTGAAGGGTTGTAACGGCGATTTGAAGCAGAAAGACGTGATTGAATGATGAGAAAACGGTTGAAGGTGAAGAGTTGTGTCTTTCGAGTGAGAAGGCACTTCAAGTGAGAGTAGGAAGTGCGACGTTCTGAGCTCCCCAGTAACTGATATAAGTGACAGTGCTCGAGCATGAACCCTAGTGCTCGAGTGATGTTCATACTGTGCTCGAGTGTGTTCTATCTGTGCTCGAGTGATCTTCTGGAAAAATAAAGAAACAAGTAAAACGTACCTGGATTGTGGATTCCTTGATATATTTTTGTATCTTTGTACTCAAATCCTCCAAGATCATTTGAGTAACCATGATTTGGATAGCTTTTGCAAAGAAATTCCTCTTCTTCACTCGAGCAGGCATTCCTCACCTCAAGCATGTTCATATCATGCTCGAGTGAGAGTTTCTCACTCGCAAGTGAGTTCAATTCTCACTGTTATTTCTGATACATTCCCTTGGTATTCTTAACTCCTCTGTTAACCTCTGTTTTACATGTTAAAGAGCAGAGTATCTTTGAACCTAAAAGGCAATCGGTTATAGTGCAATGAACCACAGAGCAATGACAATAGTTACAATACAGATTAGACAAGGGTAATGGGGGGAAAAGGAATGCCAATATCATTCAACAGACAGGGGCAACAACGCAACAGAGCCAAAGAGCAACATTTCAAGCTTGAAACTTTCTAGAATCATTTCAAAAAAAAAAAACACAAAGCCTCTGAAGTTTGGACCACAAACGAAAATGAAACTAACTGAAAAAAGGAACATAAACTAACCGGGCAAGGGAACTCAACCTGTAACCGACGACCTTCGAGCTTCGACCACAGAACCAAAAAAACAACCTGACCTCTGTAACCGGCGACCTTCGAGCTTCGACGGTGAAACCAAAAAGAGAACTCAACCTCTGCAACTGATGGCCCATTCTAGAACTAGGACGATTTCCTTCGAGCTTCGACGGCAAATAAGGATGACATTGAGACGGGGGAAAGGGTTTTATGGACAACGATGACTTTGCCGACGAAAGAGCAACCGAATAAGAAAGAGGGAGAGGCAAACCGATCTTTGAGTTTCTCAGTTCCGTGATTTCATCCTTTACTCCTTGGTTTCTCAGTTCTCTTTTCAGACTCCCACTCTCCCTTAACCTCTGAAGTCTAAACCAATCTCTGAGTTAAAGTGAAAGGGAATGGTGAACAATTGAAAATGTCAAAATGATCAGGCCTTAAGTCAGTCCTACTCCTACTCATCGCGCTACGAGCTCCTCCTTACTTAAGTTTAGTTTGAAATTTTATAAAAAATAGAGAGAAACTAAACGATGTCGTTTCGTCAATGAGGGAAGGAAAAAAAACAGCGCTAACTCGGTGACTCTCCAACTCTGATGAGTCAAGCCGAGTTTTACCGAGTTGACTCGGAGTAAGCATTGACCCCGTTTAACCACTAAAGCAGACTGGATTTTCGGTCGGTCCAGTTTTCAAAACCATGTATGTAATATACAACCACCCTTATATCACCGTCTATCCTTATACCATTGACTAAAGTCATAGGCTAACACATAGTCTAATAGAAATACATCCATTTGGCTGGATTGTCCCAAGCTCACCAGTTTTTAAGCTACACCCAGCCAAAGGTGTAAAGCTTAAGTCTGGACTATGACCCTCCTCCTTAAAAAAAACATAACTAAGGAGGTGCCACATGTCTCACAGGTTCAATGTAATCTCGACAAAAAGAAAACATGGAAGAAGGGGGCCCTGACAAATGCCATCCACTGTGCACCGAGTGATGGCATATGCTACGTGGTAAAATATCTCACTATACAAATTCTTCTTTACTGCAACCCATCACAAATGCAACCGTCATGATAAATATATTCAATCACCAATACATATAGTATTATCAAAAGATAAGGTACAATAAAGCATGCTTTTATGCGTATCAAATATCATCACATATTTAAACATGTCTAAAAGGAAACAATAATCCAACAATATATTAATTATAATTAAATTATTAACTATGTGAATGAAACGAGTTATAAAGAAATTTACTTGTAATATTACTTACTTGAGAATTTATAATACATACACTTATATATATAATTCAGTCCATATTTTTTAATATAAGATAGTCATTCACAATCATATATAATTTACAAGTATATGAAAGAATATTCAGAGTTACTTGGTACTTCCTAGCTTACTCCAAAGCTCTCAATGAGAGTCTACAAACATTAAGCATGAATACCTGTTACTTTCTCCGATCCTAAATATAAAACAGAGTTGATTTTTTTTGGAAAAATTAAAAAAGCTAAATAAATTAGTTAATCATATTATATGTTGTGTATAGTCAGATTATATATTAATTTATTAGTCAAATTAATTAGTTTGAGGAAAAAATAAAAATATTAATACTCTAAAGTTATTTAATTAGTTTCCTTAATCTTTCCAAAAAAATCAACTTTATCTTATATTTAAGACCCAAGATAATATTTTACTCAAAATTACCTTAAAGTTTCTCTAATACTACTCCAAAGCCTCAACCTACCGTCTAAGAATTTATTTTGTATATATATATATACTCACACTTATTATCTTCCACAAGTCAAACTTTTATTTTGAGATTCTAATATTTCTTGCAAAGGTCAAACTTCGTATATATAACATTTATTTTACATGACAAAAGATTTAAACATGACAACCGAAAATGTTTGTGTTGACAATAAAAGAAAAAGATCCTGGGACAAGGGTAAGATGGGGGACGTTATATATTTATAGATACCCGCATAATAAGGCCGAAAAGCATGCCTGGGTTGAGCGTATTTTGACATTCGTCTCAGAGGTCATAGGTTATATTTGGCATCAGAGACAACAAACCTCAAAAATAAAAAGAAGAATTACATTCCAATTTTGTATAAGAGAAAAAATGAAAAAATTGTCCTATTGATAAGTTAAGAGGTTTTAATTAACAAGTTTAGGAGCGTCATTGACAACTTCAGGAGACTATTTTTTTATTTTTGCTTTTGTACGGTATTTGAATGTAATTCTCTCAGAATAAAATGAAATTTTGGGAAGCAAGAACAAAACGGGTTCTACATCAAGGTCTTGAAGGATGAATATATATATATATATATATACCCACATAAGGACTTGAAATTGAAAAGGGAATATATACGGTGATCGTTTGGGATAATTTATTTTTGGGTAATAAGTGTTTATAAATCGTGATTTACGGTATACGAGATAAATATATGAAGGAGTTTTATCTCGACTTATGTAATAATTATATATTCTTAAAAAATAAATTAATCCAAACATGCTTATATATTATACATGCACACAAGAAGACGGGAAGGCATGTGGGTTCTGGCAACACCCACCTACATATACTCGTATACACAAAGAGGAATGAGAGATTGGGTTATATGAAAGAGGTAATAAATGTATACACAACACAAAACGAGAAGAAATTTTTTTACAAAAAATATTTAAAAGAATATGCAGCTGGTTAAAAAAATGGTTTTTCCTGTAACTATATTGGTGTGCACAAGGAAGAAAGAAGGGATTCTTGAGGAATGTGGAAATGTGGGCCATGAGGGAATAAAATTTACAACATATATAAACACATATGGGTGAAATGATGCCTCTTGTGCACATAGCGGTGGAAACGTGATGAAGAATAGTAGAAAAGACAAGATAAGAGCCTGTTTGGCGAAGCGACAGACGCGTCCAAATGTGTGGCTAGTCTCCCAAAAACACAGTGGGCAAATTTTTAGTGTTTGGGAAAGCATTTGAATCCACTGTGTTTTTTGTCTAACCGTGGCTTATTCAAGAAGCTCAGAATAGCTGCTTTTTGCTTCTCTTACCGTAGTTTGAAGCTCATAAAAAATTACAGGTAAAAGAAATGAGAAGAATCTAAGAGAGAAAAGAACATAGAAAGGATACCTTAGTTTCATTATGGCAATGGCGACAGTCAAATATTTCATTGCAACAAGGTGCTCTAATCTTTTTTTCTCGTGGTGAGGCAGTATTGAGCAGAGAGAGTTTTTTTTTTCCCTTTCATCGAAAGGCAGAGAGATACAGGATAGAAGGGAAGAAGAAGAACAGTATACAGTTTTTTTTTTTTTTAGATTTTTCTTTATCTTTGGAATGTGGGTAAGTGTGAGTCGGATGAAAAAGATAAGGATGAGAGGAAACTTTTTGACTTCATGGATGTTTTCTTTTTTCCTTTTTTTTATTAATATTTTTTTTTATCTTAATTATAAGATAAATTTAATTTTTTTGGAGAAATTAAGGAAGCTAATTAAATTACTTTAGAGTATTTTTATTTTTTTCTTCAAACTAATTAGTTTGAATAATAAATTAATATATAATTTAAGGATATAGAACATATGATATGATTAAGTAACTTATTTAGCTTTCTTAATTTCTTCAAAAAAAGTCAACTTTGTCTTATAATTAGACCGGAGGGAATAATTTGACTATTTTTATTTTATCAAATTTTAATATTAATTTTTTACTTCAATTATCACAATAAAAAAAGTCACTTTTATTACCGCTAATCCAAACACAATGTTAGAAAAAAAGTCACTTCTGCCACCGCTAATCCAAACACAAATCACATTTACATTTTGACTTTTATCCTATCTTACTTTTTCAAAAGTTAGGTGGTAAAAAAAGTCACTTCTCCACCGCTAATCCAAACGGACACTAAGACATATTACACAGCAAAATAGTAAGGAAATGAAGGGAGTTGGTGAGCTATATGAAAATACTATTTAGTGCTCGTTTGGAATAGTTTATTTTTGGGCAATAAGTGCTTATAAATCGTGATTCACGGTAGACGAGATAAGTATGTGAGAGGAGTTTTATCTCGGCTTGCGTAATAAGGACTTATTGTCCAAATTTAAGCCCAACCAAACACACATGCCACGAAAGGAAACGCTGATAGTGGCGGGGTCCGCATTTCTGGCTCATCAGTGTGATGAGAAAACAATTTCTCATCATCAAAACGACGTAGTTTTATTAAAGGGGGAGATCTGAGCCGTTGATATAAAAATAATCAGGGCCGTCTATGACATATCTAGTATCTTAAAATATTTTTTAAGTCTCTATTCTCATCCTAAAACAATTTTTACTATTTTTAACCCCTTAAAATATTTTTTCAGTTGTACCCAGTGTGTTAGCAGACTGACTGCAATTTTACCCTTAATGTATTTTTTCAGCTCCAAAAAATACATTAAGGGTAAAATTGCAATCAGTCTGCTAACACACTGGATACAACTGAAAAAATATTTTAAGAGGTTAAAAATAGTAAAAATTATTTTAGTATGAGAAGAGAGACTTAAAAAATATTTTAAGATACTATATATGTCATAGAAGGCCCTGATTATTTTTATATCAACGGCTCAGATCTCCCCCTTTAATAAAACTACGTCGTTTTGATGATGAGAAATTGTTTTCTCATCACACTGATGAGTCAGAAATGCGAACGCGATAGTGGCAACCAGCGAAAGATAATGGAACAAGAGAAGAGTACCTGAGCCTGGAGGTGGAAAACGGGTCGGTTCGGGATAGGTTCGAGCCTAAATGAGTTTATCCATTTACCTCCGAATTCAAAAAAATGCATATATTTGGAGACCCCACCCGTTAATGTAAAGCCCACGGATTAGGCCCGTTTAAGTTTTTTCCTTTCTTTTTTGTCATGATTTCCCCCCTTATTCTCCTAAAGATTAAAATATCTAATTTAAAACATAAAAATCATCAAAATTAATTTAAAACATAAATATTATCCAAGTTTAATAAAACACAAACACTAAAACTTAAGTCTAAACCATAATTAATGTTCAAAACTAATCAAACAAGTTCACAGCTACAATTAAGCAAGTCTACAAGCTTTAAATGTCAGTGATAATAGAACCTTTGATTTAGATTTTGGCATGCATATACAAAAAAAAGAAAAAAGAAAATCAAATAAGAGAAACTTCAAATGAGGTATGAGTAAGTGTGAGAGCATTTCTAATATAAGGGTTATGTTAGGTTAACTCTACCCCCTGACTACTGCTTGCTGCCCTGTGCCTAGTTAAGAAAAAAAGTTATAAGGGCCGTCCCTTTTAGGCCTACCTCCTTTTTTTCGCCCTAAATTACAAACGCGGCCCTAACGGGTTCATGCCTAAACGGACCAACTCGATGGACTTAGCCCGATTTCCTGACTCTACCTGAGCTAAGAGTGTGGGATGCAGTGTCGAAGTTTGAATAAAGTAAGGAGATGAGATGATTTTATAAGAGTAGGGTTAGGGTTTGATCATTTTATTAAAATAATATATGTTTTTTGAAAAAAATATACAAGTTAATAACTGTACCAATATTTAGACTAAAAGCCTCCAACTTTTTCCTTTTAATTATTTCAATAGTAAGATATATATATATATACAAACACGCAAGCATACACAAATATTTTTACTCACCTGCATATATATTTAAAATAATTATTTTAAATTAATATTTCATTTATCTATTTTTTTTATAAATTTTTAAAACTTAATACTTCTTTTAAGTTATTAATTTTTTTTATTAAATAAAATCTAAACTCCAACTAACCCCTGTGTTAGTAAAAGCAAGGATGTTACAATTAGCATATATATATATATATATATATATCATCCATCCACCTCGTCTTCCACATCACTCCTTCCCTCTCTCTTCCTCACCATCGCCTCCATCTTTTTCATCTTCAGAGTTCAGAGGCAGTGCCCTCCGCCTTCCTCTTCCACTCCACCACCTACTGCATGCTCTCTTCTTCCTCTTCCCCTAAATCACTAATCTCTGCAACTCATCACTCTTTATAGTCCGTCCATCGCAGATCAAAGAGGGGGAGGGGTCGACGTTTGGGTATCTCCATATCGAAGAGGGGGGAGGTCGGCATTCGGTAAGGAGCGTTGCACGGTGCTTTGAGAGATGAGTCTGCTTCTTCCTCTTCCCTAAAATCACTAATCTCTGCAACTCTTTATCATAGTCCATCGTAGGTCGAAGAGGAAGACAAATCGACGTTTGGGTTTCTCTAGATTGAAGAGGGGGAGAGGTCGATATTCGGCAAAGAGCGTGGCATGGTGCTTTGAGAGATGGGTCCGTGAGGTTCGTCCATTTTGACTAGTTAATCTCCAGTAAGCAAGAGTAATTTGTAGCCAAATTCAACTACCCATTTTGGGTGAAAAATTTGTAGCCAAGCTAGCAAGATTGAGCTTAGTGCGTCGCCTTCCACGCTAGGACAAAGAGAGAAATCGATTTGTGATAAGGACAAATAACAAAAGAACTCTAAAAGACGTGGTTTGATGAATTTGTGGTTGCATAGTTTTGGATGATTATTATATTGCTTCAACCAACAATTCTGTAGCATCACGACTTGATCTAAGCCGCTTCCCAAATCTTGACTGCATCTCATTTTGATCTATCTTAACATATTGTCAATAACTGGATCAAATTGGTTATTTTCTTTTGCCTCCTCTTAAATTTGATCAGGCCTTAAAGCATTATTTTCAGTTGCATGATCCTTATCCGTACAAATGTCAGGTTTTCAAAGTGTTGAAATTTCCTATTGCGGAATTTGCCAGCATTCTTGTTCACGTAACAACATAACAGAATTTGTGAAATAACAGAAATATAAACCAGTTTCTTTTATTTATAATGTATGACATACCTTCACATATTGTTCCCACACCGAATCCTCAACTTCTATGCATTTATTCATTGGATCCCAGCCAAACCTAGAAGTGTTGGTGCCATAAATTAGGTAGACAGCTTGCCAACATATTGATCAAAAAAGACAGCTTGCCATCGTTGCTTCAATGTCCTCAATCTAAACCATATATGAGGATGTACTTTGATTTGAGTCCTGGAATCTTTTTTTTTTCAATAATTTCCTCCAACTTGCTTGCATAGCCCCCACCAAATCTTGTGTTAGCAATAAACTTCCCTTCCATCTTCAATTTAGTGTGTGTTTGGGACAACGATTGCTAATTGAGCTTGTTTCAATTTGATTTTTTGTAATATTATTTTTGATAAAAACCAGATTGTATATTGTGATTTATATTTGGATTGACGATTGTATAAATGATTTTTGTAAAAGTAAAACTTATTTGAATTGACTTAAGCACGAGTGATTTTTGTGATAATAGTAAGAGAGAGCGGGTGGAAAAATATTTAAAAAATCAAGTAAATATTTAAAAATTACTTTAAAATATTAGGTGTTACTGGAAAAATATTTTAGGGTGGGTGGAAATCAATAAATCAGTATTCTAAGTTTTGGGTGCTATTTACTACTAAAAAATACATTAAAGGTAAAATTAGAGTTAGTCTTATACGATTGGGTACAACTGAAAAAATATTTTAAAGGGTTAAAAGTACAAAAAAATATTTTAAACTAATTTTTGGAGTTGAAAAAATACATTAAAGGTAAAATTGTAATTCTGATAACACACTGGGTACAGTTGAAAAAATATTTTAAGGGGTTAAAAGTACAAAAAAATATTTTAAATTAATTTTTGTAGCTGAAAAAGTACATTAAGAGAAAAATTACAATCAATTTGATAACACATTAGGTACAACTAAAAAAATATTTTAATTATTTACCATCATACCAAAATCTTAATTGCATAAACTAGCTTTTTGATCTTATGAGCAAAAACTGTTTTTATGTGATAAGCCCAGTTGAAAAAAGTTGCTGTTAAACATAAGAAAAAGCCAAAAAAATTTATAAGCCCAATTGAACCCCCTAAAAAAAACTCAATTGGAGCCCCTCAAAAGCTCTGCCAAAAGATTCTTGCCCGTGTTAAATTACTCATGGCTTGTTGGGATTGTTGTACTAGGATGCTTATTCGTGATACAATATCAAAGAAGTAGTATATCCAATTAGAAGTTCTGGATCAAGCAAAAGCTCAAACAAGACAGGTTTGAATCCCTCATGGCCCAGAGAAAAGGGTAAGATTAGAAGTGCATTTAAGTAGCCCAAGTAATGGATATTTTTTTTATTGGACCTGATAGCCCAAGTGATGGATAAACATTAGACAAATGTCCTATATATACGTATATATCATATTGGCACGTAAACTATTTTGAAAATCAAAACTCTATTTATAGTTATGAAATTTCATAATAGAGTTTATTTACGAAATTCACAGTACTATCACTTTTAATCAAAACCCAAATCTTACGTATAGAAAAATAAAGAACAAATTCCTAAATAGATTATCAGGTCATCATTCCATTTGTATCGGTCATTTTCTTAATTTAGGAATTATAATTCTCTTCTCTTATCATTTGCCTTATGTGGTGTAGTAATTATTTTTTTTTGGGTGGAAAATTTACATATATGATTAGAAGTTTCTTTATCGTTGTAAAGCTTCACATGCAAAAATAATAGGTTTTTTCCCAATGAATGCTTATTAAGTTTAAGTCCTCTTGTTAGCCTTATGTGGTGTAGTCATTGATACATATATATAATTCTCTTCTCTTATCATTTGCCTTATGTGGTGTAGTCATTATTATTTTTATTCTGGGAAACTTTACATATACTCTTCATAATCACAAGTTTCATTATTATTTTTAGTAGCACAGTTAGCTTATATATATAAGAATATATATATATATATATATATATATAAGAGCTAACAATATTAATAGAGCAAAGTTCATGGGGCTAACGATGCTAAAAGAGTGAAATTAAAATATTTAATAAAAAAATACAGGTACAAAATTAAAAATTGAAAAAAAAAAACTATAATTAACTCAAGAATGATACTTTATGACAAAGATTTTGTGGTTGCTACTTACACAGTAGCTATAGTTATTTATTATTCAAACAATATTTTTATTCTTTTTTTTTAAAATAATGCAGTGCCTGTTTGAGTTGACGTTTGAAAAATACGTTCACATAAATTGAGATAAAACCCCGCTCACTAACTTATCTCATAAACTGTAAATCATATTGAAAAAGTAATTTTCACTGTTAACTCAGACGGGCTTTGAAAAGAAAACTGATACGCCTATGGGGCATTAGGCAAGGTCATGAAACATAATTGGTCAATTGTTTTCTGCCCAAAAAAAATAATTGGTCGAATGCTGTGGTAATACATGCACCTTCCTCGTCTTCACAACAAGGCAACCTAAGCCCAACCCTACATGCACGGTCCTCATCTCTTCGGTTGATTTCAAGTTAATGGTGATGATTTTGTTCGCTTTTTATTAAAAGAAGTCAGTTGCAAAGCTTTATGTCGCATCATCTTATCTCACAATTTCCAACATAAGCTAAAAGAAGAGGGCATGATAGAATATGACTTGCCACCGTGTGAAAACTTATTGAGTACAAGAAGGCATGTCACTTATTGAGTATAAGAACGCATGCATTGATGATACTTCTTTACCAAGCCCAGGGGGGTTTGGTCCGGTGGTTGAGATAAGGGAGGCAAAGATTCCCTCTCGCCACCTGGGCTCGATCCCTGGGAAGTCCCTCCCAAGGGGCGTCCCGGATTAGTCTACACCTTCAGGTGTGGGATACCGGGGGAAGAAATTCAAAAAAATGATACTTCTTTACCAAGTCTGAAATCAGCAATTTTAAGAATATCATTTGTTATCAACAAGTTCTCTTTATAAAGAAAATTACTGTAAAAACATGACTAATTTGACACTTCAGTCACTAATCAATAAAATTATATAAGAATTCGTAATCTTCTGGTATATTAAGTTGTAAGTTGTAATGCAACATTATATTTAACTAGTAAGCAGCGCAGTCATCAAGCTAGGAAGTTCTCAACTGTACTTACCAATAATGTTTGTGGACTTTTCAAGCATGTAAATAATAGGAGTAGACAAAAAGTTACGGTTAATGCAATGTAATTTTACTAATTAATGACTATTATGCTATGAACCCTCAATTCCTCAGCCCCAAATGCCCTCTATCATGTTACTTGTCCAGTCCCTAGCTGGTAGCTACTCTCTTCATAGACATTACGTTTCATTTGCATAATTTAATATGTGTTGATAATAGATATTTAAATTATGAACTATAAACATCGCGCGGGGACAATTAATGCCTAGTTTTCTTAAAACCTGTACCCAAAAATAGAACCCTCAATTTGTTCCAAGATTGAAAATTTTAGATTTAGAATTATCATCAGCAGCAGGGGGTGTCGAATAAGTTGTCAGATAATAAGTTGTTCAACATGGAGAAGTCCGTGGGATCTAACAAGTTTGAGAAAGACATCAATTTTTGAGAAATCAGCTGAATGTTATTGAGAGTTTGGTAACATCTGCTCTTGAAGGGAATTCCCTAGATCAGCTGAGGCTGATCTTCAGCGTTGGTAAGCTCCATATATGTGTGCGTGTGCGCATCAAGCTTTGCTGACTGGGGGTAAGGCTTTCTTTTCTTGAATTAACTTTAAGAGTACAAGGGCATTCCGCTGGTCTAATATTGTCACAAAAATGTTAAAATATCGTAATATAATGTTGTCTCTTATAGTTAAAAATATTAACGCTCAGCCTCAATTTCTTACCAGGCCTATGTTTTGAAACTTCAAGTGCAATATTGAGCCAATAAAAAACTTACTTGAGATCAATATTGCTCTTGGGTGAAAACCTTTTTAGCGAATTTACATCTTAACTCATAAAAGCAAAATTTCAAAAAAAAAAAAAACATCAATCTATCTTGCCTGCGTAAACGACCCTTTTAAAATATATTTTGACTTTTGAACCAATCATAGATAAGGGCTAAATTTTAATTTATGAGTTAACTAACTCTCTTTGGTATGTGAGAGTTAGTTAATTTGGATTTATAAATAGGATCAGAGTGATATGTTGAAGCATGAACGTAGTAAATTAGATGAAGGACCTGATGATCAGATGATGATAATAAAGGAAAACAGTTCAATTTAATATTAGTCCACTAATAATCAGATAAGTTGACATCCTACTATATATAATACATCGATCGTTCGGTCATAAATATAAGATCTAATTGACTTTTTTAGAGAGATTAAATAAACAAAATAAGTTCGTTAATCATAACATATGTTGTGTATCATTTAATCATATATCAGTTTATAAGTCAAACAAATTAGTTTGATATAAAAAAATAAATACAAATACTCTAAAATAATTTATTTAACTTTCTTAATTTTTATAAAAAAAAGATTAACTAAGTTTTATATTAAAAACCGAAGGAGAAGGAGGTAGTAAGGAGTAACTTATTTTAGGAGTATTATTTTCACAGATCACACTCTTCATTACCATAATGATCTGATGAATCACGCTGGAAAGAACCACAAACTAATGGAAGATTGGAATAGGGTTTTAGGTACTTGCGGCTAAGTGGAGGTATATAGGGCTTTGAAAATTTCAAACCCTAGTCCCCGAAAAGGCAAATATCATCATACCAATGATATTCTACATGTAATAATTGACGCAATCATGTCAAGCCAAATACTATGTACTAGCTACCATATAGAAAATTACATCGAACTGTCCTCAAATTAGAGTTCATGTTGGTCTGTGCTTTAATTTTGTGGAAGTAGAAAACCTTCGTTTAATTGCAGTAAAAATCATCAAGAAAAACACTTTCACACCACAGAGAGAGAAAAGAAGAGGGGATGGAAGATGAATCACAAAGCAAATTAACAAAAATATTCATATCATCATGCCGAGCTTCCTTCAAGAATTCTGCGCAGAGAACGAGCTAAAAATTGGTTCAAACTACAAGTTATTACAACAATATTAAGTAAAGTCTAGCCGCTTAAATATTAATAATACATCAGATATGGCGATGGAATATACTTAACCCATATTATTATATATAGGCAAAACTGAACCTGATCGGACCGACATGCTTGATTCCCCCGAGAGTATTTGAGGTGTTGGATCTTGTTCGCTGAAGAAGCTAGCTAGATCCAATAATATGCTCTCATGAGTAGTGATTGACTTGGTAGATATGGAAATAGCTAGGTTTGTCTCACAAAACCCATTTTCTCTTTTTTGTCTTCTTCTTCTTCTTGAGCCTGTGGTTGTGAAGAATAATGGCGAAGGTGACGATGGTGGAGGAGGATGACGAGGACGAAGACGAAGACGACGATAAAGAAAGTGATATGGGAGGCTTGTTGGGGTAATAATGATTGTCACAGAAGAGGGAGGAAGAAGAGGAAGACATGATGATTGAGAATCTCCCTCTCACACACACACTTATTGATGCTTACCTCTATACCTCTATCTCTATATCTGGAGGGAACTAGTGTTAAAAGCAAACTTACATGAACCCTCATGGGGTAGTAATTATCAGCTGCGACGTCTGTTTCTTGCCCTCTACAGTTGAACATCCAATCAAAATGGTACATGTGTCATCACTTATTATATAATTATCACACTCATCATTGATAGTAGTGTATGTGGCTGGCATATGGGTTCACTGCAAAAAAGTGCAGAATCATTCTGTGCAAGACTGGGCAATTATTATGGATATATAATCAGCCTTCAAGCTACTATTTAAAAAAAATGAGTAGATCGATTTTGGTAATATAATAACAGTGAAAAGACTGTCTGTGACTGTATATGGGATTAAATGCTTAAGCTTTATAGGGTTTAGTTAAAGGTGAAATTTGTCAGATATAAAAAAAAAAATTTAAGAAATTAAAGGAATCAAAGGAACTGAGATCAATGAAAGAGTTTGAAGGAATATGAATAATAACATATATAATGTTCATGAGACCGACAGAGATCAGAGAAAGAGAAGAATATTTGTGGTTCTGAAAGCAATCAGTGTCTTGTGGCTAATGAGAAACGGAGACAAAAGACGTGCTGGCTAGTGACTGTTCTCATGTACTTCTGCATCCTAAATATATTTCAATATGTTTAAGTGGGAATAAGAAAATCCTTAAATTTTATTGACTCTATTTTAAAATTTAACCACTTTTTTAAGTTTACTCATGTTTCATATACGTTATGTCTCAAGAAAATAATTAGTAGATAATAATGCACTATTGTTTACAAGGACAGAGGTAAAAAGATTCCCATGGGCATGTTCTGAAAGGGGAACAAGATGTCAGTACTCTAGCTAGGATCAGGTCTGATCTAGTTATAGTACACTTCTTGATACTTGCACTACTTCTCCTCCCAACGATAATTAATATTTCTGATAAATGAACAGAACTATTACATCTTTATTTGATTCTTTCTTTGTTTTTATATTTGGCTTTTTCTCTCTTCCCTTTCAACATATTTTCCCCACGCCTTCTGCTTCTCACTTTTATCTCTTACAACTCAGAAGAAATTCCCCTCTCTGCATAATTGCAACATGTCGTAGACTCTATCCCTGTCCGCCTGCCCCGCTTTTGATGAGTTTGTTTTCCTCCATACTGGCCCATAATGAACAAAATTGAAATGAATCAGTATAATTGAGGGAATCTAGATCCCTAATATGCCTTGGCTTTAACATATATGTGTGTTGGAATACATCTACTCAACTCTTGGTGGATTAAGGCCCAAGCATAATGTGAGTAAGGTAATTATATAAATATGGAGAGATATAAGTCTAAGAAGGAATTTTATTTTTATAATTCAAAATTTTAATCATAGTAACTTGCCATGCATGATACATGGGATTATATCAATTAGTGAGAGTCAGTTTTAGATATTAGATAGAAAAACTCTCTAAATCTATTTTCCTTCTTTGATGAATCTTTCATATACTGTACATGGTTGGAGTCCGTACCAATAGTCTGATCTCTTCATATGTGGGTACTTTAGGGAATCACTCAAATTCTAGCTACATCCGAAATTATTCTACAACATATGCATTCCTATGAGAGAGATCCTTGTAACTCCATGAAATCTTATTAGATAAGTTCTTGGCTGGTTTGAGTTTATTTGATCGTTAACATTTGGAGAAAATGATTCTTGAGAACATTTTGTATTATTATATTGCATGCGACTTTACTTTGACCCTGGTAATAAATTAAAGTTCTACATAATGAGTCAGCTTTTTCTTCGGCTTTGGCGTGGGGGAAATGTGTAGAGTCGACATAGTTTTGATGTAAAAGTATGAATTCCGATTAGGTTCAATTCTTTTTGGCATAAAAACAAAGTTTAAACCCCCCCCCCCCCCCGGCCCTTTTTTTTAACAAAGTTTAAACCCATTTGATCGATTGTTATTATTTGGTATTCATGTGGACTGTCTGGATTTGCACCAATCAAAGTATACAAGTAAAAGTTGACACCTCTCAACTTGATTCAAAGGTGCCATGGCATCTTCCTTTTTTCAATTAATTAATAACGATCAAGGTCAAATTTGTTGGCATCAACACCTCACTACATATTGATTGTTAGCGACAGCACCTGTTGAAACACAACAAACACATAGTTTGAGTCACGTCCAAGGACATTATCCTTAGGAGATATTCTGCAACCCCCTAGTAGATTAGGAAGCGGCACTCCCTAAGATAAAACGAACTCTTCTTGCTGAAAGCAAGGTGACAAAACTACAGAGAGACATCAGTGTAACTCAAAAGAAGAGAGAAAGAGAGGAGTGGAGCTCGTGGACCTCGATGTCACTAGACTTCAGTGCTCTTATCTCGATACTTTGAACTTACTTCGTACGTTGCCTTTTATAGGCAGAAATCATGTGACCGTTGAGCAGCAATAGTGACCATTAACGACAATTTAATGACAATTAAAACAATAATTACAAAACAAGTATTAATGACAATTTAATGTAATAAAAATCTTTTAAATATCATTAAAACCGATCAATTAAAATTCCAATGGTCAGTTCAAAAAATCCTTTTATCAGCCTTTTTACTAACTCAAGTTCATATTTAATTGTATACTAGAGCATTCCCAATTTTGAGTTATATGAGACTTCTTTCTTTGATACACTCACACACAATATTTACAACAATCCTCCATATGTGTCAAATGAAGCTCATAGCCTCATCAGTTGAGTTACACATGGATATAACCATTATATCTTGTAGTCCTTTGGAGTATGAATCAGATCTAGACTAATAACATTTAGTACACAGAGATGCTAATAGTCCTATGGATTATGAACCAACACCTTTGAGAATTACAGATCTAGTATCTTTATGTAATTTTCATATTTGTAATTTCCAAAAACTCTGGGCCCTTTTCTATAATTTGATCAGTTATAAAAAATATTAATTTTGATCACAATTGACATTTTCAAAAATTTTCAATTTTTTTCATAAACACCTACAATGCAAGATTAAGTACAAAGTAGCATCAGAAGTCTAAGAAATCATTTGCATGAATAATTAACAAATTATGACCATTTTGCCCCCCAATTACACTTAGTTCAAATGTCCCTAACTCAAATTAGTGTTTAATCATGCAATAATGTCATAAGAAATGCATTAAATTTCCCAAATTAATCATGAAAAAGCCTATAACAATATGGTTCAATCACTGCACATTTGAAGTTATTAGCCATCTATTAAGACTACCTCTATTCTTTAATATACGACCTAGTTAACTTTTTTTTAAATATTAAGAAAGCTAAATAAGTTAGTTAATTATAACATATGTTGTATATTATATATCAATTTATAAGTCAGGCAAATTAGTTTAGTTTAAAAAGGACAAATATAAATACTTTAAAGTAATTTATTTAGTTTCTTAAATATTTCTAAAGAAGTCCAAAGAGTCTTATATTAAGGACTAGAGGTAGTATCTGTTTGCCGTTTAACTTACACCAAGTGCACGGGTTGCAAGTAATAAATTAGTGAGAAAAAGAGCAACGTTCTATAAGGACTATGATAAAAGTGAGTTAACTAATGTAACTATATTCTTAATTAGGTTGAATGGATTCATTTGCATTTGATCAAGTTGAATAAATATTTTTAATGAAAACAATAAAGCAAAACAGTGGAAATTGAGAAATTGGGTTTAACTTCAAGAAGTTTAAATTTATGATTACTTCTTCTCTATTGTATTTCATAAAACCATACAACTATCCACTTATGTTAGCTTAATGAGTCTATATACTAGTCAAAGGTTCTAAAATCATCAACTAAGCTCTCTCAAGTCAAGATTGATTTTTAATCTCCATTAAAAATATTCAATCTCTTGTTTATAATTAATGAAAACTATCTTTAATTTCCTAAAACAATTCTTCAATAGACTACGCTAGGTTATTAGTTATATCTCTATTCTAACAACAAATCATCCATTTAATTCCTAAACTTCAGTCTAACATGATTTTCTTAAGTTCTATGATCAAAATTGCTCTCTCAAGCATTTTTCAATGAAACTACTCAAATCGTGTGGTAATCAAGCACAAGATAGCATTAAGTTCAAAGAAAAATCAACATATATACTCATTAACCAACAAAAGTAAGATAATCTAGTAGTCTAAATCCATACAATGGGTAAAAGTGATCCTAATTGAGAGTTCTAGCTACCATGATCAATACAGACCAACAACTAAGCTTAGAACACATATCCAAATTAGCAAAACACTACTACAAAAAACTCTTTTAACGTCTGAAAACAAAGAGACGTCTATGTGAGCGACGCAGTAAAAAATGGCAATAGCGTCCGTAAATAAAATGATGCCTAAGGTCTGGACTTTAGAAGTCTCCAATTTAAAATTGGGAAGTCTAAAGTGTTTTTTTTAAAAAAAAATCGTTTATACTACATATTTGGATTAAACAGTGTTTAAAACTAGAAATTACATATCATCATCAATAAAATTACAGATCTAGTATCTGAACTCCAAATCCAAAATCTACACAATAATAACTCCAAAGCTAAAATCTCATAGCCAGAAGATTAAAACAATAAGAGGAATCAATTGCAAAACACTTATCTCCTTCTATTATTGAAATTCATTTTCTAGTAATAATGAATAGAGAAGAGCGACAGGGAGAGATGAACCTCGTTTTCTCTGCGAGAACGTAGCCATGAAGCATATTTCAGAGTCTTGATCTACAAGCCATAACAACATGAGTTAGAAGATAAAATAGAAGGGAAACCAAAGAAAAAAGAGAAAGAACATAAAATAATAAAAAATGGTAAGAAAGCATAATAGACCTGAATCGAGGTGAAAAAAAGAGAGAGAAAGGAAGAAGCAAGAGTTAAAAGAGCATATAAAGAAGAAGAAGCAAGAGTTAAAAAGCATGGCACGGTGACTTTTCTTGTGTTTGCAGCGATGAGAAGAGAAAGATGAATATAAGAGTAGTATAAAACTGACAGTAAAACTAACAAATAAAGACTGTCAGTATAAATTTGAATTATTTTTGGTATCCCAAATTTAATTTAGGGATGCCTAAAGTTGTCCAGTTATTTTTTTTTACTTTAGACATCCCCAATCTAAATACGTCCCTATATGTATTGGGGACGTCTAAAGTTAAATTTTTTTTTAATAAATCAGGGACACCCTTTGGCGTCCCTTTAAATGAAATGGATGCCATTTTGGCGTCTCCATTATATTAGGGCCGCCAAAGGGTGTCCCTAATTTATAAACTTTTTTTTTTTAACTTTAGACGTCTCCAATGCATAATTTACTTTAGACATCCATAATCCAAATAGGGACGTCTAAAGTCACGTTTTAGGGTAGTAGAATCTGTATTTTGTAGTAATGAAATGGGAACAAAAAAAGGAAAAACTAGAAAAAAACAAAAGAACTCTTGAATTTCTCCTTAAACCTCCTCCAAGAATCCCAAAATCTCCAAGAACTCTCTCCCAAGAAACCTCCTTGTATTCTCAGCCTTCCCACTATACATAATGCCTCAGTTTCAGTGCCCCTCTTAGGTTAAAAAGCCACCAAAATCATAACTTTTTCAAAACGCACAGTATCAGTATCGTAACTTCACTTTTACTTCGCTATAGCGAACCCACAGCGAACATGGTCAGAAAGGCCTATTTTTGAGGTGTTTTCATTTTTGCTTTGCTATGGCATAACAACAGCAAATGCAGTTAAAAAGGTCTATTTTTTAGGTATTTTTGCTTTTGCGCTGCTATGAAGAAGCAAAAGCGACTGGGAGCCTCTTCAAACTATTTCTTTGATATTCATTTTTTACTTTTGTTCTTCTTTTCTCCTATTCCAATGATCTATGTAGGCTTCTACTTCTTGTCCTCATCCTCCTACAAAGAGAATGAGTTTATGAGCTTTCTAATTTTCTTCAATTTAATCTAAACTCTATATATTTAGCTCAAAATTTGCAACTTTTCAGAGTGTTTCCCTCACATCACATTTTCCTTCATATGTATAAAGTTTATACACAATTTGAGTTCAAAACCAATAAATATATAAAAAAAATGTGATAAAATATTAAAATTTTCAGAGAATAACAATATCTTATACGGTGAATTTAAATAGGAGGAAATTAGGAAAGCTGAAGGCGCGATCCAAAAGATGGGTGCATCTTTATTGCAATGTTCAGGTACTTCTTTAATCCATCAAACGTATCTCTCCTGATATAAAAACTCTGGTTTTCTAATTAAGCCCCAAATTTTAGATGAAAATGGAATTTATATCAAAGGCTCCTGCCAACAAAAACAGGTTTTATAGACATAATTAATTTTCCCTTCTGCGTGGCAGAGATTTAACATTTAAAAGTGCATATGAAAATCTTAGCTCTGAGCATCAATCACGTGTGTTATATGTTCTGTTCAGTGGAATCAACGTGAATCTGAGAGTGGCCTCTTGTCTGTAACAAGTGCAACCTGATAGCAAGATTTTCCGCTTCTGTGTAGCAAAATTTGTATTTACTATTATGATGCAAATTTACCCGTATCTATTCCCTCGTTGAAAAAGGGACAAAAAAAAAAAAAAACTACCATGTCCAGCCCTAAATATAAGATCTAATTGATTTTTTTAGGAGAGATTAAGGAAGTTAAATAAATTACTTAACCATATCATATGTTATATATGATTAAATTATATATTAGTTTATAAGTTAAACAAATTAATTTAGAGAAAAAACAATCAATATAAATATTTTAAAGTAATTTAATTAATTTTTTTAATATTGTAAAAAAGATTAACTGAGTCTTATAATTAATACAGGTGCTAATAGTATTTATTGTCCAGTTAGTATAGGTAATTTAGCCCAACCCGAGCCCGACGGGCTAGCCCAACACAGGTTTCGAGCTTATCAGGTTGGGCTGAAGGAGCTCGACCTCTAGTAGGCTTCTTGAGCCCGATTAATAGCTCACCAGCCTGATTAAAAATAGCTACATTTTTCCAACATTTTCAACGATTAAATATGAAGGGAAATATAACACCATTTTCAACGTCGCCTCCTGATTCCCTCATTTACAGCTTAATCTATAATGCCATTTTAGAGAGGAAAAACTTTCAAGAGGCAAGAAATTCAGAAAATGACTTGATAACCACTCATAAGTTAACGGTTCCCTTCTACAGCTTCTCACATGAAAAACAAGTTACAACGTTGTGTATACTCCCTTGACATAGCTCAATTTCGCCTATATAACATTTGAAAATTTGATCATCTTAGCTTTAACGAAACGCTTCAACATCATATTGGAATTTTGTACTAATTAATCTATCAGATATGGATCAAAACTATGTTCATTGCGTAAGATTGTAAGAATCTAACCTGGTTCTTCATAAGAAGAAAACAAGGACTACATATATAACTGCCCAACATTCATCTCATAAACAGAAGAGCAATAATCTTTAATATAAACAATAATTTAGCTCAGGTAGAAATCACTATCGCCAATCAAACAAACGAAGAAGAGCAAATCGTATAGGGGAAAGGGAAATCGGAGAGAAAATAGTACCTCACTGCCTCGTACGCCGGATGAAGAAGGGCAAAACGAAGAGGGGAAAGGGAAATCGGAGAGAAAACAGTACCTCATTGCCTCGTACGCCGGACAGAGAAGGGAAAATTGGAGAGAGGAAAAGCAGGCTTCAGTGGTTCATGATCAAAGCCGGTAGTTGACCCCCACAATTAAGCTCAATTGTGTTGGGAACATAGGAGATGAGAGGAAGCCAATGTGGAGGATTAGGGTTCAATTTCAAATGGGGCACTAGTGCACCACTAGCACGGAAACACGCCAGTCGCCGGATTAGCAAAGCTATGAGACACGAGAGGAAGAGTTGAAGAGGGATAGGAGTGTCGAGACTGTACTCATTTAAAACAATAATTGTAATGCTTAAAAGTAGCTTTTCAATCATGATTTACGGTATACGAGGTAAGTATGTGAGAGAAGTTTTATCTCGATTTACGTGAAAAACAGCTTATAAGCAATCTCAACGCCAAAACAAACATGCCACTGAGCAAGTGTGTCTGTGGGTACGTGAGAGAAGCTGAGAAAGTGGGAAGAGAAACTATCAATTTTTTTATTAGCTAGTTAGCCCGCGGGTTAACCCGATTAACGCGCGGGTTAAACAGGTTTAACCAGTTTAGCTCGAAATGCAAACGGGCTGCCATTTTCCAATTTAAACCCGTTTATTTTAACGGGCTCATGGGTCCCACCCATCAGTCCGACTCGAATTACCAGTACTATGTCCAGTGCTATATTGCTTCACTTGGAAGAGAGATAAGTTGGGAGCTTTTTCCTTGCATTCTTTTTTCTATAATGTGATATCTAGTTTTTTTGGTTTATTGGCAGCCTGTTTCACTAGAACTTGTGGAAAAAGCTCATTCATTCGAATGATGTTTTTAGTAGGATCCACTTATATGGGCTTGGCTTTTACGGCAGTCACCGTATGAGGTTAAGTTGTCACTGTTTTTGTATTTATTATTCCTACCCTTGCAAATAAATTGCCTTCATCTAAAAAGGATTGTAAAGTTAAAACATTGCGGTCACTGTGTGTGTGTGGGGCTTCTGATGGTTGGAAAGTCTTTAAGAAAGCACTTGCTTTTTTGTAGGTTAAGGGGTAAAATACCCATAAATTTTTTTCAAAAGTGTATTTATCACCATAAACTTTTTTTTTTTTTGTACAAAAATAACTATGAACTTTCAAAAGGGGGTAAAAGTGACACTTCCGTTAAAATCAGTGTTATCTGACCCGGACCAGAAATTGGCCAGTAGACCGGTCTTGTCCAGTGACCTGGTCCGCGTCAAGTTTTTAATTTTTTTTAAAATTGTTTTTTATTTTTCCTTTAGAATTTCATACTATAAGCCTAAAATCTTCTATTTTTCACCGGTTTGGTCCCGGTTTAACTCTGGTATAACCCACTGACCCTTGACCCAGTACTCCGGCCGGTTCACTGACTGGTCCGAGTTTAAGTACCTTGGTTAAAACTAACTAACGGTCGTTAACTCCAGTGTAAAAGTACCAAAATACCCCTATCTAAAAAAAAGGTTATGGGGCAAAAATACCCATAAATTTTTTTCAAAAATGCGTCCACCACCATAACCTTTTTTTTAGATAGGGGTATTTTGGTATTTTTGCACTGGAATTAACGATCGTTAGTTACTTTTAACGAAAGTGTCACTTTTCCCCCCTTTTGAAAGTCATGGTTACTTTTACACCAAAAAAAAGTTTATGGTGATTGATGCACTTTTAAGAAAAGTTCATGGGTATTTTTGCCCTTTAACCCTTTTTTTTAATATAAACTTTGATTATTTAAGTTTGTCCTTATTTTAGTTTTAGTCTCTCAAGTTTCAAATTGAAAGTTTTGGTCTCTCAAGTTTTATTCCATTTAAAATATTGGTCCCTATCATTAAATTAAAATCTAGACTATTTTACTCTTTAAGGGACTAAAACCAAAATAAAAGCAAATTTAAGGGATAAAAAATTATATTAACCTTTTTTTTTTCCTTGTCTTCTCCTTGAGATTAAAACAATACTCCCAACTTTGCCACTTGAACGATGTGGCAAAGTCATTGCAGGGATAGCCCATTAACGTCTTCCACAGAATTGAAAGGGATAGAGGAATTAGGGACCATTTCCAAAGCAGAGACAGGAATACTAAATAAAGAAAATGAAAATAGGTGGCAAAATTGAAAACTGGGGAATGAGGAAAACCAAAAAAAAAAAAAATATTACGACCCGTGCAGTAAATGAGGATTGATAAAATTAACCCCATTGTACCAATGAGGTTTGGCACAGTTGGTTAAGGTCTTACCACCCCGATCACAAGGGAGTGTGTTCGAACCCTCTGACCGATGGGGAGACCTCATTGGTAGGCGATCTCGTAAGTCCCTTGTAAGCGCTCGAAGAGCCCTGGGGCCGTGCCCTGGCCTTGGTAGGGGACTGGTGCCGAACCTACCTAAACTTTTTACTATCAAAAAAAAAAAAAAAAAAAAAAACCCCATTGTAATGTAAGTCTATAATGGTAATTAAAATTACATTATCGTTTCTGAACAGTTTGGTTAGATCTTGGCGTGGGTCCATGATACGAATGTGTGTGTAATTAAACTAAACGAACCTACTGGCCAAAAAAGGGAAGGAAAAAAAAAAAGACTAAACAAGCCTAATTAGGATTCATTTCAACTCTATTTTTCTCTCATCTCCTTTTTATATAAGCTAGTCGATCTTCCCCCGCCACTGTGTGTGCGCGTGTGTATATATCCATCTGTGCGCGTGTATATTTTATAAATTTATAATTATAAAACTTTTGAAAATCCATTGTGATCATGAAAACAATTCAAAAACCAAGTCAATTAAATAATTTCATATAGTTTAAATCATGCGGGATATCTTCCTTCAAACCAGCCATTCGAAAGGAAGATTGATCTCATATTCAAATAAAGGAAAACGGTTCAATTTAAATGTAGCTCACTAATAATAATCAGATAAGTTAACTTCTTGCTATATATATATGACTTATTTTACAAGTATATTTTTCACAGATCAAACTCTTCATTACCATAATGATGAATCACGCGGGAAAGAACCACAAACTAATGGAAGATTGGAATAGGGTTTTAGGTTGTTGCTGACGAGTGAAGGAGAGGTATATAGGGCTTTTGAAAATTTCAAACCCTAGTCCCAGAAAAGGCAAATATCATCGTACCAATGATATGCTACATATAATTGAAACAATAATGTCAACTCAATAGTACGTACTTGCTACTATATAGAAAATTAAAGCGAACTGTCCTTAGAGTGTTCATGGTGGTCTATGTTTTTTTGTGAAAGTTGAAAACCTTCATTTAAATGCAGTAAAATTCATCGAGATTGCCCGTACGGCCCCGTACGTGCGCTTTAATTTTAAAATTACACTGATCTACTCGCAGCTTCCAAGCAAGAGAAACACTTTCACCCAGCAAGAGAAAAGAATATTCATATCATTACGCCTAGCTTCCCTCAAGACTTTGCAGAACGTAATAACAAACTAAAAATTGGTTCAAACTTACAAGTTGCAACAATATTAAGTAAAGTCTGCTTATATAAAGGCAAAACTGAACTGGATAAGACCGACACGCTTGATTCCCCTGAGAGAGGATATGAGTTGTTGAATCTTGTTGGCTGAAGCTATAGCTAGCTAGACCCAATAATATTCTCTCAATGAGTAGTGATTGAGTTGGTAGATACCATGGAAGTGGGGTTTTCTCTTTTTTGTCTTCTTCCTCTTCTGCAGGAGCCTGTGCTTGTGAAGAATGGTGAAGGTGACGTTGGACGACGACGATGATGGTGAAGTAACAGGTAGGAGGCTTGTTGGGGTAATGATGATGGTCCTCACATAAAAGGAAGGAAGAAGATGAATACATGTTGATTGAGAAGCGCGCACACAAACACACTAATTGCTGCTTTTGCCTCTATCTCTATCTCGAGGGAACAAATATACGTTAAGGGTCTGTTTGGCTCAACGGAAAAGAGGGGGAGGGGAGGGACTTTGATGAAGTTAGGGGGAGGGGAGGGGAGGGATTTTAATATTACCTGGATTATATTGATAAGAGTGAAGGGGATTAGGGGGTTTTAATAATATTTTGTTTGGTTCAGAAGAGGAGGGAAAGGGAAATATTTTTATATAGACAACTTTACTCATATATTTTATTTTCATACTTTTGTTGAAATTTAATAAAATTAAAATTGAAATAGCATTTAATACACAAAAATATAATTTTATAATTATTAAAATTGTGTAAATACAATTATAATAGCTAATATATACAATAAAATATATCCTATAATTATAGTTATACTTAACGTACGCACACATATATAAATAATTATTATAAATATTATTTTGATAAAAAACTAGAAATACTATAATTATAATATAAAGACACACAATAAGAAAAATTGCAATGAGCTAGTGTTTTGACTACGTGTGTGTTTGAATTAGTTTTTAGAAAATAACTTTTATGATTTTGAGGTAAGTAGATGAGAGAAGTTTTGTCTCGATTTACGGAAAAGGGCTTTTGAAACCATGGTTTAGAGCTTACCCAAACACTCACTACTAGACACACAATCATTGTGTACTTGCACAAGTATACCTCAAAGTTTTGTAGTTTGCAGGAGTGTGGCTCCAAATTAAAGGCTGTAGTGAACCAACTGTTGTTGTGGATGAAGTAGAACTTGTTTTTTATTATATTTAAAGCCTACATATAGTTAAGTTAAGGAAGAAGACAAAATAGTTTTCCTAAAAAAAAACCCACAGTGCTGTGAGTGACAAAAGCAATGTCAGCGTTGGTAGAGAAGAAGAAAAGAGGATAGGTAGTTTGGGAATACTAAAAAGAAGCATGCGTTCAATGGTCAAGGCTGGGCAAAATATTACTCTTCCCTTCCAAATCCCCTCAATTTGGGGGAGAGGGAGGGGAGACCCTAAAATTTTAATATTGCCAAATAAGGGGAAGTGGCCAAAATCCCTCCACCCCACCCCCTCCATTCCCCTCCAACTAAACAGACCTCATGGAGTAATTATTAGCCATGACGACTGTTTCTTGTACTCCACAGTTGAACAACCAACCAAATTATAGCATGTGGCATCACTTATATAACTATTACACTCATAATTGACAGTATAGTGCATGGTTGGCATATGGCTTTATTGCAAAGAGTGCAGAATATCATTCTTCAAGCTAGACTTGACAGTTATGGATATAACCAAGCTTCAAGGCTCAGCTATTTAAAAAATGATTAGATCGATTTTGGTAATAGAATAACAGTGAAAAGATTGTCTGTGATTGTATGTGATTAAATGCTAAAGCTTTATAAGGTTTAGTTAAAGATGAAATTTGTCAAATATAAAAAAATTAGAGAAATTAAAAGAATCAAAGGAACTGATCAGAACAATGATGGAGAGTTTGAAAGAATATAAATAATATAATGGTGATGATACCGACAAAGATCAAAGAAAGAGAAGACTATTGTGATTCTGAAAGAAACAAGCACTAACTCCCCCGCGCGATGCGCGGGATGAATTAACTAAGTATAATTAATATTCCCAATATATTCAATCACGTATAAATTAGTTCCAATGACATAAACTACGCACAACACATTCAAACATTAATATTAACTAAAATGTCATAAAAGTGCTAAAAAAGAAATTACCACATATATCACAAAGTGCGTCTTCATTAAAATGTGATACATTATGAACAAATACAATGCTAACCACTTATCTCTAATCATAAATACTACAATGCATTTAACATGAATAAAATCAAACATTTCTCTCATTGGGATCCTCCAAAAGCCACCATACAACAAACCATGAAAAGAATAATCTCAATAACTATTAGAGTCTCTCCAACATTATCATTACCAATGTCAACAGCAAGGAAGATAAAAGTCCAGAATGGAGTAGTACATAATAGAATGAAAGTAGCAATATGAACATATATGTTTCCAAAACTAATTCTCTCCATGTTCCTACCAAATACACAAAAAGTGTAGAGATATGTAGTAGATATATCCTCCAAATTTCAAGCATTTTTCCTTTCTACTGTTGTTCATTCTCAAATACCCTATGCAAAACTTTGTTTTGCAAGTAGTAAGCAAGCAATAGTGTTCATTGGCAATTAATGACACCAATGAAGCTTTCCTTTGCTTTTCCTGTTACATAGTGAAAAAAGTTGGAAGTCATTAACGTCAAGCCTTTTTTAACAGATTAACTTCAATGCTCACTAAACCCCTATATTTCTACAATAGTATACAATAAAAGTTGTATATTCTAGAGTCACTTCTTTTGTAGCAAAGGCAACAAACAAAAGCCATACCATCTCAACAATTTAGCCAATACTGATCATAATATTGAAAAGGGGGTTTAAGGGGAAAAACATGCTTTGCACTTAGTTTGATCATCTGGATTGAAATTTAATTTTTTTATTTTAGAAATTTAGTTAGAGCACAAGATAAACACCTATGAGATTCCTCATGAGATTTTTAACTCATTTAACAACAAAAAAATCCCTACTGCAACACCTTCTACCAAAAGTATAACTAAAATATAAAGCAAATAAAAGGAAATTACCATGAATATATCAAGACCCAAAACACCCTATCTTTCAGACAAGAGAAAGGACCCAAAAGCCCTCTCTTCTTCATCCTCACTACTGCCCCTTCTCTTCATCGGCACCACCTTATTTCTCCCCTTCACCCCATTAACACATTCTCCACCTACAACTATGGAAAAAAGAACACCCAAAAACACCTCACTGTTTAATCATTCTGGGAGTTTTAGAATCAAGATTTGATTTTTCACTAAATCTGTGATGGCAAATAATAATTCTACCCACTGAAATTAGTATACGGGTCCAAAAACAATTGTTCACTTGAAGAACTTTAAAAAATGCTTAACATTAATCAAGATATGAAATTGGTTCTGCTCATCAAATTGCCACCAACAAAAGCATGAGTCTTCCTACAATCCTGCTAAGCTTCATTGAAAGGGAAGCCATAGAACAAAATCAGAAGCTACCAAAATCAGACAGCTTTGCATTGAAGTTCTGATGACAATAAAATAGGATGTTAGACTAGCTAGTCTAGCTAACAACTTCTAATCTTGTAAGATAAGTGGGATTTACATACTGATTCAAGCAAGATTCAAGAAGGTTTTAGATCTCGATATATCACATTTACTCTGTCACTATGAAGAAATGCAAGAGCCTTGGCAGCACCAAGGGCAATTTTCATGCGGTTGCTCCAAGAAAGTGGTTCAACATGAAATGTCCCTATTCCAAAAATAATAGATAGCTGAAAGTTGGAATCTCTAGGGTACTACATAACGTCAACCCATATAAAAACCTGAAATGCCCATAATGGAAGGAAAAATTAACAACTTACCACTTCCAAATAAATGATTTTCCAAGCTGCCTTTGGTCAAAAACTCGTATACCAAAAGCACGATGCTCATCCTCTAAGCAGTAGCCAATTAATTTAACAATGTTAGGATGATGCAGCTGTCCCTGAAAATTTATCTCCGTCTAAAGCACATGACTAATTAGTGACGACATCAAATGATAAAAAGCATCTAAAATATTATCTATGCCTGGAGCAAAGTTGTTCTTGTAAATAAGCCCTACTAACCACTAACAGACACTCACCAACCATTCATTGTGTCCTAGGAAGCCATCTTGTTTAAGCATCTTGATAGCAAAGACTATCCCAGTGCCAGGTTTAGTAAGAGTAAGTGTCTGCTCATCAAGCCACCCCCTAAATGCAACACCAAACCCATCTTTGCCCACCACACGGTCGCTATGAAAGTTCCTTGTAGCTGTTTTTAGCTCATTATATGTGAAAATTTTCAATTGGGAGACTTTTTTGCTGCCACCAAAGGAAACATCCTCTTCTTTTTTTATCATGGGTTAAATCCACAGCTGCACACGTTCAGATTAAGAGGGCCACTTTTCAAAACATTTATAAGAACTCTAATTATAAACTAAGCTTCTGATTGTTTAGTTTTCAAAGGAGTCATCCACGCAAATCAGAGAAGTTAATTAAACACTTTCCTTTGCATCCCATGGCTGGAGGATCTATTTCATTTTAGCAAAGTTTCTTTGTATATCGTACAGATAACAAAAGGACAGAAAAGAGACAGACCCTTTTATCTTCTTCCTCTCTTGCAAGCCACCAAACATTTTTTTAAAAAAAATCATTAAATATTTATAGATGCAAATAAATTAGCTGGAGCATTTGTTGCATATGCCTAAGTTACATAAGACTATTAAATAATTAAGAGGCAAAGACATTTATCTTACTTTCAAGATATGAAAACCTCAAAGAACGTACATCTCTTGCTAACTACCAAGCTTTTCCATCAACATAACTACTATAAGATCAATCCTATGTCTTGCCCTCTAGCACAATCCTAATGGAATCAAGAAATAGCCAAAAAGAGCCACATAGTTCAGGAACACAATCTTAATGGAATCAAGAAATAAAATCATATCAGTTTCGCAAACCTTGGAGAAAAAGGAGCCACATAGTTCAGGAGCACGGTACCATCGAGTCGTCACATAATCCTTGGTAAGCATAAAAAGATAGGTATCACAATGCAATATATGCTCAGCAGAATAGCTATAAATCAATAGATCAATGATAGATAAATGAAGAAACATATTTAGACTAAATATTTTGGAAATGATGGGATTGATTATACTGCAAGTGCAATGAAAAACTGCCACATAAGCATTATGGTAAAACTCAAGTCAAAGATGCTGCTAACAGAAGATTTCTAATTCTCAGTTTACTTGGAATTCTTCTGTTAGTAGAAAAAGTAACCATTGAATGATAAGAGAACATGCTGTCCAAAAAATAGTAGATGGGGCATTATCAAATGATGCACGGGCAAGCCCAAAATCACGATTTTAAAAAAAAAAATCACCAGCGAGAGCATTTGATTTTTCACTGTAAAATCATGGGGAAAGTTTGCTGATCTGAGATTTATAGGTACCTGGTAATGCCTCTGTAGATTGAGGTTCGCTGAGCAAAAGAATCGGCAACTTTCTTTGAGCTATCAGAATCCACCGCAACAATGACTTTCTCGCAACTTTGAGCGACTCCGAGGGACAGAGCACCCGTGGTGGTGCGAACTCTCCACAAGCAGCCTGATGAGCAGTCTTGGCCATCGACATCGAGTCCTCCACCTCAAGACGGAGTTCACAGAGAAAGCTTGAAACCCAGCGATTGCTTTTAGATCTTGCAGGGCGGCTTTCACTTTCAAATCTTGCGGGAATGGAGAAAGAAACAGAGTGAAACATAAGGATTGAAGAGAATGGAGAAAGCGATTGGAGTGAAGTGTTTGTAAGGGGGAGAGACGAGCGATTTCAGCAGCTAATCGGCCTAAAAGGAGAGCGATGAGCTATTTCAGCTTTTTATGTTTTTTATCAAATGAGCTATTTGAGCTTTTAGTACTGAGAAAGAAAGAGAGAGAGTTTGGGAGATATGGGAGGGAATTTTAAATTTCAAATGCAAGCTGTATTAATGTCGGGCATGAAGCCAAATGCAAGTGACACTGTTCATATAAACAGTAAAATGAGTCAGAAGCCAAAAAAAAAAATGGCTTGGCTCCTGATCATACAGATTTATTATATTAAAGGGATACATGTCACTTGGGTAATGAGAAATGGAGACAAAAATATTAGTTACTGTTCTCATATAATTTTTTTCCTCAATTGGTATCCCAAACAATTAGTAGATAATAATTTATTAATGTTTACAATGACATGTGATCTAACTTGGAAGTCATAGGTTCAAATCCTGAAAATAACCTCCTATTCACTTAAGAGGTAAAACTACGTATATCTATCATCTCACAACTTAATTAGAGGATAAAATTTAGAATATTATAATTAGTATAAAAGCCAAGTTTGGGTCGATGTGCCAGCGAGGAATTTAGGCTCAAAGGGGTGGATTGAAATTCCTTATAGATTAGGAAGGGGAATGAAATGTTTCTTCTTCCACAAGTGTGAATAAATATTCTCTACATAATTGTTTGGGAAAATCCCATATAAAGCTACCTAAAATAAGATAATCCTAAATTAGGTTGATAAATTTAATAAACCCCTAATTGAGTCATAGACCTAATTCAGGAGTTGTAAATATGAGATATTTTACCAAGTTGCCCTTCAATTTTTACAAGGTCCCTCTTTTTTTGCTTTGCAGAACATTTTAATAAGCTTTTATTTGTCTTTGTGAACTTGGATATGTTTTCTCTGCTCCAAGTCTTGTTCCTCAACTAATTAGTCATTGGGTTTCTAGGAGGAACAACTTCAATGGTGGGCTTTTCATATTTCACCATTGAAGAAGACGATGTATCCCATGTGACTGATACAAATCGCACAAAGGGATGGTTGGTTAGGAAGACATGCAGGGTAGGCCTAGCCACAGTCACCACAATAAAGATAGCATTGATTTTACTGTATTATATATAATACATACCCAATTGCTTTTTCTTGGAACCAAATGAGCAGATTGTGCTGCACCCATTTGATAGATGAAAGGAATTGAGTAGCTTTGATTATTAGCTTGCTGAGTGAAATCTCATTGGCGAGAAAAGAAAAGAAAAGAGAGAATTTTTTCTTCTTTTGATCCCTATATTGTCTTTTTTCTTAGGAATTAAATTGGAATAGTTAGTTTTAATAATAAAACAATCATTGATGCTGGATCTTGATGCCATCAAAGAGCCCATTAGCTATCAAATAAAGTTTCGAAGCCATCCATGCTTTTTCTAATCTTGTTGCGACTGCATCCGGCAATGGGAACATCTCTCCGGCATTGAACTTGGTTCTGTCATCTACAAAGGCCGAATCAATCAAGAGGCTCTCTAAAGGAAGAAGAGGAGATTGGGCTAGAGAAGAGATCGAAGAGTCAAACAAGCATCGTTTAGATTAGTCCAGAAAGACTCATGAGTAGGGAAGGAATGGTAGTGAGGTAAATTTATGAGATTTTAAAATCCTAAATTAAGTTGCTTGACCTATGTAAGAATTTGTTGAGTTCAGAAACCTGATTTTGGATTTGCATATTTCAAGTGGCTTTAAAAAGGATTTTCCCTAATTGCTTTTGATGATGTAAAGTCAACAGTTGATTTATTTCTCTTATAAATATGGCTGAGTACATAAGTATGGCTCTAATACCATTATTACTAAAAGATTGGCTCTGATACCATTTGCTTAAATATCGATATCATTCTTATTAAATTAGTAGTACTTTGATACCATTATTGTTACTCAAAGACTTTCTCTGATATCATTCTTTTATTTATGGCTATGACATTATTGTTACTAAAAGTCTGACTTTGATACCATTGGCTTGTATATGGCTCTGATGCCACAGGCTTTGATATCATTGGCTTGCATATCGATATCATTGTTATTAAAAGACCAACTCCGATACCATCAGCTTGCGTAGGGCTCTGATATCATTATTAAGAGAGGATCTTATATCAAAGAACTCATTAAGGTTCTCGAAGCAGTCCATAAATTTTTCCCTATAATTGTCAGAGTTGGCCTTCAAGTTGGTGTACAACTTGAGCATGTTCTTCCACACGCCCTTGTATTGTCCCCGGCTTCTATGATAGCCAAATTCAGTATCTATTATGATAGAGACATCAACCCATGACTCATTCTCATCCTTGAATCCATCTCCAAGCTCATTATGTAAGTCAATAAGCCTTCATATCTCAGTTTGGTATGAGATCATGGGATGTTACACTTTGGGCCCCAAAGAGTAAGGCAAAAGAATTTTACGAATGGTATCAAATCAAGAGAGGTGATATGGAGATGAAGTAATGCTATAAATAGTATTAGAACGTGAGGGGTGATGAGGACCCAAAGCATTGCACAAACAACTTAATGTATAATGAGGGAAAAAAATTGATATACAGGAGATAATTAAATAAATAAAAATCTATTTAATTTTATTTTTTAAATTATTGAAAATATTTATATTAAAAAATATTTTTTTAAAAACTGAATTTAATTTTTGTGATAAATAATTTTATTTCATTATTATTAGTATTATTATTATTTATTATTGGTGTTTTTTTTTTTGATGAAAGAAGAGGGTGTTCACCCATTAAGTAGCCTAAATCAAGTAGGGATTAATTCCCATACAATCATTTGCGCAAATCGCCCTAACAAAAGTCGGGCAGCAATCATAAAAGGAAGATCTCGTAACCCCTTCGTTAGCCAATCTGTCAGCTGCTTCATTGTTCTCTCTTCCAGTATAAGCAAACTGAATCTGCCACTCCCTTTTTTTCATTTATGAGATTTGCATAAAAACCATGCTTGGAGATGATAAGCAATTAGTGCCATTCAACATGCCAATATTTATTATTGGTGTTAATGGTTTGGGACACCAGGCTACATATTAATTGGGCCTGATATCTCAAACTTGGGCCTAGGGCAAGTAAGGTAACCACGATGCCCGCAGCTAATTGCAGCCGGAAAAAGAAAAGGTCCAGCCCCAAATTTTGCCGGGCTGGCTGGTGTGCAGTGGACAGTGAGTGTCTGAGAACGTGAAAGGAGAAGCGCGCGCAGCGAAATGCTGCTGAGTTGCAGCACGGTGGTTAACTTGGCGGTTTGTGGCCGGACTTTCTTTAAACACCTCCGGACTTGCAATCCAAACAATAGAATCAGCGCCAAATATGTATGTACCAGAGTCTTCAATTCTCTTCCTCGCTTTACTGCCCTAACCTCTCGCCAAAAAGACCAGATTTATCTGTACGTTGACGCTCTTCTTCAATGGAACAAGGTATTCTCTCCCGTAAGCGCTTTTTTTCTCACCAGCACGCTGTTTGACGCCTCCAAGCTTACCGTTATATCCATTTTTTTTGTTTGTTTGTTTTTAATGGCAGCGGATGAATCTTACTGCTGTTAAAGAGGTAGATGAAGTAATGGAACGGCATGTTGAGGATTCCCTTGCGATTTTACAGCCTTTGAGGGATTGCTATCGGTCATACTGCGGCACTTCCTATGATAAGCTCAAATTGGTCGATGTTGGAACTGGCGCGGGCCTTCCTGGAATAATTTTAGCTATAGCTTGCCCAGGTGAATTGTTAAGTAAACTGTATTAATGTGAGTTCATGTTACTTGTTATTTCTCTTTCCCTTCTAACTGAAATTGCGGCATTCCATAGAATGGGACGTAACGCTGCTGGAGTCTTTGAACAAGCGATGCGTTTTCTTGGAGCATGCTGTCGGTGTTACTGGTTTGTCAAACGTTCAAATCATAAGAGGAAGAGCAGAGGTAAAATTCAATGAAACATGCTCGTCCAAATTTTGTTTCTCTTCCTACATTTCAAGGAATTGGGAAATAAATTAAGAAAGAGTGGTGAACCAAGTTTCTGTGAGGTTGGTGCAAGTGTGCAACACCCAACAAAATTTTGAATCGGATCAAGTGTCCTAGAAAAGACCCTTAGTTGAGTTCTCAATCTCCTATGCCCCATCTTCAGAAGAAATCAACCCAGAAGTGCAAAATGGTGGGACTTAGAAATTTATTAGGGTGTACTAGTCAAATTTGAACTATTCTGTAGAGTCCAATGGGGCATAGGAAATTGAGAACTCAATTAAGGGTCTTTTCTAGGACACCTGATCTGGGTAAGTGGTCCAAATTATTAGGGTTAGTGTAAGCCACATGGGTGAACTTGGCCTATGCTAGCTAGGAATCTGATTCAAAATTTTGTTGGGTGCAAATTAAGGTAAGCCTTTGAGGTTAGACGATTGATGAAAGATTTTGCATTACCTATATAAGCTTGTAGCACCCAAAGTAATTGAAAGGGTTCTCTGATTTTAATATTTCTGTTGTTATCCAAGAGCAATTGATGTGTCTCTGTCCATGAGCAAAAGAGGTATAAATTATTTCAAGTGGCTCTTTTGATTGAGTATTTTCTCTGTTCATCAGCACAGATAAATACAACTTCTGGATGATTGCTAAAATATTTGTTATTTTAGGCTATTGATTTGCATGGTGATGACATGTCAAATCACTTATATTCTCATGTTATCCGATCCTAAGAGGGATTCAATGAAATGCTTCTAAAGGTGTTAACTTTAATGCAGTTTTAGAATCCTATTTTCTATATCCTGCTTCGTTTTCAATTCAACTTTTGTGATCTCATTCTCATTTCTTATGTCATGTTTCGTTTCTTTCCCGAACTACTCCTGCTGGCCCCATTAGTTATTAGTCAAAAAGGCAGCTTGTTTACTCTTCTAATCCGAGTATGTAGGGTAGTACAAAGAAAGGGAAAGAAGTGAAAGCCCAGACTTAGCTTTGACATAAAAAATCTGGTTGAACGATAAATTGAAATATATTTGATGAAAGCCTTATTGTTCCATACGTCACAAAGATATTTATATATAATCAATCAGATTAATTTTGCAGACTGCAGAGCCCAAAGTTGGAAAGCTATAGTGCCACAAGAGTGCTTAAAACTTAATAAATATTCATTAAAACATTCTACTACTTCCAGTTTATAACATAAGATCAGAGATTTCCTTTGATTATTATCGTTTATTTCTGTGCATATATTATCATCTCATTATATTAAATTAAGCGTCCTTTGCACTGGACGACACCTTCAAGACTGTATATATGGCCGGCTGGGTTTAATGCCTGAAAATGGATAACTGCTTTTTGGATATGTAAATTTAAAGTTGAAGGTTTTGGCTGGAATTTTTGCGAGAGTTTTTTAATTTAATGATTTATCGGGTCGCACATTCTGTGTCTGGAAATGCAATTTACTCCTCCATCTTTCTCTTAAAGGAATGATGCTGAGGAGCATCTTGTGGTTGCTGTTTTGGCTTTAGTTTTCCCCCTTCAAACATTGCTTGTGTAAACAATGCCAGAGTATCCACAGTGCATTAAGTTGCTTGCTCGTCACTGATAAAGTTTATACTTTCAACAGAGTGCGTGTGATAGGGGTGTGTTATATGAATCTTGGATTTTGGGAATTTAGGGTAGAATAGAAGAGAAGTCAGAGGGTTGAAGAAGGAGAATTAGAAAGATTAGAGAGGAAATAGGAAACCGAGAGGGACTGAAATACTTCAGACTTCATTAACTTGTCAAAACTGATCATAATGAATTCCCCCTGCCATATATATAGGCTTGGGACCAGAATCAGTAACAGACATAACCGGTGACAGAGACAGGCAGAACCGGTAACAGAGATAACAGAAACAGAAGGAAAAGAATTAACCTATTAACCTACCCAACTATTCTAATTAACTTCTAGGAAAATTAATATTACAATATCATATCAATACCCCCCCCTTTTAAACATCCTTGACCTCAAGGATTAGGAACCACAAATGTAGGATACTGCTGTTGGAAGGAATGAAGGGCCATCCAAGAGGCTTCTTCATCAGGTAATCCTTTCCATTGAACCAATACCTCAGTAATCATCCTCTTACGACGCTTTTTAACCCGTCGATTCAGAATGCTTTCCGGTTCCATAGCTGGTGGTAACTCCGGAAATTCAATAGGAGGGTGTCTAGGCCTCACTGTAGGATCGGGACATAGTCTCAATAGGGAAACATGAAAGGTAGAATGAATTCTAGATCCTGGTGGTAATGCTAGTCTATATGCAACGGGTCCAATCCTCGCTAGCACTTGATAAGGCCCATAGAATCTAGGAGCCAACTTTTGAGAAGCCCTTATTGCCGTAGAGATTTGCCTATAGGGCTTCAGCTTCAAGAAAACCCATTGTCCAACTTGAAACTCTCGATCTGACCTATGCAGATCAGCCCTCTGTTTCATCAGATTTGCTGCCCGGTGTAAATGGTGTTTCAAAAGTGCTAGAACTTCCTCTCTAGCCAAGAAACTACGATCCACTAACTCCAATACTGAATTATGAGGTAGATAAGGAGTATGTAGTGGGGGTTGCTGCCCATAAAGCAACTCATATGGTGTAGCCTTAGTGGCAGTGTGATATGTTGTATTATACCACCATTCTGCATGTGAAATCCACCTAGCCCAATCCTTAGGTTTCTCCCAACACATACACCGCAAATATGTCTCCAAACACCTATTAAGTACTTCCGATTGCCCATCCGTTTGAGGATGATAGGCTGTAGAGAGCTTTTGATTCACCCCCAACACACGAAGAAACTCCTTCCAGAAGTTACTAACAAAGAGTGAATCACGATCACTCACAATTTCAGCCGGTGCTCCATGGAGTTTGTAAATCTGATCCATAAAGTGTTGAGCTAAGGTAGATGCTGAAAAAGGATGAGCAAGGGCTATAAAATGGGCATATTTGCTCATCCGATCGATGACCACCCATATAGTATCCTTCCCTTGGGATTTTGGGAGCCCCTCAATAAAATCCATAGTAATTGACTCCCACACCCTACTGGGTATAGGCAAAGGCTGCAACAATCCGGGAGACGCCGTAGTCTCATACTTGCACCTAGAGCATGTGTCACACCTTTTGACATACTCTACAACATCATTTATTAACTTCTTCCACCAAAAAAGACCTTTAATACGACGATAAGTAGCTTGAATACCCGAATGTCCCCCTTGAGGGCTTGAATGTAACCACTCAAGAATATGCAATCGAAGAGCCTCTATCTTGCCTACCACCAATTTACCTTTTCTTCGTAAAAGAAGACCATCCCAAGTGAAATGACTCCACACTCCTTCATTTTGCTGCACCTTTTCAAGCAAGGAGCGAGTGAAATCATCTCTAACCCAGCTATCCTTAATTTGCTGCAACAATTCTGGTGAAGTAGTGTCATAGGTCATTTGTAGTAATTGTTGCTTTGGAAGGCGAGATAGTGCATCAGCTACCAAGTTATTCGCCCCTTTCTTATACACGATGTCATAGTCAAAACCGGCTAATTTGGACACCCAAAACATTTGAAAGGAAGTTTTAAGTTGCTGCCCCAACAGAAACTTGAGACTTTGCTGATCGGTACGAATGAGAAACCGTCCTCTCTCAAGATATTGGTGCCAATGCAACACCGCTAATACTACCGCCATCAATTCCTTTTCATAAATTGACAGATTATGATGCCTTGGGGCGAGTCCTTTACTAAAGAACGCAAGTGGTTGCCCCTGTTGCATTAACACAGCACCAATTCCCACTCCACACGCATCAGACTCCACAACAAACTCCTTGGTAAAATCAGGAAGAGCAAGAACCGGGGCTGAAACTAAGGCACCCTTGAGACGTTGGAAGGCCTCACTAGCAGAATCAGACCACTCAAAAGCATTCTTCCTCAATAGAAGAGTTAAGGGCCTAGCAATTACACCATAGCTCTTGATAAAACGCCGGTAGTAGCCAGCCAACCCCAAAAATGCCCTCAATTGCTTGACGGTTGTTGGTTGAGGCCAATCAGCAACTGCTTGAATCTTCTTAGGGTCCGTTGCTACTACCCCATCTCCTAGGATATGCCCAAGATACTCCACGCTTGTAGCAGCAAAGGTGCACTTGCTTTCCTTCACGAAGTAGTGATGTTGCTGCAACGTTTGTAAAGTAATCCGCAAATGCTCCTGATGATCTGCAAGGGTAGGGCTATAAATCAGTATATCATCGAAGAAGACTAATATAAATTGTCTAAGAAAAGGACGAAAGATATCATTCATAGCCCCCTGAAATGTTGCCGGTGCATTTGTAAGACCAAACGGCATTACAAGCCATTCGTAGTGCCCGGAGTGAGTCTTGAATGCGGTTTTGTAAGCATCTTCTGGCACCATCCTAATTTGATGATAACCGGCCCGTAGATCAAGCTTTGTGAACCATCTAGCCTTGCCCAACTCGTCAAATAAATCCTCAATGAGAGGAATAGGATATTGATTCTTAATTGTCTTCTTGTTTAACTCTCTGTAATCCACACACATACGCCAAGAACCATCCTTCTTTTTGACAAGGACTATAGGAGCTGAAAATGGAGAACAACTCTCCTGCACAACACCCGTTTCAAGTAGCTCAGCCACTAATTTCTCAATAATATCCTTTTGGGCAGCCGGATATCGGTATGGTTTCAAAGAAATAGGGTTTGTGCCTTCCTCTAAAAGAATGGGATGATTGTGGCCCTCCCTCGACGGTGGAAGGCTTTTTGGCTCATCAAACACATCCTGAAAAGCCGTCAATACCCCTTGAATCTCGGCGGGCAGATCCAGATTTGGTTTCTGAATCGCTAAGCAACTCACCCTAGTTCCTTGAACTTCAACTAACTGCATAAGGTACAGCTGCTCATCTCTATGGCAACTAGCTTCCAGCCTTTTCGGTGCTACAAGTCTCACGGAAGGAGGAACATTAGCTTGGAGAGTAACCAACTGACCATCCTTCCAAAAACACATGGATAAAGACTCATAATCCCAGAATGCATTTTTTATACTTTTGAGCCATCTTAAACCTAGAACCAGATCATAAGTATGTAACTCAATGATCTGAAAATCAAAACTGAACTCCAGACCATGCATTCCCCATCTGAACCCATGCCAAACCCCATGAATCTGCAGTTTTCCTCCACCTGCAATCTCCACATGCGCCAAAGGTAAGGTCTGCGGCTGCCAACCCAATTTCAAGGCTGTGTCCAGATTCAAAAAATCATGGGTGCTTCCACTATCTATTAAAACTTGTATAGATTGTCCCCCAGCCGTTCCCAAGACACGCATAGCTTCAGTATGATCATTCCCCTCCATGGCGTGTAAGGATATGCGCGGCTGTTCTTCCTCATCCTCACTGAACGTCTCAGGTTCAGCAAGGAGATTATCATCTTCTTCATCTAATATAACTAAATGCAACTGCATTCTCTGCCTCTGGGGACACTTATGGTCTCTCGAAAATTTCCCATGGCAGAAAAAACACAAATTGTTGGCGCGGTGCTCGGCTTCTTCTTCAGCCGTGAGAGCCTTCACCGGTCGAGTAATGGTTTTAGGGACGAAGGTGGAATTTTGAGGAAGTTGGGGGATTTTCTGGTCCTTTCGGTGGGACCCATTAGAGAAAGAAGAATTCTTTGTAAATGCCGACGTGTTAGCAGCCAAGTTTGACCAGGAATTCGAGCTACTCTGTTTCGTGAACTTGTCGGCATTCGTTTTTAAAGTTCTGCGATTCACCACGATTTCTTGTGTCCGAGCAAGACGACGAGCCTCTTGCAAGGTTCTGGGGTTGAAGAGGCGAACCGAATCCGCGATCTCATCCTTCAGCGCCCCCATGTATGCGTCAACGAGATACGTCTCCGAGAGGTCGAGCTTCGCTGTGATTTGATCAAATCTTGCATTAAAATCGGCCACCGTTCCCGTCTGCCGCAAGTGCGTGAAGTCGGTCATTGGTGTCTCGTCAATTTCAAAAAACCGATCAACCTTTGCCAACCAGGTATCCATATCTTGCCCAGTGTATCTGGGAAACTCCATTTTAGTAAATTGGGTGGGCCGCTGGTATGGTGGTTGCCCATTTCTTCCCCTTTCTTGAAATTCTGGTACCCTCGGTGGACCATGTTGGGTCAGCCGTTGCATTGCTGCAGCCAAGGTTCGAATTTCGTGGGTCATGTCTTGAAGATTCTCTTGCATCCCACGTTGTTCTTGAGTAATGGTATGCAAGTTATCTTGCATGCCACGTTGAACCGTCTGTAGCTCCTCTCGATAGCCTTGGACTGAGTCATGCAGTGTCCCAATCGATGATTCAAGGGAGCCCACCCGCTGTTCTAGAACGTGTGTCTTGTCTTCCATCAGTCTTGCACTTTCTTGTTGTCGAGTCTTCACCATGCACACAGGTGGCGATGAGCCGATAATCACAGGCAGAGGGCCGAAATCTCTGATACCACTGATAGGGGTGTGTTATATGAATCTTGGATTTTGGGAATTTAGGGTAGAATAGAAGAGAAGTCAGAGGGTTGAAGAAGGAGAATTAGAAAGATTAGAGAGGAAATAGGAAACCGAGAGGGACTGAAATACTTCAGACTTCATTAACTTGTCAAAACTGATCATAATGAATTCCCCCTGCCATATATATAGGCTTGGGACCAGAATCAGTAACAGACATAACCGGTGACAGAGACAGGCAGAACCGGTAACAGAGATAACAGAAACAGAAGGAAAAGAATTAACCTATTAACCTACCCAACTATTCTAATTAACTTCTAGGAAAATTAATATTACAATATCATATCAGCGTGCTTTGAAATTTCAAGATAATAACCTAGAACATGTTTTCTTAAAACTGAGCACAGTGAGAAATCATATTTTCTTGCTATTTTGCCAATAACTATGTATTTTCTCCTGCTTGAATATATGCCTTGGACTGCGCACAGAACAGAATTTAGGGCAGAATCTTTGCCTGAGAGAGCAATTTGACTTAGCAGTAGCAAGGGCTGTTGCGGAGATGAGAATATTGGGTAATATTTAGGACTTTATTGTATGGATTTTTTATTCTTTGAGACTTGGTAATATTTTCATTGCTATGATTCTTGTTATATTGGATTTTCAGCGGAGTATTGTCTTCCATTGGTACGTGTTGGTGGGTTGTTTATAGCTGCCAAAGGTTATCATCCTGAGGTTTGTGATTTCTATAACACTTCTTTTTTTTTTTCCAGTTCTTGATCATTATCTTCTGCATATTGCATGTTTAGATTTGATGTTGTGATTGTTGGAATAATGAGAACTAGCAGAGACTTTTTATTTCCCAGACTCGTTCTTTGCTAGGGCATGTGGCTAATCTATTATTGCTTTTGCAGATTTTATTTGGTTTTCATTGGTGTTGAGAGTTTGGGAATTAGACTTGAATATATAATATATATATACGCTGTCATTAGCTTGCTCTGACCCCAACCTATCGGTTGTACTACAACGCTATAAGTGAATTAGCTAGACACAGCATTATGAATGTTATAAGCATTGGACAAGGATTTTCATACGAGATGGGAATTTATGAGGGAATATAATGGAATGGAAAGTCATGTCATGGTCTCATTTGGAAGTTTATTGATAGAAGGGAGGGAGTTGTTAATAGGACAGAATGACAAATATTTTGTCCAAATTATCTTTATAGTTAGAATGCGATTTTAGCAAGTGTTTAAGCTAATGAGGATATACTTGTAATTATATCATTGATCTATTTCATTGCAACATTGTCCACCCCATTTGGAGGCCATCTCCTTCAATTTTATTGTTGAAAAACTTTTCCAAATATTGGTCCCACCCACTTTGGCCTTTCCATCCATTCTCTGTTATGGGTTCATTTGAAGCCATAAAAGTCCTGATTAGGTAATGCCTATGAGGAATTTCATGGGCTAATATCTTGATTATCTGCGATTCTCTCTAACAATAGGAGAGTGAGAAAGAGTGACGGTGATGTTTGGAGTCACATGGCAAATTTGTTCAAGCATATTTTTGTTAACATTTAAGGAAAACAAGGAGCATGCAAATTCAAAATACACACAAGGTTTTAGTATATGTTATTTAGTAAAATGCGTTTGGAACATAATATCCTGCACTTCTGAAGTTATCAACCATCTGTAAATATCTTATATGGTGAATTTAAATAGGAGGAAGTTAAGAAAGCTGAAGGCGCAATCCAAAAGATGGGTGCATCTCTATTGCAAATATGCTCAGGTACCTCTTTAATCCATCAAACTTATCACTCCTGATATAGACTCTGTTTTTCTAATTAATCCCCAAATTTTGGATGATTGTTTTAGATGAAACTGGCATTTATACAAAAGGCTCACGCCAACAAGGATTAGTTTTATACACATAAGTTTCCCTTTTGCGTGGGGGAGTTTTAACTTTTAAAAGTGCATATGAAAATCTCAGCTGTGAGCGTCAATAACGTGAGTGTTTATATGTCCTGTGCAGTGGAATCACAGAGCCCACATGGTCAGCGAACTGCCGTTGTTTGTTTAAAAGATCGTCCCACCCCAAAGAAATATCCCCGGGATCCCGGTACACCGGCGAAAGAACCACTGTAACTAACTCAGATGACCATTCTGTTGGTATTATTTTGTCATTCTTTTCATTCATTTTACTTTTCTTGAACCTGAGAGTGGTTTCTTGTCTAACAAGTGCAACCGGACGGCAAGGTTTTCCGCCCCCGTGAAGAACAAATTTGTATCAAATATTAGTTGTTATGATGTAAATTTATCCATACTAATTCCCTGGTCAAAAAGGGGACCCAAAAAAAAGCATTTATTGTCCAGTGCCATTGCTTCACCTGGAATGTAGACGTAGGTTGTCCAAAATGTATTCTGGTTTTATGCAAGATTAATGATAATGATGATGACTAGGATACGAGCCATCAGCACCTTACCTCGGTCACTTTTTAAAAGGGCGTTGGAGTTAGCCTTTATGTAATGATTTTATATTTGATGTACGGTGAGAATTAAAAATGAATATGGGGCAAATGATTTATGCGTTTGAACTGTCAAAAGCTTCTTGAGAAATTATACCCCGAAAATATATAAAGGACCTGTTTGTAAT
Source organism: Inga oerstediana (assembly GCA_963210345.1). NCBI lineage: Eukaryota > Viridiplantae > Streptophyta > Magnoliopsida > Fabales > Fabaceae > Inga > Inga oerstediana. Next base: position 5,549,621 of record OY723410.1, read on the forward strand.
TCTGGATAAATTTGTTTATAATAAGTTGGGAATGTTTGTTCCAAGGTCGCAGCATATGCACCAAAGCAGTGGGTGGCTTGGCAAAATGAGGCGAGTTCGTGATGTCATATGTTGAAATGTGATTGCATTGTCGCATGGTCCTATATAAATGGGTCTTTATCAAAGTACTTAGGTTTAGAAATCGTGGGACTTTGACATATGATTGTTACCAAACACTTCACCCTTTCCTGCGTAATTAAACGGATAAGGATCATTCTTAGGCCCCACGGATCATTATTTGGTGAAATTTAATTACTTTTAATCCAGCCTCAGCCTCAGCCTCAGCCTCAGCCTCAGCCTCAGCCTCCTGAGTCCTGACTCCTGCCACCTTCACTTTGTCTTGATTAACACCATTGATTAACTAATAAATTATAAAATACCACCTTCAGTCAGAAATATGAAAGCTTTATTCACCTCATATCTTAAATTTTATAATTATTTCTCAAAATATCCCTATTAATTACACATAGCAAGAATGTTCTCATCTATGGATACTTAAAAATGATTAGAAAGAGTATTATAAGAAAACAAACACATAATTTATTACATATAACTAATTTTCTTAATATTCGCTAATTAGTTTTAGCTCTTATTATAGGGTTAAGAGGCAATTTTGCCTCGGAAGTTTTTGGGTGGGCAATTTTGCTCGGAAAGTCTCAAAATGAAAGCAATTTTGTCCTGACCGTTATTTCAGTTAATTTTGACAATTAGTTGATTAAATATGCTAATCTGACAGTTCATATGACATCCATGTCATTTTTGTTACCCTGCAAAATTTGCCTCAAAAGTTTTAAATCTAACTTTAAAAAAAATGAACTAGATGACACATGGACTTCCGGGGCATATTTGTTGTCACGCCCTTATTTTAATTTCACCTTTACCAGAGTATTCGCGGAAAAAGATATGCGATTCGGTGGGCAATACATGAATAGCATAAATATATTGGTAATAAGTACATGATTACAGAAATTCCCTATAAAGGTTTGTACATGATACTTACAATTAAGGTAGCCGCATAGGGCTACTAGGGTCTCTAAACACATCCCAGTGAAACAGAGACTTTTTCCCGTCTTCGCTCCACCACTGCAACCCTCTCTCGTGCAATTCTCTTGTCTGATTTCCGCGTACTTTCTGTATTCACCTATCTAAATTGTTGGTAGGAGAGGTGAGATTCGAGAGAATCTCAGTAGAAAACAGATACCATAATGCATGCATGATAGATGTTATGTGTATGACATGTTAGCTTTAACTAGATGTATACCCCATAATGACATTTGTGCATGCTCAATGTTTCATGTAAAAAAACTATGGCCACAGTGAAAACAAAAACAGAGCTTCATTTATTCAAATATGCTCTACACAATCAAGTAAAGCAATCGCATACATCACTACACAAGCAGAGATATCAAATACATGCAAATAAGGTAAGTCCCCTACCTTGTGTCCCTTTTGCTAAACAAAAATAGTTCCTCGATCTACGTGCAATAGCTCGGGTTCCATATTCAATCCTATAATACCAGTTTAGACACTTCCATAGTGTTTCTGGGGTTATATGAGTCTATATTGAAAAATTACTAAAATACCTCGACCCGGACGGCCCTGCCGTAACCAGTCTAACCGCACCTTTCCCAAAATTCTAATCTAGGCTATACTAACATATTTTCGCCTAAGGAATCCATTTTCAGATTCAGAATTATCAAATTCATTGTAAAATTATAAAAATACCCTTGATAGATCCTATTTCAGGTTTTCATGGGTGTTTTCGTAATTATACTTTTTCGGCCTTTTCTGAAAAAGTGATCAATTGTAACCCCATCTAATTTTCTCTTCTGAATACAATGGAATCATCAAATCATTTAAAATCCAACCCTAAGGTGCTCTAACAGCCCTGGCCAAAATTCTCAAGTATTTCGGGGAAAATTGGAGTTTTTTCGTTTTGACTCTGTAACGTGTTTATTTGTATTCCTAACAACTTTATTGACTATTCCTTTAAATTACAACTATCATTTAGTACCAATTTGAGCAGCATAACCCCTAAGAAAACCCATTTCTAAAAATTACAAACAAAGACAATCCGGCGAAATTTCACCTATTAAATTGTCCACAGCAGCTAGAATAGTCAATATATAAGAGTTTAGAAGTTATCTCAAGCTCCTTATGGCTTTTCCCTTTTATGAGAGAAAACTTAGCCTTCTCCACACTGAAATTCAAGCTTCCAACACCTTAAATAACATAGAAGAGGAGCTTAGGAGAAGAGATATACGCTTTAGGTACGAATTCACTGAATAAATCGACCTATCTTGTGAGTTTTCTTCCTCTTCTCTCTTGAAAACTCTCTCTCTCTCCCCCTCTCCCCGGGGTGCTGCACAGTTTTGGCTGATGGAGGAAGGTGCTGCACGGTTTTGGCTGATGGAGGAAGAAGATGATGTTTTTATAACATTTAGCTTATGTCATCACAACACCTTGCTTATGTCATAATTCAAAACTTTGACATTTTCGGATTTTCTGTCCAATCTTTGAAAAATCATAACTAATTCTAGAAAAATCGAATTGGAGTGATTCTAAAGGCAATAGAACCCTTATTGAGTCTAGTTTCAAGGAAAAATATAGAATTTAGCCAACTAGAAGCACAAAAATCTCAGAATTTATTTCTTTGAATACTATTCTAGAAACTTTCCAGTTATTCTAGACTTACTTCAAAAATTTATAATTTTTTGTATATAGCTCTAATTGAGTTATATTACCTATCAAATTAAAGCTTATGATGTCTATTTTCACCTTGTAAAATTTCATAATTTTTTGTCATCATTTGGTCATATAAAATCATATGACAAGCTCACTACCTCATAGGCGGTTTCACCGAAAACATAATTATATTCTCCAAAATTCACCATTTCATTTCATTGACTATTTCTAATAATTATAATATATTTGGTGAAATTTGAGGTGTTACATTTGCATCCTAACAAAATGACGTATATGACATATGGACTGTTAGTTTAGCATATTTGGCCAACTAACGATCAAAATTAATTGAAATCAAATAATAGTCCGGATAAAATTACTCTTATTTTATAACTTTTTAGGGAAAAATTACCCCTAACCACTTATTATATTTAGATTCTTGCCGGTGTTAAATTACTCAGCTCGTTGGGACTGTTGTACTAGGGTGCTTGTTCGCGATACAATATCAAAGAATTACCATATCTAATTAGAAGTTCCGGATCAAGCAAATGCTTAAACAAGCCAGTGTTGGATCCTCACGGACAAGAGAAAAAGGTTAACGACTTCTAAAATACTTAGATGCAGAAGAAGGGGAAAAATCCTTCTCACCATAAACTCATGAACCTAATAGCTCTCCCTCTGTAACATGAGAGACAAATAATCCTAGGAATCTAAGAAACAGGAACCACAACCTTCCACATCTTAATGTCGCAGTCCAAACTGCCACTATACACTAGAAAAGAAGCTTCCGACGAATCACAACGATCAATGGCCGCAGTTATACACTTAATCGCTCCTCTATGACCTTCCAAAACTGCTAAACATGAGTACTCTCTCTCATTCCCTCTCCAAATCCGAATGGTTCTATCAGCAGAACCACTACACACCAAATCCAAAACCACAGCCAAACACAATATAGACATGCGATGCCCTCTTAGTGCCCCCACCAACCCCATTTTCCCATCTTCTTCTTCATCATCTCTCTCCCAAACCAGTATCGATTTGTCACTCGCACCAGAATATAACACACACCCATCATTGCTCAGAGCCAAAGCATTGACCCCAGAATCGTGTTTCTCTAATGTCTCTACCAAAGTATGCTTCTTTTCTCCTTCTCCTTTCTTCCACACTTTGATCTTCCTGTCTGCTGATCCTGTGTATACGTACCCATCGTTGGAAACTGCGACCGCATTTATGGCGTCATCGTGTGCGTTGGTTACTGATTCTAAACAGCTGAAATCTCTGGTTCTCCATATTTTCACTGTCCTGTCCCATGAAACTGAGTAGAGCAAGGTCTCGTCTTTGGACAGTGCTAGAGCAGAGACTGTGTCCACATGATGAACCCACGTGCATTTCTTGTGCCTTCTGATCTGGACATGATTCTTGGGGAACAGAATCTTGGAAGCTCGATCACCCAACGTTGGAAGTGTGGCTACACGTGTGTACTCTTGTTGGTCTGTTTCGTTGTTGCTGATGATCTTCCATACTCTGATTTTGTGATCTTGGTGAGCACTGAAGAGCTTATCAGATTGTGCCACTATGGATTTCACTGCACCTTTTCCTGAAAGTGCTATGTTGGTGATGCAATTTTCAGGGTCTGATGAGTCATCAGAGAGCAAAACAGAGCGATTCCATGATCTGATTTCTCTGTCAGATGAACCTGTGTAGAGGAATTTCCCAGAGAGAGCAAGACAGGATGTGTAAGAAGAAGAAGTGTGGCCTTTGAGAGTTGTGAGGCACCGGTGGTAGGTGGTGGTGGTGGAAGGTTGGATTTCATGGTGGTGACGAGATTGTGAGTTCAGTGAAGGGATTGAACCTATGCTACGTTGTGAAGACAGAGACTGTGACCCTGTTTGAAGATGGTGTGAGGAGGACGAGGAGGAGGAAGAAGGGACACCATAAGATCGGTGATGTTCCATGATTCACGTGTTAAGGTGAGGGAGTAAATGGTATGGAAGAAAGCCAAGTGAGGCCTATTATACATGTGAAGACCAAGATATGACGCTATAGGAATAGGTAATGAGATGCTTTAATCGTATGAAAGCTAGGTTTTCGGGAAGCGTGATTGTTGCATTTTAGGTTGTTTTCTATATGCGCTCAGTTATTCAATTTCAAGCCTGAATTAGATTGGTGTTTAATATAATAGCTACTTGATTAATTTAAATAGATTAAGAAAATTAGTTATGATAATTATTTGTAGTAAATATAGGTTGATTTTCTTTAAATACCATCTTTCATCATCACTATTTTTAGATAAAAATTCTTTCATATATGTAACCAATAGAGATACTTTAAAAAAAAAAATTACTCCTTTCAGTCCTAAATATAACGTCCAGTTGATTTTTTTTAGAGAGATTAAAGATGCTAAATAAGTTATTTAATCATATCATATGTCGTGTATCATTGAATTATATATAAACTTATAAGTCAGACAAATTCGTTTGGAGGAAAAAATAAAATATATTAATACTTTAAGTAATTTAGTTAGCTTTTTTAATCTTTTCAAAAAATTCAACTAATTCTTATATTTAGGACAAGATGTAGTATAAATTTGGGAGAAAAATTTGATCGGGGTCTTATATTTAGATCAAATCCAATCCTCAACTAACTCTTATATTAAGTACAGGATGAAATATATATTTTTTCAATTGAAGTTATTTATTTATCATTTTGGCTCAGTAATGTTGAAGTGGTCTCCAAAACTCAAATATTGGAGTTTGACTCTCAATATTAGGGAAATTATATGTTTTTAAAAAAACAGGGGTCACTTTCCACTAGTCTTTTCAATTTATTTTCCCCTTTTAATATAAACGTAGTGGGCTTGGGGATCTTAGCTAGCAACCATAGAGTTTATGAAACAGGTTTGGATAAGCATCAAAAACTCATCCTATCTTGTTTAAATGGGATCTGGATTAGTTTAGATTTGATTTTTTTAAATTAGTTATTTTTAATAAAAAATCATTTTTTGAGAAAATGTTAGTTAAGAGATTATTTTTATTTTAGATTCTGTATCCATTAAAATAATTTTTTTAAGAAAATTAAAAGTAAAAGAAAGAATATAAATCATCCATCCCATTTGAATGACCCAAATAGTAAAAGCTCCTAGCAGGAAGCTCGTTCCTAGAGTTTATTGCAGCTAGCATTGGTTGTCTGCTTGTGTGATTGAACAAAACCTTGTGACAGCAATAAACAATATGTATAATGAAAAAGATTGATTGCTTAGCATTTAGCAGTATTATCATACATATGACCTTTCCAATCATCCAGAAGCTGTATTTATCTGTGCTGATGAACAGAGAAAATACTCACTCAATCAAAAGAGCCACTTAAAATAATTTATACCTCTTTTGCTCATTGACAGAGACACATTAATTGCTCTTGGATAACAACAGAAATATTGAATCAGATAACCCTTTTCAATTATTTTGGATGCTACAAGCTTATATAGGCAGTGCAAAATCTTTCATCAATATTCATCTGACCTCAGAGGCTTACCTTGATTTGCGCCCAACAAAATTTTGAATCAGATTCCTAGCAAGCATAGGCCAAGTCCACCCATGTGGCTTAGACTAACCCTAATAATTTGGACCATATGCCCACATCAGGTGTCATAGAAAAGACCCTTAATTGAGTTCTCAATTTCCTATGCCCCATTGGATTCCACAAAATAGTTCCAATTTGACTCGTACACCCTAATAAGTTTCTAAGTCCCACCATTTTGCACTTCTGGGTTGATTTCTTCTGAAGATGTTTGTAGCCCCACTGATTTTTTGAAAGTGACTTTACAAATTGCTGATTGATCAAAGGAAAATTAATCAATTAATATTTCTGATGCTTGACTTGAATCTTACTCTAAATGAACCCATCCTCCAACCTCTGGTTCATTTCCTCTAGTGTAATAGGGAAAACTCTTTCGTTATGCCCTCCTACAAAGTTTAACCCTTTTATTGAGAAGATCATGATCAAGGGTAGGTACAGAGATTTAAATTGGTAAAATATTTGTTATTCTTTGGCTATTGATTTGCATGGCGATGATATGTCAAATCAATGATATTCTCATGTTATATACGATCCTAAGAGAGATTCAATGAAATGCTTCCAAAGGTGCTAACTTTAAAGGAGTTTTATAATCCAATTTTCTATATTCTGCTTCGTTTTTAATTTAACCTTTGTGATCTCTTTCTCATATCTCTTATGCCATGTTTAGTTTCTTTCCCGAACTAATCCTGCTCGTCTCATTCGTTCTTTGTCAACAAAAGTCAGCTTGGCTTACTCTTCTAATCTGAGTGGAAAGGGTAATACAAAGAAAGTGAGGGATTCAAAGGAAGGTGAAAGCCCAGACTTAGCTTTGACATAAAAAATCTGGTTGAACGATAAATTGAAAGATGTTGAATGAAAGCCTATTGTTTCATCACAAAGATATTTACATATAAATAATCAGATTAACTGTAGATAGCACTTTGGATAAAAAATGACTGGTATACAGAAAGCAAATGACAAAACACATCTGGTAGATAAGAGAATTTGCATATATGCATGTAATGAGACAAGCAAAATCACTTAAACATCTTGAAACATAATGCAGGGTCAAATTAACAAAGATCCAGAATCACATTTATTTATTTATTTATTAATATAAAGCAGAGCATTGGGTGGCAGTTTGGGGATAGGTTTCCATTCAAGGGATGGGCGTTCTATTTTTTTAAATGAAGGTGGTGATAGTGGAGTTTCTCAAATTTAGAAAGTGTCATTTTCTTTCTTTCTTTCTTTTTTATATCACTCTGCATCATTCAAATTTAAAACACACTGGGGTCTGACAAAATATATAGCTACCACTACAAAAACAAATGTGCTCACATGACTTAAATTCCTTCAAGTTGAAAGACCCTGTACCCTTCTTATCGTCTCGTGTTGGTCCTTAAAATGGAAAATGACAGCAAACACCTAATAATGTTGTGAGTGTGATTCGATGTTACTTGATGCTTACATGACAAAAAAAAAAAAAGAACAAGAAAAGTAGTGGTAGTTCAGATGAATAGTATAATGTTATATCTTTGGCGTTGAAGTGATGAAAATCTAACGTGCTAGGTTATGAATATGTTGGCCAATAAGCAGAAACTCACGTCATTTGGACGGTGCAATGTTCTCATGTCCCGTCTTCACGACATTACGTATCATTCCGTTAACAGTATCAAGATAAGCGCAATTTAGCCCAAATGACGAAAGCCCAGTTAGGCCCAGTGTGCTCATGAATCCAGGGCCAGGGCCCTAAAGAGAACCTAAAGAAGAATTAGGAAATATGAAAAAAGAAAATATATATGTCAACTTGATTGAGGGAAGGATCTGGCAAACGATGTAACGTAAGCATATGATTTGTTGTGAGTTTGACCATTTTGATTTGACTTTTTTTTCGTGATTTGACTCTGACGATCAGAAGCTTCTAAGAAGAGCCGGTAATGAGCCGCCAACTGCCCCCACCTTCCATACAAAACGTAAGCGCATCCGTGTGGAGCGATGAATTGCTGGCGTTGGTCCCTCTGTTTTATGTGACTAACTTTCCTTACTTCTAGACATTATACCTGTCAACGTGGCGCTTATAGCCATGTTTATCGCGTTATCCCTATTAATTATTCGTTGTTATCCTAATTATAAGATAAAGTTGATTTTTTTGGAGAAATTAAGGAAGCCAATTAAATTACTTTAGAGTATTTATATTTTTATGTTTTTCTCTAAACTAATTAATTTGACTAATAAACTAATATATAATTTAAGGATACTAAAAATATAAACACTATAAAGTAATTTAATTTGCTTCCTTAATTTCTCCAATAAAATCAACTTTATCTTATAATTAGGATCGGAGAGAGTATAATTTTTTCCAAACTAAACGACTAATACGAATCTAACTAAGGAATATAAAAGGGATACGGTTAACATGGTTGCATTTTCAATATGATGAATTAATATAAGAGTCTGTTTAAGAAAATGGTGGAAAAACATATTTAAATAAGTTGAGATAAAACTCTTTTCACAAACTTATTTTGTATACCATAAATCATGTTGAAAAAATAATTTTATAAGTTAATCTAAATAAACACTAAATATAACATATACACACACGCACACTGTTAAAATGTGAAAGCATCTATAGGCAGGACCGCAGGAGGCATGTCCATGATGTGAAGCGGGAAAAGTCAAAGATTGAGCGCCCTTACATATTAGTTGTTCCTATAAAAAATGAAAGAGTCATAACTTGGCGACGAAGAATATAATTTAATTATGAAATTAGAAAACGAGTAAGGGGGCATCATGCATGCGTGGGGGCAGGCAGCTGCTATAAATAAGAACGTTGAAAACACGGAAGCACACAAATTCATCATTCATATCTCAAAAGCTCATTGATCGGAGAAGAGACATGGAAGGGAACGGCTCTCACGGCACATCATGGGCTGACCAGTGGGATAATAACCCAGATTCGGTGGCCGTCGACGCCAAGCACAACCACACCGGAACCGCCTCCAAATACAAGCAAAAGGTCGGAGATGGACTTGAGAAGACCAAATCTGTGGCCAAAACTGGCATGACCAAGTTGAAGCAGGGCACCTCCGTTGGCCTCAACTGGATCAAGACCAAGTACCACAAAACCTCCACCAAATCCTGATCTCATACACCCTTTTTCTTTTTTGTAACATAGATGTCATATTTATACACACACACACGCTTTGCTTTATTTCTTCTCTTTCTCCCTCTCTTTGTATTCATTTATTCTTCATCTGTACACTGTATTGGATTTTGCTCTGCTATTTTCTTCCTGTATCTATGGATTTTCGTCTCGTCTCTTTGTGATTGTTAAGGATAAGGGTATGAATTCTCAACTCTCCGCTCGATCCGGTCGAATGCTCTTAGTCAAACACGATACGCCCGCATCTTTGAAACCTTCCTAGTTTTTTTTGTTTCAGCCTTTGGGAAATATCGAACGACTTTGACTGGGCTAAGAACTCACGCTGATAAAAATGTTGGGCCAGTCCAGAGAGTGGCTCGTGACGTGAGTTTGAAGGCCCGAAAATTCGGCCCAATTTACGTCTGGCTGGAACCAATCCTGCTGTCGGATCTCAAATCTGTTACCGGATTTATATGAACTAAAAAAATATCAAATGTGATCAATATTAGCATTCTTAACAGAAATTAAAAAAAAAATATAAAAACAAAAATGGATACGCTCAGATCACATAAGATATTGATAGGGACATGGCATGGAGCGAGTCGAGCCCGTTTCTCAGTGGATGCAACAAGCCGACAACCGCCCCAAAGAGGAAACCTTGCTTCTACTTTCTTCTTTCTGCTCGTGAGCGAAAGTATTTTTAAAAAAACATTCAATTTTTATTAAATGTTAAAATAATCATAAATTATTTTTATAAATAAAATTAACTATAAATTTTTAAAATTGGAGTAAAACCATTATACCAATTAACTTCCATATATTACAATGATAAAAATTAATCTTTTAATCTTAAAATTTTGACACATTTATAACTTAATCCCTAAATTATTAGCTTGTTTGCAATTTCCTCTTTAATACTTATAAATCATCCTATGTGACCAAAAAAAAAAAAGTTAAAAAACTATTAAAAATTGCTTTGTTGGAATTTATATAAACTAAAAAATAATAAACAACAACGTCCCCATCAACACAATCTCACATCCCCTATGCTTCTGATTTCTAGAACATTGTTTGTTTGATTTGATAGATATGTGAGATAAATTTTAAAAAATGGATGATGGTTTGTTATTGTGAATAATTCTTAATTTAAATAACTCCGTGGTATTTTTTAAAGACATTTTAAGTTTGATAATTATAATAAAATTTTTAAATAAATTTAAAAATTATATAACAAAATAAAGATTTATCACCTAATAAGATTTCTAGAAAATAAAGATGAAGGGAATATGAGTTGTTGGGGACAAAATACTGTTTTTTTTTAAAATTTATGTAAAATCTATTTAAACAGTTTTTTACAGTATTTTAATATATTTCTGCGGATGAGTCAAAATCTCAGTGAGTTGCAAGCGAGTCAGGTGATCTCAGTATTTAGGACTGGGTTGCAAGCAATTTTTAACTTATGGTCATTTCTTAGGATCGGTGATCAAGTAGGAGACGATCGTGCTTAAAGTGACAGCTCTTCAGTCAATTGCCTGAAAGTAGATAAACTTGCTAATCTCACTGGCTCGGTCTCCTGTTGGATTCATCAGCTCGATTTTGAGAAATGGCGATCCCAGTTCCCACGAGACTGTTGTTTATTGATGGCGAGTGGAAAGAGCCAGTTCTCAAGAAACGAATTCCCATCATCAACCCCTCCACTGAAGAAAATATTGGTCTCTTCTCTTTCTCTACATATACTACCCTCCTTGATCTTTTTACACTGATGCTAATCTCTTTCGCATCTCAAATGATTACTCCTTCCAGTATATTGATGACCATAATATGAGCATTTCTTTAACTTCGTACTTGGTCGGATCATTCCTAATTCTGTCGCTCGTGTGTTCTAAATCTTGCCTTGTTTAGGGGATATTCCGGCTGCCACTTTCGAAGATGTAGAGCTTGCAGTGGCTGCTGCTAGAAGAGCCCTCATCCGGAACAAGGGCTTGGATTGGTCAACAGCTTCCGGGTCGATTAGGGCTCGCTATCTGCGAGCTATTGCTGATAAGGTTTTATTCAGTTCTTTCTTCCCCACTTCTCTTATAAAACAAACGTTAGTTTAATTGCTGATTCGTCTATTTATGAATGTTCTGATGCCTAAACATCCAATTACTGCTCCCAGATTAAAGTTAGAAAGCCTGAACTAGCAAAACTCGAAGCAATGGACTGTGGAAAACCACTAGAAGAAGCTGCGTGGGACATTGTAAGTGATAAGATAACTATCGACATTTGGTGTTGACACCGTCTACCATAAATACTTGCTTATGTGCGCATGGTTTTATCTAGGATGATGTTGCTGGTTGCTTTGAGTACTATGCTGACCTTGCTGAAGGTTTGGATGCAAAGCAAAAGGCTCCTGTATCTCTTCCCATGGACACCTTCAAGAGTTATGTTCTACAGGAGCCCATCGGGGTTGTAGGATTAATTACTCCCTGGTATCTGCTAATACGTGCTTAGCTGCTTGTGGATAAAATACATACCCATCCTTTTCCTAAAATAATATGGATTTCGGGGGCATATTTGTAGAAAATCAGTTATTTGGCATTCATAACCCTATTTTGTTATCCTAAGATGTAACAATGCCAAATTGCCTGTTAAAGTGTTGAAATGGATAAATATCTGATGATTTTAATTTTATGATTCAGGAATTATCCTATGTTAATGGCTACATGGAAAGTTGCTCCAGCTCTGGCTGCTGGTTGTACTGCAATATTAAAGCCTTCCGAATTGGCATCTGTGTATGTCCTTGTCAAATCTCAACCAATGAAAACTTGTTTCTCTGTTACATCATTTTGTCATTCTGAACTATTTCCAATTTCAGAACCTGTTTGGAGCTGGGTGATATCTGTAGAGAAGTGGGCCTTCCTCGAGGTGTCTTAAATATTCTCACTGGATTAGGCCCTGAAGCTGGTGCTCCTTTGGCATCCCATCCTCATGTTGACAAGGTTCGTCTGTCTTTAGTTTGTAGTAGAATTGAAATAATGCTACGTATCTTTTCCATCTCTTGCTACTAATGATATGATGAGGTCTAAGTTTGTAAAGTTTCCGTACCATAATTATTTATATCTAAGTTTTCAACAGATTGCCTTTACTGGAAGCTCCGCAACCGGGAGCAAGATTATGACAGCTGCAGCTCCACTGGTGAAGGTATTTTCAAGCCGAATTATATACAAGTTATGAACAGTTTATAATGTCCTTTTTGAATAGATAAAAGGGAAGGATAAACACATGCGAGCGAGCGCACTCTTAGAGAGATAGGTTGGAAACTTTTTCCTTACATTCTTTTTCATATAATGTAATATCTATTTTTTTGGTTTATTGGCAGCCTGTTTCACTAGAGCTTGGTGGAAAAAGCCCAATCATTGTTTTTGAGGATGTTGACCTAGATAAGGGTTAGTTGTATTTTAAATTTAGCTAATTACTTTTGGACAGTCCATGTTATTTTGAATTGTGGAATCATGTTTTCTTCGGGGACTAATTGAACATGAGTAAATTTTTATCATCTAAAACTTGTTGCTGAGTTTAAACAGATACTGGTGTGCAATTTAATTTTTATTGATCTGCTGCCCATGATCTTAAACAGCTGTTGAATGGACCATCTTTGGCTGCTTCTGGACTAATGGTCAGATATGCAGTGCAACATCCCGTCTGATTGTACATGTAAGTGTAATAAACGACCCATCACAAACAAGAATTGGCATTTGAATCTCACTTTTGCTATTTTTCTTCGCCTGATTTTTGATAAAGAAATTCAGCATTGTGTTAATGTAGACTCTGCTTGAGTTTGATCTAAGAACTTCGATGCATTCTGTTGACTTTTTGACAAGGCAAGATATTTGTATCATTTCAGGAAAGCATAGCAACAGAATTTCTTAATAGAATGGTGAAGTGGATCGAAAATATCAAAGTTTCAGATCCCTTGGAAGAAGGTTGCAGGCTAGGCCCTGTTGTCAGTGAGGGACAGGTATCCTTTTATTTCTCATTTAAATAGACTCCTAGATATACATTCAACTTACCTTCACCTCCTCCATTTATCGCAGTTATAAATAATGAGATTATTTAGGTAGAAACGAAAATACATCCTTTTATTTCTCTTGTTTTTTTCCCCATGTTTTCACTTTTAATTTGGAAGAAAATGAATATAAGTTGAAATTCTTGTATTTTCTCTGTTGATGTTACATATTCTGATCGAGTGTCTTGAGGAATACTTTCGCCATGGATAGTTGGATGTATTGTTTGATTTTTTTTTAATATTTATTGTGGTGGCTCACAACATTGTGTTTGGCATGACTTGATTTTTCCTCCAGTCTTGTACCCCAACCTTTCCATTAATTTAGGCAATTGTTAGTCTTGAACTAAGATGATGCTGTACCTAATGTTCGGATTATATAATCCAGTATGAAAAGATAATGAAGTTCATTGAAACTGCTAAAAGAGAGGGTGCAACAATCCTGACTGGTGGGTCCCGCCCTGAGGTATGATAGTCCCCATTTGCATCAATTCTCGGAGTTATGTATTTCTGCTGTGCTTTTTTCAAGATTTGAGTGATTTTTCCAAATCAATGGCAGCATTTAAAGAAGGGATTTTTCGTTAAACCAACTGTTATAACTGACTTGAACACCTCAATGGAAATATGGAGGGAGGAAGTGTTTGGACCTGTTCTCGCAGTAAAAACGTTTAGTAATGAGGAAGAAGCTATTGAGTTAGCAAATGACACCCAGTGAGTTGATTATTGTTCAGGAATTGATTCATATCTCTTTCACGTTTATATCTTTTTCCCTTAATCGTTGGTTGATAACTGTATGTACTTGTGATTTATGGCAGTTATGGATTGGGTGCAGCTGTAATATCTAATGATCTAGAAAGATGTGAGCGTGTAACCAAGGTGAGACATCCTAGATTGTCATTAAAGTGACTAACGAATTGGATTAATGGTTTATTGAATTTATTGCTTCTCTGCAGGCTTTCCAGGCTGGGATTGTCTGGATCAATTGTTCTCAGCCATGCTTCACTCAAGCCCCATGGGGAGGCAAAAAACGTAGTGGCTTTGGTCGCGAATTGGGAGAATGGTATGGTTCTGTTTCCTTTCCCTTGGTCAACAATTGTTAAAGTCACTTTGGCTCGTCCTTGGTTTGGACAAGAGATGGCCATGACGAGAATATAATCCCAATCCTAACCATTATAAATAGAACACGATTACAATATAATGCCAGTTTTCCAAGGGGCTTTCTGGTTTGATTTAGTTTTCTTGGCCAGTATTTGACTCTGGCTAAGATAAACACAATGAGGGAAACAGTTGCATACTTGAAGGCTGTTACTTAGTTTCAAACCTAAAACATTGGTGTTTGATATGGTTTCTTATGATGACTGATCATTATTTGAGAATCTGAATCTGAATATGCTAGCCTATTTTAATTTTCAGGGGACTTGGCAACTACTTGAACGTGAAGCAAGTCACACAGTACATATCTGATGAACCGTGGGGCTGGTACCAGAAACCTTCGAGGCTGTGATGATAACGATGTAAACTGATAATAATAAATCGGGGGTTGGTTGTACGAGAGTGTGATGCTACATTAGTCAGGTCAATGTCGGGAAGACAAAATGAGACAAAAGTTGATATGGACTAGTCGTGATTAGTCTACGGCCGAGTTTTATGCTAGTTGTGTTGTTTTTATTTTATTCCTCCCATAGCCATTGGTTTGTCGTGAATGTAAGGTATAAGAAATCAAGATTATGTTGCCTGAGCAGAGCATCGTTGCGAAGTGATGTGTAATCAAGGTATTTCCTATGGATCGAAGCTTCCTCCATTTGAAACCCCGAAATGTGTAATGGATGTTGTAATACTTTCAACATAAATGGGAATTTCATGTTTTTAAAGCCTCTTTTCCACGATACTAAATTTAAATAAAGGAACAAACCGTAGAAACATACTGCTCACTAATGTTTTTTTTATTTTTTTGGTATAAATGAGGGACAAGCCCGAAATGAAATACAATTAACTAGGTGGGGAACTAATTCCCATACACTCACTAATGCTCACTAATGTTATTGTTTCTTCAGGTTGAACTAAGTAAGTTTGGTATCGGTAACACGGGTCGGCCGTTGCAGGCTGCACTAACCTTTTTTTTTTTTACATTTCACTTTTTATTTTTATTCTTACCCCTTTTCTCTTTTACTCGCTCACATCACATTTCTCTTTTTTTTATACATTTGTGTTAGGAAGCCAATTTCATTCTTGCTTTCCTTTTTTTTTTTCCATATACTCACATAATAAAAACATATAAATATATCTCTTTTAAATTTAATAATAATAGAATAAATAAATATAATATGAAAATAAAAGTGTCAAATAAAAAGTATGATAAATTAATTAAGCACAGCATCAAAGAAAAGATGATAAGGATATTCGGATTTATTTTATTAAAAAAACTAAAAAACTTTAAAAAAAAAAAAAAGAGCTGGCCAACCAGCCAGCCCGGCGGTGCAGGCTGAATTGGCTAGCTGGTATTGCCATTTTTGGTGGGCTGGTGTTTTTCCACCTCTAGAAGTATTGAATACCTAGGCCTCTAGAATCCTCTTTTTTTTAAAACAAAAAATGCAATGCAAATATGAGTCTGCGATTCAGATTAATCCCAAATCAATAGAGGTTTAGAAGATTAAGTGCTTGTTTAAGTTAACGTTAGAGAAGCATATTCACATAAATTGAGACTAAACTTCTCTCTTATACTTACCTCGTATACCGTAAATTATGTTAGAAAATCAACTTCTACCACAAATTCAAATAGATACTAACACGAGTCAAAAATTCATCTAGAGGAACTACAAAAAAATGGAGAAGAAAACTGGGATTGGGGGCATAAACCCTGCCTGCCATAAAGGCCACTAGAATCCTTTAGCTAATTATGATCATGATGTGGATGAAACATTTTAAAATAAAGGATTATTCTCTCTCAGAAAGTAGAAATATGTTATTGTTTGTGGCAAATGCTACTCATAATTAACCCATCTGAATGGTATAAGGCCATCACCTAATTGTCAAGATGGCTGAGTTGGTCTAAGGCGCCAATTTCAGGTACTGGCCCCAAATGGCATGGGTTCGAATTCATTCTTGGTGGATTTTTTAACCGGACCTTTTTTTTTTTTTAAATACAAACGGCCAATACGAAAGCTTGGAATTAGCAATACTCCTCTAGACTACATGTCCACCTACCATATCATCCCGCATGTACCCCATACAACCAGGATGCGCCATTGGTAATACTACTAGACCACCAACTACCTGGTGAGCATCCCTGGCCAAAAAATCGGCGCATCTAAGTGCCTCTCTGGAAGTATAATGCAGCTGGGCATCCCAGTCCGAAAAGAGCAGTTCCCGAGCTTCCTGGATCTCCCCTTTGAGCGGATGATGAGACGAAAGCTTAGAATTAGCAATACTCCTCTAGACTACATGTCCACCTACCATATCATCCCGCATGTACCTCATACAACCAGGATGCGCCATTGGTAACACTACTAGACCACCAACTACCTGGTGAGCATCAATGGCAAAAAAATTGGCTCATCTAAGTGCCTCTCTGGAAGTATAATGCAGCTGGGCATCCCAGTCCGAAAAGAGCAATTCCCGAGCTTCCTTGATCTTAACCGGACCCTATTAAACCATACCTAATTGACTTTCTTGAAAAGATTAATAAAACTAAATAAATTATTTTAAAATATTTATATTTATCACTTCTTTTTAAATTAATTTGTCTAACTTATAAATTGATATATAATAATTTATTTATCTTATTCAATCTCTCTAAAAAAATTAATTGGATTTTATATTAGTATAAAAACATTTATTTAGATAATTGGGTTACTAGTTATCCCTATGGCCCATCTAGTATAGGCCAACGAAGAAATGGGCTTATGGTTTAAGCCCGGCTGTAATATGTGATATTCGATAATTTCAAAATACTGGCGCCTGGCAGTCCACCTGAAGTGCCACTTCTCTCGTGGCGCACTTTAGAAGTCATGACACGGAGCTTGCTCTTGGGTTTCAAGTTTCAACTGTGATGACGAACTGTCAGTGATTTGTTCCAGCAGTATCCGAATCGATGAGTTCCAAAGAGAGTTGCCGAAGTGACCTTCGCATTGCGATTCGTCAACTCAATGATCGTTGTCTCTACTCCGCTTCCAAATGGTACTCAATCTTAGAAACCCCCAAGTTTCTGCTTTCTCTTAAACCCTTGTGTCTCATGAATCTTTTGTTGGAGTAGAGTTAAGCCTGAGGATGACATTTTACAGTCAAGGAAGTTAAGGGGATGCATTGAGTTGTTTAATTATTAAACCCTGATTGTCATCTTCCCAAGTTTTGCAGAAACACTTTCCCTGGACTTGAATCTAAAGTGGGAAAAAGATGAGCTTGGGTACTTTAGAAGGAAACTTATAGATTGTAAAATTACCCGTGTTCATTTTAGTTTATTGCAAATGAATACTTTAAATACGAAATAAATAGAATGTGTAATTGCATACAAATTTACAGGGCAGCAGAACAATTGACTGGCATTAAGCGAGACCCAACAAAATTCTCCCCTTCAAGCACCAGATTTCAGCATGGGAGCTCAAGCATTCAGAGGAGATATCGGACTAATCAGATCACTGCAACTCCGGTTGCTGGTGTCTCATATGTAACCACTCCTGTGATGATGGAAAATGACTTGGTTGATGGGGGCTTTTATCTTTTGGCCAAGTCTTATTTTGACAGCCGAGAGTATAAAAGAGTTGCACATGTTCTTCGTGATCAAACTGGAAGGAAATCTCTTTTCTTGCACTTTTACGCTCTATATTTGGAGCGTGTTTGGATTGCCGATTGAGAGGCCAATTAGGCGATTCAATGAGCAAATCAGACTTGAACAGTGTTTTTGTCATTTTGCTATGTTTGGTTGGACGATAGCGTTTGAGAAAAAAGCCACAAAAAGTTCCGATTGGCATAAGCTCTAAATTGAAGCTTTAAATTGCTTCTGAATCAGCCCATTTAACCGTTGAGTTCCATCCCCAAGTCTCCTCTCTCTCATGGGGTCTGTATCTGCCGCCTCCCAGCTCTACAACAATGGTGGTCGAAGAAGGAAGAGGTAATGGTGGTTAAAGCACGGTGCTCGCCGGCGACCATGGTGGAGAAGGTAGTTGCCGGCGAGGAAGAAGATGATGTTGAGATGAAGAAGCTTGTGCGGCGCCTCTCCTCATTCCTGAAGCTCTCAGCTTGCGTATTCAATATATTGGGTCTGTGGAGTCTCTGTTTTCGGATCTGACCATGTTTTGACCAAGGACTATAGTGAGAAGTCCTTAAAGTTTCTGGAGGGACTGTATTGAAACTTTTCAAAATTTTTATGAGCTAAACTAAAATTTTTAAAGATTTTGTGTACTTCTTGTAATTTTCCCGACCCAATTTCTTCAATAAATTGTAATTTTCAGAAATCATTGAGCCCTTTTCTGTAATTTTTCCCAATCTTCAAAAATATTAATTCGGACCCCAATTGCATTTTTTTTTTTCAAAAATCTCCAATTTCTTCCAAAACACCTACAATACAAGATTAAGTACAAGATAACATCAAATGTCCAAGAAACAATTGCACAAAATAATTAACAATTTATGATCATTTTACCCCTAATTACAATTAATTCAATACAAATGTCTCTAATTAAAATTTGTGCTTAATCATACAATAATATACCAGAAAGTGCATTAAAAATCCCAATTTAATTATGAAAAATTATATAAAAATATGGTTCAATCAATTATTAAGCCACATATGGCACAACATGAGTAGTCTTGACTATTTTCTCTTAAATAACACAAAATTCATTTATGCAAAAGCCAAACCAAACATCTTTCATTTTTACATAAGTCACTTATCCAATCGTCAATCCAAACATTGATCATTTTACTCAATCTTACTTTTTTCCAATGTTAAGATTCCATAAGTCAAAGTAAAAATAAGTCACTTATCCAATCATTAATCCAAACTCACCCTTGGTCAGTTATGTTATTTTCAATAAATGCTACTATCTAAACTGATGTCTGGCCTGCCGCAGCAGGTTTTAATGCATTCTAGAGTTGGATGTTCTCTCCGGCAAACGGTTATGTTGTTCTTGTTGTTTTGTGTGAGTATTTAATCAGTTAGATATCTGGTTGTGTCATCGTTATTTGTGACAGGTGCATCCTCATTATATTTCTAATTCAATTAGTGAAAAGGAGATGTAAGAAAACAATAAAACTAGTTAAACTAGAAAGACAAATTGATTTGTAGGCTTTCTTCGCAAAGCCAATATCAGGGCAGCATACAGAGTTATCTATCGATTATCCTCGTAAAAGATTATATTCAGTAGGTGTGTGTTCGGGCAAGCTTTGAAATCATGGTTTCAGAAGCACTTTTCTGTAAATCGAGATAAAACTCTTCTCACATACTTATCTCGTAGATTGTAAAAGCTATTCTCCAAAAGCTAATCTGAACACAATGTGCTAATAGAGATGAGTTGTCTTGAATTAAAGTAACGCACTGAAATGTTAATTCGTCAATAACAAAGTGTAATGCGAATGTATTATTAAGAGACATACAGCTGAAGCTCTTTAGAAAACTTCATGTCTATAACTTATCGTTCCTTACATTTTGATTTATACAGGCTGGAGAAAAAAGAAAAGAGGAAGAGATGATAGAACTTGAAGGAACTTTAGGTAAGAGTGATGCCATAAATGGAGAATTGGTTTCTCTGGAGAGGGAGTTGTCAACACTTCGCAAGAATGCTACAATTGATCCATTTGGATTGTACTTATATGGTCTGGTGCTCAAACAGAAAGTCAGTGAGAGTCTTGCTCGCACAGTTCTCGAGGAATCTGTGAATAACTACCCTTGGAACTGGAATGCCTGGTCTGAGCTGCAATCTTTATGTACCACAATTGATATCCTAAAGTCTTAATCTCAATAATCACTGGATGAAGGACATTTTTCTTGCTAGTGCTTACCAAGAATTATGGATGCACAACGAATCTTTGGCAAAATATCAATATTTACAACGAACCTTTTGTTATAGTAATTATATACAGGCTCAAGTTGCAAAAGTCCAGTACAGTTTGAGGGAATTTGATCAAGTTGAAGCAATATTTGAAGAGCTTCTACGAAATGATCCTTACAGAGTAGACGACATGGATTTGTACTCCAATGTGCTGTATGCTAAGGAATTTTGCTTCTGCGCTGAGTCACCTTGCTCATAGAGTATTCATGACTGATAAATATAGACCTGAATCTTGTTGTATCATTGGGAATTATTACAGTTTAAAGGGGATGCATGAAAAGTCAGTTGTGTGTTTTAGGAGGGCCCTCAAATTAAACAAAAATTATTTATCTGCCTGGACACTAGTGGGTCATGAGTTTGTTGAGATGAAGAACACTCCGGCAGCCGTGGACGCGTATCGTCGTGCTGTCGATATAGACCCGTGTGATTATCGTGCTTGGTATGGACTCGGTCAAGCATACGAGATAATGGGTACGCCTTTCTATGCTCTTCACTACTTCCGCAAGTCTGTGTTCTTGCAGCCGAAAGATTCTCGATTGCACAATGCTATGAAACCGAACAGCTTCGAATGCTCGACGAGGCGATGAAGTGTTACAGAAGGGCTGCAGATTGTAATGACGGCGAAGCAATTGCTCTTCACCAACTAGCAAAGCTGCACTCAGAGCTGGGGCGTCCTGATGAGGCAGCATTTTACTACAAGAAGGATTTGGAAAGGATGGAAGATGAGGAAAGGGAAGGACCTAACATGGTCGAGGCTTTGATTTATCTTGCAACATACTGCAGAGCCCAAGAAAGATATGAAGAAGCAAAGGTTTATTGTACACGTCTTCTGGATTATACTGGACCTGTGAGTACAATATATTATTCTACAGAATAATTTGAAGCTTATGTTAGTTACCAAATCATTTAAACAATGTAATTCTTTTGTTGCAGGAGCGAGAAACTGCGAAAAGTTTGCTTAGAGGGATGGGAATGGGATCATCACAATCTGGTCACCCTGGAATGGACATTCAGCACTTTCCCCCCTAATTTTGGTATATCAAGCAGGAAGGCTATTCCGTATAAAGGAAATTACTTTTAACTATCTAAAATTATAATAAGTTAATTAATTTTATTTTTCTATTTAATATTATATATTATAACAATATAAATATTGTTTTCATTGATGTTGACACTTGTGTCGCTTGGTAAAGTGTCTTATTGTATCTCATCTCTCCCTTGTGCTTATCATGAGATTAGAGTAATTTTTCATATTTTTACATACAATCTGACATGAGGGAATTTTTGAAAACAGATATTAAAAATATAAATATAAATACTTCAAAGAAATTTATTAGCTTTTTTAATTTCCCAAAATTAATCCACTGCCTCCACCAAGGCAGTATCCATTTTAATCATATCATGCATTTAACTATTCCAGTTAATGCAAAATGTCTAGAGTTGTTCATATCCCTAAAAGGGATGTCTTATATTTTAGCAATATCCAATTTTCCAAGGACGACAAGAAATGGGAAGAACTTATCAAGGGGCAAGAAAAGACGAGTAAATTAGATATAAGAAGTATTGAAGTAAAGTGCAAAAATGTGCTCAGCTTCCTCCTGTTTTCTGATTGATAAGTGTTAAACTTAGTTTATGTTATTGTTTAATGAGTTGCTTTAATGTTATCCCATCATGATAAAATGGCCTCCAACAAAGTCTTGGTTCTAGGGCGTAGGATTTGTCGTTCAACAAATTCTTACGTACACATAATAAATTGCGCAGGCTCGTTATGTTTGCTATTATGTTCAATGTTATATGGCGAAATCTGAACGATTTCATATCAATGGAAATATTGATGGCTTTAAGTCAATGCTATTATTATTTTTGATACTAATATTGGGTAGCAAAAGCTAGTTAACCTAAAAGAAACTTGCAAGAACTGAAGAATCTAAAACATGATTGGGATTAATTGTTACTGAAGCAACCAAAAAGGAAAAAAAAACTTAGTTGCGAGTTGGATCAGCGAAGAAGAAGTTGATGGAAGGCATAATCTCCGGTGCTCTGTTTCGCACAAACTTCCTCAGAGCATGCTCTGCATATTTCTTTCCTTCTTCTTCATTCTCCAGCACTCCTGCTAATCTGTCCTCCTTCTTCAGCCTTTTCCATTCCCAATTACATACCAATTTACTCTTTCTTCCTTTCTCAAATCATAACAAATCGAAAGATAGAAAACAGAGAGAGAGAGAGAGAGAGAGGGACCTGACTTCAGGGTTGTAGCAGAGATTACGAATCGACTGAACGCCACAGATGCCGACGGCGAATCCCATAGCCGCGAACAGAGGATATACCTATCACCATCACCACTTATCATGAGCCCTAAACAGAAACATTTAAATTGAATTTGAAAGTAAAAGTAATGGATTTCAAAGTTTTCTTTTTTTTCTTTTCTTTTGCAGAATCAATCGCTATAAAGCGGCGAGGAAGATGAATAATTTGACATGCCTCAGGTCTGATCCATGGACTCCCCATTTGTAACTGCGCAAGAGAATGATTATTAGTGACTGAGTGCCTGTTTGGATTGGATTAGCGGTGGAGAAGTGGCTTTTTTTTTCACCTGACTTTTGGAAAAGTAAGGTAGGATTAAAAGTGAAAATGAAAATGTGATTTGTGTTTGGATTAGCGGTGGCAGAAGTGACTTTTTTTTCTAACCTTGAACCTGTTTGGATTAGAGTTTGAAAAGCCCGTTTAGATGTAAAATGACTGAAAATAGTATGAATCTTATGTAATACTACATATATATATATATATATTATTTGTATATATTGTGATTATTGAAATGAAAAAATATAAATAAAATTTGATAATAAGTTACTTAATCATATCATATATTATGTATTCTCAGATTATATGTTAGTTTATTAGTCAAACTAATTAGTTTGGAGAAAAAATAAAAATAAAAATAATCTATAGTAATTTAATTAACTTCCTTAATTTCTCTAAAAAAGTCAATTTATCTTATAATTAACATCACATATCTCTTTTCTGCAATTAACATCACCGCGCGGGGGAATGAAGCTACAAAAGGGAGCTTCTACAAAACGTAGCTTTTTTTATTAAAGCGCAATAGATACGGACGCTATGCCAAACAGTCAAAAACATACCCACTGTACTTTTTTCTCTGAAACGCACGGTTTCCCCACGCAGACGCTATGCCAAACAGACCCTGAAGCTTGTGTCCTACCACAACACTCTTCAACATATAACAATTCAATATAATCCTTTTTACGTGTGTTATATGAGGCCCTTTCGGAACAACCATCAGTTGACAGTTTCAACTTCAAATAAAAAAGAAAAAAAAAAAAAAGAGGTAAGAATTATGATTAGTTTAACCTTTTGATTAGGTCAAAATTCTGAGTCAGTTACTTCCTTATGGTTATTATTTTCAGATCAACTTGAACTGACTTGTTATTCCCTCAATGTTAGGTACTTGAAATAGCTTTTGGATTAGGTCAAAATTTTGATTAGCTTTTGGAAAATAGCTTTTACAGTTTACGAGGTAAGTATGTGAGAGGAGTTTTGTCTCGATTTGCGAAAAAATGCTTCTGAAACCTAGGTTTTGAAGGTTGCCGAACACCCCATTGATCAACTATACATGTGTTCGTGAAACCCATTTGGCATTATCATTGAACGAGGAAGCAAGCTTAAATGGCAGAAACAAATTCCTTTTTGTATGAAAGACAGTAACCGAAGCTAAAAGAATATATATGAATTATATATATAAATATATGTACCTCTTTTACTTCCTAAACAAGGATATTATCTCACATCTTAGGATTTGGTTTGAACCTAATTCCACCCTCACAACTTAAACTAGCCATGATTAAACATGGACATATAGATACCAAGTGTAGTAGTTTATTGGCACTTGCACATATTTGCACATGTATTAGGATTCTTTTTCTTTCTTTGATGTCATAAACATGTATTAGGGGTTAGGCCTGACATTATCGAGCTTCCATTCCACTTATTCACAAGATTCCCCTTACAAATGTCAGCTCAAAACGCTGAGGTAGGTGATATACAGTAGCACACGTCACCCAAGAACATGAATAAAGTGAGAAGATGGATCTAGTGTTGTCACTTCAAAAAAATGGTCCTTCATGTACAGTTGATTTCCTTTTCTGATAAACATCAAGCTGTATACATGATTAAGCCTCGCACCTCTCATAACCAAGCAATTTTCTACCCCAAAAATAAAAAACAAATTCGCCTAATATTTTCAGCCGAGAAATAAAAACATTATGCTCTGCAGTATGCGAGTTTTGGTCTCTTGCCAGCTTCTCTATCAGCAAAATCAACTACTAGGTGCAAATCTATGTCTCTCGGGCCCGAACCCGGTCACGCCAAGACCCTTTTTTATTGGCCAGAACCTGAAACCAAGACCAAGTATTGTTCAACTCATGTGTTGAGTTATGCTTAAAAAGTTAACCGAGTCCATTATGGCATAGAAATCACTTACAGATTCACTTAAGAGGCTTGTAACAAGGTCCTTTCGATTATCCTCCTTCTCATTGTTTTCCCTTTCAGGTTCACTGTCAGAAACGATGGAAGGTGGAAATGCCGGTGCACCAAACATTGCCTCCTCGTGAGCAGCTTTGATTTGTTCCTCCCTTCTTGCCTTCATATGATAAATATGCAGGCATTAATTCAGATCCATGCAATTCTAATCAGTCTTTCAAACTAGGAAGGAGCTGAATTGACTATCCATGAGAAAGTAAAAGATGAAGGAGACACCTCAACTGCAGAAAACCGGAAACTCTGTCCAATGTGCTTGACTAAGGATGCATCATCTTCGGCAACTGTAGATTGAGGGGAAATGCACAGTCAGTTCTCTTTAGATCAAGGCAAACCAAATCCGCAATATTCATCCTTAAATATTAAATAGCAGGCACATGTAGCGGTAAAATAGGATATATCAACCATTCAATGTTGCAACAGTATATTATGATGATACAAAGACGATAACTGTTTTAGTTTTATGTTGATCAACATTGAGAATTCTTAACAACGCATTACTTCATTCTGCACACAGCAAATGCATGAAATCCTTAGACTGGCAGGGATCCACAGGGATGGGAAGATTTTAGTGCTTGTTTGGCAAAGCCAGAAAAACATTCTTTTAACACTTTTTTGTAAGTCGAGACAAAACTCTTTTCACTTATTTACCACCCCGTAAATCGTAAAAAAACTTCTAAAAAACTAAAACAAATAGACATTTAACGAAAATGACAAATGGAAAAGAGGTACTTGTTCATTAGTGTTTTTCCTAGCAAAAACCACCAATTCAGACAAAAACATCAAGAATAACAGCACTGTCACTCAAGTCTGACCTTCAATTTCCTCATCATCAAGAGGGGCATCCTTGTTGAATTCAAATCTTTCCCAGCCAACACCTTTTTCTGAGTCGTTTTCAGCTGCATCAAGATATAAACCATGAAAAAATTACAATTTGGACAAAGCACCTCAATTAGCAAAGATTATTGTGTAGCATGCGTTCTTTTAATTGCAACCCCAGTGTGAAATTTTAAGACAATAATTAACACCTAGCATGAAAAACATTCCATATTAGTTTTTTATTCCAATTGATCATTGGTATAGCATGTCAATGGTCAAGTTTCATAAGTATATCCATATCCACATAGTAAGAAAATAATTTTGAAACTTGTTAATCATTAAAAAATGTAGATAAAATGAAAACCACCATCAAACTAGCATAGGGGCTGCCAAATTTAGCGTTCACAGGGCAAACAGAGTCACTTACGACAGCGTATCTCACAGAAGGCCATGCATGAAAAAATTCTGCTTTAAGATATGCACACTCACCAGTTTCGGAAAGCTGCAGCTTCATCCTGGCCCTGACTTTTTCAGCAGGTGGCTGTGAGAATAGTTGAGAAAGACGGTCATATCTAATCAGCCGACAAATTAAGAGTACCATCTTAAAGAAACCCATAATTCCCCTGACATCACCGTGCCATAGAACACAGTAGGGTTTTACAGTAGCAATAGTAACAACTACACAGAGATACTAGTGGTGAATCGTAAAATCAAGAATAGGTTACTACAGTTGTAATTCTAGTAAAGTAAAAATAGAAATCCTGAGTCGAAACAGCCGCTCAAACGAAGAGGAAAACTAAATTTCTGGCCAAATCAAATCCATAATTAGTACAACTGAATCCCCAGACAAACGAGTAGCAAAAAGCAAACATACCATATTGTCATAACCTCGAATCAATCGCGCATAATCAGGCCCAGCATTCTTTTCCTTGGTAGTTTTACTTACATTTCTTCGAACCCGAGCATCAATATCGCTCTTCTCCGACCTCCGCTGTGGAAGAGGCGAGGAGCTCCGACTCCTCCTACCTGATCTTCTTTCGCGCGGAGAAATGCTTCTACTCCTCCCTCTACGCCTATGCCTCCTATCCTCATCGGAATTGCTTCTCCTTCTCCTTCTCTCAGCATCTCTGTCCCTATATCTGTCTCTACTCCTACTACGCCTCCTCGACTCTCTATCCCTTTCCCTATACTTGTCTCTGCTACGACTTCGCCTCCCTGAAGCTCTACTATCTCTGTCCCTACGCCTCTCTATGCTCCTACTTCGCCTCCTAGTAGAATTTCCTTCATCATCCACTGGCTTGTAGCTTCGGTCCGAAACCCTAGATGGTCGGGTTTCGTCTGTGGGTTTCTTCTTGAGCTTGTCTTGAATGGATTTGAGCTGAGCTTGCTTCTCGAATTCAGATGCCTTTGAAGGGCTCGAAGCTCTAACGAAATTGCTGAGGAATGAAGAGGAAGAAGCGAGAGCTGAGCCGGGTTTCGGAGCGGCATCGGAGTCGGTCGAGAAGCCTAGACCTTGCTTGAATCTCGCAGCTCCTTCGCCTTTCCGGGTCAGCTCGTCGTAGTAAGCCGCTGCTTTTTCTTCTTCCATTGCCGATCGCCGTCCTGCTTCTTCGGGGATCTCAGAGCAATAAAGAACGCCGCATGTTATTCTTTTCCTTACATTCAAAATTGAAAATTTAGATAATCTATTACTATGTTCATAAACTGTTTATTCTGTTTAATCTAGTATTAAAAAGAAAAACAAATATACATAATACTCTCTATATTTAATATAAGTTATATTTTTTTAATTTAATTATATTAAAAAAATTTATTAAATTAATTGAGATGATATTTTTTTAAATATCCTATATAACTTCTTTAATTTTTTTATATTCCTCAATTACTTTATTATTTTAAGATTGAGGAGTATTAATAGAATAAATTAATAAAAGATTGATACATACAATAAATAATTCTTACGCCAAACTACCAATTCGCTAATTAAATTGGACACAGGAGGGAGTAATACTCTATAAATTTTATTTTAGGAAAAACCATTGTTAAGCACCTTTTCGGGTGAGGCTAGACCATGCCAAATTTCTTTATTGGACAATGTCACCTTTTCGGGTGAGGCTAGCCATGCCAATTTTTCAGAGAACTTTGAAAATGCTTTAGATGAGATTGGGCTAAGCTAAATCCAAACAAGGCATTAATCTAGCCGACATAGCACTCAACACATCCCACCTCATGTCTATTGCCTCTTAGTGAAACTCACTTAACAGTTTTTCCTATGACAAGAGAGAGGGATAGAGAAACGAGGAGGATCATTCCGAGTTTCTCACTCTAATCAAGTCATTAAGTCTTAATAAATGGACTACATTGTTCCTCTACTTTCAAAATCAATGATCAATGAACGTGATATACTCCCTCCCATCCACAACACAAGACACCTGTAGAGAAAATATATACTAGTAGTTCATAATATAGGACATTTACAGTTCAATTAATACATTTTTCATGTTTTATCCTTATGATTAATGCCTACTTCCCAATTTGCCCACTTATTATGTGTGTGTTTGGGTGTAGCTTTTGGACACCCTTAAGCTCAATTGGGCATACAAAAGCCCAATTGTTAGTTGTGATTTTTTTTTCCATGTTTGGTTGATCAGATTAGATATTGGGCTTTTGATAAAATATCCACTGTACATGCACGTTTGGAACAAGCTCAATACTGGAGCTTTAATCAAAAGCTCGATCAGATATTGAGAAACCAACTGCGAGGGAGACGGATAGAGAAACATGGGAAAATCGATTTCCTGCTTCAAATTAATCACCTGCGGAAGTGATGAGGCGGACGGCAACGACGATTACCAAGTGTCTGAGGTGAGCTTTCTTATTGAATCTGGGCTCTTTCATTATTTCTAAGTACCAGGTTTGACTTCTGATCCGAGGTTGCTTGCGGTAAATTACCGAACTTGCCTCTTTCCTGCTTCCCGCGTTGATGGATTAATAATTTCTGGAGGGATTCGGTTTGTGTTTTCGGATTCACACGTTTAATTCATTTTGCTGCATGATATGCCGTCCTTCTTGCATCTTGAACCATCAATGTCGGTGTTTGGGCAGCATAATTATCAGGAAGGGGAATTAATAGAAATCTCCATTCTTGTGTATATCAATGCAAACAAGTCTATAGTTTAAGGGATTGCGTAGTTTTTGACGATATGAAACTAATGAAATGTTTGTTCTTTTTTCCTTTCCGGTGATCAATGATCCTTTATTTATTTATTTTTCTTACTTAAAAATTAAAATTTAACGTTGGGGAGCTGTTGACTCTACCCAGTGATAATTTTGCTACTCAATTTGTCTAGGTTATTTTTCTGTATTTAAAAAATTTGCGATTTGATTGTTTTGGGGTACTGAAACTATTATTTCCAATACCATATTACTACACGACGTCTAAATCAAATCTTATTGTTTTGACGTAATTTATAGGCATGTAAACTGGGGGAACGGATTGCAATGCAGCGACATTCTTATTTTAGTGTATAGTTGTATTATAAATCGAACTGTATCCTATTCCATTCTTTTGTTCAAAACATGTTCCCAGTACAGACATGAAGGGTAGTTTTTATCAAATCAAAATTAATTGGAGTAAAAATAAATCATTGCTAATTTTACCTTGCCTAAATTCATCACCGCCCCATAGCAAGGAGTGTTGATTATGCACTATGAAATCAAAGGCTTGGAATTGGAGCACCATACAATTGGTTATGTAATATTTTTTTAATTAGATTGTGCATTTTTTAATTGTCTAATTTCCCAACTTAAACTATTATAAATTTTTTATAATTTTTAATTACATTTCTCTTTTATCATTATCATAAAAGCCCAATTGACAATCGCTGTTCCAAACACACCATTTTTTTTTTCATTTTTGCAAAAGCCCAATTGACAATCGTCAATCCAAACACAAATCACATTACATAATTTAGCTTTTATCAAAAGTAATATCATAACAAGCCCAATTGAAACAAGCTTAATTGACAATCGCTGTTCCAAACACATCCTATATTTCCCTCTCTTTAAAATAAAAATTTCAATATATTTATAATAATAAATAATGACTCCTCTTTTTCCCACAACAATCATTTTCTATGTAATGCTTTAATGAAATAACTTTCTCTCTCCTATTATAAAAAAAAAAAAGTAACTCTCTCTCCCCATAAATACCTTTTTCAGGTAAAATAAACCTCATGAATGAATTTCACTCTTTTAATATTATAACACCTATTTTATTCAACCTTCTATGTGTCAACCTACTCCATCTCTCCAAGACTCCAACTCTGTTTCTTGGTGCTTCTAGTATGACTTTTTAAGTGGTAAACACCAAGAACTTCGTTCACAGTGATGAAATATGCGGTTTGGTGGTGATGGATTCGCTGGATTGTCCAGAGCTAAGCAAGGTTTCAATTTCTCTGTTACAACTTCTCCCCGATAGAGTTTGATCCAATCACCTCACACTACTACATCTTGGTTCTGTGGAGTTAGGTGAATGTTTAAGCTGATACTGCCATTAACTTTAATATGTGAACATGGCATAACATTCAAATCCAGCAAATCTCTCATAATGGCAATATTTTAGCAGGTGTTTACGTGTTCTTGGTTAGATACTGTGTTTCATGTGTGTTGCCTTTAATAATAGCAACCCCTTTTCATGAAATTTTAAAAAATTTACAACCCGCCATTTTTTTACTCCACTGCTCAACTCGTACTTCAAATAGAAATTTCATGAGTCAGAGAGAGAACTCAGAGAGAATTAGTGTTGGTTTTATTAATTTTTATACTCTAACTTTTTCAGTACATCTGCGTCATCTACTTAAAAGAGAACATAGATAATTTTTGTTCTATCATTATTGGATTGCCTTAGAGATTAAGGGTCTGTTTGGCAAAGCGATGGGCAGCCCCCACCACACGTTTCGAAGAAAAAAATCACAGTGGCAGCAAATGAACCGTTTGGCAAGGCGTTGATCATTCCTTCGCTTTTGGAATCATTGTGGTATTTTTTTGAAGCTGAACTTCGTAGCTTTTCCACTGCACTTTCAATCTCTCTCTTCCATAAATGCTCAGCTGCAGACCATTGGAAGCATTATATGTTCATTATTTTGTCTCACCAACCTCCATGATCGTCGTTAACCCATGCACAAAGGCGATCTCTGAGCTTGTATTTTCATTCAAATCAAAGCTTCCGGTGGTGCATTTCAGAGAGCTCCGTCCAGGACTGCGTGTGTAAGCTTCACCATCATGGGTCACACCATCCAGATCTCCGTGTGTCTCATCGGCGTCTCACGTCATCACTCATCTCATGACTTGCCTTCGATGGTTCGGTGTACCGCCCTCATTATTTTGTCTGACCAAGCTTCTTTGTTCGAGCATGCACAAAGGCGATGCTCTGTTTCAATGGTTCGCGTGCTTGAAGGAAGAAGAAGATGCTTTGGTCAAATTAGATTTGACCAAGGACTTCTTTGCAAATTTCAAAAGTTTTTAAGGAGGGATCAAAATAAAAATTGTTCAAATATTTTTAGGGTCAAACTGTAATTTATGAAAAATTTGCATAAATTTGGGTCATTTTCTGTGATTTCCCCGATCCCTTTTCTTCATTCACTTATAATTTTCATAAATTCTGGGATACTTTTCTGTAATTTTCTCTAGTCCTCAAATTAAT
The DNA here is from genome assembly GCA_963210345.1 of Inga oerstediana. Lineage (NCBI taxonomy): Eukaryota > Viridiplantae > Streptophyta > Magnoliopsida > Fabales > Fabaceae > Inga > Inga oerstediana. The sequence continues at coordinate 5,581,213 of OY723410.1, forward strand.
GCTTATTCATATAATAATGTCCCAAAAAATACATTAATCTGACTTATTGTATTTTATCAAATTTTAATTTAATTTATTATTTCAGTTATCACAATATATACAAATAATATATATATATATATAATTCATGCCCTTTTCAATCATTTTGTATCTAAACGGGCTTTTCAAACTCTAATCCAAACAGGTTCAAGGTTAGAAAAAAAGGTCTTTTTTTTATGCCACCGCTAATCCAAACACAAATCACATTTACATTTTCACTTTTTTCCTACCTTACTTTTCCAAAAGTCAGATGGTAAAAAAAACCACTTCTCCACCACTAATTCAAACGGGCACTAAAAAAGTATATGGAAGTGAGAGAATATAAATTGGGAAAAAAAAATTTACCGTTTTTCAAATATATTTTTCAACAAGGATAAAAGTGAAAAAGATTTACTCCTTTCGATCATAATTATAAGACAATATTGATTTTTTTGAAGAAATCAAGGAAATTAATTAAATTACTTTAGAGTATTTATATTTATATTTTTTTCCTCCAAACTAATTAGTTTAACTAATAAATTAATATATAATCTAAGGATACATAACATATGATATAACTAAGTAACTTACTTAATTTCCTTAATCTTTAAAAAAAATTAACTTATCTTATATTTAAAATCGGATGTAATATATTTTAGGACATATTAAATGACTTAATTATCATTCCTTATTTCCTACGTATTAGTTAAGGTACTCTATTTTGTAGATCATCGAGCAGTTAGTACACAGTCATAAGTGTTTTTTTTTTTCGTTTTTTCCTTTTTCCCTTTGCCTTCCACGGACATAAGTGTTCACACACTTAATAACTTGAATTATATAAATGAGGGAGAAAATAAAATAATTCTTGACATTGAATTATACTCCCTCCCTTCTTTTTTACAAGGAATAACTAGCATTGGGAATTTGGGTTAGCCTACCTTTTTTTTTTTAATTATTTCATTCATTCTTTTTTTTAATCCTCACTCTCCTTTTCTCTCACTCACTCACATCACACTTCTTTTCTTTTATATATTTATGTTTGGAAGCCAATTTCATTATTACTTTCCCTTTTTTTTTAATCTACTCACATTACAAAAACATATAATTACATCTCTTTTAAATTTAATAATAGTAGAATAAATAAATATAATTAAAAATAAAAGTGTCAAATAAAAAGTATGAGGAAATAATTAAACATAACATAAAAAAAAGGTAATCAAAGTATTTGAATTTATTTTATAAGAAAAACTCAAAAAAAATAAGTAGGCCGACCTGCTATAGCCCACCGGCTGAACAGGGCAAGCGACATACGAGCCCGATCCTGCCAATTTTGGTGGCTGGTGGGCCCAACCCTTTTTACTGGCTATAGGAATAACTACTGAAATCACGTGGTTTAAGATGTTAGTTAAAGCAATAAATGTATAATTTTGATATATTTCTTTTCAATTATGTCTTTGTTTAGAAAAAGCATGTATGAGAGATAATTGATGGAATTTAATTGTAGAGAGATAATAAGTGAGATATATTTAATGAAGGTAAAAATAAAAAAATTAGTTTAAAATTTCAAATAAAGTGGATATGTTCCATATATTAAAGACAATCCTAAGAGAGAGAATGCTTCTTATAACAAGGACCAGAGAAAGTTTCTTTTAAATATTGAAATATCATGATACTTTTCTTGCCCTTAATATAAAATATAATTACCTAATTTGATTAAATTAAAAAAATTAATTACGTTTATTAATATGACATATATTTTTTAAAACATCTTAATCATCTTTCTCAATTCTTTAATTTCTTTTTTTTATTATTACTAAAGGAATATCAACATAGATAAATTAAAAAAATTTAAAAAATAAAAATTATATGTTATGTTTAAAAATAACATCAATTATCTCGATATATTTTATACTAACAACCGAGCAAGTAACATTTATAGTATATGCCTATCTTGATGCCACTTCACAGTTATTTGACCGAGGTTAATTGGGCTAGTTCTCTGACATTTGAATGATTGGAGGAATGAGCCAGTGGGGCCAAAAGAGGGAGGATGGGCCTAGGAGATTAGGGTGGAGATCCATGGTGCAGTTTCTAAGAAATGAAAGAGGGTGTGATTGATAAGACGGAAAGGAATAGTCTATGTTGGAGATTCGGCCGTCCACAGGATTTAATGTTTTTTTTGGGATTTTTTATTTTTTATTTATAAATATTTTTAATTCGTGATTTACAATATACAAGGTAAGTATGTAAGAAGAATTTTGTCTCAATTTATATAAAAAATACTTATATCTCAAAAATAAACTATGTCAACTATGTTTTTAATTTGTGTTCACAAATGTATTAAGATTAGCTAATTGCCTTGTAATCCGGTAAAATGAAAATTTTTCTATAGCGTTTAGCTGCATGAAAAGTTGGAAAAAAATTCGCCTAAAAAGAAATGCAATTACCTTCATTTTTATAAGATACCACTTCTTTGAACTTATTTATAAGGCGAGGGAAGGGAAAAAATTTTTTTATCTTATTTATAAGGAGGGGAAAGAAATTGTTCATATAAAAGTAGAATTTTATTTTAATATCTTTCATAAAAAAAAAATTTCTTGTGTTTTAAATTTAAATTACATTTTTCTTTTTCGCCCCTATTAAATACATATATTTATATTAATTATTTAATTATTTATTATTAATTTTTTTTCATTTAATTATTTATTATTCATTTTTTCTCATATTTTATACTTATTTCCACTAATATTTTTTACTCATTTCTTTTTATATTGTATAACTATTTTTTTAATTTATAATTTTTTTAGCATAATAAAAAAGTTTGGAGGAGTAATAATAGGCTTTCTTGTTGGGGCAAAGGGTGATTGATTTGGATGGGATGTGGGAAGGATGGTGGGATTCACGCAAAATCCAAGGAGAGGATCCTGAAGACGAAAGCTCCTCGTGCTTGCCCCTTTGAGACCACAAGATGCGATACGATGGAGCCTCCATATCAACGCGGATAGGATTCGCCCACCGTGTGGGATCCACCACCGGCCTCCTCCGATCCTCCATTTATTTTTTTATTAATGGGTTAAAGAGTAAATTTATTAATAAAATTTTGTCCAATAAACATCTGGTACAAATATATTTTAGAGGGGATAAAAATATTAATAAATAATTAAAAAAAGGTATCCAGTACAAAAATTGTTAAATCCGTACTAACGTCGTTATGGTTTTCTTCTCTTATAATTTAACGCCGTTTGTACGCATTTAACGGTTTTTGTACTGAATGTCCCTTTTTAATTATTCATTGGTATTTTTACCCCTTCTAAAATATATTTATGTCAGAAGTTCCTCGGATAAAATTTCATTAATAAATTTGCTCCTTAATCCTTTATTAATTACTGCAATTTAATATATTTAATATGCCTATGTACGAACTACGAACGCATGTAACGTTACCTACGCGGAGGTGACCCCTGGCGCCTTCCACTTTTTTTAAATTTACATGTCGTCCACAAATAAAGCATTTATGTTAGTAGGACTTGAACACATAATTTTATTATTATAAACCTATTTTTTTATTAATTGAACCAATTTTTATTGAAATTTCCAATGGTTGCTTTGCAGTAAATCAAACCTAAGGCATAACTTTCTAGTCGAGAGATGTTTTCATCCAAAAATCTTTAACATCACTGTCAACATAAAGCTGAAACAGACAAGTCAACAAAAAAAAATATATCCTACAGCAACCAAATCTCTGCTTACCACTTGAGATGGCTAATTGAAACCTTTTTTTTTTTTTTTTGACAAAAGAAAAAGGAATACAATGTGCCAAAAGAAAATGAAGCCAACAAGAAATAAGGGCAAGAACTCAAAAAATTGCACTTAGCTTGCATAAACTTTAGGTTGAAAAAAGTTGGCACAATTTTTTAAGTTGAAAGAAGATCATGAAGATAATTAGAGCCAAAAACAAACAAGGAATAAAATAATGAAGTTCAAAATCAAATCAAAAAGTGGGAAAACAAAGTCAAAACAGAGGAGGGGGCAAAATCAGGGGGAACAAAACTAGATCGAAACAAGATTCGTTTTGTCGTCTCTCACAGACTGACCAGTGACCAACCACAACACAAGCATTTACTAGATTGCTATTAACTTCCGGTATTAGTATTTCCCCATTTAATAAAGCAAATAATAATAATAAAAAAGGAAGATTGGGACAGAAACCTGAGCAGGACACAAGTGGCCTCCCAAAATCCTCTCTGCTAGATTTCCCAAGATCTCTCAGATTCGTACCTCTCTTCGAATCTCTCCCTCCTTTATTGACCCTTTCTGTTTTTCCCTCTTTCTTCTCATTCTCACCCACTTTTTCCTATTTATATCTTTTCTCTCTCACATTCTCTTCGCATTTCCTTCTCTGTTTCAGTCATTTCCTTTCTTCTTCCATATCAGAGACCATGGGTAGTGAAGTTCTCCGGCTACAGGACCCGCCTAGCAGCTCCGGCGAGTTGCATGTTCTTGCCGTCGATGACAGTTATGTCGATCGTAAGGTCATTGAGCGATTGCTGAAAATTTCTTCTTTTAAAGGTGAGATTGCATACTCCTTTTTTTGCTGTTGCTATTTTTTGTTTTTTTGGCATGGGATGATTGAGGGAGTTCTGAAGATGATTGGATTTGGACCTGGAAATTTTCAGTGACGGTTGTAGAGAGTGGAACTAGAGCTCTTGAATATTTGGGCTTAGATGGACAGAAGAAGAGCTCCATTGAATTTGAGGTGAGAAGTTTGGTTTGTGTTTTGAGTTTTGAATTCATTTCTCTTTACTGTTTTGAATGGATTCTTATGGGGTTACTGGTTGGCTTTACTCACAGAGTGTGAAGGTTAATCTGATAATGACGGACTATTCAATGCCGGGGATGACAGGATATGAGCTGCTCAAGAAGATCAAGGTGGATAATTGCTTTTCCTCGATTTTATTTTTTTTTTAACTTTTCTTTTTCTCACTTGTGTGGTTTTTTTTATTTGTTTAGTAATCTTTTTTTTTTTCCCGTTTCTGTTATTTCCTCCAGGAATCATCTATTTTTAGAGAGATTCCGGTTGTGATCATGTCATCTGAGAATATCCTGACTCGAATCGATAGGTATGCACTTCCTCAAGTAACTTAACCAGTTGTGACTTGGATATTGCCATGCATTATTAATGAAATATCTGGCATACTTTGAGCTTAATTTCTCCGTCGTTCTGATATTGTTAGAATTTTCTATGATGTTTCTGTGAGAAACCTGTACTTTGCTCCAAAATTTCAATTTAGCCTTTGGACAATCAAATATTGATTTGTTACAGAGAATTTCTCAGCCAATCATTCTAAATCAGAAAATAATTTCCTGCACGAATCCAGATTCATGAGTACTAGACTGAAAAATATGGAGACAAGAAAGTTGAAGTAGCTGAATGATTTTAGATTTTAACTTAGATCTGGGCTGGCACTGGTTGAGATTGAGGTTACTTTGGAATTTCAGTTCAATTTCAGAGAAAGTTCCTCACCTTGGAAGATCTTGTTGCTTTTAAATTGAAATTTTGGCTATGATGAGCAAACATGAAATCATTATGAAATTCAGATTCCCATTAATCTATTAGCCAACTGAGTTTTCTCAGGTGGCATCAATCAATTATTGTTATTATAAATGCCAAAATGTTCACGATTAGGTTGTAACTGAGCTTGAAATTATTGGCATGAGCTATTGAAGAACAAAATATTCTGTTTTGTGATCACTCTTGTGGAAACTCATGGCTTGATTTGTGCTAAATGACAGATGCTTAGAGGAAGGAGCAGAAGAGTTTCTGCTGAAGCCAGTGAAGTTGGCAGATGTGAAACGATTGAAAGAATTCATAATGAAGGGTGAGGGTGAAGGAAAGGAAAGTGGAGGGGAGAGAGAATCTCACAAAAAAAGAAAGAGATCAGAAGATTGCAGTGAACTTTCACCAACACCATTTTCGTCTGTGTCTTGTCCTTGGGATCCATCATCTTCTTCACCATCTGCATTGTCCTCGAAGAAGTCTAGATTACTAGCAGAGTTTTAATGACCTTTACATCTTCGAAGTGCAATTCTTGCTATAGAGAGAACCCTGAAGGATGATCTAGCTCTTCACACTAGTCCTTAATTTTGCTAACATGCTAAAATCACTTTTTCGGTCATCTTTTTTTTTTTTGCGGATTCTGCCTCCGTACAACATGAAAATGTCAAATTTTGAGGAAAACTCTGTATTGTTAGGGGTTTAAGCTGCAACTAATGGAAATTTTTTTAATGTAAATCTTGTGCTTGTGATGTTAAAATGACACTTGCAGCCTAATGGAATATGGATGGATTTGCCTTTTGTAAACCTTGGCACTAATATGATCACCTAGTTCTTATTTGAAATAGTTTATTTTTAAGTAATAAGTGTTTATAAATCGTGATTCACGGTATACGAGGTAAGTATGTGAGAGGAGTTTTATCTCGGTTTGCGTAATAAGCACTTATATTCAAAAAATAAGTGTTCCCAAACATCCATTATATTAGGTTAAAAGTTATTTTTGTATCTGAAGTATTCACTTGGGATCAATTTTGTTTCGAAAGTGTTTCGAGATGCAATTTTACCTTGGAAGTGTGAAATTTGGAGTAATTTTTACCCTTACTGTTAGTTGAGGCAAATTTGCTGGTAACTGAAAACTTCCAGAGTAAATTTATATTTTAATAAAAGTAACATGGATGATAAAATACAATGAAAGTTTTAATTCATGAGCAAATTTATCCTGACTAATGGTCAACTAACGACAAGAGCAAAATTACTCCATTGACACTTTTGACACTTCGACACTTCAAAAAACTTCAAAGTCAAAATTGGTCATAAGTACATAATAAAAATGATTTTTAACCCTAATATATTTGGATTTCACTGTTGGGGGTTGAGGGGACAGTAATCTACCTAAGAATTTCCGAGGCGGAAAATTGGGTCCCTAGTGTAATGGTTGCTCGTATTTTCAAGACCTTGAATAAAAAAACAAGGAAAATTACATTCAAGGCCCAAAAAAAAGAAAAATAAAAAATTGATCTCTTAAAATTATAAAATGAAAAAATGATCTCATATAAAGTTGTTAATGTTTGCTCATGAAGTTGTCAATTGAGTCATTTTTGCATTTTACAATTTTAAGAGATCATTTTTTTATTTTCTCTTTTCTTTAGGACTTGAAAGTAATTTTCTCTAAAAAAAACAAGAAGCTGAATTATGCCGAGAGAAAAGGCAAGTCCAGTTAACAGTGTCTCCAAATGCTTATTATTATCATTTTTCTAATTTCCATGAATTGATTGTAGTATGAGGCCCTCTCATTTTAAGAAAGACGGTGAATTCCACAGAAGAGGAGGGTCTCATTCTAATAACTAGAGGGATGCATTCAAATTGGGTCATTTTCAATTTTCAATTATTCTTTACAATTAATCCGACCATTGTGTTTCTTGTAGGACAACAAAGTTCTTGGCATTAGTATATCCAAACAACCATCAGAGAATGGGATAGGACCCTCCATACCCCACAAACAACAACATATGCATCCCAACAATCACCTATCACCCCCCACAAACTCAATTATGTTCCTTTTATTTAACCAAAATTCAAACTTTAAATATATATATATATATATATTAATTATTCCAGAAAGTCCCTCTGGCTCTTCTGGTGCAACAACACACCAGAAAGTTTGGGATTGCTTCTTCAGTTTTTGGAGAGACGGCAACAAAATTTAGGTCAACAATTTAGAACAAAACTACAACTGTGCCACATAACATTAAACTATGCAAAAACATCAATTACATCCAGAATTAGACAATGCCACACAATAGAGAGATTGAGACAGGTCGGCTTTCCCATTATATGCCCACAGCAAACAAAAAGCCTGCAACTGAGTCACCCCACACCGTTCAACATTGGCCGACCCATATGATATATCTTTATCTATTCATCAGGCTTCCAAATATAAGAAGATGAGCATTTTAATAGAGTAATAAAACTCCTACAGATGACAACTGTCACATTGAAACCATCATCAACCATTGATAGGCCTAATCAAAGTTTCAAACTTTTGTCATATAACTCTTAAACTACCATGTTTTTGCCTGTGTTCAATCTTTCCCACTTCAGAGTTCATCAATGTCTAACCCTAGTCATGAAATTGCAAGGGCTGTGGTAGCTACTGCAACTGTTATGTTGTTATTTTATGGGGTTTTCTTTTACTTGTTCTACAAGTTTTTTCTATCTCAAAGGCACAAGTTTGCTGCTGCTATTCTGAGTAATAAAGGGGTGAAGCATGAGGACATAGAGAAAGTTAGCGGCAAAGTGAAAGGATTGGTTGTTGAAGAAGATGGGGTCCACATTCTTTACATGTTGGAAGCAGATGGTACACCAGTGAGAACTAGATTCCCAAGATGTTGGTTTAATCCAAGTTATGAAAATTCTGAAGAATCCATGAAAATAAATGTCAAACCAGTACCTACTCTGCCTTCTTCAGTTTCTGCTTCATCACCTCTTACACAAGGAGTTTCACAATCCCCTCAACTTAAGATTCTTGACAATAAAACTCCTCCACCGCCACCGCCACCGCTGCCACCACCCTCTCCTCCACCGCCGCCTCCTCTAAGAAAGGAAGTTACAAAGGTGCCACTTAAGCCTCCATTGATGCCACCACCTCCTCCAAAGGCTGGTGGATTCGCTTCATCATTGAGACCACCATTTCCACCTAAAGGGAAATCAAGCATGCAGAACAGCAAAGAGGTAACCCTAGACAAGAGTTATGGTGACAAAAAAAGGCTGAAGCCTCTTCACTGGGATAAGGTTGCAGCCAATGTTGATCATTCAACAGTGTGGGATCAGATCAATGATGGCTCTTTCTTGTAAGTCTTCCTTCCTCATAGTTTCATCTCATCTTATCTAAAAAAAAATAAAAAAAATCACTAATTAAGGGTTTTTTTAATTTTTTATAGGTTTGATGATCAACTCATTGTGAATCTATTTGGATATTCAAGCAACAACAAAACCCAAGGAAGATACATGAGTCTTTCAACCTATCCCAACTCCATTTCACCACCTCAAATATTCATCTTGGAGCCTCGAAAATCCCAGAACACCGCGATTGTGCTCAAGTCTTTAGCGATTTCTCGTGATGAAATCCTAGAAGCACTCCTTGATGGCCAGGGACTAAGTGCTGACGCACTTGAGAGACTCACCAGATTAGCTCCAACTCGAGAAGAAGCAGCCAAAATCATCAGTTTCAATGGCAACCCAGAAAAGCTAGCAGATGCAGAGTCTTTCCTTTACTTCATCCTCAAAGCAGTACCAATAGCATTCACTCGTTTGAAAGCAATGCTTTTCAGATCAAACTATGATTCTGAAGCACTTCAGCTTAAAGAAAACCTGGCAACACTTGAAATGGGATGTAAAGAGCTGAGGACTAGTGGTCTCTTTAGAAAACTCCTAGAGGCCATTCTTAAAGCCGGGAACCGAATGAATGCTGGAACTTCAAGAGGCAATGCACAAGGTTTCAACCTAAATTCTCTTGGCAAGCTTTCTGGTGTGAAAAGCACAGATGGTAAGACCAGTTTGCTTCACTTCATTGTGGAACAAGTGGTTCAGTCAGAAGGAAGAAGAGAAGCTACAAATCAGAAGCAGAACCTAACACAACAAGGCACAGACCAAGAATATGTGACTCTTGGCTTACCAGTGCTAGGTGGTCTAAATGATGAATTATCTGAAGTAACAAAAGCAACCAACTTAGAGCATCACAGTTTCATCAGTGTGTGTTCAAATCTGCAAGCTCATGTCACTGAAATTCGCCAGATTATGACATGTTGTAATAATAATAATGGTGATCAGAGAGGTGGTGGGTTTATTAAGGAAATGAAAGGGTTCTTAGAGGACTGTGAAGAGGAGCTGAAGGTGGTGAAAGAAGAGCAGGAAAGGATCATGGAGCTTGTGAAGAAGACGAACGAGTATTATCTAGCAGGAGGGTCTAAAGAAAGTATCATGTCAAATCCTTTTCAGCTGTTTGTTATTGTAAAAGATTTTGTTGACATGGTAAATCAGGCTTGCTTAGAACTCAAGAAAAAGCTAGAAAAGAAGAATGTTGGAGTAGAAGCTGTATTATTATCAACTTCACCATCAAAGAAGATGCCACTCAGATTTCCAAACTTTGTGTCAAATATGTCATCAGGTGCATCTTCAAGCCAATCAGAGGATGATTTTTGAACTTATGGTGTAAATACATTTTAACATAAATATGTTTCAATTAATTAAATTATTGAAAACATTTCAACCTTCCCTGATGATGTAAGCAAGGCTAGAGCATATATAATTGAACTATGTATTCTGAAGATTGAATTCTAGTTATTTCATTTTGAGCTGCGCTATCTTGAACTTCCAGCTTGAAGCGTATGATTTTAAGACAGGAAAAATGCCCGAAAGAGAGAAGAATGTTCCTCGTAATTTCTCAGAAACAAACATGAACATAAGTAAACATATCCTGAAAAAGTTTTCTTTTTACTCTATTGAAAGGTACCTTACGCGTGCCAAGATGGACCCACATTAGGAACTTCGTCGATCATACGCAAAATATAATATATTCAAGTGCATTTTTTTTATTCAGCTAGTCCATTTAGTTCCTTTGTTAGTTTAGTAAAAGGTAATATCTAGGATTAATATAACACATAATATTTATAACAATTTAGCTTTATTATTTGTTATACTGACAACTAGGATTAATATAGCACAAAATATTTATAACAAGTTAGCTTTATTATTTGTTATACTGACAACCACTTGATAGCTAGTCTTCGTCAACGGCTACTAGCAGAAGACTTTGGAGGTCCTTGGCAGAGGACCTTCTCCTTTATAGATGCTTCAAGTGAGAGCTAAAAAACCAGTAAGAGAAACCAATTGGAGCTATAAGGTGTAAGAGAAAGAAGAAGAAGAATTCAGAAACATGGCTGGTGGAAGTGCAAGTTCTGTACAGAACATAGTACTGAACGAAGATCAGATTAACAGGGCACTTGATATGTCCTTGCAGGCTCACAGATCACCGGAGCCTTACCTTGTTGAAGAGATTCACAGCAACAGCCAATCGAAAGTCATAATTAGCTTCCCAGGCTGTGGATCTGTAAAAGATTGGTATTCTCAAACACCCTTTGGAGAATGCCAAATAAATCTCAGTCTCTTTCCCTCGCTTAAAAGTGTTGGCAATGATGAACCTGCTTTCGTGAATAAATCATTTCAGCAGAGATTCGAAGACATTTTAAGCAAGCCATCTTTCACTGATGAGGTATGTAAATAATTCAACTATAAAAATCTTCCTTTTGTTTTCCTCTGATCCAATCGTTTGCCCTTTTAGAATTACGATGTTGGTTTTATCAGTATATATGATCATAGAAGTAGACTCTGATAGTAATAACAAGTTAAAACACTGCTTTAACTCCAGAACTAAGAACTTAAACAACAAAGTCAATGAATAATTGTATTAGTCACTTTAAGATGAATTTGAGTCTGCAGGTAGAGAAAGCGATTGGAGAAAAGAAGCAAATAACGTTTACAGGACACTCTTCTGGTGCTACAGTGGCCATTCTTGCAACCCTATGGGCCTTGGACAAGTACCCAACTCCACACAATAATGACCAATTCCCTCTTATGTGTCTCACTTTTGGGTCTCCCCTGATTGGTAATCACATTTTGTCTCATGCTACAAGAAGAGAAAACTGGTCCAATTACTTCATTCATTTTGTCATGAAATATGACATATTGCCAAGAATCCTGCTTGCTCCTCTCTCTTCATTTGAGCAAAGATTCGATCCTATTCTTGAATTTTTCAACCCCAAATCTGGTTCTTTCGGGGTCGAATCTGTAGCAGATCAACCTGAGACCTCAGATTTACACTTTAATGTCATGGTAAATGCAGCAAATGCTACAAGCCATGCCGCATGTAAGCTCATGGGGAACACAAATTCAGTATCATCAGAAACGCTAGCAAGTTTCAAAGCTTTAAGCCCTTATAGACCTTTTGGGACTTACATTTTCTGCCCAGGAAGTGGAAAGCTGATTATCGTAAGAAACCCAGATGCTGTTTTTCAGCTCTTGTTTTTCTCTGCTCAATTAAACAGTGAAACAGAAGCTCCTCAAGTTGCCTACAGATCCCTGAGAGATCATTTCATCTATGCTGATGAATTGACAGAAAGCTTGGCGATGCAAGATGTGGTTTACTTATATAAACAAGATGGTGATAATGCAGCAATCAACATGGCCGCCATGAATGACCTTGGACTTGTAAGTGACATCTCATTAGCTTTGTTGCGTGTATAGTCCTAAAATACCCAGTCAAACGACTCGGTTGCAATAAGTTTGTTATTCTCGGAAACTAATTTGTTCAAGAACTGAAATTGAATAGACTTAACACTCAACAAGAGAGCAAAATATTGTAGTATAGTTGTGATAATTTACAGAATATATGTGATTAAATTTAAACGTGTGTGTGAAATATCAGAGAAAAAGAGCTTGGCTATGTCTTGAGGCTGCTAAAGAGTTGGAGAAACAAAAACTCAGGAAGGAGGTGCAGATCAATCTGGACGAAAAAGCTGAAAAACATATGAAGGAACTGCAAGACTACATGAAAATAAACCCGAGGGTGAGCTACTATGAAGCCTTCAAGCGTCAAGATCGCGAAAATGACTTCAACTCAAATGTTTTGAGGCTGAAACTGGCAAGTGTATGGGATGACATAATTGAGAAGTTAAGAAACTATGAACTGCCAGATGAATTTGAAGCCAATAAAAAATGGGTTGACTGTGGCACTCTGTTTCGACGGCTGGTGGAGCCGCTGGATGTCGCCAACTATTACCGGCATGTGAGGAACGACGTCACAGGACCTTACATGGAAGGAAAAGGCAGGCCAAGGCGATACAAATACACACAAAGATGGTTGGAGCATGCAGAGAGAAAGCCAACAGGAACTTACTCAGAGTCATGCTTAATGGCAGAAGTGGAAGAGCTCTGGATCAAAACAGAACAAGGCACGCCATTTGAACAAGTTAAGGAACGTGTTTTGAACCTTGAAGGAGATATCAAACGATGGAGTGACCAAAAGATACTCTCCAACTATGTATTGTTGGAGGGCTCGACCCTTGTGAAGCTGTGGAACCGTCTTCCCAACCAACACAAGGAAGGATCCTGCATCAGAAATCTCATATAGGGGGATAACTGGAGGGATTAATCTATCGTCATGTTATTTTATATTGTGGTGTGTTTGTGTTATTTTGTTTGTATGGCTAGTGTTATTGGTGAGTGAAGCCGCATCTGTTTGCTTTTGTTGGCGTGTGAAGAGGCATTATGCTGTTAAGGACTGCCTAATGTTGCCGATGAGGCAGAAAACTGTTGTTGAATATATAGATTTGATGCAAGTCTTAATGGATCGTTTTTTTTGTGTAGTAGAAAACTCCCAACAAACATCCAGTTGAATTATCCGTCGTTAGTACGTTACATCTATTTCGCTTGATATCTGTGCGTAACGCTGCAGTTTTCGAAATTCTCTGCTCAAGTTCCTCAAACTAAACATAAATAAATAGTAGTATGCTGTGCATTCTGGAATAAAATAAAGATAAAAGAGATTTTTTGTTTTTTCTTTTTGTTGTTGGTTCAATCAATACTAAGGATAAGAGTCACTCGGTTGTCGCTTTGACCAGCCCTGTCCATCCATGGATTCAAAAATAGGAAAAAAACAACAAACTCGCTAGCCGCGTATGTTACGATTCACAAACTGCAGCAACTGTTTGCCCAAACAATGTATGGCAGGAAACTCATTCATAACCAGCATGAGTTGGATGATGCAAAATTGGCTAATCTCTTAAAATAATGTGGCTAATCAAGATTTGAATTATTGAATCCCAATAGAAGGGATGCTCATATTTAGAACCCAAAAGTATCTCAAACATGATTGTCTCTGATCCAATACATTCATATTTCATCACGTACCAAGTACATTTTACATTCCATCAACTTGATGCCTCTGTATAAGCTTATACTTAAAATATGTTCATCATAAATGATTAAGCCAACAGAAGTATAAAATAGATGCGGGAACGTCCCCTGCAAACACAAACGATGACGAATCTTATATCAAATATAGGAGGAGTCATATCATAGCAATCTCATAAAAGTTGGATGCGCATCCTCCATTAAAAAACCTTGATTTTCCTACACAGCCACCCTCCAAATCGCTGCAAACGGGAGAGAGGTTCATATGTCACACGTCCTTTTCCTACTTCCAAAGCCTTGAATGTGCGCAGAAGCTCTCCCTGTACACTTTGACCAATCTAACTGCACATTAAAATACCAACTAGTCCACACAACATGATAATGAAAGGACACAGTTCCATCAACTTTGTGTTGTTCGACATCACATGCAACTTAGAGAATAAAAAGTTTCATGCACTCCTCGTAACACATTGTTGGCCCAGAGATCACTGAACCTCAAAGATAAGAACAACCAAGCTTACTATTCCTAAAAGTTGGCTCACTTCGAGCTCAGCAAAGGATGGCTTCATGTCCATAAGCAACAGATGACATTAGCTCAGCAACTGCTACTATTAATCACATTGACTCAGAAACCAATAGTAAAGTAGGCTTGCCAATATTAAAATGACACACCTACTATGTGCAAGGTTACCATTCAAACTTCTTGCCTAACAACCTGATATATAGGTAAATATGACCCAACAATTCTGCATCTCAAGCGACGACAGTGCTGTCTGTTCAGTATCCAAATGGGTTAAAAAGAACTCCAACCACAGAGGATTAGTCCATAAGCAAAGGGACAGAATACCTTTTATGTTGATGAAAATCAAAGGTTATTTACTATTCATGGACAGGATGCGAAATGAAGTCTGACAAAGCTACACAGGAAGTCGTTGTTGTGGCTATGAAAGTTGGCAGCACATATAATCATATATATTATCAAAATTAAATTACATTAGAGTAAATCTGGTCATTCAGGTTCCTATAGGTGATTTCATCATCTTTTGATAGAAATATGAGAAGCGTCATGTAGGAATGTTACATGATTTTATTCCCAGGCAAGTTCCTCAATTCCGCAAATCAAGTATCACCTCTGGGGCAGAAAAAGATGTTGAAAAGAAATAGTGAAACAAGAAACTAACTATATTTGAGTTGATTGCATCAAGCTATACACAAGGAAGGAAATAAAACAATAACACAGACATATTCTCATATCTCACAGCTTGGAAAATCCTAGTGACCAGCCCTCAAATTTAAATTTTTATTTTCTTTCTTTTTTTAACTCATCACAAGTTTCTCGGCCCCTAGGTACACCAGGAACAATATTCAAATGGCATCTCCAATACAAACAAAATAAAACTTATTTCTAACTAAAACTAATGAAAATGCAAATCTCCAGAACCTGAATGATCAACCTGCCATGTGGTATGAACAGACCGAAAATTATTACTCCATTTTACTTTGTTGGCTATACATGAGGCACAATGCCTTGGCTATACATGAGCGTGTTAAATTAAACATGAAGATGTTTGATGTGGATTATAAAATGATGTAAGTGCAAAACGCAATATTCGAAGGGGAAAACCAATGAAAAAGCCGCAACATGATATTCATTCGTTTTATATGTATTGAATCTTATATCAACTTATCTATTCACATACGAATCTTGAGTATTCTACATGCAAAATCAAACTCCAAATGAGAAACAGCTTGATTCCATGGTGATCAGAATCCACAAAACTACGCCAACTAGACCTAAAACATATAGGAATACAGACCATGCAAGGATGCGAAAAGTAGACCCAAAATACACAATTCAAGAGAACAGAGACAAATACTCTTATGACCTTTCGATCAAGCTACATGAACGAGCCAACCGAAGAGTCAAGCTGCCTCCGTGCACGCATGCCTCTGTCTCAACAGGTTCGCACTCATAAGTCTTCCTGCACCCCGGACAGCGGCCATCTTCCTCGAGAATTCTCTTATGGCAAAAAAGGCAAAGCCGGAAGCCACACGGGCAAGGTAAAAAACTTGAGTCTGTCAAATCAAGATCCTCACAACATATAGGACAAGAATGAGGCACAGCAGAACGAGCCCAGGCCATCCCTCCTCCATATCGCCTGTCGGGGTTTGGTAAACTGAACTGCTTTGACAGATTGGGCAAACAGGGAGGGCGAAAAGCATCATCAGGCCTCCAAGCTCGGGTATTACCGGCGGCCTGCGAAATTAACCTGGCACTCTCAGGTTGGAAGTTCTGCGCTCCGAAATTTGACCCGTTCGCTATTTCAACAGGCGAATCCATTTGAACAGTAGTTTCATGCTCGTGGGGCGACTCCGAACACGAGTTTTGATGCTTCTCATCGGCGGCTAAAGCATCTGCCACAGCCTCCCAGTCATCAAAGCACCCATCATCACCTTCTTCTTCTTCTTCGTCCGTAATGTTCCCAGAGCAGCATCCGGCGCTGCTGCTGCTGCTGCCGCTGCTGCCAGAGAAAAGCGTTCCAGAATTATTACTACCTAACACGCTGCTATCAACACTGGTGGGACTATTGGATGGCGATTCCACATCACTGTCTTGATGGACAGATCCATAATTATCCTCTCCTGTAGGGCTCGTTTCCAATTCCTCCAGTGAGCGTTTGCTATCTTTTCCATCAGGCATTGATGGCGCGTGATTATTGTCCCCCGCGTCCTTGCGTCCTTTATTCTTAACCGCACCTGAAACCCATCAATCGATATGCGAGAGCAAAATTAACCCGAGAAAAACAGAAACGTATAGAAAAAAGGCATACGGATTACGGAGTAGACACATACCTTGAGAAAGCCATTGCTCTCGCCGAGCATCAATCTTGCACTGCTTCAATTTAGCCGACCTGTTTGTCTGAATTTTTCCAATAAATTAGAATGGGGATGGAACGGAATGCCCAGGATACGCAATCACAATAAAGTCAAAATAATAAGCAATCAATATCTTACCCTCTTCTTCTTGCCCAAATTTTTTGTGTTCGCAGCTGAAGGAATCGGAGCGGGAGAGATTGAATCCGAAACCATGGCTGAAGTGATGGATTCAAATTCAAAGAATAAAGATACGCAAAAACCCTAATTTGTGCGGGGAATAGAGAAAATCTAGAACGAGAAATCTCTGAACGGGGATGAGAATGGATAACTCAACGGAAACTCCTCTGCACCTATCGCCCTTTTTCAGAATTTGAGAGAGGTGGGTCGAGGGTGATGGTATATATATAATACAAATAATCCCCAAAATGCCCTCACATTTAATTCGATTTTCCACGGTTTCATTGTGAATGTATAGCTATATTTGGAATAACGATATTTTTGGAAAATAAGTGTTTATTATGTAAATTGAGATAAAACTCATCTCATATATTTACCTTATATATCATAAATCATAAATTATAAGTAATTATAAATAAAAAATAAACTTTCTAGATTTTTATCATTTTATGGAGATCGGGGAAGAAACGTGGAGCAAGCAACAAAGAGCGCAATCGTAAAATCAGAAAAACGATGGAATGGAACAAGTGGCGTCATGCGGAAGTGGAAGGTTACCTGTTTGTTTGGAATAGTTTATTTTTAGGTAATAAATATTTATAAATTGTGATTTATGATATATGAGATAAGTATGTGAGAAGAGTTTTATCTCGACTTGCGTAGTAAGGATTTATTGTCCAAATATAAGTCCAACCAAACACATATATTTTGATACCAGACACTAAAAAAAAACTTATCCTTTATTAGTCAGTATTAAGATTTGTATGATTATAATTTATTATTTTTAGAAATATATATATATATATATATATATGATTTAAATGCAAATCTTGTTAATCAAAATTGTTGATATCAGAAGGCGATTATTACTAAACAATTTGTAACGTGTGATATGATTACTTCAAACATAATTTCTGCACATTCAGTGTAAATGCAAAAGTTCAGTACACAAAACATATTACTCATGTGACCCACGGAGAAAAAATATATAAATAAAAGTAAAAAAAAAAATCCATCTTTCAGAAACTTGTATCAAAATCTAAATAATGTACCCCAATACAAGTTAGGAAAATCCCATATAAAGTTACTTAAAATAGGAACAAAATTTATATTGGGGGTGATAAATTCAATAAATCCTGAATTGAGTTACTAATCTAATTTGGGATTTTAAAATATGGGTAAAACTACTTTAATAGTCTCTTCTTTCTTCTCTCCCCTCTTAAAAGAGTTTTATGGCTCTATAACTTTAATGCTTTATATATCAACACTAACATATACTCCCTCCGGTACTAATTATATGACAATATTTGAGAGTTGATTTTGATCCTAATTATAGGACAAAGTTCTAATTTGTGTCAATTTATTCCCAAACTACCCTCTATTGATACTTTCTCAATAATAATTAAACACAACAATTAATTTAATAACACGCTTATATTCTATCAAGTCTGAGATTCTACTTTCTTTTTTTTATTTTTAAATGAAATAATTTTAATATTTCTTTAAAAATATGTTCCTGTAACTATCTGTCCAAAGTAATTGATTTTTTTCCCTAAAAATAACCTAATAAAATATTAATTTCATTATCTTTTTCCCTTAACTAAAAAAAACCTTGCATTTGTATTATGTCCAATTAAATAGACGTCCTCTTGGTAGAAAAATTTGAGAGGCAGGAGAGGTACGATGAAAAACAGAGGTACAACGTAACTGACGCCATTTTAAATTCTAGATAGGGGCATTTTAGGGAATTAAATATGATTAATTAATTTAACTACTATCCTTAATTTCTCTAAAATTAGGTGACTATATCCTATAATTAGAATCAGAGTGAGTAATAAAATAAAATATGATTTGCTAAATCAAAGGAATTTTTTTAATGTTCTAAGATGGTCATCAAGAATAATTCAAAAAAACAAAAGAAGCAATGTAACACATGTCGTCATGACAGTATCATTAATTTCAACTAAATGATTTCGTTGAAAAATCAATGAATTGATACTAATGATAAAAAAAAAATTAAATGTTAGTTTTTTTTTTTTTGAAAAAAATAATGTAATCAATTCTGGCTGTGTTTGGAAACACGTTTTGGGGGTAAATAAGTCCTTATTACGCAAGCCGAGATAAAACTCCTCTCACATATTTATCTTGTATACCGTGAATCACGATTTATAAACATTTATTACCTAAAAATAAGCTATTCCAAACTAGCACTTTATCAACTGAGACAAGACAAAAAAAACAGAATGCATAACGCGTACCAATTCAGTTTGTAAAAATCAATTAAAATAAAAGTAACTTTTATTAATATTAATCTAAACAGACTCTGAATAGTTTTCCCACACACATAAATGTGTGTGTTTTAAAAATTAATTTAGTTAACACTTCAATGTTTTAACTTTTTCATTCTTTAATACAAATCATTAATATTTTTTTTTATCAGAGGCCTGTAAATTTGATATACTTCTAAGGATATATTGGATAAAAATATATTGAATGTACTTAAAATTTCATAAAATGCTCTACACATTGAAATATAGAACTTTAGAAAAAAAAATTTTATATATGAAATAAATATAATAAAATTTATACTTACTATATTTATTAAAACAAACTCCTTGTTGTACGTTTTTCTTTTACTATTATCGATAATATATTTAAACTTTAGATTAATCATATTTTGTTTGATTAAATATTAATATTGATATATATATATATATATATTTTGAAAAATATAAGTTACAAAGTGAATGAAACCATTTAATGAGATGAGAGAAGAGGGGAGAGGGCATTAAAATCATTTTACCCATATTTTAAAATCGTAAATTGAGTTAATGACTTAATTTAGGATTTGTTGAATTTACTAATTTAAAAATTTCCTGTTTTATATGGGATTTTCCCTATAAGTTATATAATGAATATAGGTCATCGAGTCAAAAAAAAATTATGTAATGAATAATTGTGTTTTGTTTTTTTTCATGATGATAAACACATCAAAAGGAATTTTTTTTCAGTTAATAAGCGGTTTGATTCTATTAATCAAACATTCTTTACCTGGATATTAATAAAGCATTGTTATATTGAGAATGTATTTTCCATGCATTATAAAGTTTGAAAAATAAATCATACTTTTTATAGTTTATTATAATGCCAAAAAAGTGTTTTATAGCTTATTATATTTTAATGATTTGATTATTAAACAGATTTGATGACTTAGATATGTGGTTAATAATATGAGTAGTATAAAAAGCATGGTATTGTTCATAATTTATAAATTTCACATTATAATTCTTTTGCCAACGGCACACTATATTATTTGAATACTTTTTTTTGCCATGTGTATTATTTGAGTACGTGTGTGTATCTATGTATGATATTTTATATTGGTTTGTCTGAACGGTTTTTAATTTCATGAATTAACTATAATTTTGACTTTGCTGGCAACAGAAATTAATTTTGATTTTAAAAAATAATTTCCATGTGCAAAATGTAGCATTGGATTAGTGATAAAAAATATCATATGCGTGGACTTTTTTTAACCAAAATATGAGTAGACCTGAGAGAAGCTAATATTTCTCGCATCGGAGCAAAAAAAAAAAAAAAGTGCTTTCTAATCCTATAGCTATAAATGTACCCATTTTTTAGGTTATTTAATTCAATGTGTGTATGATTCTCATAGTTCAATACTTCATTATTATATGGTTAGATATTTTATATTGTCATAAAAAGCAAAATGATATAGTAAAATGATAAAATAATTCCATAAGGTATGGCTAGATATCTTTAAAGAAGAAAAGAAAAGAAATTCTACATACAGACAATATAAAAATAAGAATAATTAAAGCGTGCATGGTACTATGTTTTTCTGGCCGGTGAAGCGTTACATTAGCAAAGGCGAAAGAAATCGAAGTCTCTGGACTTTTATTATCCGATTTCCTTTTTTCAATTTATCTTAACGATTTAGATATTTTTTTATTATAAAAATAATAATATTATTATAAAATATTAATAATAATATTTTATAAAATATTAAATTTGAATCGTTGAAATTATAATTCAATAATTTAGATTAAAAAAATATTAAAAAAAAAAGAAAAGAACGACAGCCGAATCCCTTATTGTCAAAGGTAAAAGCAGCCTTCACGTAGTTTGTTAATTTTGTTTGTCATCGTCTACATTGTACACAGTCCATACTCTTTATGCTCTGCACACTAATTATATCCCATCGATTTTAAATATAAAAGTTATTTATATTTAATCTGGAATGTAAATAAATTATTATTTGACTATAGTATATATAATAATATGATCTCTCTAAAATATTTCTGTGTATCATTGATTTATGAGAAATAATTATATACTCCATAAGTATCACCTCATCTATACTCTACTTAATTAAAATGTAATAGTTCGTCTTATTTTAATCCTACAAAACAGTTGAGTCATATGGAGAAATTCAGATTTTATAATTTCAAGGATGATGGGAGGAAATCACGTTTTTTATTTTTCTAAAATAAAAATTTTATGTTTTTTAAAATCATAAAATTTGAATTTCTCTAATGACTTATCTATCATGTAGGATTAAAATAAGATAAATTATTACATTTTAATTAATCAGAACACTTATAAGATGATGCTCCTAAAATATGTAAGTATTTCTCTTGATTTATTCTAGTATATCAACTTATCATCAAGTAGATTACTCTGAAGAATCACTTTTAGACTCAATTCATCACAGTTGTTTTGGGAATAATGTATTTTGAGAAACAAATTTGATTATTTTCTGAAAATACATCAGTCAATGCTAATTGTCCACTTCTTTGTTTTGTTTTGGTTAAAGTATACATATGATCTTCTAACATTTATATCTAATTTCAATTTAGTTCATCAAGTTTGTAAGGTATATTTTCAAGCCGTTAATATTAATATCGCTTGTCTTGTTAACAAGAATATTAATATTGACTGAACAAATTTAAATGAAGATTGTGTAATTAAATACTGATAAAAACTCACTTAAAATCTAATCATTTTATATAATATTTTTTGTGTTTTGAAAGGAGAAATTATTGTGTGAACCTGATTTGCCACGTCATTTGTAATTTAACCAATTAAAATACAATAACTCAGTCAATATTAATTATAGTTAGTTGCTAATGTTTTTATTTTTCTTAAAAAAATAAATTCCTTGATTAAAATTTCACAAGTAATGAAAAAATGAATCTTGTAGCATTTTTTAATTTTATTAATATGTGAACCACTCCTTTTGGTTCTAATTATAGGACAACATTTGGGAGTTGATATTAGTTCTAATTATAGGAAAATTTTTTAATTTTTGTCAATTTCTTCCCAAAATACCCCCTATTGATACTTTCTCAATAATAATTAAACACAATAATAATTTAATAATACATCTATGTATTTTGTAAAATGAGTAATGCTTGCAACTCATTAATGCCACATACACCTCAATTCTGCTATTTTTTTAATAAAATAATTTTGAGTAATTTTTGTCTTATTTTTCCTAAATCACCCCTACTTATACTTCCTCCACAATAATTAATTTAATAACACGCTTATATTCTATCAAGTGAGATATTCTACGTTCTTTTTTTATTTTTAGATGAAATAATTTTAAGATTTCTTTAAAAATATGTTCTTGTAACTATTCATCCAAAGTGATTGATTTTTTTCCTAAAAATAACCTTATAAAATATTAATTTCATTATCCTTTTTCCTTGACTAAAAAAAAAAAGCCTTGCATTTGTACTGTGCCAAATTAAATAGAGAATCAACGTAACTGAAAGTCATTTTAAATTTAAAATAAGGTATTTTAGAAAAATAAATATAATTAACAAATTTAATTACTATCATTAATTTCTCTAAAATTAGGTAAATATATCATATAATTAGGACAGAAGAGAATAATATTTATGAAGTGTCAAACTAGCACATGAGTTATTGTATTTTAATTAGGTAAACCATATATGATGTGACATACTAGGTTCATACAAAAATTTCACTTTTGGAAGATGAGTTGTTGATGTCGAAAGTGCATCTTCATCAAAATTTATTTTAAATATTTTTCATCATCTTAATTTATCGAGTTACCACTTTTTATTAATAAAGCTAACCATGTTAACATTAAAAGAATAAAAATACACTTTCTAAACCCAGGATATATAAGCTTAGAAGATTAGACATATGCTATAATTTACCCTGTGAGTTTGATTTCCTTATTTTTCACTCAATTTGTATTTACTAAAAAATTAATTTTCAAATATTTATATCGCATTTCTAGTCAATTTTATCTACTAGTATCAACATTTTTTCATTATCTTCAGCATATTTGTAATCACATATTATATAGAATATTGACATTGGTTTTTTTTTTTTGGATATTTAGTATTTCCATTTGTTGATCTTATTATATATATATTCGATTTAATTTATTGTAAGTAAAGTTCTCGTGGTATAATACAACTTGTACAAACAAAATGTTTATACTTTGTAATTTGTATAACATATTTATACAACGGGATTAATTGGATATCGACTAAATAGATGAATTTTTTTTGGGTCAACGCTAATAGATGAATTTATGAACACCGTTTTAATTGCGCCATCTGTATCCAGCTCGTCCATACAAAAAAAGGGGACGGTGGGTCTCCATCGGCCACCAAATCAGTCATGTCACGTTTTATTTATTTTATGGTCTTCAATGTGATGCACTTCACAAGCACAATGTACTAATCATTTGATATACTTCTCTTAAATACTAGACTTTTGACTGGTGTATTCCCTTGTCATGACATGAGAATAAAATGGCTATAATATATTTTTAGTCTTTTAAATTTTAAAGGAAGTATAGTTTTAGTCTTTTAATTTTATAAAATATATTTCTGATCCTATATTTTTAACACCCTTAATTTTGCAGACGAAAAATGTTGACATAAAAAACTTAAGTGATGATTGTACAATTGATAAAATATATTGAATTATTATTATTTTTAATATAATATATTTATATTATTAAACTAAAATAAATTGACAAATTGCTGTAAATGAAATCAAGGTTTTGATATTTAAATTATTAAAATAAATTTTTTTAATACAATCCATGTTTTGGTGTTGACTTGCTTCATTCGGCTTTTAGATATTTTTTAATTTACACATATATTAAATTAAGATTAATAACATTTAATTATACCGTCATCACTTTAATTTGTTGTGTCAGCATTTTCCGTTAATAATAGTAGCGGTGTTAAAAAATATATTTTATAGAGTTAAAGGATTAAAAATATACCTTATCTAAATTTAAAAGATTAAAAGTATAATTTAACTGAATATAATTAAAATTAAAGTTGGAAATAATTCTCGTTAATAGAATAATACAAAAATAAACATGTTAAGTAATGATTAAATGAATGCAATGGAGAGAGACAATGGCTGAGTCAAGTTCCTCTATTCTCGCAAGGGGCCCGTTTGGTACACTGGAATTCATTTTGATGGATATGGATAGAGCTGGGAAAACGGGTCAGCCTGTGAGTTAAGGGCTGGCCCGTACCAACCCACGGGCCACTTGGGTCAGGCACGTGCGGCTCGCACTTCTCCGGATTGGTATTTTGCCAACCCTAACCCGTAGTGTGCAGGTTGCGGGCCAGTCAGCAGGCTTGCATATTTTTTTCAAAAAAAAATCATTTTTTTAAGGTAGTCGAAAATACAAGACACACATATATGAGTTATTAAATTTATTTTTCTAGCATCAATCATTCCTCTTATAAAAATTTAAAAACATAATTCACAATTTAAGAGATAAAGTTATTAAATTTGTCAAAGTTTATAAGCAAAATAAAATTCATAATTAAACAACCAAAATATAATAATTTTGTTTAAAAAAGAAGAGAAGAGATTAAGATTTTTTCTCTTTGAATTGGGAAGTATCAAGATAAGAGTGGACAACTTATAAATATTGTGAAATTAGTATATATATATAAAAAAAATATTTTGCGGGCCAACCCGTGGGCCATGCGGTGTGGCCCTGTGCGGCCCGCACTTTCTCGGGTTGAGATTTTCCCAACCTTAACCCTGTCCCAACCCGTGGGCCCGCGGGTTGGACTCGTTTTACTGGCTCTAGATATGGATATGGATATAGAAATGGAAATGAGGTTTAAAAATATGTTTGATATGTAAATGGAATTCAGATATTATTTTTATTTAATATTTATATTTAAAATGTGAAATTACTAATATATTCTTATCCAAAAAAAACTTGAAGCATCATACTTCTTTCCTTCCTCAACCTCCTCTTCAATCTCAATGAACTCATCACTACACTTCGCTTCAATCTGAGGCGCTACCTTGAGAATCCCAGTAATTGACCGCTTCTTTGGCACCGCCTTGGGCTTTGGCTTAAGATTCATCATTGTGTGCCATCGTTCTTCCCTCATCACTTACGCAAGACAAACATGGATGTGCGCGTTAACTGCTGCCACCGTTGCCGCATTGAAAGCTCCACAAATAGGATAAATCATCTCCAATTTCTCTTCCTCCCTTCTCGATCTCTCATCTGACTTTGATCTCAAAGATCTCCGCGATGGAGCGCTTCTTCTTCGGCGCCTTCGATTTGGGCTTCAAACTTGTGATTTTCATCTGCCGTCGCTCCTCCCTCACGGTATGAGCAAGACATCCGTCGATGTGAGCATTCACCGCCAAAAGGTTGCCGCCGTGTGTTGCCCAAAGTCACCATCAGAGGTGCCGGTAAGGGAGGAGAGGTCGTCGAAGTGAGGAGAGGTTGTAGTTGTCGCGGGAGGGAGGAGGGTAATTGATGAAAATGTGGAGGTGAAATTATAAATCTTAGCTTTTGAAATAGAATTCATTTTAGTGGAAATGACTTATTTGGCTTCCACATGGAATTGGAATTGAGAGCCAATTCCATTATACCAAACAAACCTTCTCATGAAATTAGGATCTAATTCTATTTCCACCTCCTCTAAATCCTGCATACCAAACGGGCCCTAGGTTGTGAGTGGTCATAGCTCAATATATTAGCAATGAGAAGAGGGAGGGGAAGATATCAGAATTAAATGAGTTTTTTTTTTTAAACGATAAATGAGTATAACTGAATGTAGGGAAAATCACCGTCAAATGTCAATAAAATGGAAAGTATTCACTAAAAACTTTTATAATAGTTGACCAAAAAATAGTCTCACAATTAATAGTAACAAATTTCATTATTAGGGTGTGTTTGGATTAGCGATTAGATAAGTGACTTATTTTTATTTTGACTTATGAAATCCTAATATTGAAAAAAAGTAAGCTTGGGTAAAATATGAATGTTTGGATTGGGGATTGGATAAGTGACTTATGTAAAAGTAAACAATGTTTTGTTTGATTTTTGCATAAGTGGCTTTTGTAAAAAAAAAATGATTATAAAATCATAAAACAACTAAATAATAAATCTAAACTGATTAAAATTAATTATTAATTATTCTCTACATTTCTACAATCATGTATTGACAAAACTCAAACTTACCTAAACTCTTATCCCAAAGTATTCTCTAATTAGCAGAAGATTACTATCTAAATAAAGAAAAAGTTATTTATAACTTTTTTTATAAAAGAAGTTTTGTGATTAGAAGTGATTTTGAGTACCTCATTGATCCTCAAAGATCCTCAAAATATAAGACATCACGTGGGGCTCATTCCTAAGCAATTTTAAGCTCCAATTTTGAGCTTATCGGGATTGGGACTTTTTTTAACTTGTTCCTTAAAGTCTGTCGCCCAACCAAATGCACCAAAATGAATAAATCATTGTTCACACACGATTAGAGCACCCAAACGTTCGATTGGCCTATGAAATGATGAAACAAACACGCTGAATGATAAGTTCATGCTACCCACTTATTGTAAAACTTTTGTATCATTAATTATATTCATTTACTGGAATCTCACCGTCATTTTTTTTTTTTCAATTCTCTTTACATTATATAAATCCAATCAAACACTGTAATCAATCTATTAAATTAGGATTACATGTAATTCTCTTACATAAAATCGAATCAAATGGGCTATAAATGTATTATAGAATGTGTCATGGGAGATGGCTAGTTTTAGAGAAGATCGAATCTTTCATGTGATTATTCTCATATGATAGGGCACATACGACACAACTACGTATGAGGAGGGGCAAAAGTAGTTAACCCAATGATTATAGGTGAATTTCTCAACTCTGGTCCCTATTATAAGTCCTTTTTGACCAAAAAATTTGGTCCTATTTATAAGTCCACTTTCAGTATATAAATGAGCTTATGACAATTTTGCCCCTATTTATTGTACTCATAAAGAAATAATTTAAAGAGAGATAAAGAAGAAAAAGTTGAAAAGTACACATTCATAAATGAGGGTATAGTTGAAAATTTACCCTATAATAATTGGGTTAACTACTTTTTCTTGGTATGTGGGATTAAGGTAAAATGGACTTATAATAAGGACAAAAATGGTAGTGTTTTTAGAGAGAGCTGGAGCGTGAAATTTCTCCTTCAACGTTTGGATCCCACACACATAACTAATTTTCTCTCATCTCTATCACCACCAATAAAGATTGCCTCTTCTCCGCCAATACTGTTAGTCGCCGGCAGTAACATCCTTGGGTCCTCCTTTGGACCTAACCCTTTTTTACCAATTGCTTGTCTAGTGTGACACGTTGTAATCTTACTCTCTTTTTTTTTTCCCCCTTAAATTTTCACATGTACATGTTGAATTATTTGTTTCCACATCATTTAGCCCAACCAACGTCCACACAAGCATAAGCCCCATGTGAGCAAAATTAACATTGTCAATACTACCTCTAAGTCCTTCTCAAATTATAGGGATTAACGATTCTAAATTGAGTAAATTTTATAGACCAAAATCACGGGCTTCAAACTTTAGGAATTAAAATCAAAATGAGGACGGAATATAGGGACCAAACATTATATTAACTCAAAAAAATCTCGTCACACTCCCTTTCTTTTACTTTTTCACTTCCTTTCTCTTTTATTCACTCATATCACAAAAACATACAAACACCTCTCTTTTTAATTTAAAAATAGTAGAATAAATAAATATAATATAAAAATAAAAGTGAAAAAAAGTGTTATATAAATAGAGCCGGGAAAAAGGGCCGAACCTGTCACACCCCATCCCACATCACTCATGAAGGGTAGTGCTGGCGGAAGGGTGATAGAGGTGGACTCACAAGAACTATCCCTGGCCTCCTCCTACACGGGTTTCTTTCGCCTTTCCCATGTCTCAAACCCACTACCCTGGAGTCACAAGTAGCGGCCCATGTGAGACATGGTACTATTGAGCTAGCTTACCTTTGATTTTAATTTTTTCAATACATATTTATAAGAAATATTTTTAATTTTGTCAGGTCTTCTCATTAATTTTTTGTAATTGTGGTATGTAGATAATAGTTTACCTTTGATTATGACTTAATAACTGTGTTTGTTTGTTGCATGATGCATACCATTTACACCTTAATTTTGACAACATTTGTGTGTTAAATTAGGAATTTCATTGTTGTAATTAAAAAAAACTTGAAAAAAAGTAAACATTGTTAAATCTTGTGAAAATGATTTCAAGCCCTACGGGCCAGCCTTGGCCCATATACTCTTTGACTGGGCTTTGAAAAACATCAAATTTTCTTACCCCAGCCCTTTTAAACCCTGACCCGTCAAGGGCCATCCCTGATTCCCAACTCTACATATATAAAAAAAGAGAGTATAAGAGTATTTGGGTTTATTTTTTTGAGAAAAATTGAAAAAAAATAAAAAGGGTGCTTTAAGCGTGCCAACTTGCCAGCCCACAAGTTGAATAAGGCGAGCTAGCATTACCTAGCCTGAGCCCGCCACTTTTAGAGTGCTGGCGAGCCCAGACTTGCAAGTTACAAACCATTTTACCGAATCTAAACTAGACTGCAGACTATTCTTTTGCCTGTGAATAGGAAGATGACTCGATGCATCTATGGAGGAACTATACTAAACCTACTAAACGTTGGAAATATGTAATTCTTCCGGGTAAAAGGACCACCTTCAATTCTTTGCAAGGAGTGGAGTGGGTTAAATGAAACCTCACTCATGAGGCAAGAATGAATTTCACAAAGAAGGTTCCATGACCAACTTCTTTTGGCTACATTTGTTGGGACATTCGGGTTTCTTGTTGTAATAAGCTTTGTGGAGGGGGAGGACCTGTGTGAAAATCCCACAGCAAGTTCAAGTTTCTTTAAAGCTTGCTCGGACCAAGATTTGTTGAGGAGTGAAGGCTTCATCAAACTTGTAGGAGACGAATCAATCCTCGATAATGGTAGGAGCAGATGTGGAGGATATATTCATGATATGGACAATCGATGGTTTGCAAGTTTTAGCTGCAATCTTACAGTTGTCCCCCTCTTATTGTTGAATTGATTGGATTCATTCATGGACTGCAACTATGCTGATTAGAAGGATACAGGAAAAATATCTTGTTATCCGATTCAATAGAGGCAATTAACTTTACCCTTAGAGGTTGTGATAGCTAGAAATCATCATTTCAAAAATATCGTGGATGGAGTTATATTTATTTTTAACAGGGATTAACAAGTGACAGTGACACATGTATATAGAGAGTCCATTAGTATAGCAGATTATCAGATAAGGTACTTACATAGGATAGTTGGTAACTTCTGTTGCCATGATCACCCCCTCCTTTTGTCCAAGGGGAGGCGGATGATGATGGTTAGTGTTAAAACTTGACTTTTTGTATCTTGTATGTTTTAAGTTAATGATATCCAGTTTCTTATTAAAAAAAAAAAAGAATGTGTCAAGGGATATGGAACAAGGAACGTATATTGGAAAACAGTTGGTGGCCATAAAAAACAAAAAAGGAAAGGAAACAGTGCCCTTGTACTGAACTGTGCTTCGACTTTTTTTTTTTTTTGGACTGAACTGTGCTTCGACTTTAGAGACATGTAAAAGGGCAGTGTACTTTGAATTTCATTGATGCATACTTGGGTTCATTTTATAAATAAAGTGGCATAATCAAGGCCAAGGCCCCAAGGGTTGCGTACGTAATTGAGCCATTTGGTTTCAGATATGGGGAAATAAAATAAAATAAAATAAAATAAAAGCATTAGCTAAAGGCCTTTCTCTCCACCCTTTCCCTTATTTTCAAATTCCTCATCCATTATTCTCAACAAATCAAGGCCCTCATTGATCTAATTGACTAATTTAAATTGATTAAACACATTCGTTAAATTAGTTATTTTGCCAAAAAATATGGATTGATTTCCTTAAAATATACTCTTTAATTATTTACATTGAAACTGCTTATGCAAACTTCCTTAACATATTCAATTAACAAGCTAAGAATAATTTATAAAAAGATGACAAATATGTGGGGACAAAATGAATTGAGATATAATATTCAGGATCAGATTCAATCCTTTACTCTTTTATTGTTAGATACAAGAGATAGTACTCCCTTCGGTCCTAATTATATGACATATTTACCTACTTTTGGAGAAATTAAGGATAGTAGTTAAATTAGTTAATCATATTTATTTTCCTAAAATGCCCTTATTTAAAACTTAAAATTAAAAAAAACAGTAAAATTGAGGTGTATGTGGCATTAATGAGTTGCAAGCATTACTCACTTTATATACTGCATAGGTGTATTCTTAAATTATTATTGGGTTTAATTATTATTAAGAAAGTATTAATAAGGGGTATTTTGGGAAGAAATTGATAAAAATTAGAAGTTCGTCCTATAATTAAGACCAAGATCAACTCCTAAATATTATCCTATAATTAGGACCGGAGGGAGTATCATGTTTTTTTTTTTTTTTTGCCAACGATAGTATCATGTTTTCAGACAAAGTCCCGTGGTACTAGTTAAGAATTCTGAAAGGTTTTGCCAGCTTCTGGGGAACTTTAATTTACCATATAACTGAAAACTCGATATATAGCATCATAGGGAGCATCACAACTGTAGTGTTGATCATAGTAATAAGGATTATGGTACTTATTGTTTGGAGAGATTTATACCTTCCAAATATAATTTCAATATTATAGACTTAAAATTTTGATTCTTAAATAATAAAATCATTTTGTTTGGAGAGTTAAGAAATTGTTTTATTTTGGATTTTATACCTATTAAAATGGTTTCGTTAAATTAGCAGACTCACAGTACTATCAGTTATAATAGAGCCTTGCACTGAGTTGACATTACAAATAAATTCTAGATCCATGTAGCCCTCATAGACTTGGGAAAAATTTGACCATAATATAAAACCCCACTCACTTGTGGGTCCTCATGCCGTGCTTATCCAAGAGATGAGTATGTCCATTTTTATGGTGTGGACCATTTTTTAATTTTTTATGTATTATTATTTATGTAAATTAATTAATTTTTATTTTTACATTCAAAAATATTTTTCTTACAATATTAATATCTTAAAATATTTTTCAGCAGCACCCAATGTATAAAATTTTTTTTAACATTTAATACCTTAAAATAATTAATTTTTAGTGTATGAAGTATTTTTTTTTAAAAAAAAACTTTTTTTTGGGATGAGCATTCTTAACTCATCTCTTAAATGAGCAGGGAACGTGGATTCCTCACTTGTCTGCTTTGTTCCTCACTTGCTCTGCCCCTAATCTCCTCTTTCTATTTTTTTATTTAATTTTATTTTTCACTGTTTCTTTCATTCCTCTGTAACCGCTGAAACAGAGGAAGATAAAAAGAGGAATACTAGTAAATTAACCCAAAAGGCAAAGAGAAAAGGGGAAGATGGAGCATGGAATCTGAACCACTTGGGCTTTCTCTTTCCTCTGAGTTTGCAATGAGAAACCCGAATCTCCTTCACCGAGTTTTCAGCTAGTAATAACAATGGTGGGTTCGGCAGCTCTGGCGCCAGAGCCAAACTCAGAGGTATTTTCATGGCTAAAATCTCTTCCCCTGGCTCCAGAGTACCGCCCTAGCTTGGCTGAGTTCCAAGATCCGATTTCATACATTTTTAAGATCGAGAAGGAAGCTTCCAAGTATGGAATCTGCAAAATTGTTCCCCCCGTTCCACCTTCTTCAAAAAAGACAGCAATTGCGAATCTTAATCGCTCGTTGGCGGCACGAGCTGCTTCTTCTGACTCTTCTAATTCGAAATCCCAGCCTACATTCACCACAAGGCAGCAGCAGATCGGGTTCTGCCCTCGGAAGCAGCGGCCCGCGCATCGTCCTGTGTGGCAGTGTGGGGTATCCTACACATTTCAGGAATTTGAAGCTAAGGCCAAGGCATTTGAGAAGAACTATCTGAAGAAATGGGCTAAGAAAGGTGGTCTCACGCCTCTGGAGATAGAAACACTTTACTGGAAGGCGACAGTGGACAAACCCTTTCCGGTGGAGTACGCAAATGACATTCCTGGTTCGGCTTTTGTTCCCGTGAATGGGAAAAAATATAGAGAGGCAGGGGAGGGAATGACTCTTGGTGAGACTGCATGGAACATGAGGGGAGTGTCACGGGCAAATGGCTCTCTGTTGAAGTTTATGAAGGAGGACATTCCAGGTGTTACATCACCGATGGTGTACTTAGCTATGCTGTTCAGCTGGTTTGCTTGGCATGCAGAGGATCATGACCTGCATAGCTTGAATTACCTTCATATGGGGGCAGGCAAGACTTGGTATGGTGTGCCGCGGGATGCCGCCGTCGCATTTGAGGAAGTGGTCAGAATTCATGGGTATGGAGGAGAAATAAATCCTCTTGGTAAGTAGCTTAAGGTGGTGCTAAATCAGAGCAAATATCCCTGTTTCTCGGTTCTGTTTAATGTGAACTGAGAATTTTATTTGGCACTATTATCGTGTGTTGCTCCCATATTATATAAAGTACTTTAAAATTTTCACATTCGCCGTGTTAGTTACCTCCACAGGTAAACACATTTAAATTTACTTGCGAACTTTTGATGAAGAAATTTGGTGGCATGTGTAGGCGATACATGTGTACAATGATGGTTGAATGAATATTTACTTTCTATTGTATTAGAGCCTGTGGTCGAGGAATCTAGAAAAAGCTACAAGCTAAGTGAAGTGTCACGAAGTCTAATTGTCTGGACATTGGCTTTCTAGGGGTGACCAATTGATGGAGACTAAGTAATATGGGACGCCTAGACCCAAATTGAGTAGTATGAGTTGCTTTATGAGAACTTAAGTTGATTCTCCCACTTCAATAGCTAATTTTCAAGGGATTTTAATAAATTTTTAATCCTATTGATTTACTGATGTTGCTAGTCTTATAATTGGACTCAAATAAAGAACTTCCACTTGTTGAAATTTAAAGTCTTTCCCTTGTTTGAGTAGATTGCTTTTTCTAGGACATGCCTTTCTCCTTTTTCCATTATCTGTCAATCAAGCTCCTAAACGTGGCCTTTCACCCCTGTTCCTTGGGTATGGTACTCTCAGTTTCTTTGTTGTCTTGGTTTTCTAATCCCCCCCTCCTTCGTTCGTAGTCTTCTCATTGCTTTTCATCATTTCTTTCACCTTTGATTCATTGTGTTTCATTTTGGTACTGTATGGAGAATTAAAGGTGTTGCTCAAGTCCTTTCGGCTCACTGAGAGGAATTAATATCAATGTGTTGAGAGAATGGTATTAGGCTTTGTGTTCATAAATGCTTCCCCATTTTATTAATAGACTTACAAGGATCTCGTTTTTATTCAAACAGTTACTTTTGCTGTACTTGGTGAGAAGACCACAGTGATGTCGCCAGAAGTATTTATTAGTGCAGGGGTTCCATGCTGCAGGTAATATGTCACTATCTTACTATGCCTTTCCTATGCTAAATCTCTATTGTAACTAGAAGTTTCTTGCCCAAAAAAGCCTCCTAACTTGTTCTACCTATTTTGGCGTTGGTGATGCTGCTAGCTCTGAATTGATGCTTGATTAATCTTTTAGGAAGCGTTCTTCATGATTTTCTTTTCTTAATTGCTTATAGGTTAGTGCAAAATGCTGGAGAATTTGTTGTCACTTTTCCAAGAGCTTATCACACTGGATTTAGTCATGGTGGGACACTTAACCTTTGAAGAATGTGACTATAAGCCCCATTTTGTGGGGATGTTTGTGATTGCCATTTATTTTAATATTTCAATTGGATTTAATCCTTTGGATAATGGGCTGTGTAGGATTTAATTGTGGGGAGGCAGCTAACGTTGTGACACCTGAATGGTTGAGGGTTGCTAAGGATGCAGCTATTAGGAGGGCGTCAATAAATTATCCGCCCATGGTTTCGCATTTCCAGTTACTTTATGATCTTGCACTGGCTTTGTGTTCAAGGTTTGTCCTTCCCCTCAAGCCAAAATCTTGAAAGAAATATATCTTTTGTTTTCTGTAATGGTCCAAAGTCATTAGAGAAGATTGATGCAGGTATTAAGCAAATACAGTTGGACAATGATATTTCACACAAGAAGTTAGAAAATTTCGGGGTGGCCACTTTATGTATAAACTTATGCATATGCTTAAGTTACAATTAAATGCTTTTGTAGGAGCAATCGATACTTTTTGGTTAGAGCTAATTTGATATGCTCATGCAGAATTCCTGGGGGCATCAGTGCTGAACCACGGAGTTCTCGGCTCAAAGATAAGAGGAAAAGTGAAGGAGAAACTGTAATTAAAGAACTATTTGTCCAGGATGTATTACAGAACAATGATTTGCTTCATGGTCTTGGTAAAGGATCTACTATAGTACTTCTTCCTCGGAGCTCTTCAGATATTTCTGTTTGCTCAAAATTACGTGTTGGTTCCCAGCAAATGAGGGTGAACCCTGGGTATTCTCCCATTGCATGCAATTCTGAGGGAGTGAATTCCTCAAAAGGTTTTGTTTCTGATGACCTGGTTTTCAGCAGAACCACGCAAGTGAAAGGATTTTATTCTGTAAAAGAGAAGCTTGCTTCTTTGTGTGGAAGGAACAGGGTCTCCTCCTTAAGTGTAAATGCTAACATATGCTCTTCAAGTTCTGTGCCACTTCAAAGAGACACTGAAAGAGAGACAAGCCAAGGGGATGGGTTGTCAGGCCAGAGACTATTTTCGTGTGTCACTTGTGGTATATTAAGCTTTGCGTGCGTTGCTATTGTGCAGCCTAGGGAACCAGCGGCTAGGTACCTTATGTCAGCTGATTGTAGCTTCTTTAATGATTGGGTTGTTGGTTCTGGGGTAAGCATCAATAAGTTTACACATGCCCATGGAGGTGCAACTACTTCCGAGAAAAACACCTTTGCAGGTAGGATTATTATTGACTTTTGTTTCTAATATGTCTGTTTATTTGATTTCAGATTGCTGTTGCTGTGCACTCTTTTTTCTGATCTTGACAGCAATGACTGTTCAGCTTTCTTCTAGATTTTTTCCAAGCCCATGTCATTTGCCCATCAGTAGACATAGTTTATTTTGTCAGTGTCGTGCTATAAAGGTTGCACAGCCAACTATCCTGTCCTGGTAAATTCCCTGCATAGCGAAGAAATCAAATGCTCTGTAGGCAATAACATGTGATTGATTCTCTTATCTTTCTAGTTTGGTGGGCACGAGTCCACGACATCTTTGATTTAGTTTTTAAGTAGGGAGTAGGCTAGAGGATACTTCCTAGGTTTAAATATGAGAGAGATGTGGATTCCGTTGACTATTAATTGCAACCTGCAAAGTATTGATCTTCAGTCCCACATGCAAAGCATGCATATTTTTTTTTGTTTTTTTGTTTTGGGGGGGGGGGGGGGGAGTTAAAGGATCTTGGGCTCTCTAATCTCATGAGTTGGCTCTTTAGTTATAGTTCTCCCAAATGCTTTATTAATTGGTATTTTGGCCTTCCTCTAGGTCCCAATAGGAATCATGTAACACAGGTACATAAAAATAAGGCTATGGAGTATGTTGAATGTAAAAATCTTATTGTAAGGCATGGGAGTTGAATCCCACATTGGTAATATAGGATTCTGATGTGGAGTTTATAGAGACCTTGGACTTTCTAACTTCATAAGTTGGTTTTTGGGATATGGTCCTTCAAAATATTCGTAGATGCTAAAATTTGTTTACTCTTGATCATTATTATTCCACTTTAAATTCTTGGCCTTTTGCTAATATCCGCTCCATTCTTTTTTTATAAAGGACAAAAAGAAACATCAGCCCTTGGCTTATTGGCATCCGCATATGGAAATTCATCTGATTCAGAGGAAGATCAAGTTGACCCAGATGATAAATCTAATGTTATGAACAGTCCATCAGGTAGTTTATCTCAGAATATGTCTAGCTTGCCTTCTCATTTCGAAGATTGCTATCCAAGCGCAGTCAGGGTTCATGGTGATTATGGGCAAAAGGCAAACTCAGAAGGTTGTTATACCACTTCAGGGACTGCATTTAAGCATATGAGCTGTTCCTTAAATTATTCGCAAGATGTTCATGAGGCTGAAACACCGATGCTTTGTAACACTGGATGTCCCATTGATGAAGGAAGTGCTTCATTGTTGCCACATTCTGACGAAGATTCATCTAGATTGCATGTCTTCTGTCTAGAGCATGCTGCTGAAGTGGTGCAACAACTTCATCCAATAGGAGGAGCACACATATTACTTCTTTGTCATCCAGGTGTGGTGTTTGGTGGATTAACCTGTATCATATTCATGTTGTTTTCTTGCTTCTATATTAATTGGTTAAATCAACTCATCGCTGAGTTTATCATGTATAGTCACTAGTTTTCCCCTCGTGTGCTAGTTATTTATGATCTTTTTTTCTACAGATTATCCCAAGGTAGAGGCCGAAGCCAAAAATGTGGCAGAAGAACTGGGTATTGATGTCGAATGGAAGAGTCTTGCTTACAGAAATGCCACCCCAGAAGATGAGGAGAGAATCCAATCGGCTCTGGATAGTGAGGAAGCTATTCCTGGAAATGCAGACTGGGCTGTAAAGCTGGGAATCAATCTCTTCTATAGTGCCAATCTTAGCCGCTCTCCTCTCTACAGTAAGCAGATGGCTTATAATTCTGTCATATATTATGCATTTGGCCGTAGTACTCCTGCAAGCTCACCCACAGAACCTAAGGTTTACCAAAGAAGGGCCAGCAAGCAGAAAAAGGTGGTTGCTGGAAAATGGTGTGGTAAAGTTTGGATGTCCAATCAGGTCCATCCCCTTTTAGCTAAAAGAGATTCTGAGGATGATGATGAGAGAATTGTACATGGGTGGTCGTTGCCTGACAAGAAAATTGAGAGATCAGAAAGTGTACACACAGACAGTTTTACTACTAGAAAATACGCTAAGAAACGGAAAATGACTGTAGAGAGTAGAAAAGCCAGGAAAGCCAATTTCACTGAGAGAGAATATGTTTCGGATAATCCTTTCGAAGAGAAATACAACCCACAGCAAAGGGCATATTCTAAAAGCAAGCGAGCCAAATATTTTGACAGAGACAATGCAGCATCAGAAGGGGGACATTCTCCTCTGCAGCAATATCAAAAGCCTACAAGAAAGCAAGCCAAATGCATAGAAAGTGATGAAGTTTCGGATGATTCAATGGATGATAATTCTAACATGCGGCAAGGAAAGAATTTCAAAGTCAATGAACCTAAATTTGTTGACAGTGATGTTGCCTCAGATGATACAATGGGATATAATTCTGATTCACAATTGAGGAGAGAGATTGGCAATGAACAGATTGAAGACTCAGAAAGAGATGGAATTTCAGAGGATTCTATGGGTGGTAGTTCCCTTAAGCGGGAGAGGAAGCCTTGTAAAATCAAGCCAGCCAAATATGTTGCTAAAGATGTAATTTCTGATGACCAAATGGAGGATCATTTTCAGAATCAGCAAAGAATTCCTAAAAGCAGACCAGCCAAATACCTTGATAGAGAAGATATCATGGTATCTGGTGATCAACTGGAGGGCCGAATACATAAGCAGCAAAGATCTAAAGGCAGGCGAGCCAAATGCATCGCTAGAGAGAATATTACATCTGATGACCGACTGGAGGACCATTCTGGCAAGTGCCACAGAAGGATTCCTAAAAGCAGACAAGGTAAATGCCTAGCTGAGGAAGATGTAGCGTCTGATGACCAATTGGAGAATCACTTTCAGAAGCTGCGTGGTACCATTCCTAAGAGCAGGCAAAATAAACGCAAGAATAAAGTTATGATTGACTCATCTGATAACTATTCTCATCTGCTGCATAGAACTCCTAAGAGGAAGCAAGTTAAAAGCATGGGTGAAGAAGACATAAATTCTGATGATCAAATGGAGGATTCGTCTCGTCAGCGGCAAAGGAGGATCCTTCGAAGCCAGCAATCTAAATTAGAGACACAGCAAGAAATGAAACAATCTAACACTTGCCGTGTGAAAGAACAGACTTACCGGCCTCTAAAGCGAAGTGCTCAGCTGCTAGTGAAATCTAGGACCTCTCAGAAAATGAAGCAGCCTCCTCGAGTGCAGAAAAATCAACCTAAAAGCTTAAGAGATTTTAACTTGAGTTCAGAAGAGGAGGAAGAAGGTGGACCTAGCACACGCCTGAGGAAGAGAGTACCAAAAGTTGAGGTGTCTGAAGCAAAACCAAAAGGAAAGGTAACCCAGAGGAAGAAGGAGAACAAGGCTACAGCTTTGAAGGTTTCCAAAAAGAAGGATGAGGAAGCAGAATATGAGTGTGATATTGATGGGTGCACTATGAGTTTTGGCTCAAAACAGGAGCTAGCGGTGCACAAGAGAAACATTTGTCCTGTAAAGGGATGTGGAAAGAAATTTTTCTCACATAAATATCTGGTGCAGCACCGTCGAGTCCACGATGATGACCGCCCTCTGAGGTGCCCTTGGAAAGGCTGCAAGATGACCTTCAAGTGGGCATGGGCGCGTACCGAGCATATTCGAGTGCATACCGGTGCTCGTCCATACGTCTGTGCTGAGCCAGGATGTGGGCAAACATTCAGATTTGTTTCTGATTTCAGCCGCCACAAGCGAAAAACCGGCCATTTAACAAAGAAGAGTCGTTAATAGCAAACCGAGTTAGATGTTCCTTAGCATGATTTATGAATTTATGAGTTCAAATTGTTCAATTGACGGTTAGGAATAGTTTTAGAATTAGAATATCCCTGCAATTGCCATTTTTAGTAATTAACCATTTGTTTATGTTTAGAAGAGGAATTGCTTGGATATGTAAACATGATTCTCATCCAAGTTCGCATCCCATGCATATGCGAGCCCCACGTTAGTGTTAATGATTGAATTTCATGCAGCAATCATGCCTGAAATTCATGATTGTTGTACTTGGTCTCTCGTAACGCACATTGATGAAAGGGATCTGTTTTTTTTTTTTTCCTTCTGTTTTCTTCTTTATTTTGGGGTTCCAGTTAATGATTAACATTGCCACATATTCGAATTTACTTAAAGATTAGCAAGATGAATTAAATCTTGATTTGAAGTAAACCAAACAATATTGTTCTTAACTAAATTTGTCAACATCATACGTTCAAGTTCAACTATTAAGCGTTGAACCCCATTGTCAAAGAGTCCGCTTTTTATATCTGTTATTTTTGCTTGATAGATATAGGTATCATCTTATTGAAAGTAATCCTATTCGCCTTTAATTCCTTAATAAGTCTGTTAAGTGAATGAATTCGGCAGCCTAAAGTATTTGTCAACGTTTTTGAAATAAATATTTTAGAGTATTTGATGAATCACACAAGACTTGAGGTTGTAAGACGCGCTTGAAAAAATACCCCGTACTTAAAAACGTTGGATAAAGTTTAACCCTTTTAATTATTATCATGAATAGCAAGGAAACCCATCTTCGTTGGTTGATATGAAACAAATGATTGAAAGCCACGTTAAATGGCAGAATTAAAAAGTTATGAATATGTATCTGTTTGATACCCCAATCACTATGCACGTTTTAACGTTAATTACCAATATTAGCAACCTACAATCCAACTACCATTCTTTATTTGTGACTTAATTAATACCTGGTTTCCTCAAGAGTAAGAAGTGGGTTCATAATCTAATTATAATTTTCTGATGCATGGAAGTTCATTAAACAAGCAAGGTTGGTGTGGAGGTTGAGATCCAAATTCCCAGTAGGTTGAATAAGTAAAAGCTAGCATACTTTTTGCTCCCCATTATCACAACACTTTGCTTAATCTCACCACCTTATATCACATTTGTTATTCCTTAAGCACTCCTCCGAATGCTAAATCTCACTCACCTTTGACAATAATCATGCACCAAATTCAAATTCCCTTAGAGACTAATGAAATACATAATCTCTAGGAGTATGGTATACGGTGTGGTGTGATTGAAGCACGCCACAACTAATTCAAAACAAACCGTTGGAGCTGGAGCCTATGAACAGTAAATGTTTGAGCAATTTGATCGTGAGCATTCATTCATATCACCGAATTCATTTGAATTAAATGATAGGGAGTAATATATACTTGGACCCTCATGTGACGTGACGCATATTCGTAACGATGCCATACCAGCCAGCTAGGCAACTGCTTTAAAATTTGAACTGAATACATCCCTCCAAAAAGCTATTCCCACGAGGCCCGTAGTAAAAGTGAATTTTTTTAATATGATTTTTATAAATTTAAGATAGGATAAAAATCAGATTGTAAATATGATTTGTGTTTGGATTGATGGTGACAAAAATGAATTTTTTTTTAAAAAAAAGACAAACTTTTAAGATTCTTATCATAAGTTACTTTTAAAAAAAAAATCAATTATCAAAACACTAACCCAAATACCCTAATTTTCAAAAAATGAGACACTACGGCGTTTTTCCAGGGTTATGGAAATTGGACCGGACCGGCCGGTCAGGCCCAGAAATCGGCCGGTAGACCGGTCCAGTTTCCAATTTATTTATTTATTTTTTATATTTTCTTTTGAATTTCATACCAATAAGCCTAAAATCTTTAATTTCTCACCGGTTTGATCCCGGTTTAGCTTCGGTTTAACTCCAGTATAACCTACTGACCCTTAACCCAATACCCCGACAGGTTCAATACCCATCCAAATTTTAATACCTTAATTTTTTATCAAATGAGCTACGTTTGGGATGGTAGAACGCCATCCCAAACAGGTAAACGACAATATGCATCTAACCATAAAAAACAGTAAACCTCAAGTCGTTTTCTTTTTGACCTTGTCTTTAATACTACCAATGATGATACTTCTTTCAATTATTCCATCCAAAGTTGGTATTTAATCCTATTATTTATATTATTCAGATTCAGATGGCAAAAATATGCACTCCATGGAGGGAACAACACTTTGCTGATTGATTTTATTTCTTGCGCTCCTAATTTGAAACAAGATTTAATGTTGCTGCATTAAAGTTGGTACTTTATTATAGTTGTTAACTCATAACAGTTGCCCCACCATTGCAGAATTTTAAAAATTATACGTGGTTTCTCTACTTATGCCAATAGAAAGGAGTTAGAAAAGATGTAAATTACCAATAAAGTTTTGTCCGAGGTTTAGAAGGGGTAAAAATATCAATAAACAATTAAAAAGGGACATCCAACACAAAAACCGTTAAATCCATAGTAACGCCGTTAGGATTTTCTTCTATTATAATTTAACGCTGATAGTATGGATTTAACGGTTTTTGTGCTGGATGCCCCTTTTTAATTGTTTATTAGTATTTTTGCCTCTTCTAAAATATATTTGTGCCAGAGGCTCATCGGACAAAACTTTGTTAGTAAAATTGCTTCTTAACCTAAAATTTTTCTCTATTCTAATTATATAAAAATTAGTAACTTGTTAAATAGCAGTTGTGACATTTTCCACATTTTTAGAAATATTGTGGATGGAGTTAGGTTGTTAATTCATAAACATTAGCATGTCATAGGTAGTCATAGGCCAGGGAATAAAATACTCTGCCTGACAAGGTAACTACATTATCTCATAGAATATAATTAATAATAGTTTTTGTGTGCTTTATCATCTTCCACCTTTTAAAAAGGGGAAGTTGATAAAGAAAGATAAGTTTTTATTTGTATTTGTTCATGTTATCCTTCAGAATTAATGGTTTCAGTTTTCACTAAACAATGGCAATAATACTACTAATTCATCCCAAAAAAGAATTATTTTGATGCTTAAATGTACTAATTAAGTGGCTAATGGAGTTACTTTTGATAAATATCGCATGCAATTGAAAATATAACCGCTATATATATATATATATATATAGATCTTCTTAACCAATCGTGTCAGTGAAATTTTTTATTCTTAGAAGAAGTGAGGTTTGAACTTTAAATTCAAAGTTTCAAACCCGTGACGGCGCGTCCGTCTCTTTCGGGCCTCGGCAACTGCCATTGCTTTCAGGTGTGGTTTAAATTCAAAAGCGAAGAACGTCCAAGCGCTATTCATTACACATCTGGATGAGAAAAAATGGACAAAACACCGGTGATGTTGCCGGAAATGTCACCTCCTGAACCTTTCGGTCACTAACTAATTCTCTGAA
This sequence comes from Inga oerstediana, assembly GCA_963210345.1. Lineage (NCBI taxonomy): Eukaryota > Viridiplantae > Streptophyta > Magnoliopsida > Fabales > Fabaceae > Inga > Inga oerstediana. The sequence goes on from OY723410.1 coordinate 5,623,783, forward strand.
ATTTGATCTGCCATCACCTTCCAGTACCTCCAGCATCATCTGACAGTCGCAAGGTAATGGCTCCGTCTTCAGCTCCGGGTCATAGCCTCAAACAGAAGGTGTTCACTTGCCTCACCAAGCTCTCCGACCGCGATACTCAGTCCATCGCCGCCAATGAGCTCGAGTCCATTGCTCGGAACCTTGATTCAAGCTCCGTGCCGGTGTTCCTCTCGTGCATTCACTCCACCAATTCATCAGACAAATCGCCGGTTCGTAAACAATGCGTGCAGCTCATGCAGGTTCTTTCCGAAACGCACGGAAACACGCTCTCTCCTTATCTTTCAAAAATTCTTGCACATATAGTTCGTCGGCTCCGTGACCCGGACTCTTCGGTTCGATCTGCTTGCGTGAATTCCGTGTCGGCATTGTCCGCGCACATTACCAAGCAACCGTTTGCTTCTTTCCTGAAGCCGTTAACTGAGGCGCTGTTCACTGAGCAGGACCAGAATTCACAGTTAGGTGTCGTGCTTTGTCTGGCTTCTGCCATTGATGCAGCTCCTGACCCGGACCCTGCGAGATTGGCGAAGCTCTTGCCGAGGTTCGAGAAGTTGTTGAGAAGCGGGAGTTTTAAGGCGAAACCGGCGCTATTGACGCTCATTGGAAGTGTTATTGAAGCCGGTGGACTGTCCAGTCATGCGGCTTTGAGCAATTTGGTTCCATGCATGGTGGAATTCTTGAGCAGCAACGACTGGTCGGCCAGGAAGGCTTCGGCTGAGACATTGACCAAGTTGGCGATAGTGGAGAGGGACGTGTTATCAGAATTCAAGGCTGGATGTTTGAATGTCTTTGAGAATCGACGATTCGACAAGGTTTTACTCCTTTAAAAAAAGAATTTCAGTCTTCCTCACCTGATCATGAGTTTATTTTTGTTTGTATATGGTAATTGAAAAGTGAACTGAGTGAGTATCTTGTTGGTATAGGTTAAGGTAGTTCGGGAGGTTATGAATCAGATGTGTGAGGCGTGGAAGCAGATTCCTGATATATCGGATGGATTCTCTCCACCACCTAAATCTCAATCTTCTTCCTCAGGTATTATCATTTCTTTCTAGTATGCTCTTTGATGTTGCCATTATGCCTTGTAAAAAAAACAAAGGGAAAAAAATGAAAGGAACAAATTTTTTGCGGTTATTTGCTTTGTATTTATAAGAATTTGGTGATTTTCTAAAGTCACTGTGGCTATCAATTAGCTATTGTCCACAATTGAGTCTGGTTCTATGCTTAATCTGTTACGTTACGTGTAATTATGTTTGTTACCTTCTTTATCTGGTTTTGGCTGTTGTTTTTGGTTTCAGAAAATGTAAGTGATGGGCGTTATCCGGCATTCTCACAGAATTCATGTAGTCCTGGTTCTGTAATGCCTCGAAGGAAGAAATCCAATCCAGTTAGCAAATCAAGCCCTGATAGTTCTTCTGTGAGCAATGCTAAGAAATTAAGCTTTAGTGATAAGAGAGCAAGCACAGGTGTGTTTCCAAAACTAAGCCATAAGAATCAGGATGTTAGAATTGCTGTGCCAAGTGCTCCCACTGCTATAGGTGCTTATCAGGGTTATCTTGAGAGAAATGAAATGATACTGGAAAAAAACAAAAAGGAGAAAAGTAACTTTTCCAGGCCAGAACTGAAACGGCCCATTCTCAATAAAAATCTGGATGACAGAAAACGCACGTTTGTTGGCTCCAAAACCGGATCTCGTGTAGTTCCATGTCATGAAGAGAGCCAAGATTCAGTTGCTTTCAGTAATGTTGCTAAAGATTTCCATGGGAATGACAAATACTGTGAAGAGATAGCTTTAATCCGCAGCCAGTTATTTCAAATTGAAAAGCAGCAGTCAAATATACTTGATCTCTTAGAGGTTTGTTTCCAATATTGTAGCTCCGAATTCCCTTGCAAAAATTATGTCTTTAACCATAACTTAAGTATGCAGGTCTCCTGAGAGAAGTCTGGCTAATACAGTACTTGACCATCGCTCAAGGCTGGCTAGTACTTGAGCACCAATTTTCCCTTGCAAAATTTTTTGGCTTTGACCAGAGCTTAACTATGCAGGTCTCTTGAGAGAAGGCTGGCTAATACAGCTATTATAATTTTGCTTCCTTCCCCTTACCAATATGTGTATATATTTCATGTGTTCCAATCCTTTATAGACGATGAACATATCTGAAAGCATCATTGATATTCATATTACAGAGATTCATGAATAACTCACAGAATGGAATGCAATCATTAGAGTCTCGTGTACATGGCCTTGAGTTAGCATTGGAAGGGATCTCTCATGATTTGGCTGTATCAAATAGAAGGGTGACTAATTCTGTTGATCCCGGAGATTCTTGCTGCTTGCTGCCTGGTTCCGAAATTCTGAGCCCCAAATTCTGGAGGAAAACACAGGGCCGGTATCCATACTCCCAGTTCTCTAAATTTGGTGGCACCCCATCACAAGCTGCCATGTGGTACGGAGCTCACATGAAGGGTGATGCTGAAACTGAGTTGGCAAATCAAAAGCGCAGACTCCATGGTGATGGTGGATTCATCGCAAATCCGTTGGCAGAAGTTCATACTAACTTGGCAGATACAAGACATTGTGCCTGAGAGAGCCAATGAATAACAACAGGTTCTTCACTCTATTTCTCCATTTCCCCTGCACCCATCTCTACATTGCCAAAACACACAAGGCATATAATTTCGTATGTCCACCGTCTAATGCTATCTATCTGCCTTTGTTTTTTCCCTGGAAGATATGCAGCTCAATCTGACCTGCAAGTTTTAATCTTCATTCAATCTTCCATCAGCTTATTGGCAGAAGAGAAGAGACCTTCTATCAACTTGTTGGAAGCTCTCTTGATCGTGGAGGTGTGACAATAATCGGAGCAGAACGTTCAAATTTGGTTAATTTGCAGTCTTGTCGCTCTCAAATAAGGCGGAGAAGTTCATGCATTCTCCTAGTTCCTAGTGCAGAATTTCATTTGCCTGTCCATCATATATTGTTGGGCATGTTTTGCAGATTGGAACGAGTCCACGTCTTACTCATTTGTTTGATGGTTATTTACTAGGTTGTATTCCAGTTCCAGTTGTATCTATGGATTTTTTCTCTGTATTAAGGTTGGCGTCCTAAATAGTTGCAACTTGGGGATGTTTTGATAAGATTCTCTTCGGCTATCCCATCCCATATGCATAATTCCATGGGCCATGCCCGATGCTCGGCCCGAAAAAAGAACGGGTGGCATTTTGCGGCTTTTTGCTCAGTCCTGCTTAATGAAAGCCCGAGTAATTTCGGGCGGGGTCAGGTATAGCGGGCTTATGTGCCTAAAAATTTCTCAAAAGTTGAAAAATAATGAACTATTAAATAATAATAATAATAATACAGAAAAAATATATAATTTGGTATTTTAAAAACATATTTTATGTCATAATCCTTTTAAAATTTTATTATTTAGATTCGATTCATGAGCCAATAAAACAAATTAATTCAATAGAGATTATTTTCTTATTATTTGAAAATAATTTCCTTTTCAAAAACTCAATTTACCCACTTCTTAATTAAATATGTGTATGAAAAAATATGCCTATATGTCTGGTAAATATAAAATATGTTTTTTCATTAAATTCTAATTGAATGGTAAATAAATATTTTTTCAATTATATATACAATATATATATTTTTTTAAATACAATTATACACACATATCGGGCAGGGCAAAATGGGCAGGGCAACACACCTTGCCTGGTGCCCAGCCCTGCCTGGTATTTGGTCCAACCAGAAGATGTCCAAATGATTTATAGACGTATTTTTTAGGGTTCGGGTGAGCATTGCAGGCATTTGGACCTCATGGACACCCCTAATAATTCCTAGGTTGTCATCTGAACATGAATATTCATAATTGACCAATCATTTGAAGTTTAACGTGGGACTCAAAGAATGAATGAATATCAGTCAGTATTTTGGGTTAATAACTTAGCATGAAGTCTGAATGATCAGTATTTCACTATTTTGTACTAACAACATTTCACGTGGGAGAAGAAAAACAAATAAATAAACAAGTAACAACAAAACCTTATCCTATCAGATGGATCTGTTATATGGATTGCACAATGCCATATATGATGGGAAGTTTGAAGTTGGTTATATTGTTTTTAATTTACTTACTATTCATAAATGTTTTTATATCAAAACTAGATTATTGATTTCATTTTCCGTACGGAGCTTGAAATAAGTCAAATTATTCATAGTTACTGAATTGTACCACTTCCTAAATATTTATAATTTATATTAACATTAATATATTCATTGTTATTCTAAAATATTTTTTATGGTAAAAATATTTAAAAATAAAATCGGTTTGCTATTATTTCTACTCCACTAACTCATCAGTGTGTTTTTTTTTTTTGGGGAAAAAAACTAATTGTGATAGGTTTTAAATAGTGGACGATAACTTAATCAGGAAAGATTAACTGTTAAAGAAAAACAGAATCCACTTCTTCCCTACCAAACAAAGAAAGGTGTAGGGGAAAACCTGCCAGCATAGAGAAGGATGGAGAAATTTGCGTCATTAACACAATAACTAACACCAACTTTTGTGTGGTGCATGTGATAATCATCAATATATTAATATAATATTATATGAAACCTATAGCCAACTGCATTATTTATTAGTCATGAATAATGTGATTCACTTTAGACTTTTATGCAAAACAAGGGATAATATGCCTGGTTAACAAAATTTGTATTCCAATCATTGAAAGCTGTCCCAAGAAAGGACAGCAACAACACATGCAATTTTAAGTTCCACATAATATAATGCTACCCAATACATAAAAATAGCTAAAATTTGTTGGAAAAGAAAATATATAGAATAATATTTTATTAACACATCCCACAGCCCTTAAAAAAAACATCACTTCCAGAGAGAATTGCTCAGTGGACTGTGCTTTGAAAACGCTCTTGCTCAATCTTCTTGTAGCCATAAGCCGATAGATCATCTTCATCTACTGCCACCGTTTCTTTTCAGACAAAGATATGAGCTGCACAACAAACTTGAATATGTTAGGTTCTTTCCTCAAATTTAAGACAACCTTGAGCATCTTTTTTGCAACAACTAGTCCAAGTTGTACCGCCATTCATCATTGTAAAGCTAAAATATTTGCACTTTCAAATAAACAATTCTATAATTTAAAGCAAAGTTAAATATGCTATTCCTTGTTAATCTTTTAGCTTATTAAATTACTTCAAAGCCAGAGAAGCTGGCGTCCACATAATACGGAATCTATCATAAATACCTCTGGTTCCAGTTACCACAAATGTTAAATACTGAACATTATACAGCTGCTTTAAAGTTATTTAATGACTGGAAACATTTCCAAATCATGAGCTTTTTTAATTGAAATGTATTATATGTTTAGGAGGAATAGATAATCTAATAGTTATAGTAAAAACAAGAGAAGACCGCTACAAAGGACTGCTTGGCCTGAAGTCAGAAACTCTCAGACAGGCCCCTGAAGCTACACACACACACACTCTCTCTCTCTTTTTTCTAATGGCCTGTTTCCCTCTTATATCAAGAACAATCAAAAGCAAGATCTTGGAAAACAATAAAAAAAATTAAGAAACTCCCAATAAGGTTGACATGAAATGGATGATTTCCATCCACCAGAACCAGATTCTCTACCGTTTCATTGGGCATAGAACAGGTGTAGACCTAAAGTAAGTGATAGACGAAAATTGAGATTTCATGGACTGAAGTTTGTAAGCATATTTTCACAAATATGCCAAATAACATTCATGGATCTCAAGAATAATGCTGGAGAGAGATGCTCATGTGCTTATAAAAACAGTTCAACACCTACACTGGACGCACTTGATTCTTTCATGCATGTAAATTCCCCTTTCTATTATCTACTTTTCTTGCTTCAATAGTTTACCCCCCTGCGGTTGAACAGAAATTAGTTTGCTCTTTAGTGGTTACAATTATCTCATTCAATTCCCTTATAGTGTGCTTTGTAACCACTTAACCACCATGTGGTATTTTTGTTTCTAATTTTAACCAAAATAATCATGTTAAATTTTAAACGGGCGAACAATTTCACTGTTACAGGCATGTTGTACTTGTGTCATAAACAATTTCAGGACAGTTCAAAATTGAAACACTTCACCTAAACTCGTCAATAGTTTTGAAACTATTTATCATTTAACATTCAAGCAACTACTTTCATTAAAATTCAGATATATAATACCATACAAGGATCGATTAGTGATTGAAAAAATCACATGGGTGTCAAATAATGCACTTTCAATCACATGAGGACAAGTTGATTTTGGACCAAACTACATGGAAGTAAAATATACTGTACCCTTCCTCTTAATAAAATAGTAAAAATCAACTATGGCCTACTCCTAACTGGGCATGCCAATTCCAATAAACAAAGCTCATTCAATGTCATCATATACCTTGTCACCTTTGGACCTTAAATAACTTCTGCTCGGCTTAATCAAACTCTCAAATAAAGCAACAGTATGGTTGAAAGCCACATAATTTTAAAAATTCACTTGCATGGATGCAGAAACATAAACGCATACACCCAAAAGAGCAAAAGAGAAAAACAAGCATTCACAAATATATGACAAACCTGACGAGCAACTTGTGCTAAACGCCGGCTATCCCTAGGTGTTTCGGTGACTGTGCAAGACTTGTGAGGCTCCATGTGATCATGCCTAGATGGTTCAGTAATTGTGCAAGACTTGTGAGACTCCAAGTGACCATCCTCAGATGATTTGGTGATTGTGCAAGACTCAAGAGGCGTCACATGACCATCCCTGGATGATTGGGTAATCGTGCAAGATTTGTGAGGCTCCACATGACCATTTTGCTTCTCTTGACACTGTTCTTTCAAAGTTCTCAAGCAATCCACATCAGAGCTGCTTAGAGACTCCCTCTTCCGTTTTCTTTGGAACGTGTACTTGATAAATCTATCATTTACAGATTGAGAAGAAACCTTATCATCTGAATCAGATGCTTTTAGGCTTAGTGTATGATATAGCTCATTAGCTCCCTCAACATCTACTCTGCAAGTTGGAATCTCCAAACTTTCAGCAGACAAACTCTCTTGTCTGGTCAAGTCTGATTCATCCAAAAGTTCCTTATCATCCTTAATTTTGTTCCAAGCACTGCAAGCTTTAAGAAACACTTCTTCCATCTCAGCATCCTTTTGCGAGTCTGACTGCTCTGTCATTGCAATTGTGTTAGTAGGTTCTTTAGATGAAGCAGACATCATATTCTTCTGAGCTTCACTTTCACATAATATGGAACAGTTCTCCATTGATGGATCACTACTATCATGTGGAGAACTTTTTGTGCAAGAAATATAAGGTGCTTTATTGTCACTATCATTAATTCTCCTCTTTTTTCTACATATTGGCCCTTCAACTAACGTTTCCTCTTTTACAGTTTCATTCTGAGACACTGACTCCTCAGTCACTGCAGTTGGATCATGAGATTTATTTGTTTCCATAATCTGGTGCGAACATGATGTAGATTGAACCAACTCGCTTTTCTGTTTTGTTTCCTTGTTTCTGCAAAATGACACTTCAACTAATGCCTCCTCTTTTACAGTGTCATTTGGAGTGACTGACTCCTCAGTCACCGCAGTTGTGCCATGGGGTTTATTTGATCTAGAGTGAACAGCCTTCCTTTTTGGTTTGGTTTCCTTGTTTCTGCAAAATGACACTTTGACATGATCTGCATCATCTACCACTCTATGTTCATCTGGTTTCTCCACTTCAAAGACATTATCGGTTTCACTATTAGTTGTTACAGAAACCACTTCACCTTCATCTCCTCTAACCATTTCTCCATTCTGTGCATCATCCACATTTCCTGAAAGAGATACATTTCCATCAAACAGGCTCCTTTCAAATGCACGTATTCTCTGAGTGAAACCATTTCTGCAGAGCTCAGGCTCCTTCCTCCTAATGACTATGGAAGCAAAATCTGGGTTATGAATGTAACAACAGTTTTTATGATCATGTGACACACAGCACATGCTGCTCTCCTTTGTTCCATTTAGAGTTGAATTTCTGGTCTCAAAAGTTGCAGCAGATTCAAACTGTGAAACTGGGACAGAATATATTGATTCATCATAAAGTCTGTTCAGTAATTGTTTTCCCTCGGCTGCATTTTCACCTTCTATGTTCTGTTCAATTGGGGAATGAATCTGGTTGGTTCTAACTTTCTCCAGTTCAGCCTGTACTTCTCTTAACTCTGCCCTCAGGTCTCTAACTATTTCCTCAGCTTCCTGAAGTTGTGCTTCAAGCTCCTCAATTTTCTTCTGCTGACTCAAGGATGCTATCTCAGCTTCACTAACCTATAAATCAGCCACACGTTAAAACAAAACAGGAAATAAAGACAATGTTCAAAGTGATTTAACTCATGTACATCCCCCTCCCAACTCAAAATGGGACAAGCATGCTCTCAATGTTGAGGGCTTATATATAGGCAGCCAAAACGGAATGTGCAAGTCAGTTGAAATTGGGGGACAACATTCATTCAAAAACACAAGCATAAGATTCCCTAGGCCAGCTCTTGAACAGACCTACCACATAAGAGAGTTTAACACAAGAAAAAGAAAAATGAAACATACTGACACTTATACCACATCTAAGGATTCATTTTCTTATTAATCTGAAATTTAAAACGAATTTTCAGCATTCCTCAAATAGGTACAATATGAAGGTTAGAATGAATGACTGTGTTAAGAAATATACAAACTTATGGACATTGGACAGGTAGACAATTCTAAAGGGGTTAGTTGTTCCATCGGACAGTGAAGCATAAGCAAATAACATGTCTTCTCAAATTCATCTGTAATGACCATTAAAAGCATCATATGAAAATTAACCCTTTAATGCAAGCTATTCCTAATGACTATTCATGGTAGCTCTTGTAAGCATAATCCTGTGATTTACAGACTACATAACATTCTCATTCATGCACGATCATTGCAAGGTAACCCGCATTTTAACCCACCATAATGTAATTAACAATTCAGTAAAGAAAATTATCAGCCTTCACCATCCAAATTCTGCCAAGACATCTTTTTGACTTTTTCCCCCCCGACTAAGCGATTAGCATCGCTTGAGCTTGAGTGGAAGTTTCACTTTTCAGTCTTTAAACAAAAAATTCCAAGCAATGAGGCAATAATCAGCACCAGAACTAACCGACGAAATAGAAAGATCATATTTTCAGAATCAAGAAAGAACTCAAACCAAAACCACTTCACAAAACATAAGCAGAGGAAACCCCGGCCAAGTCTCCGAATCAACACCTCAATCAAGAAGGAGAATCAAAGCAAAAAAAGAGAAACATCAAAGCAGAAAAAGGAAGCAAAAGAAACGAAAAGCAATACCATTTGAGGATCATGATTATACCTTAGAATCCAGCATTTGTTTGAGCCTGAGAAGCATCCGAAGTGCTTCTTCTTTAGTTGAAACAAGCTCTCGCTGGAACCTCATACCTCTACTCTCGGATGACATGATACGCGCCGCCGCCTCCTTCGCCGTATTGAGGATTATATCGGCGTAGGCCTTCTTCAACGCAGTCAATTTCTGTTAAAAAACGACAAAAACACCCTTCGTCAGAACGAACCCACCTCCCAAAAGTCACACAACACCAAACAGAAGACACCAGAGAATATCAAAGACGATCTCCATTCAAAAATTATCCAGCAGATTTTGCCCCGAAGAAAAATAAAAAGGAAAGAAGAGAACAGAAGGCCTTGTTCATTTCAAAGGAAGTAAACGGGAAGCGAAACCTTATATACCTCGGAATCCTCCATTACTGTATAGTGCACAGAGAAGGGGTAGTTGGTGGTGGTGAGTTCTTGAAAAGAAGAAGGGGAGTTTCTGTTTTTCTATTGCGCTTGGAAGCAATGAGCAGTAGAAGCAGGAGGGGGAGCTGTGTCTGTTAGGAACTGAAAGCCCCACTTCGTATGACCAGAATGCCCTTGTGGTTCACCTTGTTATTACGAAACTACCACGTCCGAAGACAAACCGGGTAACACCGGCGCGGTTGAGACAGGGTGGCCCACCGGAGCTGATGTGGATGAATGTGAGCGATGGGATGTTAACCGTTTTCAATGGGATGTGGAAAAAAACATATAACTCTCATGCTAATCAGTTTTGTTCAATTTTAACTTAGATAAATGAAAAAAAAAAATTTAAAATTGTGAAATCCCAACCAAGTTTGTTATCAAAAATTGATAAGGTAATGACCAAACTTAATAAGCAATTCATAACTCATTCTATGGAAAACACTTGGTTTGAGATTTTACAATTTCAAAAAAAAAAAAGTCATTTTCCCTAATTACTTTATAAATAATTTAAAGTTCAAGAGATTTATCTACATATAACTACATGGATACAAAAATAAACTTTAAGAGCTATAAAATTGATATTCCCTTATTTCTTTAATATACAATATAATTGTGGAATTGATCTTAATCTTAAATATAAGACTTATTTATCATATTTATCAATTTTTTCATAGCTTACCCCTATTGATACTTTTTTTTAACAATAATCAAGTAAAAAAGAGATTGAAGGAATAAAGGAAGATAGTTAGGATATTTTAGAAAAAAAATATGTCATATATCAACTAATTTAACTAACTTTATTAATCTAATCAAATTAAATAAATAATCTTATATTAAAGTCCGGATGGATGGAGTAGTTTATTGTTATTGGGTTTTAAGGTAATTTATTAGGAGTATTGGGTTTTAAGTAAAAGATAAGGAGGTTTATTTTTGAATCGTTCTAAACTTAGGAACGTTCTATGTAATTTAACCAAAAGTAAAAATAAAAAAAATGAAAAATTGCGTAGGGAAGTGAGGCATGACAATTGGGCAGGCGTTGCTTACCTTAGCCCCTAGCCTCTTCCTTGTCACTGGTGAAATGGACAAACGTTTCTTCCTATCTTCACTGTTTGTCTCTGTTTTTCTATAATCAAGAAATGCCATCCATCTTCATTATTCATCTAACTTGCTCTTCATTTGATGGTTGTGGTCTGTGTTATAAGATCATTTTCACACTACATAAGCTTATTTGAAGAATGAAGAAAACACAGAAAAGAAAAAGAATGACAAAGACAAGAATGAAGAATGAAGATTTAAATGTCATGCTCATAAAAATTGAAGAGCGAAGAAAACACAAGGTGTGTTTGGTTTGAGGGGAGGGTGGATAAATTATAATTTTGTCCAATTAAAATTTAAAATTTACCCTATTATTTTTTAAAATTTTGGATTCTCGCATAAAATTTATACTCTCATTCCTTTTAAATTTTAGGTTCCCTCCCAAAATTTAAATATCTTAAACCCAAAAAGATAATTTAACCCCCCTCTCCTTCCATCCTCCCCTACTCTCCCCTCAAACCAAACACACCCAAACAAAAGAATGACAAGTCATCCCAACAAGAGTCAAACTCTTTTCTTAACTAAGAACGAATCCAACCTTATTCATGACAATATATTATATCATTTTTTTCTGGTTAATTATAAACATATGATCTTTGATTGACTATTCAAAACATCTTCATATATCATTCATTTATATTAAATTCTTTTAAAATTTAAAAGCCTGTATAATTTATTTATAATTTAATGGTATGAAAGCTTCTCTATAAGCTGAAGATCTTCGGTTCATTTCTGCTTGTAAACTCAAATTAGTGCCTGTCTCTTAGTGTATATTTGGATTAACTTTTGAGAATAATTTTTATAATTTATGAGGTAAGCATATGAGAAGAGATTTATCTCGACTTACGGAAAATAATTTTTAAAACTACGGTTTGAGTATTTTCTAATTACTCACTTAAATTTGAAAGAGGAAAAAAAAAAAAAAAAAGCCTGCACGCCTATTGAGGGAGGGAGGGAAATTACGTGAAGAGAGAGGGGGGCGGGGATGGGGCATGGTTTTATTTTATCCCGCTTAACCATGAGTGTTTGAAAATCCGTTAGTGCCTTCTGATTCATATTTCATACCCGGACCCAACATACTCGTTACTGGCCCATTTCCCAACATCACGGGCTTTAGCTTTTCCGGGTCATGGAACCCGATTGATCGACCCATTTATAAGCCTGCACCGTTCGACCGTTATCCGCAAAAAACAAACACGTGGCCTTCTCTTGAGTCAGCTTTCATTGCCTTCTCTTTCCCCCATCTTCTTCCACCTCCTCCTGAGAATTCCGCTGAACTAAGCTTTACAGATTTTGCACCACTTCATATAAATTCTTCGTGGAAGTTTTCAATTAACCTTCTCTGTATCGAGCTGAATTCGCTGTCGACATCTTTTTCATCGTTATTTTATTTTTTTAATAAGCTCGCACTCAAGATTCGACGAGAAGCTGAAGTAATCACTTGAAAAACAAGAAGGATTTCTCTTCAATATCGCTGACCTGGTATGTTTATTACTATATAGCACTACTTACAAATATCTTGTAAAGCTCATGCGAAGTAGCTGTAAAAAATGTCCATTTCGCCTTCACTCTCTGTTCCCAATCCTTCCCCTTTCTGCACTGGGCAACTCAAACCCTACTATAACTTTCGCAAATTCTCTTTCATATCTAAAACTCAACGCTTGCTATTCCATCGGGGATTCCTCCCCGACGGCCGGATATTACAACTTGAACCCTTAAGGGCCAGAGCCAAGACCAGAGAACTAGTCCTAGGTAACCCCTCGGTGGCGGTAGAGAAAGGCAAGTACAGCTACGACGTTGAAACGTTAATCAATAAGCTTAGTAGCCTGCCTCCCCGAGGCAGCATTGCTCGGTGTCTAGACTCCTTCAAGAATAAACTCTCCTTGAACGATTTTGCGTTGGTATTCAAGGAGTTTGCGCAGCGCCGCGATTGGCAACGTTCGCTGCGTCTTTTCAAGTATATGCAGCGCCAAATATGGTGTAAGCCTAATGAACATATATATACCATCATGATTACTTTGTTGGGCAGGGAAGGCTTGCTCGATAAATGTAGGGAGATATTCGACGAGATGTCTAGCCAAGGTGTGCCTCGTAGCGTGTTCTCTTACACGGCGATTATCAATGCCTACGGGCGAAACGGTCAATATCAGACTTCGCTGGAGCTTCTTGATAGAATGAAAAAAGAGAGGGTTCCACCGAGTATATTGACTTTCAATACTGTCATAAATGCTTGTGCTAGGGGTGGGTTGGATTGGGAGGGGTTATTGGGGTTGTTTGCTGAAATGAGGCATGAAGGGATACAGCCAGATGTTGTTACTTACAATACCTTGCTTAGTGCCTGTGCTAAAAGGGGCCTAGGTGATGAATCTGAAATGGTGTTTAGAACCATGAATGAAGGTGGGACAGTTCCTGATATAACAACGTACAGCTGTCTTGTTGAGACATTTGGGAAATTGAATAAACTCGAGAAGGTTTCAGAGCTTCTTAGAGAAATGGAATCGGGGGGTAATTTGCCAGATGCAACATCTTATAATGTGCTATTAGAAGCCCATGCACGGTCAGGTTCTATCAAAGAGGCAATGGCTGTGTTTAGGCAGATGCAGGGAGCAGGCTGTGTGCCAAATGCAGCAACATATAGTATTCTGTTGAATTTGTACGGAAGGCATGGGAGGTATGATGATGTTCGTGACCTTTTCCTTGAAATGAAAGTAAGCAATACAGACCCAGATGCCAGCACTTATAACATCCTCATACAGGTCTTTGGGGAGGGTGGATATTTTAAGGAGGTGGTTACTTTGTTTCATGATATGGTAGAGGAGAATGTTGAACCAAATATGGAGACTTATGAGGGTTTGATATTTGCTTGTGGGAAGGGAGGGCTTTATGAAGATGCCAAGAAGATTCTACTTCATATGAATGAGAAGGGAATAGTGCCAAGTTCTAAGGCTTACACTGGGGTAATTGAAGCATATGGACAAGCTGCGCTATATGAAGAGGCTCTAGTTGCATTTAACACTATGAATGAAGTGGGGAGCAGACCAACTATTGAAACCTACAACTCACTAATTTATACATTTGCAAGGGGGGGACTGTACAAGGAATCAGAAGCAATTTTATCGAGGATGGGTGAGTCTGGTGTACCACGTGATGTGCATTCATTCAATGGTTTGGTTGAAGCTTTCAGGCAAGGAGGTCAGTATGAAGAAGCTGTGAAAGCTTATGTTGAGATGGAAAAAGCAAACTATGATCCTAATGAGGTAACACTTGAAGCTGTTTTAAGTGTATACAGCTCTGCAGGTCTTGTTGATGAGAGTGAGGAACACTTTCAAGAAATTAAAGCTTCAGGAATTCTGCCCAGTGTCACATGCTATTGTATGATGTTAGCTCTCTATGCAAAGAATGAGAGGTCAGTGTTCGTTTAGTTTGTTTACATTATTTTTCAATTTAAAGATGTTAATGTACTTCTTTGTTACTCAAAATTTGAAATTATAGCACCAAACAATGACTGAAGGCAGGTTCCAGGATTAAGAATTTGAAAATAATCAATTAAACTTGACTTAAGATAGCACTAATTAAAGTGGTGCATACTTGAGTAAGCTACTGGTATGCAAGGATGTTCTCAGATATTGCACCTAAACACGTGCACTTTATATGTGAAATTGAGGGGAAAAGAATGAATGAAAGAAAGCACTTATATAAAACATTTTTTGGGCCTGCACTGATTACTTGTTTTACTGATATTGAATTCTGAATTCAACCGGGGGAGCTGGTGCATGGAAAAATATGGCATTGATGAAATTCACTAGAAATGTGATTTGCATCTGAACTGAAAATGGATGATTGTTCTCGTGGCTTTGTTATCCAGTATGTTTGGTTTCAAGAAGTTTGTTTGATGATTAACGGCATTTGTTGTTCCAGCAGTGATGGGTATTTGAGAATACATTTGGCATTTAATATAAGAGAAATCAATTAAGAATTCTTTTGTAATTTGATTTAATCACATGTTATGCTCTTGCTTTTTTATTCTTCCAATTGGAACTCTTTCTTTTAATTTTGCCTCTCTGTACTTTCTATTTGATTCTTTCTTATTGGTCAGTAATGGCCAAATTCAACGTGCACACTAAATTTAAATTTGATGTTGTGCATTTTACTTCTAACTGAACTTGGAGCTTGTGTTTTGTATGAGTCTAATATAAGCTGTATTGTTCATGGCTTATGAATAGTGTGCCTTTGTATAGATTTTATATTGTATATAATTACATAGATGCTTCATCTATCTTGGCTATTTGATCTTACCTTTCCAGCTTCTTGCTTCCAGGTTGAATGATGCCTATGCTCTGCTTGAGGATATGATAACAATGAGGGAATCAGATATCCATCAGGTGATTGGCCAAATGATCAAGGGAGATTATGATGATGATTCTAATTGGCAGATTGTAGAGTATGTCTTGGACAAACTTAACGCCGAAGGATGTGGATTGGGAATGAGGCTTTATAATACACTTTTCGAAGCTCTATGGTGGCTGGGCCAGAAAGAAAGGGCTGGAAGAGTGCTCAATGAAGCATCTAAACGAGGGCTCTTCCCTGAACTTTTCCGTAAAAGCAGACTAGTGTGGTCTGTGGATATACACAGGTATAATGGGAAACTATTCTTCCTGAACTTTGTACTTCTTACTGAACTTACTGAATTCTTATTGAACTTACTTAATGCCACATGCATGCTTGACCTTCTTGCAGGATGTGGGAAGGAGGTGCATTAACAGCACTATCAATTTGGTTGAATGATATGCAGGAGATGTTCAGGAGTGGCCAGGATCTGCCTCAGCTTGCAACAGTTGTTGTAGTGTAAGTTGCTTTTGGGACTAAACATATTCGTTTACTCTCTTTCATTTTCTACAAAACATACCATGGTTCCCCAAACTGAAAGAAGAGACATGACAAATATTAACTGTTGTGCTCAATATCATAATGACATATTCTGCCTTGCTCCGCTGAATTGATTTCCAATAGAAAATGATGCTTTGGTTGGGTTATGTGTTAACCAAGTCTAGCCTTGAATAAGAAGCAGGAGTTTCATATCCATTCAACCATTTTGATACAATAAAATGGCATCATCGCTTGGGTCTCTCTGCTTTTCATTCCTATGGTGTCTCTGCTTTCCTTGATCCATGGATATATCAATCACTGCCATTAATTATTGACCTTGTTTTATTTGGGGACCCAGAGTTGGTCTGCATCACCAACATGAAACACACACAACTTCTAATGGTATGGCCATAATAATGGCCAGAGAAATGAAATTTAGCACGGATTACATTTGGAAAATCCTCCATCCCCCCCCCCCCAAAAAAAAAACCTAGATGTTTCAATGATGAAAACTCAGTTATTGAGCAATGCTATGTTTGACATGCGGAAATAGTCTTTTAATAAAGGGAAAATTAATCTGGAGGTCCTTATAGTTTCCTTTGATTTTGTATCAGGTCCTTGCACTTTTTTATTCTTTTGATTGAACTCTTTAACTTTGTGCCGTTAGATCTGTTAGTCCTTGGAGCTTAAATCTATTAAATGTGACTTAACACTGAGAGAAATTCCATTACCATCTTCTCCTTAGGTCTCCTTACATCACCTTGCGTTGTAGCCCAGTATCTCAGACCAAACTCTCCTCTCTGGTTCACTCATTTTCCTCAGCATATTCTCCTCCCCTCACCATTAAATGGCTCTTCACTCCTTCCCCCAGCTTGAATGTCATCTTGAGGTCCACTTTGCTGACTATATGGCTCTGTTTTCCTTTTACTAAAACACAGGAGCCCCTCCTAACACACCTATCGAGCTTATATATATATATATATATAACACCAACGTGATGGAAGATGCCCCTTGTTAATAATTTTCATGACTGACGCTCATGAAACATCAAAATGACAGACACTCATGTTTTTCTATATATATTATTTAGTTTTTCATGGTAGAATCAAAGGAGGGCAAATCACAGATGTGGAAGGTGTTGGAATGGCATAGATGCAAATGCAAGCATTTGGAATTGGAGATGGCCTTTCAAAGTTGAAAAGAAAGATGTGCATATTTGAGATGGCTTCAATTGAATGAGTTCGGTCCATTAAACCCATAAGGAAAAAAGACAAAGAGGTGAGACTTCCCTTGTTTTAGTAATAGGAAAACAGAGCCATATAGTCAGAAAAGTGGACCTCAGGATGGCATTCAAGTTGGGGGAAGGAGCGGAGAGACATTTAATGGTGAGGGGAGAAAAATATGCTGAGGAAAATGAGTGAACCAGAGAGGAGAGAGAGGAGAGTTTGGTCTGAGATGCTGGGTTACAACGCAAGGAGGTGCAATGAGACCTAAGGAGAATGTGATAACGGAATTTCTCATGGTGTTAATTCACATTTAATAGATTTAGGTTCCAAGGACTAACGGATCTAACGGCACAAAGTGAAAGGACTCAATAAAAAGAAAAAAAAAGTGCAAGGACAAGGACCTGATTCAAAATTAAAGAAAACTATAAGGACCTCTAGATTAATTTTCCCTTTAATAAATATTTTTTATTGTTAAAAATATTTTAACAAATAATCTTTTAATAAATGTGCGTTTGATATGCCAGGATTATTTATGGATGGATTTGATCAACATAGATCCAGCAATCAACTTTATTGATGCTAGATGTGTTTTCCCTCTGCTGTTTAATAGTATGCTTGTGCATTGCATTGGTCTGCAAGCTCTTGTTTCTATTGAGGAGAAAAATAAAGGTTCTTTTATGTCATCTGATTTGTTTATCAGCGAGCATTCTAACATGGCCATATATTCTTATTTAATCAGTAGGGGCGAAATGGAGCAAAGCACAGCTGCCCAAGATTATCCTATTGCAAAGGCTGCCTTTTCATTCCTGCAGGAGATTTCACCCTCCTTAACATTTGCCGGATGGAACAAAGGTCGAATTGTCTGCCAGCAGTCACAGCTGCGGCGAATTCTGTCAGGCACTGTATCATCTACAAAAAAGGCCAAGAAAGATAAATTAATAACTCTAAGTAACTCTCCTTTGACTCTTCGGGGAGGAAGAACTCCCAAATCGGGTGTTCAGACTGGTAAAGTTAGTACTTTTGATTCTAGGACAGAAACTAGTACAAGAACAGAGCTTCTAGCTGGTGCAGTTTAAAGAAATAGAGACTTACATTCATTGCTCTCCATTCCATGCGCTATTATGTTTGACTGTAAATGAAGATTAGGGAACATGTTTGTTCCTAAGCAGGTTGTCTTTCAGCTTGCCAAAATTTTGGTATATAAAATTTTCAAGGTACCTGGGCAAAGTTCAGTGAGCTATGGGCACCAATCTTCACGAGTTTATTTATTTCCTGCATCGAATGGACCTTGTTAGGAATTTTTTTAACCATGTACTCATTTGTTTAATGTTTATATGCAATTCTGTATATTTGCAATATTTGAACGAAGTTTTGAACTTACTCAATAGACTCCAAAGCTGATAAAGAACAAAGGAATCAGAAATTGCAAATGTTCTTTGTAGTTCACTTGATAGTGTCCATCATTTCAATAATTTGCCAAGGATGGTTTGTGACACCTTGCATGAAGATCACCGGTGAATCTTACAACAATAATAAAATCTTATCCCATTAGGTGGGGTCGGTTATATGGATTGCATGAAATTATTGTACTCTATCAAGAACCAGATATTTGAATAGATTATGTGAATCTTGTAACAATTTGAATAATATTTATTCCTAAATTATTAGAGAGTAAACAATGCTTAAACTTAACTCAGTCATATGTTTATACAAAAAAAAGGCAAACATAACCAAGTTAGAAGTAAGTAGATATCATGATGAACTTGCACTGTAACTCATAACCTAACCAAGTTAGAAGTAAGTAGATATCATGATGAACTTGCACTGTAACTCATAACCTAATTGCATGACTTTTGTTTACGAAATTAAAAGACTCCATCAAAGTGAGGTGCTAATTCTGGTTGATTTGTGAGGTATCTATAATTTGCTCATAAGGGGTTTATAAAATTTTGGAGACTGTAGGATTGGTGGGGACGCAAGATATTTCTATTGTTTCGGCCAACATGTTCCAGTTGTGAAGCAATTCTGTCATAAAGTTGCTTTTGGAAGTGTTCAATAAGATTCCGAGGTAGAGTTTAATGAAATATACAAGGATAGGAAATAAAGTCACCTTTTCTCTATTTTGTAGGTGAATATGGAAGTGGACGAACCTTTTATTTCATTTGTTAACAAGTTAAATAAAAGTGAAGGATAAATATCATGACGAAGAAACAATCTTGATTAGCATTTAATTCTTTTGATTTTTATCATTCGAACATACTCCTAGATTGAGGAGAAATTTATAATAGAGGACTTACAAGTATAAATCATTGATGTGGGCATAAGGAATAATCAGTCTGCAACTGACGTAGTTGTCACTAACCCACTTTTACAGGCTTTCGGCTCTCTTTAACTTATTTAATTCAAACCCTCAAGGGACAACAAAAGGAGCTAAAGCTACTGCAAAAGTTGCAAACTTCAAATTACTTGTACACGAAAAGAGAGCAAAAAATAGTAAGACTTGAACGTGTAAGTAGCATTATACAAATTAAAAACATCATCTTTATATATCTAACCCCCTTTTCATTCTTACTCTTTCCTTTAACAGATACTGACATATATTTTAAACAGATTTGAATTATAATAGTCTGAAAACATATGGCCAACCTAGTTCAGTGACGACAACATATTGACATTGATATAGAACTTTTTGAATTTATAGTGTTGGTAACAGAAAAAAATAAAATAAAAGTTGCTTTTTGCAATACTTGGTTCAGAAGCAAATGTAGTAATTACTGCAATCTGTATGTCATGAAAAAGAACATACCATGAGCACTTTTCTCTGTTCCTTTTTTGCGCTCAGACGCCGCCCATGTTTGCATTTAATGGCAAGGGAAGGTATTTTTTTTATTTATTTGATCCTGAGATTTGGTTTTTGACCGAGTTCATTGGTGTCGCTTGATCCATGTAGCCGACCTTACTTAGTGGGAGTAAAGCTCTGTTGTTGTTGCTGCTACTATTGATCAAAAGTATTCCCAAGACAATTTGAACTTAAGACTTAATCCCTTCGGCACAAAAGATTTTCATCTCTTTCAATAAATATGTTTCCCAGGATTCAAACTTGCCTTCTTCTCCTTATGAGGGCGAGGCCGCTTGCCACCTTAAACGGCAGCTATTGGTGCAAGGGAAGGTGCTTTGGGTATCAACGTGTTGAATGCAAGTCACTATAGTCAAATATTATCAGTTTCTTTGAAGCTAAGGAATGACTTTTCAGTTCACCCAACAATCCATCCATCAGCCACACTTTTACTATTTTACAGAAATGGAGGGTTCATATTTAAAGATGCAGATTGCAGTAAGAAAAGAAAAACAAGCTAAATAATGCAATACAAAGCCACCTTCAAAAAGGAAGGAGAAGGGGCTTTTAGGCCAATGGTTTTTAGTTTGGGTTGGGTGAGAAAAAAGACTAGGAAGAGAAAGAGACTATTTAGTGATTGAAATTGATGTTTGTGTTGGGTGTATAACCTTTTATAATAAAAAGCACAAAGTTGGTGAGCTTCCACACAAACAACAGCCATTCAAAGAGGGAAAAGGTCATTAGCAAACATCGCTTTTATATGATTCATTCACAATCCTCAATCGTTGGCTTAACTTCTCTTCCTTTTACATCTTTAGCTTTATGATTCATTTAAAGCCAAATTTCCCAGTACAAAAGGATGAAAGGACCATAGATTTTTAGCTAATTAGTGGCTATTCAATTCCTATGGTAAAGAATTGGGGAGCCAATAGGGTTAAGTCCACATTTTGTATGCTTTTTAAATGATGCACAAGTCCTTACTTCTATCGCTAGAATTAGCCCTACTTTAGATTTCAAACAGTGTGGCATACATGAGTCTATATATGATACCACAGCTAAAATCAATTATGAGCTTCAACCATGTGCTCGTTTGAAACAGTGATTGAATTGCTTAAAAGCAGTTTTTCAATCGTGATTTACAGTATACGAGGTAAGTATGTGAGAGGAGTTTTATCTCGAGTTACGTGAAAAGCAGCTTATAAACAATCCAATCATCAATACAAACATACCTTATATCGATGTGAAGGTTGAAAATGATGGGAGAAAACAAACCAGTGAAGACGGCAAAAAAAAAAAAAAACACCACATCTTAACTCAAAAAAACACAAAATTACGTGTCATTCTATTCTATTATATACTCCCTCCGGTCCTAATTATAGGACATATTTAGCTAACTTTGGAGAAATTAAGAATAGTAGTTAAATTAGTTAATCTTATTTATTTTCCAAAAATGTCCTATTTAATAAGGGTGATTTAGGAATACTACATAAGTCTACCATGGTCCTGTGAGTATTTTCTCTGATCTAGTGAGCTAGCATCCAGCTATACGAACTTTAGCATAATAGAAAAGTGTGTCTCATTGACGATGAACAGTCACGTGATGCTTTTTTTTTTTTTTTGCTGAACAGTCACGTGATGCTTGCTGCTTTATTTTTCTCAAAAGTCAGAATATGACTACATTACCTTTGTTTTTATATATTATACTCAAAGAAAAATAAAAGAAACAGTAGAATTGAGGTACATGTGAAATTAATGAGTTACAAGTATTATTCACTTTATAGAATACATAAGTGTATTATAAAATTATTATTGTGTTTCATTATTATTGAGAAAGTATCAATAGGGGGTATTTTGGGAAGAAATTGATAAAAAATTAAAATTTTATCCTATAATTATGATCAAGATCAACTCTTAAATGTTATCCTATAATTAGAACCGGAGGGAGTAAGAAATATTTATTAAACCTAGTTTAGTCTGACCAGGTTGACTTAAATTCACTATCAGTCAATGAACCCAACCCCAACGAAAAGGCTACTACCCATAGTATATATTTTTTTTGGACAAAACTACCCATAGTATATGGGAAGAATAATTTGTGAACATAGCTGTGCCAGAATCAATCATTCAAACACACACACACACACACGTATATATGGTCACATTCTTTTTTCCGAATATGTGATCTTGTTAGTAAAAGCAAATAATTGGTGGAAAAAAGTGAAGAAATTTGGGTGGTTTATATATAAAATAAGGGAATGGCAGAAAGCAAAGAAGAGATGATGGAACCCCACAATGTCTTATCTGAGGCTTATCCTCCATTCCCATTATCGTCCCACCACCAAAGCCAACCATTCATTTATCAATCAATAATGTACATTAAAAAATTGTACTCATGTCCCCTGATATATTCATATAACCCTAACTTTAAAAAAAAAAAAAAAAGAATATCCCCTTTAAATAAAGAAAAAAAAATCTTTTCTGCAGATATAGAGATCATTAAGCAGTTTATTAATTATAAATATCAAGTATATATCAACAATGATAAGATCAACGTTTTTTCCCCTTATATTTTTCATACACTATCTGATTAATATTATCGAGTAAGATATTAATATTGTCGTGCCCCATGTTTCAAATGATAAGATCTACTTTTTCTTACACAAAATTTATACCTAGTTCCACTAGATCATATTCTGTCATTGATGTAACCCGAAGATAAAATATAAGTATACAGTAATACTATGTTTTATTCAAGTTTTGTTGGGCTTATCATAGCTTTTTGAAAGGGTTTTTTAAATTTATACACACTTAGCATGTGTTTGGTATCACTTATTTTTGGACAATAAGTTTTTATTATGCAAGCCGAGATAAAACTCCTCTCACATACTTACCTCGTATATTGTAAATCACGATTTATAAGCACTTATTACTAAAAAAATAAGCTATTTCAAACAAGCTCTTAAATTTAACCTTGTATTTAAGCAGATATAATATGTATGACTTAAAAATAAGATCTACGTACTTGCACAAATTATAATTTTTTTGTGCTCGCTAAGTTTCATTTTTGGGCATACCAACAAGTTTTTTGGAGTTATATTGACCTCTAACTATGAATTTGACTGCATGCTTTTTTTTAGGAAAATCAGGGAGAAGGATAAAAAAAATAATATTTATTGTAAAGGATCTTAAAAAATATAATTATTTAGAAGGACCAAATTTCAAAACATAAATTTAAAAATACTAAATTACTCTTGGTCAAACTTTTTATATTTTCTTATTCAATCTCTCCCATATTCTATTTTAAAACTAATTTGAATTTTATTTTTCACCGAAATTAAAATCATCCAAAATCATCATTACAGGAGTTTTTTAACTTTTATTTTTCACCAACATTAACATAATATTTTTCTAACATAATTAAAATTAGTGATTTTGAAAAATGTACTTTTATTAAAAAATAAATTTATGTGAATTTAAAAATTCATATGATATTAATATATTGATCATATGATTATGTTGATGGAAAATAAAAGTTAAAAAAGATCATGTCATTGCTAATTTTGACTATTTTAATTTTAGTGAAAAATAAAATTCAAATTAGTTTTAAAATAGAATGTGAGAGAGATTAAATGAGAGAATATGAGAAGTTTGACTAAAGGAAATTTAGTATTTTTAAATTTATATTTTGAAATTTTTGTCCTTCTAAATAATTACATTTTTTAAGGTCCTTCACAATAAATAATATTTTTACTTGGTCCCTCTCCCTAATTCTCCCATTTTTTTTGCAATGAATATTTCATTCATAAAACTGTGTTTGAGGAAAATGGGCGCCAAATTACCTAAATCAATTATTAATGGTGTTAAATTAAAATTGAATCATACAAATTTGTCAAGAAAAGAATCTAGTAAAATATATATATATATATATATATGCATCTTTTAAATAGATTATTTTTTAAATAAAATAAATTCAAAATAAAAATAATTTCATCGTAAGATTTTAAAAATAATGGTAAGAAAATTAGTAAATAATAGAGTACCTGTATCATTTAAATATAATCTAAATTACTTCTTCTGCTGCTAATAAACAGCCTTAAGAATGTGTTTTGTTATTTACAGGGAACTTCTTAGATGTGCCCTTCACTAATAATACTCCCTCCGGTCCTAATTATAAGATAAAGTTGACTTTTTTACAGAAATTAAGGAAGCTGATTAAATTATTTTAGAGTATTTTTATTTTTATTTTTTTCTTCAAACTAATTAATTTGACTAATAAACTAATATATAATCTAAGGATACTAAAAATATAAACACTCTAAAATAATTTAATCGATTTCCTTAATTTCTCCAAAAAAATCAACTTTATCTTATAATTAGGATCGGAGGGAATATAAGTGGATGAAATTCACACCACACACACTACGCACACTAAATGACATTTTAGATTATTATAAAATCTGGCAATTTCATATGCAAAGCCAGGGTTTTTACCTATTCTCTATTCTGTTCACATAAACAATTCATGAAGTCCTTTTCAATATCCTCACAACTAAAAAAAAATCCAAATCCATATTCCCATTAAATTATAAATATTCTGACTCATAGCCTGTGGTACAGGGGCCCTACTATCTAGTTTTATATTGTCTGTATAAATTAAAATATAGATCTTATGTTTGCATAGAATATGACATAAATCATATTATTTATTTAGGGTAAATAAGTGTTCGTTTAAAATAACTTATTTTTAGGTAATAAATACTTATAAATCATGATTTACGGTATACGAGGTAAGTATGTGAGAAGAGTTTTATCTTGACTTACGTAATAAAGATTTATTATCTAAAAATAAGCGCAACCAAACATATATAAATAATACTTCATAAGTTTTATATTTGTGTGTGTAGAAAAGCATATAGATGAGCTGTTTACAACCAAAACTTTTATAAACGTCAGGCAAACAAATAATTTAATTCTAACTGCAACTGCGAGCAGTACTATTCTAATATTAAACTCTTGATAATATTATAATAATAAATTGAAAGTGCTGATCAGATTGGTTTTATTTAATAATAATCAGGTTTATGGAATAACTTATTTTTTTACAATAAATGTTTATAAATCGAGATTCATGGTATATGATGTAAGTATGTGAGACAAGTTTTATCTCAGTTTATTTAATAATGACTTATTATCCAAATATAAACCCAACCAAACACACATAATATCAAATCAGAATTAAGTTAAAGTCAAAAATACAAATGGAAATATTTATATTAAAAATGTTAATTTTAGTTGGCCCAAAATTTTTAATTTTAAAATTTATTTTGCAATATTCAATCTTTGGCCAAATAAATTGCAGACAATAAAAAATTTAACTATAAACATTAACATTTTGTGCAGTTTAAATTCTACAAAATTACAACACCAACAAATCTTATCTCATTAAATGAGGTCGGTTACTTGGATGGTACAACATCATTATACTATATTTAACTAAATTCTTAATGAAAAAAAAATATCCAATAACTTTATTAAATGTTTTCCTCAAATTTCTTTCATCCATTTTTACAGGACTTTATGCTTCTTGATCTACCCTCCTAATATGTATTAAGCACCTCAAAATGAATTTCTACCATTTTGAATCCATAACAAGAGGATCACAACAAAAAATTTAAAAAATTTAGATTGTTTGGTGGATTTTTTCTTATATATATTAAAACAAGTTGGTGAGACCAATGTACGGTGGATATTAATCTTATAAAATTCATATTTAAAACCCAGGCCTGATGCATGCATGTGAGAGTCTAAGCCTTTGAGAAAAAGGCTAGTGATAGCCCATGTGTTGGGGATTTCATTGAATATTAAAATAAGAAATGATAATAATAATGGAGGCACTTCTTCTGAACTTGTCTCCTTGATCTTCATTTTTTAATTTATTTGGTCAAAATATTAATTTCCACTTGTCAGTATTTGGATTCCACTTTGGAGGGTTAAGCTTGAGCATTTTTCTTAATGATTTTTAAATTTTACTCCTTTCAAGTTATTTTGTAGCTCACAAGCCAAGTTTTTTGACTCTTAATGTATGGTAATTGGACTTCTATTTTTTTAATTACCAAATACTCCCTCCTGTCATAATTACAAGATAAAGTTGATTTTTTTGGAGAAATTAAGGAAGCCAATTAAATTACTTGAGAGTGTTTATATTTTTAGTATCTTTATATTATATATTAGTTTATTAGTCAAATTAATTAGTTTGGAGAAAAAATTTAAAATATAAATACTCTAAAGTAATTTAACTGGCTTCCTTAATTTCTCCAAAAAAGTCAACTTTATCTTATAATTAGGATCGGAAGGAGTAGCTGTTATGATGGATCCCATGTGTTATCTTCACGTAGGTCATTAAGAAAATATAATCAATTTTTAAATCATATCATTATCTTATAGTAATGCATACACACACGCACACAGAAATTCATTTAGTCATTGATGTGATTATTAGCAACTGTTGAGAAATAACTCAACAATTCTCAACTATGATCCAATGATTAAGTAATGTCATTATTTCTTTAAGTCAGAACCAGGCATGATTTTAAAATTTTCAGGCTATTTCTTGATAACATGTAATTAAAATTAAAAATATTTAATAATTTGTTTAGGAAAAATCGATGAAAAATTCCCCATTGTTAAATCTGTTACCCTATGCCTTGAACATTTGCTTCTCTTTTTTAGCTGTATTCAAATTTATCTTTAACTGTATATAAATATTTTCTATTTTTCACATAGTTAAGTACAGATAGTGTATCATTTAGGGGTGTTCATCAATTTCCCGTCCCGACCTTTCCGTTCTGATCCCGAACAAATCGGGACGGAAAAATCCCGTCCCGAAAATCTCGGGATTGGGAATGTGATTTCGGGATCGGGAAAAATTTGGGATCGGGATCGGGACTTCCCGATCCCGACTTTTTCCCGATCCCGAAAATATATATATACACATATATATTTTTAAAAAATATTTAAGAAAATAAGACCAAATGTAAAATAAAATGTGAAAATCCCTAACACCCTTAAGATAATATCTATTCTTTTAGTTTATTTAGTTAATTTCATTTATTATTTATTAAATAATTCTAATTTTTTATTCTTGTCTTTATTCTTTTTGCAGCTGAATCGACAACTTTAAGCATGTATTGGATTAATTATATATTAATATTATACTTATTTGATACAATATGATATTAGACAAATTATATATTTATACTAGACCAAAGGAAACACAACAAAAAATTTAATATAGAGCTTATAAAAAAAAAATCAAATCCGGGATCGAGAATTTCCCGATCCCGATCCCGAAATTTCCCGATTTTCGGGATCGGGAATGAAAACCATTCCCGAACCCTTCTCGGGATCGGGAATGGCATTTCCCGATCCCGAACACCCCTAGTATCATTGAACATTAATTGCACTTTGCATGCGTGAAAAAGGTTGCTAGTGGCTAGGGGTAAGCATGGTGCCCAATAGTTCGGTGCGCTCACCCTGGCCCTGCAAAAAATTGCTCAACCCAACCTTAAAAAAGTGGTCCGAAAAAATTTTGGGCAGCTTTGGGCGGGCTAATTGTGGCTTTTAAACAAATTTTAGGTATATTTGAATAATAAATTTTGTGATGAGAAATTTCTTAACAAATTTTCCATTTATTTATCTATATATAGCTAGTCCTACAAATTCTGAATGTTTGACATGACTTTTTATGTATTTTCTCTTCATCTTCTTCTTGTTTTTTTTTTACCATGATTATCTACATCTTCTCATGCATAGACGCTTTACAAGTTTTTGACAAATGAAAACAAAAAAAATCCCATCGTTATTGACCTATTTATCAGAAGATGTTAGAGAAATGGATGAGAAATTTCGACTCAAAAAAAAAAAAGAAAAGAAAAGAAATGGATGAGAAATTGTAACAAGACATTTATGGGTCCTTGATGCTACGGCATATACTGGAATTGTGTTGCCTCATACGTAACCATTTAATTATGAAAAAAATTAATAAAAAGTTATATGAGTAATATTTTTTTAAAAAGGTTAAAATATAATTTTAACAATTTAAGTTTATATAAATAATATCACTTGAGTTTGTTACGTTATCATTTTATATTAACAATATTAACAATGTTAGATATATGGTAAAAGATATACCTCATATAAAATTTAAAAAATTAAAATATACTTTAACCTTTTAAAAAAATATATCTCATGTTGTCTTTTTTTTTTTATGGTTTATGCAATGAATCATTTTTGGCCTTCGGTGCACCCACCTTCCAGGTATCCGGCGTTAACCTGAAGGCCAACGCCGGATTTACCGACATGGGCCTCCGACAACCGACTAATCCTGGCGCCCCCAATCTGATAGGCCCGAAAGGAATTCACTTCTTTGAGGCGCCCCAGGGGAGAGAGCTCCCAACGGAAATTCTCTACACCTTCCGTTTTCTGGGATCGAACCCAGGAACGGATTGATGTGGCGCAGATGCCTACCCATCTGCGCCAACTTCCGTTGGTATATCGCATGTTGTCTTGTTAGCAATAATATCTCATCATATGCTCTCCTCTCTTTGTCTGTGGGTGTTTTTATTAAGGATGTTCTATTCTTTAGGAAGTCAACCTGTTTAAATAATTGTGAGATAAATATAAATTCCATCGCATTAATTTACAAACACCTCCAATTTCCTGAAAAAAAAAAAATCCCAAGAGCTTACAAATATTCTAACAAGATTTGTGAAGGATCTTAGTATTACAATTCACCAACTAAATCGGATTTAATGCTTCAACTACACATGACTTACAAGTTACAATAGTATCAGGCTGGGCTGGTCAAATAGTCAGGCTAGATCAACTGTCTTAAGAAAATGCACATCCAGGCAAAAAAAAAAAGAAGTAAATAATAAATATTATATCCTATTTTTAATATAAAATTCATTTTGCAGTTCAATTGTTTTCATTAAAGTAGATATTATATCAAGGATTGGACTCCAGAGGTAGTATTTTTACATTTTTATCAAAAAAAAAAATCATAAAACAAACACAATACTCCAATGTTTCCTCACCAAAACTTGTCCTATAGTAAAATAATGAATGGAGTAAATAATAAAAAATGTGTTTCTTCTCTTATTCTCTTAACAAAAATTAAAATTTTTGTGCCCAGCTAATATGTAACAACAGTATTTTTTAAAAAAAAAAAAATCATTTTCAAGTAAAAAGACATGAAAATAATTATTTATCAAAAAAATTTTATATTTCATATAACTTAAAATATCTCCCATCTGCTATAAAATAAAGAATTTTAGGGACTGCCAATTCCCCTGCATCTATTACGGACCAGATAAAGAAAAAATAAAATAGAGTGAGATATCAGATATGTCAAGATAATCCGAAATAAAAGCAAGAAATAAAGAACTCACCAAACTGTCTGAAGAAAATAGAAGATTAGATTGAAGAAAGAGACAAAATATTACACATGGTGGCGCCAGAAATACGAACCAATGAAACACCGCCACGTATCTGAGCGCGCACGCAAAAATCCACTCATCCGTAATTTCAACATGCTCGCTCCACATGTTGCCACCTAATATTGGTCTCCGCTGTTCTCTTTTCTATATATAAAACCACCACTCACCTCCGATTCTGAGTCTCTCACCGCCGCACTCTCTCCTCAATATTCCCATTTTCTCGTTCTCTCTGACCTCCCTTGTACGGGCCCTCTTCCTTTTTAACGGTCGACGCCTCTAACGGCCCATCGAAGGATGTCTCACAAGCGCGCCGCAGCCGATTCCGCCGTAAGCGCCGATGGTGATGGTTCCGCCGGAGCGATCATGCTGTTTGGAGTTAGAGTTGTGGTTGATTCCATGAGGAAGAGCGTGAGTATGAATAATCTCTCTCAGTACGAGCATCCTCAGGACGCTGCAAACAATAATAACGGCAACAAGGAAGATTCTCTGGCTGCCAGCTATGCCTCCGCCGATGAAGCTGCTGCTCATAATTCTGGCAGGCATCGCGAGCGTGAGCGTAAGCGAGGTCCGATCAACAGCTTTGATCGTTTATCAGTTTTAGCTTTCTTCACGCGGCCTATTATTTTTTCGGAATTTTGTTCGATTGTTTGGATTTTTGGTATAACCTAAACTGATAGCTCCGCCAAGAACTCTTGCTGATTCAAATAGTGTTCTTAGA
Source organism: Inga oerstediana (assembly GCA_963210345.1). Taxonomy (NCBI): domain Eukaryota; kingdom Viridiplantae; phylum Streptophyta; class Magnoliopsida; order Fabales; family Fabaceae; genus Inga; species Inga oerstediana. Next base: position 5,653,912 of record OY723410.1, read on the forward strand.
TATCCTCAATCTGGAAACCGTTTGGTCTAGTTGGAAATGAAATATGATTTGTTGATTCGTATTGATGTTGATTTTGACCTGTAGTTTACTGTACTTGTTAATTCAACAGGAGTTCCGTGGACAGAGGAAGAGCACAAGCTGTTCTTGCTGGGATTGCAGAAAGTTGGTAAAGGTGACTGGAGAGGGATCTCAAGGAACTACGTGAAAACTCGGACGCCTACACAGGTTGCGAGCCATGCTCAAAAGTACTTTCTCCGGCGAAGCAACCTCAATCGCCGGCGCCGTAGATCCAGCCTTTTCGATATCACCACAGACACGGTAATTCTACGACCGTACTGTTTCACACTGAACATTTACCATCCCTTCCCCCTCTCCTTTTTAAGAATAAATAAATTGAGATTCAACGAAGGAACTTGGTCTGAATTGATGTTCATTTCTTGTATTTCAATCGAGTTAGAATTCCTGATTTAGTTCCTAGTCTTCCGATAGGTAGTTTAGCGGAAGTTTACTTTTGCTTCTCCGGGAGAAAGAACGAATATATTACAGTACTTCTGATATTCCATGTGCCTTAATTACTTTTATAATTTCTTTGGTAGTTGCAGACAGGTTGACGTGATTTTACTCATTTTAGGTTTTGGTACCCTAGATTTGAGAAAGTTGACCCTTGACATGGTAGATTGGTAGGCCTAGTCAAATATGAGCCTGCAAGTTTTCTGAACTCGAAGTTCTGAAACAGAGAAAGACATTTTTCTTATCTTGTCAGTTATCTGTGTCAGGTCTCTGCAATCCCAATTGAAGAACAGATCCCGCATCAAGATTATATGTCTCATTCAAATCCTGTGTGCCCAGTAACCCCTGAATCTACCAACATAAATGGATTTGCAGTGATGCCAGTATATCCTATGAATATTATCGGTTCTGGAATGATTTCAGTCCCAGCAGTTTCACATCCTAAAGCTTCTGAATCGTCTAATATCACATCCATGAGTTCAAGTTCATCTGTCGATCCACCAAGTTTGTCTCTCGGGTTATCCTTGTCTTCTGATCAAGGACAAACTCCAACAACAAGGCATTCATCTATACTCTCCATGCCGTGTTTCAACAATGGAGATAACATTATAAGTGTTGCTTGAGAAAACAAAACTTGAAGAAGAAACTCGGGCGTACAGAGTCACAGTGATGTTTATGTCTAATCTCCTGTCTCTTTTGCTGGTAATTAAAAAACAGTAAAATTTCAAAGGGAAGGATTAAGGATGATGATGATGGGAAGAAGGCAACTATGTGACTGAAGTTGCTCCTTCTCTTTGCTATGTACAGACCCTGGAAAAGGTCCTGTCCTGTTGTTATTGTATTCTAATGCTATGACCTTAGATTCTTGTTTATTTTAGTCGTTTATGTCTGTAGTTGTTGATGATGCAGAAGATTGAAAAATAACAAGAACTTACATGTTCATTACTGATAAAAGTTGGATGTGGACTACACATTTTTAGTAGTTTCTATAGCTCTGGCATGAAAAATATCAACTTGGATATGGCCTTCATTATTCTTGTGGTCTGTGGACTGTGCCAGGGAACCAGGATAAAGCTAAAACACGTTTTTTTTTTCTCTGTTTTTGTAATTAGTTTTGGTGAATATGACCCTATTTACACCCTCATTAATGGCCTACGCGGTTGACTGATTGCAATCCGTATAAATTTCATGATTGTCTGTGGTTTGTGGGCCATCTCACATTTGGCTTTGTTCGAGACCACCTTAACTAATGACTACTGTCTTCCTCGTTATTTATTTCTGGCCAATGAATGATGATTTCAATATTTCATATTTTCCTCTTCGATCTATTATGTGGATGTTTAAGGGACCACAACATCTTAGGTTTCAGAAATTTTTTTTATAAATAACACTTAAAACTTTTTTTCTTATAAATTATAAAAAGGGATAAGATCCAAATTTACCAATAAAGTTTTGTCAGAGGAGTTTCTGAAACATAAATTTTAGAAGGGGCAAAAATATCAATAAATAATTAAAAATGGTGCATCCAATACAAAACCGTTAAATTTGATTTAACGCTGTTAGAGGTTTTCTTCTCTTATAATTTAACGTCGTTAGGTTAAATTTAACGATTTTGTACTGGATACACCTTTTTTATTTGTTCATTAGTATTTTTGCCCATTCTAAAATTTATTTATCTCAGACGCTCCTCTGAAAAAATTTTGTTAGTAAATTTATACCTTCTCCCTTATAAAAATTATTGTTCAAAGATAATCCAAACATCCACTATTATATTTTCACCATCATATTGTCTACTTCTCTCGTCCTATTATTTCCAAGGTAGGGAGAGGGTGGGGAATGAATTTTTTCGTACTATTTAAGTATTTATAACTTATCTTATTAAATTTTTCATATAAAAATATAATTTTATATTTCATTTATTGGTATGTCTACTTTATTTTTGTGGGTACAGTAGATATTAAATAGAGATAAAGTTAAAAAGTTGTTACATTTTAAATTAAAGTTAATAAAATTTAAGATTTATACCTATTTACATAAAACTTGTTGAAAATGATTTATAAATAGAATTAAAGAAGTAGTTTACTAGTGGTGATTAACGAAGAATAATGGTGTGGTGTCTTAAACTGTAGAAAGAAAAAGAAAAAACTAGAAAAGAGCATTTTATTTTAGTCTAATTATAAGAGTTGTGTGCTGCATGAGGAAAGGGTTTGGAAAAAAAATTTTGAGTTGGATTTAAAAAAAATTAGAGAAGTGTTAAAAGCTTTTAAATAATATTTCTTAATCTTTTATCTTATATTTTCATACGAGAAAGGTTGAAATGACATCTATTGAAGAAAAAATGGTAGAAAATCATTTTGAGGTGGTTTAAACACATACAGAGAAGGCCATTAGATGTGTTAGTAAGAATGATATATCAAATTGTTTGGAACCTAATAAAGAGGAGTAGAAGAAGACCGAAGAGAATGCTCGATGAAATTATTGAACGAGATCTCTTAGTTAATAGTTTATCTAGAGATCTTATTTTTAACCAAGCTCAATGATATCATGCGATATATGTAGCTAAGCTCACTTAATGTGATAAGTCTTTTTATTGTTGTTGTTGTTATTTTCCTCTTTATTAAAATTTAACAATCCTTCTTTTCTAACTATTTTTAAAAAAAATTTTACTCACGTTCAAATCCATGGTAACCAAACAACCTCTCAACCCATCTCAATCTTGGAGGTCCTCACTCCCACCTATATTCATTGATTTGTTCCCCCCAGTTTCCCTTCCTTCTTGTTTTTCCTCTAACCAAACAGGAGAAAAGCTTCTCTCTCTCTCTCTCTCTCTCTCTCTCATTTTCTTCCCTAATTTCCTTTTTTCTCACCTTTTCCTCTCATCTAAACAAGCCATAAATTTAATTCAGTAATCCACTGTGCCAATTAGAATGAGAAAGAAAAGAGAAAAGAAGTAAACCAGGAAGAAAGGTTTTGAAAACAACGTAGTTGAGGCTCCTAAATAATTAAATCATCATATATTAACTTGTAAAAGTTATTATCCATTTATCATGTTGTAACGGAAAAATTTTAGAAAAATATAAACAAAATTAATAAAGGATAAAATGGTGTGGTGAATTGCTAAAATCTCAAATCAGCTCGTCAGTAGGAATCTGGGATATGAAATTGTGAGAAAAAAATGAGAATGCCCTGAATGAAGTGACAGGCTATAGTCCTGTTTCCAAAGGGCTGCCCCAACCGCAGGGAGAATATTGTCGACGCTGTCCTTGCTACCTCCGTCGATTTGGTCTAGCAATGTTATCGTGATCTCCTATACGACGTCACCCAGATTGACTTTCTTATTTAACAACTTTGTATAGAAAAGTGTCAAATTAACAAGTTAGGAAGCTAATAAGAACACCTCACTCTTTATTAATAACATCATCTTCTACATTAACGATTTTACTTTCTTCTTTACCATGTTCTTCCTTAGTCTAGGGTGTGCCCTTCTTTCTATCAGTGTCAGCATTCTTGGGCGGCTTCGATTTGAACAAAATTTGATTAGTAGAATTCCAATCAGAGGAGGAGGGCTCAGCATCAGAGGGAAAGTCAAGGAAGGCGGGAATTGGGACCATCACCAGCATCAATCTTGACGACATTGTGTTGGAGATCGCAATAACGTAGCCAGACCAAATCAACGGGGGTGGTAGGGACGATGTTGGCAATATTCTCCTCGCAGTTGGGGCAGGCCTCTGGAAACAAGACCATAGCCTGTCACTTCACTCAGGGCATTCTAGTCTTTTGCTTACAATCTCAGATTTTAGATTCCTACTGACGATCTGATTTGGGATTTCAGAAATTCACCACATCATTTTGTCTTTTGTCAATTTTATTTGTATTTTTCTAGAATTTTCACAGGGAAAACTGCTAAAACAATATAATAAAAACGGTATATAATTTGTTTTATCTTATTTAAACCCATTCTCCATGGATAAATAGATTGTTTTCAAAGCTGAATCATATGAATGTAACAGAAGAAAAACAATTAGCACGCTTACGCCATGCTATTAACTTTAATGGACGCAAGAAAAACTTCAATAATTCACGTTTGCTCTAGGGAAAGTCTCAAAGATTAGATCCGGTTGTTAAGAATCTATGTGAGCATTTTTCTGTTATTCCTGTTAAGCTTTTCTTTATGTGGTTCTTACCTTTCAAATTTCAATCTTCTATTGGCTTGGATCAATCACCCATAGATTTTAAGTAAGAAAATTAAATACAGAAGTCTCAAAAAATACAATTTTTTATAGGTTTAACGTCAAATTACCTCGTTACCATTGAGCTACTTCATGTGGCTAACCTATAACCTATCCGTTCTTCAAGAACATAGAGTAACACTGCCTTTGGCTCCGGTCCTTAATATAAAAATTATTTAAGGGTTGGATTTGGTCTTGACTGTAAGATCCTAATTCAACTTGTCTTCCAAATTTATAATATTTTTTTTTAAAGTGTCCTTATTGAATGCATACATTACAGGATTTCTATCCTAATTAATATGATATTTTAGGAAAACCAATCTATATTTGTTACAAATAACTGACATAACTAATTTTTTAATATATCTAAATTAATCAACTAACTTTTACATTAAGGATTGGAATTACTCTTTTGGTTCTAAATATAAGACAAAATTTTTATATTTGTCATTTTTTCCCTAATTTACCCCTATTGATGCTCCATCAATAATAAACAAGGAGGAGAGGGAATATGGAAATTGAAGAAGATGACTAGGATATTTTAAAAAATATATGTCATATCAACTAAATCAACTAACTTCATTAATCTAATCAAATTAGAAAAATATATCTTAGATTAAGGTTCTGAGGGGAGGAGTAGTATATAATATCGATCAAGTAGCAAGGAATATACAACGAAGCAACAAAAGAAGTTGAGTCTCTCTTCAAAGACCACAGCAACCATCCATTTCTTCAAGCTAAAAAGATCCAATATCAGCTTTATTGAATCCAGGTATGTGAAGTAGTTTTATAGATACATAGACGGAAGTTAAGGAAGATAACCACTTTGCCCTTAAAAAAGACTTTAAATTTGGCATGCGACAAAGTCCTTTCTAAAAAGGAAATGAGAATACATGTTCCAATAACTATAGTTAGAAGTTGTGTCACTTCTTTCTAGCATGCCAAACATATAACACTAACTTTCTCTTCTTCATTAAGAAAAGGATTTTCAAGTCCTCTGTGAATTGTATCCAAGCCGCTTACGTATCTTTTGGATGTACTTGGCAGTCAACAAATCTACAACCTCTTCTTCCTTCTTCTGCTTAGCAGGGACCTTCTGTTCTTGTACATGGGAGGTTGATTCATCTCTTAGAACTGGATAGGTCACGTACGTGGGGCTAGCTCGTCTCTTCGTCTCTTTCCACCATTTGCTTTCAAAAATCTGATCACGAACCAATTGTTCCTTCTCAGGGACCATATCAGCATATTCAGAACCTGGGGTTGAATTTGAAAGCCCTCTGCTGTGAGTCTTTGCAGAAGTAGTAGTTCCAACAGTTTTGAGAGCAATAGAAAAAGAGGATAGCTTAATGATGTTTGCTACCACCTTCATCGATTTCTCACACAGAGACTTGTCACTGTTTGACATGGTTCTACTATCCACGCTTCTACTGGTTTAAAGCTCTTTTAGTAAACTCAAGTGGTTGCTATGAGACTGAAAAAGACTCATAACATGTATTTATAAGGATGGCTCTTTCTGATTTAGTATGAAGGCTCTAATCTACAGATTACAGCAGAGCAAAGTATAGAACCTTCAAGTAATTGACATGTGAACGATTTTCGTGGCTCTTAAGTTGTTATTTGGGAGATGGTCATTGGTTTCCACTGCAAACGAAAACATTTGAGGAAGTGCGGTGTGGAGAATCTCTGTGACAAATTAATAAGATCATTGTGTTTGTCAGTCTCTTGACGAAAAGATTGTGCGTTAATGTGGGAGATCATAAGCTTCCATCTATCAACCAAAACCACATGTTACAGATGCGCACAAGACTATACAGCAAAAGGAACAAGATTCTCGGATGGTGGAAATCTTAGTTTTTTCCATTTTGTATTTTTGATTTTTTCAGATATCACTTTCTTAATGATTCTCTTTGCTAATTGATTAATTTGGTTAGGAACTTATTGGTTAATTACTTTCATCGCTTCTCAAGGAAGTTTTCGTATGTACCTGAAAAACAGCGAGTAAAGAAATCTGGAGCCCTGCCTTGCAACCACTACAATACACGATACGTGTTTCTCAATGATTTAAACAAATATTTGAGATGATATAAAGTAGTTAATAATGTTCTTGTTCATTCATAACTTAGCTCCTTTTTTTTTTTTTGGAGCATCCGGTATCCTAGTCCTACCTCCTTTTAACTCGGAGAATTTATTGAGGATTCAGACTAATCCGGATCAAGTCAGGTATGACCATAAGGACGGCAAAACTCTACTATCAAGTATTTAACACTATTGCGTTCTCAGAGCTCAACTCAAAACCTCTTGTTAAGTTGATACAACTCCTTACCAGTTGAACCAAGTGTTTAGTGGTCATAGCTCAATTTTTTATGGTCTGAATCAATTCAAAGAATAGTGGCATCCCTTAACTGTCCCTATAAAATTCTGTGTACGACCATTAAGCACTAAGCAGAAAGCTATGCCAGCTCCAGACACAGTTATCAGTTATATCAAAACCTTATATTTTTGTCTTATTACTGTCCAAATTCCTGATCACTCCTTCACTTTAAAAAAATTCTAAATTTCATTTTAAAAAAAAAAAGTTAGCAAGGGACAATTGTATAGTTCACCTGTATATACGAAAGAAATATCAAAATCAACCGAGTATGCAGAAGGTGTAGGACAGACAAACTTGATGAACAGAAATCAAATCTGATCATTTTATTTCATGACTAGATGCAGATTAAATCATTTATTTTCCATTAATGCAAAAAATAAATAGTACAGACTTGAAACTGCGATATGATAAACTCACTTAAATGAGTTCGATCAATAGCTACATGAACATTGTGTTTATTTCTACATTCATTATTGCTAAGAGCCTTCTCATGTAAAAAAAGTATCAGAGATAAGGGAGGTGTTACCTTACAGAATAATTAGTTACTTACAAAAGTTACAAGTGAAAAGTTAGCTTACAACACAATTGAGTGAGGCTAGCCTGTGTGCTTGAGGTCACTCTTTGAAGTTTGAACCATCTAAATGCACATAGATATGGGGCTTTATATTCCTTCACTCTATCTGAGATGAAAGCCAAGGGTTGGGTGCCACGTAAGTATAGCCCTGGAAATGGTCAGAAGCAGTAGGTGTGGGTGCTGGTGAATCAACCGGAGACATTGAGGTCCAGCATTTATCAAAATTGGCTGTACAGTCTAAGCCACCCACATCTGGTTTGAATTTTGGCTGCAGTTCTCTTGCCTCCAGTTTCTTCCAATTGATCGAGCGAAACCACTTGTGACTTTTAATCTGGTTGTCCCCGTTTGGTCCATTGCCCAGCCTTTTTGATGGATCCTTTTGCAGCAACTGTGAAGTAAAGAAGAAATGTGTAGTTATTTTGTGTTGCACATATCCAGAATGTGTTTTTGATTAAAACAAGATATTTTAAAAAAAAATGAATCATACATAATATTGGAGGGGAAAAAATTGAAAACAAAGATGGGGATATCAGAAAGTTCATAAAAATAAACTCTTGCCATATGTTTAGGAAGCAAAAATATGTAGTTTTTATAATAGGGTAGAAGAAATGAGTAGAAAACCAATGGAAGATAATGGAATGCTGTTGTACACTTACTCCTTTGAGCAAAGAGTGAGCTTCACCGGTAAGCATTGGTGGAAGTTTCACTCTCTCTTTAATAATTTTCTCTTGAAGTTTTTTTCTATTAGCGTGAGTAAATGGGGCCTGCAAAATTGAAGTTAATAATCAGAAAAAAAAAAGAATGCAGACGTTTTGTTACATAGCAGCAGCCCATTGACTTGGATAAGCATTGTGTGGCTTAACGTGTATAGACTCCTAAGGAATCTCCTAGACGGCCCCAAAAGGCATTGGTCAACCATATGTTTTCTTAATCAGAAAAGAATTTGACAAGAAAAGAGTCCCAATAGCACAACATCATAGATAGATTAGTCCAAACACCAAATTAAAAAGATTGATCTTCACTATGGAAGGGCTGTTGGGATCAATAATTTTGTCGTCAATGGTGAAAACGAGCCAACTTTACAATCTTAATTCTTAATAACCAGGCAGCTAAGACCTTAAATATGGATGACATATGGAGGAAGTAACCAAATCATCACCAAGTTAAAAAAGTCTTTCAATTACATAGAAAAGCCTCTCCTATGCGTGCACTGACTCTCCAGCTGCATATTTTTGTCATACACGGACATATATTCCAGAAGAGTGTAGAGCCTTCATGTAAGTACACAGCTTACTCGACAAAAAAGATTGGTACAAGAGAAAGAATTACCTTCCCTGTTAGCATTTCATACAACAGTATACCAATGCTCCACCAATCTGCCTCTTTGTTGTGGCCTTTAGCCAGTACGATTTCTGGAGCCATATATTCCATGGTCCCACATAAAGAGTTAGATCTCCCTGATTCATCAATTTCCTTTGCCAATCCAAAATCAGTTAACATTACCTGAATAACATAAAGAATAACCTAGTCATCTTCAATCAGTTTATGAATATATATGAATCATTTCCAAAAAAAAAACTTATAACAAATCTGATGATTTTGACTGCACTTGTTATTTGCACAAAGAAAATAACATAAAGAATAACATCAAAAAGACAAAAATTAAGATAACAAGGGTATGAAACAAACTTTATGCATATTCCTTAAGCAAAATTAAGTAGATGGGCTATGCATATTCCTTAAGCAAAATTAAGTAGATGGGCGACGCCATTACATGCCCGTCCGCATCCATGAGTATATTTTCAGGTTTAAGATCCCGATGCACGATTCCATACTTGTGAAGATGGGAAACAGCAGATACTATCTCAGCAGTGTAAAGCCTTGCCTGATCCTCACTGCTCAAGACATACCAAGGGTGGAATTACAAAGTTGAATAGGTGAATTGCATTATTTAGGGGAATCATGGATAATATACCTGAAGATACCCTGCCGATACAGATGAAAGAAGAGATGTCCTCCATTTATAAAGTCCAAGATCAAATATAATTTAGATTTAGTCTGCACATACATTTAAGTAAAATAAAACAGTAAGTTGACAACTTTCCATTAAAGTAATTTAGCTAGAAAGAAAGGGTAAATTAAGAACGAAAGAAATGTTCGCAGAATTCAACTATAGAGCCAGAATATTTAACATGTCTTAAGAGTTTGACAGAACTTAAAAAGAATTTAGCCTACGTTCATGAGGCTAATGTACAGAAGTCCCTAGAACAGATTTAGTAGGTGCTGACTCTTAACTCATTTAATGGATCACACATGTGACTTTCTGTTAATCAACTGAATGAAGCTAAAAGCGCATCATCTTCCCCTATCAACACTAAGATCACCAGCTTTAGAGGAAGAATAAAGTTAAGGACACCTAAATTCTAAGCTGAGAGCAACGATTCCGAAAGCTTAAACTAATGCTTAGTGCTAGCTGCTGCCAAATACTACTCCAGTCCTAATTAGATAAAATTGATTTTTTTTTTGTAAGAGATTAAGGAAATTAAATAAGTTAAGCATGTATTATACATTCTTAGATTATATATTCCAGAATCAAGGTAGAAAGAAAAAACACCTGAAAAGAGTAACGGAGCTGAACAATAAAAGGATGAACTACTTTAGTAAGAATATCCCTCTCAGCTTTCATATAGTCCACATGATTCTTCTTTATGATCGTCTCCTTCCGCATCACCTTCATTGCAAAAATTCCATCACCACCACCACCACCGTATCCGTCCAAACGGTCACTCTTTTTCCTTACCAGGAAAACCTTCCCGAACGCTCCTTGCCCTACAACTCTCAAAATTTGAAAATCCCCAGGTCCAATTTTGAAGACCAATTTCTCTCCAGAATCACTCACACCCACTTGCTTTTCACAAACTACACAATCAATTCGTAACCCGCTTCCGACATCAATTTCAGTCTCGTTGTCGCTTTGGGAATCGAGTTCATCAACAAACGCCAGGGAATTGGAGGGTTGGGCGAATCGTGGGGAGGGTCCCACAAAGGAGTGGGACCTACTCTGAATAATCTGCGGGCTACCAGGAATGGCAGAAGTGGATGGGGATGGATTGGGATCGTGAGAAGAGAAAAGCGGAAAGTCGAAATCATGGTGAGCGATGGATGAAGAAGAAGAAGAAGAAGGTATGGTGAGCTTGCCAAGATTTGCAGCAAGGAGAGAGTGAAGGCTTTTCTTCTGAGACGTGGACACCATTTTCGGTTACTGGCTAGTTTCTTGGGAACGTAATCACAAAACGGAAGAGAAAGATGTATACAAACGCAGGAAGACGATCGATAAAAGGTGACAATAATTGATACTGAGAATGATTCCGATAAGCGATCAGAGTGGCTCTCTATTGCATGACGCGCTATTTGGGTTCGTGAACATCACGATCTTTGCGTCCCTCGTTTCCCAATGATTATCTCGTTTATTTTGTTGTCCCCCATCATCACCATTATTGATTATCCATAATCAATGGGGCAAGGTGAACTTCACAGTTATTGGCCAAAAAAAAAAAAAAACTTCACAGTTTACAGTTTACGCCCCGGCAATATTTGCAATTTTGAGCCACATCAACCTCCCAATATCAATATTAGATCTTTGATGCTCTTTTGATGAGGATAGAGTAACGAACTTTACAGTTTTCAAGGATTAAAAAATATGATAAATATTCATAAATGCATTAAAAAGCGTAACTTTTCAATTTTATCATCCATGAAATGTAATCGCTTCTTCGGAACCTTAATATGAGATCCAGTTATTTTTTTAAAAAATTAAAAAAATTATTTAATCATTACATACGCTATGTATCATTGGATTATATATCAGCTTATAAGTTAGATAAATTAATTTAGAGAAAAATAATGGATATGAATATTTTAAAATAATTTATTTAACTGCCTTAATATATGAAAAAAAAGTGAACTGAGTCTTATACCAAAGATAGAAGAAAGTACAAGGGTAGGAAAATGCTACTACCCTGATCCTAAATATAAAACCTAATTGATTTTTTTAGAAAAATTAAGGAAGTTAAATAAGTTTCTTAATCAAATCATATATTATGTATGGTTAAATTTTATATTAGTTTTTAAGTAAGACAAATTATTTTAGAAAAAAAATCATAAATAAATTTAATTAGTTTCATTAATCTTCCAAAAAATCAACTTGGTCGAGGATCAGAAATAGTATTTAGGAATTAAAAGTATGCTAACAAAAGAGGTGAAATTGAAACAAATGTATTTTTCTTTAACAAAACGGGGCCATGTGTATTTCCATTTCCCATGTTGTGCATGATAGACCGTTATTTCAGGTTATTGTTTGCCCAACACTCCATTGTTTTTCTGAAGCTCCAGTTCTATATATGGCCAAATGAATTCCACCACCCAAATTTTTGGAGCCCTTATTGATTCTTAGCCTATCCACCTTCTTCATTTTCTCTCTCTTCCCTCCTTGCAGAAACATTCAACGAGAGAAACATAAAAGAACAGAGAAAAAGATCGTGATCTCTTTAGGGTTCATCCTAGCCAGGTCATGATCTTTTTCTATCTCAGCCACCATTGATTGATCATATACCCTCATCTACTCTTATTTTCTGGTTCTTTGGCAATCCACACACCACTCATCATCTTCATCTTCATCCACAGCATTAAAGAGAATTTATACCACCATGGGCGCTACTAGATCATTGATTCGCTTCGTTAAGGAAGAACTACACTTCTTGATCTACACATTACTTGAATGGATGTTAATAGGTATACTTTACCTCAATGAGTTTCTCACTTTCGTTGCCAATGAGTTCGCCTTCTTCTTCCATCTGAAAATCCCCTGCCTCATCTGTTCCAGCAAGAGCGATCGCGTTATGCTTCACAAAGACTCCAACTGTTACTGCAACAACTCCATTTGTGAGTTTCACAAGAAGTGTTTGTCCTCCATTGCGTATTGCCACAATCACAAGAAACTTTCTGATATAAGAAAGATGTGCGAAGGTTGTCTTCTCTCATTTGTAATGGAGAAGGAATCATCCGATTGTGATACCTACAAGTCTCTCGTTGGGATTCTGCATAAGGATCTCGAATGTTTTGTGGGGAAAGATATAGAAATTCACTTGGGTTTGAGTAATGATTATGTTTATGAAGAAACAAGCAAATCCCTGAAATGTTCTTGTTGTGGACAGCCATTGAAGGTTAAGAAGTTCATTCGTTCCAAAGACAGAAAAAATGCAGTCAAAAAAATTCCAAAAGCTCCAGGTCCAGTTCCTTTGCTTAAAGTTAATTCATGTGAGAAACGTAAAGAAGTATCCAAGTCAGAATCTGATTATTCAGAGCTTGAAGAGGATGATAATATCTCGAACAAAACAACCCCACATGAAGATTTGGCTCCCAACAGTCCCAGATGTTATTACAGGACCAACATGGAATCAACAACGGAGAAAACAGGACTTGCCCCTGAAATTTGTGAGGCAGGTGTTTCAAAAGAAGCAGGGGAACCCATGTTAAACCTTTCGAGCAGACAAGTTCGTCTAGATAGAAAGCCACTCATGGCTTTGTATATGGAACTTGATGAAGAAAGGAATGCTTCGGCTGTTGCAGCTAACAATGCAATGGCCATGATCACGCGTTTGCAGACCGAGAAGGCGGAGATACAGATGGAAGCTTTGCAGTATCAGAGATTGATGGAGGAGGAAGTAGAGCATGATGAAGAGTCCCTTCGTAAAACTAAAGAGATGCTACTCAAAAAAGAGGAAGAAGTAATGGAATTAGAGAATGAGTTGGCTATTTACAGAGAAAACTATGGAAGTTTAATGTCAGATGAAGAAACCAGAAAATGGGAATAAGACACACACACTTGGAATTGGAGTAATGGTAGTGGTAATTGTGGGGTGTTCAGGCATTATCTGCGTTGCCATGAACAGCTCAAGTATTAGTAGATGAATAGATGTTGATAATAACTATATTCTATGTCTCACGGATGTCTCTGTAATGGTTATATAATAGAAAATAATATGCTGATAATGTCTTGAATATCCCTTTAATAGGTTTGTACTGTTCACTAGGTTCATTGAACATCTTTGTCTAGGATTTGATTATTTTATATGTGTTGTTTTGAAACTTGCTTCCTGGTATCAGTTTGTACGTATCTCACATGGAAATAAAATACATACTGCTGGATCTGAAAGTTTCCAGAAACTTTTATAGTCTGATCTTCTCTTTCCTCATGAACTTTAACTTGTAATGTTTGGTCTAATCACAAAGGACCACTCATTGATTTAAATGTGAAATAACATCACAAAAAGGATAAGAGGCAGCGTGCACCTAAATCCATATAGATTTTTGCTTTTTACACTCATCACAGGTTGTCGATAAGAGATAGTGCTAATCATTATGCGCTTTATGAAATGATATTAATGACTGGTTATGTTGCTATTATGCATGTTATAAGATTAACACTTGATTAGACTGACCCGGTTACTTGAAGTGTGGGCTTAGCTTAGCTTTAATAGAATAATATGATAAATGATAAGGTTCAGTAATAGTAGGTTAAATTTAGTTCACAATGCATAGATGCAATTATTTCTAATTGTTGTTGACAAAAAAAAAAATGATGTCAATTGTTGACCAACTTCTTAGTCCCCACAATCACAGATTAGAGTACTACAGTACTCTTTTTTTCCCGCACATTTATTAATTTATTTTTTAAAAGAATAGTAACAATTTAGCCTTTCAATTTTAGCATTAAGGCCCACACTCGGTTTTTGAAGACAAAATAGCTTTCTCAAAGTGCCGTTCAAATAAAAAAGTCCCGTCTCTTTTTTTGATCTTTGATCAGAGGTATCCGGCCGTCCGAGCAACCGATTAATCCCCCCGCTGATTTGTAGGTACCTCGATGGATAGAACAGCTGGCCAGGAGATTTAACGCTGCTCCATACCCAAGGCTAGGGATCGAACCCCCGACCAAGGTAAAGGGTGGAAGAGCCCTTACCGCTCTACCACACGCTCCTGGTTAAAAAGTCCCGTCTCTGCCAATTAGGCAATTACACGAATTACTAAGGGCCCGTTTGGTAAGCTGGAATTAGAGGAGGTGGAAATGGAATTGAGTCTCAATTCTATGAAGGGGTTTGTTTGGTATGATGGAATTGGCTCTCAATTCCAATTTCACATGGAAGCCAAATTAGCCAATTCCACCCAAATGAATTCCATCATAGAAGCTAAGATTTGTAATTCCACCTCCACATTTCCCTCAATTAGCCTCCCACTCCATCGACAGGGTATATTAGCAATTTCATATTTTAAATATAAATATTAAATAAAAATAATATCTGAATTCCATGTACATACCAAACACACTTTTAAACTCAATTTCCATATCCATTTCCATTTCCATATCCATATCTATTTCCATATCTATCAAAATCAATTCCAGTGTACCAAACAGGCCATAAGAGCACCTTTGGTACCATGGTATTAGGTGAGATGGAATTGGAATTGAGTCTCAATTCCATATCTAGGTATGTTTGGTATGATGGAATTAGAATTTTTTATAATTCCATGTGGAAGTTAAATCTTCCTAATTCCATCAAATTGAATTTCATCCAAAAAGCAAAGATTTGTAATTCCATGTAGTTAAAATCTTTTTTGCCCTTCTGTACGGTCTCATCTCATCCTCTCTTTAGACCCTTACCCAACATTCATTGCTCCGACTCCAACATCACACCCTCACATTCGACGGCGGCAGCAGCAAATGGTGCTCTTCATCGTCATCTCTAAAGCACCACCGGCGAGCACAAGCCGTGAGCTTGCAGTCGGCAGATCTTTTGGCGATGGTGAGGATGATCGAAGCTCCTCAGCTACCAAGGATGCTCATCTTCCGGCTGCCTTTCACGCCACCGCCATAAAGCCCCAACCATCACCGGTGAACACGACCCACGACGCGATCCCCTTGCAATTTTGTAGATCGGCGAGGAAGAAGAAGAGGAGGAGAGAGACTTTTTTTTTTTTTACTCGGAGAGGAGGAAGGAGTGAAAGAAAGAACGATTTGTGGAGATGATTTTTTTTTTTTAATTATAAGGGCATTTTATACTTTTGATATAAAAGTTAACCCTCATTTCCATGATATATCAAACATATTTTTAAATTTCATTTCCATTTTCATATCCATCAAAATCAATTTCAGTGTACCAAACGGGCCCTAACTTGTAATAGAAGCCGCCTTGGCTCCCTTACTCTCCCCGTCCCCGCCTTTCTTACTCAAAACACCGCAATTTTGGGTGGGGGTTTGGGTCCTTTTTTTTAAAAAAAAAAATATGTAACACCTTAAAGTATTTTTTCAGTATCACCTAATATCATAAAATAATATTTTCTACATTCAGCATGGTAAAATATTTTTCTAATTAAAACGAACAGTCTAAACTTAAGATACAAAATGGTGATTAAAAAAATTTTCAGTGGATTAGATGCAAAAAAACAATTTATTTTAGGATACTGGGTATTATTGAAAAAATTATTTAAGATGCTGAATGAGTTAAAAATTAATTTATGATACTAGATGTTACTAAAAAATACTTTATAATGCAATTTGCTATACAATAGTTACTACTAAAAAATTATTTAAGGTGTTGAATGAATTAAAAATTAATTTATGATACTGGGTGTTACTGAAATAATACTTTAGAGTACAGTTTGTTAAACAGTAATTACTACTAAAAAAAACATTTGAGGGTGATTAATATATCAAAAATTATTTGAAAATACTGGGTGGTATAGAAAAAATACTTTCCGGTGCTATATATATATATATTTAAAAAAAAAAAAAGACCCAACCCCCACTTTTTTTGGACACAAAACCAGAGTGTTTTGAGCAAGGGATGGGAAGAGCAAAGGAGAGAAGCCGGATTCCTTGTAGTGTCTATTTATATTAGCTTCCACACAAAAACAAGAGCTGCTGATAAATACGAATTGAGCCGCAAAGAAAACAAATCAGGTGAAAGGGATCAGTCTTGAAACGAAAACCACACTAGGATTGTTTCTGGTGGCAAACAGAGTGAATCACAACATCAGATGATGCACATGGAGATTACAAGCACTTCCTACTTAATGATTACCATCTTACAACATGGGACACACAGATCAAAGACACTCTATACCAATTGACTAGGTTGTTAATTGAACATATACCGAGCAACCAATCCCCTTGAACTATGTTGCTCTCTCGAAACCACCACCTATCTGCATTTGCAGCCATCCGAGTTGTGTTCCCTCGGCATACGTCCTGCCTGCTTGTGATCCAAATATCATTCCAGCAACGTCAAATGTCTGAGCACCAAGCTGAAACACCAGATCAGCATATGTTAAAACTTTTTTTTTTTGTTTGGACAATTAGCGGTCATAAAGAAACTATGCCATGGGTAAATGACATAGCTCTCTGTAACACTATCAAGGCCAAAGAGAGTCTTAATTGAGAGGGTTTATATTTGATTATCGCCGCAATTCTTTTGAAGTAGTGGAAGATCGTGCTGGGTGATTGGCATAACCTTTTAAAGTTCCTTTGATTCGTGATTCACCAAAAGTCATTTTACACCAAAAAAGTAAGTTGCGTTAGGACCAGTATAAAGAATTTAAGCACGAAGAATTTTTCCATATGATGAGTCAGCTTGAGGCCAGAAGCAGTGGGGCTCCAAGAAATACTGAAAATGAATTGACTTTTCATTTTCACTAATTGATGAACGGAAAGTTAACATTTTCTGTAAATTGGAACACTTAGTTCAGCTTCATGCATAAGGTAGATTGTGAGCGAAAATTAGATTGTTAAATGAAACAGAAGTTAACTTTTCACTGAAAAGAAATTTAATTGTAAATTAAAATCTCCAATAACACAAGCCAAAGGGTCATAAATCAGTAACATGTGTACTAGAATCTTAAAAGTAAAGTTGAGTGTGCAAACCGATCTTAATATCAGTAATGAGAAGAGTATACTTTCACGAATGGCGCAACACAAACAACACATGAAAATCGAAGCCTTAAACAATGAAAAGCCCAAGTTATAACTGAGGCAGTAAAAGTGCAGTGTTAAAAGACAATATGCTTAGCATCAATCCCATGTGCTAATGGAAATGGCTTTCACATAAGAAGTCATTATGCTTATCATCAATTAAAGTCAGCAGGCTTACATCTTTTGAAGGGAACCCTTCCATAGTCGGGTTCATGTTCATTCTTGAATTAACTGCTTCGAGCTTCATCGATAGGAACTACAAAATTTTGTGCGTCACAGATAAGATTTGAGATGTAAGGAAAGAAAATAATCAGCAAGTGGCAATAGTGATAGAGATAAAAAGGTGAAAATATTCACCTCAACCTGCCGCTGCAGTGATTGAATATAATTGATTATCTCATCCAGGACAAGTGCTTTACCGATTACCTGCAGAGAAAGAAAATATGCCAGATACATTCAAAAGGGGAAACAAGCTATGAAGGAATGGCACAACTAATATTTATTATCATTTGGTTACAGAAATGACAACGAAAAATAACTGAAAGCAATAATCCAGCACAGATTCCACAGAATATTATCCTTGCCTTGTTACATCCAGGGACCAGATCTTGTAGAATTTTCATCCTCTCGCTGATCTTTTCCCTTCTTGCCTGCCAAAACCGATGCTTCAACTTTCAAGTGACAAAAACCATCTAAAAACACCTCTAGGGGCATTTAAAGCTTAGTGAAGATAGCAGATAAAAGAGAACAGTGAGTTACTCTTTCTGCAAGACTGTGGCTATCAGTAGCTTGGCCTCTTCTTGCTCTCACGTGTATATAGTCTGGCTTAGGAGGCTCAGGAGGTTTAGTACTTTGTTCAGCTGACTTGCTACCAGCTACTGAACTTGCTTCTGCTTCAGCCTTCGGACCACCATTTTCATCCTCGGATATTCCTAATTTTATCCGTTTATTGCCAGAATCATTCTGTACCAATATAAGGATACATCATCACAAATCATATTCAAAAATCGAAATCAGGAAGGACCAGCAAGATCCAAAGTTCATTCCAAAGTTCAATTAGGTTTAATAGCATTCACGTCATATACTTTATTCTTGCATCATTATCAAGGAAACACTGTAGTTCAGTTCAATTAGAATTAAAAAAAAAAAAACCATAAAATTAAATAATTCCACAAGAAACGGAAACAGACGATTTTGACAAGGAAAGGCAACCCCCAGATGCTAGCCTATCCCTATAATCCTATACATGGACTTCATCTTTGACCAATGACACGTAAAAGGGACAGATTTTAATTTGACCAATATTTTAATCCTCGCTGCGAGTGGGAACCCCTTAGGAAAGCCATTCATCTCGGACTAACTTAAGGTTGGAAAGTAGGATTATAATTTAAGAAATTCCAACAATTCCGGTGGCACACAGCATCTACATCTTTTCATCATCCCAGATCAAAGGCTAAAAAATGAGTTAGAAAACAAGCGCTCCATCATTTCATCAACTGTGAGCACAGAAGAAGAAGAAGAAAAAGATGCAGCAAAATTCACAGCCCAAGGATCAAAATTCATGTAATATGTTCTCCCCTTTTCCATTCGCTATCTGAGGAAATGAGCGGAGAATTAAATCAGCAAATCAAATTTAGTTAAAAATGAGGACCAACCAAATCATTGGCACTAATCATGGAAGCCATCTTTGAGGACTCGTCCTCAGAGGTGGCATCTTTCCTCTTCCTGTGATTTCCTCCACCGCCGCCGACGCCGACGCTCTGCTCCGTGACGGTGGACTCCTCGGCGGAGCCATCTCGATGGAGGGAATTATCGGGGAAGGGAGCCAAATTGTGACCTAAATGAGGCATTCGGAGACCCAATCCCGGGCCGGCAGGGTGGTCCCCAGGTAAAGGCCAAATCTCGGCGAGACTATAGGCGGAAGGGTTAGCGTGGGAGAATGTCGACTCGTTGATGAGAGGAGGATCCATGGGGAGAACAGAAATTCATTCAAAACCCGGGAATTCCAAAATTGAGATTTGTGGAGGAAGAAGTGAGCGAGTAATGAGTATGATGAGTGAGTTGGGTGACAGAGAGAGTGCGTGCGCTCAGTGAGACGAAGAGATGATTTAAAGTTGTAATTAGGAGGGAGAGGAGAGTTGAAGTGTTAAAGATGGAGACTGTTGACAATGTGAGAGAGAGAGAGAGAGGGCTCTGATCTTTTATGGCAGGAACCCAGGAGGAGTGGGGAGGGAAGACAATAAGGTAGCGCAATGCGCCCCTGGCGCCTTTTAATCCATTGCCTCCAAATCTGCTCCTTTTTCCCCATAAATTAATTACTCCCCCTCTTAACATTCATCTTAACTAATGTTCTGATTCTAATTATATGAAAATATTTAAGAGTTGAGTTTGGTCCTAATTATAGGATAAAGTTTTAATTTTTATCAATTTTTTTCCAAAATACCCCCTATTGATACTTTCTTAATAATAATTAAACATAATCATAATTTAATAAGAGTATATCGGAAGTTGTTGAGGGAGATTGACGTCGCTGGATTGTATGAGAGTTTGGAGAAGTCATGTGTGAGGCAAAAAAGGTACAAGAAAAAACAGAGAATTAACGTAATTGGATGTTATTTTAAACTTTAAATAAGGGTATTTTAGGAAAATAAATATGATTAACTAATTTAACCACTATCCTTAATTTCTCCAAAGTTAGGTAAATATGTCCTATAATTATGACCGAAGGGAGTATAAGATAAAATTGATTTTGTAAAATATTAAAAAAATTAATTAAATTATTTTAAAGTATTTATATTTATCAATTTTTCTTTAAATTATTTTACTTAACTTATAAATTGATATATAATATAAGAATACACAACATATGATTAGGGGTGGAAACAGGCCAGGCTTTTGCCTTAACAGGCCTGGCCTGTTAAGACACAAACTGACCTAAGCTTGGCCTGTGGCCTGTTAAAGGCCAATTTTTAGGCATAAGCCTGGCTTGTTCACAGGCCTGGCCTAGCCTGAAGCCTATTAAATAGGCCTGAATTTTTAAAATTTTTTAAGCAAATCGACAAGCCTACAGGCCACACTGCAAAACAGGCTAACAGGCCACAGGCTGAAAACAGGCTGAAACTTACAAGCTCAAGCAAAATTATCCTTTAATCCTTATCTGATTTTTTTTTTAAAAATATTTTTACAGGCTCAAGCAGGCCTGACCTATTAAGTAAAACAGGCTTTTGTTTTGGCCTTGGTCTGGCCTTTTAGCCTGACAGGCTAGGCCTGAACAGGCCAATCACAGGCCCCTGACAGGCCGTCTGGCTTATTTCCACCCCTACATATGATATGATTAAGTAACTGATTTAACTTCCTTAATCTCTTCTAAAACAATCAACTATATTTTATATTTAAGACCAGAGATAGTACGGCTCCATCCACCCAAATTATAGAGTTTTGGAGATAGTTATGCAATTATGTGTATTTTCATTTTTAAAATTGACCCAAAAATATTAAAATTAAATTAATTATATTTATAAAATAAATTATTCTATTTTTCCCAATTATATAAGAATTATACAATGTAATTTGACCAAAATTCAAAGGAAATCTGCGTAACTTATTTTTAATGATAATATATTTTGAACCTTGGTAATAAATTAAACATTGATGTATTGTATTACCAAAAAAATATTTATGTATTATAAAAATAAAAAATCAATATTTTTTACTTGAATAATAATAACAGAATACTCACATTCACACACACATGGTCGATACTTGATAGTTGATACGTTGGAAAAAGAAAAAGAAAAAGAGGTTGATAGTTGATACAGCATCAAAAAATTTCAGTAAAAGGGTTGGTCATAGATATTGAAAGATAATATTTTTGGAGCAATTACATTCAGCTCTAGCATAAGAGAAAAAATAAAAAAATGATTTCATTAATAAGTTTAGGGGTTTAAATTGATAAATCTAGGGGTATTATTAACAACTTCAGGGGGTCATTTTTTTATTTTTCTCTTATGCGGGACCGGAATACAATTCTCCCAATATTTTTTAATTAAGCAAAGATCTAAAAAATTCATATTTTTTTGAATTTTTTAATTTATTTTCCCCACTAACTCATCCTGTGCTGACAATCATAATCATTTTTATTTGTTTTTATCTATTTGTGGGGATTTTTTTTTTAAGTTGCATTCTTTTTTATTTTTTACCCAGTCATGGGCAAATGTCATGATCTGTTTCTTATTGTTGGGATTGATTCTTCTGTTAGTTATTGTCTGCGTCACAACAATGTCCATATATTGAACTATCTTATGGGCATTATTTAAGATTTAGTGTGTGTTTGGGAACTTCCAAAACCATGGTTTGCGCAACTCGAGACAAAACTCCTCTCACACACTTATCTCGTAAGTCGTAAAAGCTATTAAAAAAAGTTAATCCAAACACACACCTATGGGGGAAAAAATCACGTTATCCATAAATTATACAATATACATAAATCCACCTCACTTCACTTCAAACGTTGGCTTATTTTAAGGCTAAAAGTTTAATAGGGTTGGATTTTTTTTATTTTTTTTAATGAATAACTTAACAAAACAAAACACACATATATGATTGGAGTAAAACTTTAAAACTGATTCTTACATAACAGATATATTGAGCAGACAAAGAGGGATATAACGTCTTTTCTGTTAGATTCTCTGATTGATCATTGATATATATAAATAGGGATTTTGCATTCATACGATGAGAGTGGTGCATAACACACCTAATGTCCCACCTCTAATATGGACTATCATCTCCCATCATAAATATGAAAATGCTTTTTTTTTTTAAAAAAAACTAACTTGAGTTTGGAGGTGACACATCAAATTCAATTGAGTTTGAAATAGTGTTTAGAAATAATTTGCTCATATATATTGAAAATATATAGGATTTTAACCAATAGGAGTTAGATTTAACAAAAGGACATGTCCTTTATAGTGGGTGTTTGGCCAAGCTTAAATAAGGGCTTATTTAAAAAATAAGCCCGAATCACGCAAGCCGAGAAAAAACTCCTCTCACATACTTACCTCGTATACTGTGAATCACCAAAAATAAGCACGTTTTGGACAAAAATAAGCCATTCCAAACACACACATAATATGGCGAGTTAATATTTGAATTCTTACTATCTAATGTTTGGACGGACAGCATAATTTGTAAAAAAAAAATATTTAGAAGAAAAATTCCTAAAAATAGCAATTTTTTTTTAATTAATTTTGAAATTTTTCCTTCCTAACATTCTCTCTAAATATTTTTCTCAGACAGTGCCTCCAATAGAAAAGTACACGTGCCTATAAAAAAAGACAAGAAAACAAGCAGGATTCTGCATAAGAGAGGTGAGGGAAGGATTTGGGTGATTCTCATGAACATTAAGCATAAATATCTAAATCACTTGTTAAAAGGAGTGTGTGTAGTCCTATTATGGTGTAACTATATATGCAAGAAAAGGGTATTGGTTGTAAAAAATAGTGAGGAAATGCATGAGATATGAGTAAGAAGATTGTGTGTGGATAATGGGGAATCATTTGATATCTTGGGAATTATAATGATGCTGGATCATTTGCTTAATTGCAATTTGCAATATCCATGATTCCCTCTAAACCCCAATTTTGTCCCTAGCTATCTCCATCTCTAATGCCCTATTTATTTATTTATTTATTTATTACTGCCAAAACCACCACAATTAAACAGCTTGATACACTTTGTAACAAGAAACCAAACAGTTGTCATTTTAATTTTTGATATGTGAATGTATGGATCTTACTTGATCCCAGTGATGATCTTAAGATTTAAGTTTTTTTGCTATTAATTATTACTTCTAACATCAATATAAATTTTATATATCATTGCACACTGTTCATAAACTATGAATACATTGGTTTACTTTAAAATATTTTACGAATCCCACAATCTAATTAGTTATTACCGGCATATGGCTCACAACTTCTTTGGTAAATAGCTTATGGTACATCTAATCTTAGCAATCAGTTTTCATGACTAATAAAGAACACAATTTTTCATCCATTAATGTAAATATTATAGCTCGGAATACGGGTTAGCCCGCGGGTTGCGGGCTGGCCCACACCAACCCGCGGCCTACGCGGTGCGAGCTTGTGCAGCCCGCACTTCTGCGGGCTGGTAAAATGCCAACCCTAACCCGCAGGTTGCGGGCCAGCCCTCGGACCCGTTTTTTTTTTTTTTGAAAAAAAAAATTTCATATTTTTTAAAGAGAATTGAAAATATAAGACACATATATAAGAGTAATTAAATTTACCTTCCTAGTATCAATCATTGCTTTTATAAAAATTTAAAAACATAATCTAAAATTTAAGAGATAAAGTTATCAAATTTGTTAAAGTTTATAAACAAAACATAAACTCATCCTCAAACAACCAAGATATAATAATTTTGTTTAAAGAAGAAGGGAAGAAGCTAAGATTTTTTCTCTTTGGATTGGGAGGTACTAAGATAAGAGTGGAAAACTTATAAGTTTTATAAAATTATTATATATAAATAAAAAATAAAAAAATTTACGGGCCAACCCACATTAACCCGCGAGTTATACGGTGCGGGCCTGTGCGGCCCGCATTTTTACGAGTTGGGATTTTTTCAACCCTAACCCATCAAAACCCATGGGCTCACGGGTTGAACCCATATTACCGCCTCTAGTAAATATCTCACAATCCTCACGTGACCAAAAAAAAAACAAGAACAAGAACACTTAAACTTGGTGGGCAACACTCTAGGATGGTACTACTACCTATGATAAATAAACGATATTATTGTATAGTAACAGTTAGAAAACTTAGTCTTAAAAACGTTAGCATCCAAATATAATCACCTGCCTAACCGATCAAATCATGGATCACACAAAATAAGTAAACAGAAAAGCAAAAAAAAAAAAAAAAGGAGACCCACTAGGCAAGACTCGTCATTTACCTAACTAGATGTCTAGCTTGGCACAAAAATTGCTAATCATCCAACGAAAGCTGAAGTAAAGGCTAGAAAGTAAGTGCCTGCTAAGGCTAAATATGGGGATTAGTAGGTTGAGATAATGAGGTATGAGAAACGTGTAAGATGTTGAATAGGATTCCTTTTTTTTTTTTTTTTGGAGGGAAGCAGATGGAGATATAGAGCACATGGTTTTTAAAGATTTAACCTTTTTAATTAACTTCTTTAAAGGTCTCAATCTTACATACGAAAGCTTAGTATGTGTTTTTTTACCCTCAAAATCATGGTTTCAGAAATATTTTTACGTAAATCGAGATAAAACTTCTCTCACATATTTACCTCATAAACTGTAAAAACTATTCTCCAAAAGCTAATCAAAACATACCGTTATAATGAATGCCAACTACTTACTACATCCAAGTTTGGTTAGGTAACACAAATGGGGTTCCCTGGACAATAAGGAAGGCAACTGATTTAGACAGCCACAAATGGACAACCTCAACACTAGGTGGATCATGGATGAGGATCCCTCCCAATTTACTGGAAAATTATGCTGTAAAATATTGCTTTAACCCCCAAAAACTAGGAATTGAATTTTTCTGTTTTTTTTTTTACCCAGTTCAATATAAACTGGTTAGATCCAACTTGGTTAGCTAGATAAATAAAACGCATAAACAAATAATAAGAAAGTATTATCACATTAGATGAGGTTAGCTACATATATCAAATGATATCACTGAAATCAGCCAAAAACTAAATCTTAGAATAAATTATTAACTAAGAGGTTATACTCAATAACCTCATTGGCACATAAACCTAAGTCTCAGTGAGTGAGAAAGGAGAGGTGGTTAGATAGAGACGAAAAGAAGGTAGACATGGTAGGTAGAGAAAAAGAGGAAGAAGAAGAAGTAATGTTTGAGGGATTAACAAGTATGGATTTGGATTGACAATCTTGATCACAATCCAAGCACAAAGTAAAATATCATCATCAATTTAATATAATATTCTCATCTCTATCTACAAGCTAAGTCATCTTAAACTAATTTATAAAAAATATAAAATTAGTTGTTTGCCTTAAAAATACCCCATCTTTTCACAAACACACCCAATTAAATGCAAATTCCTGATCATCTCTCGTAATCCCACTCGAACACAATTACTTAACCATAATAAAGATGCTACAAGGCAAAAAAAAAACATTAATTGATTCCAGTTTTTTCAAAATAAATTATAAATAGGATCATAAGAAATTTATAAAATATGATAACTAGAGAAATATATAACAAAATGAATAAGAAATAACAGTATATATTGATATATCATAAAGTGTCACTGGGTTAAAGTGCAAATTTGTTTTGAAAGGTTTTGTCAATGAGTGATTGTGACCCTAAAACTTTTTTTCTTGATTAATGTTGCCCCTTATTATAAAACAGTTAACAATCAATATCAATTTTTTAACGTACAATATTAATTTTTTAACAGTATAGAATAACATCACTACATTTTAAAATTTTTTAGACAACATTGAACCTGAAAAAATTTTTAATCTAACATTATTTTTCATCAAAAACTTATAGATCAAATTTACACATTATTCTCAAACGTGACTCAACTTAGACTCTATTTGTAAATAGTAAAAAAAAAAAAAGGAAAGAAAAGAAATAGTGTGGAATGCAGAAAAGGACAAAGTGGGTGTGAGATAAACATGGAACAAAGAAGCAAAGAATAAGCGACTTCTTGGTGGATTCGTATCAGAAACCCGGCCGGTGCTTCCGGATGAAGCACATCGTCCTCACTCCCCTTTCCCTCTTTCCCATTTCCCGGACGCTATCATCAAACTATTCAATGTACTCCTACCTTTTTTTTTTTTTATATATAAATAATATAATTTAAAAATAATTGTAACTTCTTTAACTTCTAAATTGAATCTGCTAGTTAGAGATTGCCCCCCAAGCAAAAAAAGGTGCTACTTGGAGCAGCAGCCTACCAAAATTAAAGACTGGCTTTGTTATTTTTTTTTTCCAGTAGATTAAATTAAATCACTTCCTCTGGTCTTTGGTAAAGAAGATAGACAACTATTTTTGTATGTTAAAGAAAATTATTTATGTTAGTTACTTGTCGAAAAGATAGGTTAAGTTACCTAAAATATTCTTTTTTGCATTAAAACTACCATTTTATGGAAACTCTCTTAATATATTTAGGATAATAAGAAAACAAAATTATAAATTTGAGAGATAAAATAGATTGAGCTCTTATATTTTAGATTCAATATTACTTCCAACTAACTCATGCGAGGGATCACATAGATGAATCACAAGTCACAACACATCTACACATGTTGACCAAGATTTTTTCATTTTGAGCAAATTGGCCCAGCTTATTGAAGTTCAATAAAATAGCACAATGCCATGCCAAACAAAAAGCACAGAATATAAAATTAAGCCCAACCAAAGAAATAGACCAATTTTGAAAATCATTTTTAATGGTTTTTCAAAATCATTTTGAAAATTATAAGGGCTAGCACTGGGAACTCCTGCTCTAAACTCCGAGGCCCAAATTATTTGGTGCCCAAATGAAAACTATTTTCCGCTCCGGGAAATTTCAGTAATTTTAACCAAAACAAAAACGCAAATCGCAATAATATTTCTTTAGTACTTTTCATTTCCCTGTCCTTTGCTTTTCTGTTATTGTTGGTTTACCATCTCATGGAGAGAAAAATATTATTTTTTTCTCTAGCCATAGCCATAAATATCCTCCTAGAGATGATATTATTCGAGGTGCTGTCAAACACTAAACCCAAACATCTTATTTTGATTATGTGTGTGTTTGAGATAAAGTTGGAAAAATGATTTATTATGATTCTGACTTATTAAAAATGATTTAATAGAAAAGTCAATTTTTGTAATGTGATTTATGTTTGGATGAGCGATTTATTTTTAGACAATAAGTACTTATAGATCGTGATTAACGATATACAAGATAAGTATGTGAGAGGAGTTTTATCTCGACTTACGTAATAAGTGACTTAATAGAAAAGATGTGAGGAGCTTATTTAATAAGAGCTTATTCTACCCGTGATATAATTAAAATAAGCTGAATCAAACACTACAAAAACACAACACATTTTTATTTGGACTTATTACCCAAAAACGTACTTATTTCTGACCAATAAGCTGAACCAAATACACCCTATATGATGATGTGCTCGTTTGGAATAGCTTATTTTTGGGCAATAAGTGCTTATAAATCGTGATTCACGATATACGAGGTAAGTATGTGAGAGAAGTTTTATCTCAACTTACGTAATAAGGATTTATTTACCCCCCGAAAACTTGTTTTCAAACACAACCGATGGTCCATAGAAATGGTCTACGTCGGACCAAGTTGATTCAGTGATCAGCTCAAGACCCGACTTGCCCTTAACGATGGGTCAATGTCTGTTGACCCTTGGGCCAGGTCGGCCCAATTAGTCAAACATGGGGAAACTTTTGTAATTTTTTTCAATCTTTATTCACTAAAAAAAATAGATCACAAACAAGCCAACTTTATTTCAAATTTGTGAGTGTTGAACATAGTTTTCAGATATACTGGAAAACAAAAAAAGAACATAGTTTTCAGATAACAGGTGGTTTGTCACTGAAAATATTAGTTTAGCACAAGTTCTCTGCATATTATTAGGGAGAATTACATTCAGGTCCCAAGGAAAAGGAGAAATGAAAAAATAGTCCCTATAGATTGTAAAATGAAAAAATGGTCCCATGGAGTTGTCAATACAGGCTCCTGGAGTTGTTAACGAGTTGTCAATATAAGCTCATGGAGTTGTTAATGGGACCATTTTTTCATTTTGCAATTTACAGGGACCATTTCTTTATTTTTTTCTTCCATGGGACCTAAGTGTAATTCTCCCATATTATTATCATTGAATTACTTTTATGAGTGTCTGATGCATTATATGATATTAAACAAAAGGGTTAATACCAATTTTGGTTCACAAATTTACCCTTATTTTGGTTTTTATCTCTTAAATTTCAAATGATTAGTTTTGGTTCTCGTATGAACAAAATGGTTCAGGTTTTTATTTAGTTACAGAGATATTAATGTTCTAAACAAAATAAAATTTGAGAAATTAAAACCTATAATTTAAAATTTGAGATATGTACACCAAAATGAAGAAAACCAAATATTATATTAACAAAAAAAAAAGATATCTTTCCTAGGGGGAAAAAAATAGTCAAATAAGAGATCAGCTTGGTCTCACTTTTCTCTCAATTATTAAACACAAAGGCGTATAGCATATTGCCTTGTGCTTCATTGGGGACCCTACAAGCAAACGCGCCGCCCCGGGGGGGGGCCTGTTTTTTAGGGATGCCCTACTTTGCGTACCCACAACACTATAATAACACACAAACATTTAGGAGATCTCAGTGCCCCCTAAAACTTGCCAAAGTACAAATCCCATAGGGAGAAGGTGGAGGCATAAAAAACTAGGGCTATTGCTTTCACTTTGAGGAAGAAGCTGAAATTACAAGGCAACATAGTAGGATTTGACAGCTCTCAAAGGAATCAAAACGTAAATCAATTCAATTATTAGTATATTTATTAACAAATTATATGAGTGAATGTCTTCTTTCACTTTTGAGGAGAAAAAAAAAAAAAGTCTTTCACTGGTACTCCCTCCACTCCTTTTTATTTTTTTTATAAATAACTTATATCTTTATCATAAATTCAAACTTATGATTAAAATTAGTTAAAAATGATAAATATGTCAAAAATATTATGTTTTTTTAAATATATATCTATTTATAAAAAAAAGTATAAAAGAGAGAATGAATAACAAACATAACATAGAATGAATATAAAATATGAGAAAAATATGTAATAAATAAGTAAATGAAAGAGAATTAGTAATTAATGAGGGTAATTAATATAAAAATATGCATTTAATAGGAATAAAAAAAATAGTTTAAATATTGAAACATAAAAAAAAAAAAAATACTTATAAAAATGACCCAAAAAAAAAAGAAAAGTAAAAAAGTGGGAAGGAATATTTAATAATTTCTTGGTGTACTGGTACTGTACCTTTGCCTCCGGCAAAGGGAAACGCAACATTGCAACCTCTGGTTGCCCTCAAGTGAGAGGGAGAGTAGAAAGTGTATTCAAACATCAGATTTAATGCAGTGGACCCCAGTTCTATCTGAAATTTAAAATGATTCACTAAATTTGCAGGCAGTAAAATCATGAAAATGCCATGTCACAAGTTCACTCTTCGTCTTTCTGTTTAAATAATCAAAATCCCATGTGGGATCATATTCAATGGATCTTTCTGCCCTCAAGAACACTTCATTTACTTGGCATATCAGTTTCTGGATTAACAAAACGTGTACGCAATTCCACCCTCCAATCCATCAATCAAGTAGCTGCACTAGTTACACCATTATTTCAAATCCCAACAGCTGTTCTATTTACTCACTTGAACAAGTAAAAGAGAATCAAGATATAAATTTTTATAAACAGTTGGACATTGATAACGATAGATATAGAACAGTGAGTGAGTAAACCAGTCATACGTAACTTGTAAAGGTGATCTCTTTTATATAAAACCTCATTGGGTTACAATAAATGCAGGAAGGAGGCAGATTTGTTTATATTCTACCATCTTCTTACCTGCATGATTGAGGCAAAAGTAATGTACAATAGCATATTTGGGGCTCTCTCTGAGCCTTGCACTAAGACTTTCTAATATATATATAAAAAATTCTGATTATCATTGCAGAAGTTGCTTCCTTCTTGAGTTTTCTTTCTTCAATCTGCTTTTTGTACAGTGGTCTTAAACAAGAGGACATATAACTTTTGATCCATGGAGAAATACAGAAACCCTCCTACTGAATGAGTCACAAAGGACCCAAAACTCGTCCCCACAATACAGTGCCAAGCCGGACCATATGCCCCATCAAACTCCTGCAAAATTTCCAACCAGCCAACCAAATCCTTTGACCAATCACTCACACAAGCAGACACATTTTGAAATAGCAACAAGAAATCTAACCCAACCAAAAACCAGTTTTTTTTAATGGAATAATTGAAAGTAATGAAATGGTTTTAAGACTCCTAACCTTCTTGAGGGCAAGGGCAAGGGTCTTGGATGTGAACTTCTCCATACTATCAAAAGTCTTTCTGGCACAATCCACGGCATGGATCTGCATAAACGGTGGCATATCAACAGAAACCACTTTGACCCCATTAACTGCAAACACATCTCCTAAATCAACCTGTGAGCCACAAAAGGATCTTCTTCTACCGCTACTGGGAGCCAGTGAAACAGATGGCCTCTTAACATCATCCCCAAATGTCAGACTCGTACCATTATGCCCTGCACAAGAATCATTCACCTTCTCATTCTTCAACACACCCTGAACCTGAAGTTTCCTCCTTTCCAATTCCTGAACAGAATTCTGGGGTTTCTCTTTAGACATTTTCTTGACTGGCTTATACTCCTTTTCAAGCTTTGGAGGGGGTTGAGAGTGATGCGTCTTAGAGGAATGGAGAATAACAGAGGAAGTCAAGGACTTGGCCTGCAAGTGAGAGTCTGAATAAGGAGGGAGAGGCTGAGGATGAAGGGAATGATTGTGATTTAAGTTGAGGGAAGAGAAATGGTGAAGCAAAGAAGAGGGTTTGGAGGAAAGGGTGAGATCTGGTTTAGGGGAAGGACAGTGGTGAGAAGGGGTAGAATTGAAGGAGGTGGTGGGGGTGGAATCCACGGAGGAGGAAGGAGCTGCTAAGTTGTGCCGGTGGTGGTGGCGGTGGGTGGAGCGGTGCGCCATCCGGTGGAAGAGAAGGTCTGAAGGAGGAGCAGGAAGAGGTGGGCTTTTGTTGGCAAGTGTTGGAGAGAGATGACAGTGATACAGGATTTGCATATATGGGCCATTGGGTTAGGATTTTAGAAATAGGGTTAATATAATTTTTGGTCCCTAAAGTTTGATCTAATTTTGGTTTTGGTCCCTCAAGTTTGAAATCGATGGTTTTGGTCCCTGAAGTTTCACCCGATTTTGGTTTTGGTCCCTCAAGTTTGAAATCGGTGGTTTTGGTCCCTAAAGTTTCACCCGATTTTGGTTTTGGTCCTTCAAATTTGAAAAGGATTTGATTTTTTTTCCGGATCGGGTCGGGTTTCAAAAATGAGTCGCCAAGTCCTTTTCAAACTTGAGGGATCAAAACCAAAATCGGGTGAAACTTCAGGGACCAAAACCATCAATTTCAAACTTGAGGGATCAAAACCAAAATCGGGTAAAACTTCAGGGACCAAAACCATCGATTTCAAACTTGAGGGACCAAAACCAAAATTGACTCAAACTTCAGGGACCAAAAGTTATATTAACCCTTAGAATTATTACGAAGGAAGATGAGTGTGGTGGGAGTGGTGAGATCTTGCGAGTTAAAAGCCGTTGGATTCAATTGTGTGCCCCACTAGTCCACTACCCCGACAACACAACCCCCTTCGCTTCTTCTAATAATATTACAGCCGCTGGATTTGAAAACCAAGTAATAAAAAAAAAAAATACTATTATAGAGTATAGTTTTTAGAATTAAGGCGTAAATTTAACAATGAAATTTTGTTTGAGGGGTATCTAGTATAGATATATTTTAGAAGGGATAAAAATAAAAATAAATAATTAAAAAATAAGTAAATTTAACAAAACAGTTAAATTTGACCTAACGACATTAAATTATAAAAGAATAAAACTCCTAACGATGTTAGGTTAAATTTAACGATTTTATTAAATTTGCACCATTTTTAATTATTCATTATTATTTTTGCCTCTTTTAAAACATATTTGTGTCAGATACCCCTGAGACAAAACTTCATTGTTAAATTTGTATTTTAACCCTAGCTTTTATGTGATAATCTTTTTTCATCTCTTTATTTTGTGTTTGTATATGTATTCATTTTTGTTACCCAAAATGAAAACAATGACCTCCTGGGCTTTTGAAGGTCAATTTTTTCAAGAACTCACTTTAATTTTTTCAGAAATAAAATTAAATATACAATATCGAAATTCTAATAAGATGCATTATTAATAAATCATGAGTAATCACTTTTTAGATTTTATGCAAATTCAAGCATAAAATTTCATATACCTCAACAGCTTAAACTTATAGGGCTTGTTTATAATGGTAGCTGGGCCCTTTAAAAACATCTTTTATACGAGGTAAACATTTAATATGAGTTTTGTAATCCAGTTCACGGTACAAAAGAGCTCAGTGGTATGGAGATACGACCAGGATTGTACCTGGGGGCACGGCCTTGGATTCTCAACTTGCCCATCCTAGGCAGCCCTTCCAACTGGGAGAAACTGAAAAATAAACTAAGTAATAAGGGTCAATATAATTTTTGGTCCCTGAAGTTTGATCCAATTTTGGTTTTGGTCCCTGAAGTTTGAAATCTGTGGTTTTGGTCCCTGAAGTTTCACCTAATTTTGGTTTTGGTCCCTGAAGTTTGAAATCGGTGGTTTTGGTCTCTGAAGTTTCACCCGATTTTGGTTTTAGTCCTTCAAATTTGAAAAGGATTTGGCGACCCAATTAAAAAACCCAACCCGACCCGAAAAAAAAAAACCAAGTCCTTTTCAAACTTGAGGGACCAAAACCAAAATCGAGTAAAACTTCAGGGACCAAAACCACCGATTTCAAACTTCAGGGACCAAAACCAAAATTGGATCAAACTTCAGGAACCAAAAGTTATATTAACCCAAGTAATAAATAAATAAATAATTGTTATTTCCCAAGACATTCGTATCATCTGACTTTTCAAAGAAATTGATGTTGTTCAATTGCAAGATTCCCTTGCATTACATATCCACACACGTTGTTTTTCTCCTAACACAACTTTTTTGTAACATTTCTCCTTTCTGTCATCTCTGAAATTGACACAGGCATGCTCTATTGCCCTGGGCCCTAGCTCAGCATTGATCAACTGTGAAGTAAGAATGCTTTTCAGTTCCAGGGACTAGGGTGGCGAGCATCTCTGAAAACAGAAGTGCCACCAGACGCGGCTGGGGAAGGAGATGACGCAATGTAACCTGTGCCTGACACAGAAACTGAAACTGAAGCTTGATTCATGGCATTGCCTTGATGTGAAAGCGCAAAGCGTGATGGACTTGCTCTGGAAGGCTGAGATCCCTTCAAATCCAATCCAAAGCAGAGGATCAACAAAAGCATAAAAATTTCATCATACTCAAATCAACATGCATATAGTGTCAAGATAAGAACTTGAACATCCTATGACACAGTCAAGTATATAATCGTCACTGCACCTGGCAGGATATATATATGGGGAATAAATCATGCACAAGTTAAGTTCAGTTTAACCCTAAACTTCTGCCATTTTCAAATGAAACTCATGACCAATTTAACATCCCTGTCAGAAATCAAAACTCCAAATAAACCTTAATGGGGTTTGGGTTCTCAGAAACCATTTAATGTTCTGCCAGTTTTTGCAGTACAGCATTTAATAATAACATGATCTCTAGCAATATCTACCCCAGATGAACCCTCTGCAGGCAGCAGCAGCAGCCATTTCAGATGTTCATATATTCATGTCAGACACCAAATCCGAAATCAGCTTTCACAGAAAAAAAACCTTGAAATTGTGAAAAATCATTGGTGTGATACTGCTTTTCGCAGTGAGCAACATTACCATGTTTTGTTGAACACTTGGCGTCCTCCTAAGAGGAGACTCCGAAGGTGACCTGCTACTCATCCAATGCACATTACGAGAGAGCATGTTATGGTTTGTAGGATCATCAGTTTCACTGCCTTCCACATCACCACCAAGGTTTGCTTCTGAACCCACTCTTGGAGTCATGTGCCTTGCCAGTGAACCAGTTTCGTTTGTTCCATCAGCTTGAAATGGAACAGAAGAGCGCAAGGCAATCCCTTGCACACTAGTTCGTCTTTTTAATTCTTCCTCCACATTTAAGATCTGTCATCCATAACAGCATCAAACAGATCAAGAACTAGAACATCTCAAAATCTAAATGAGTAGTAAGCTTGAAAACAGAGATAAACCAGTGCCTACCTGCTTCAATGCTATCACAAGATTATGTTTCTTAGCATTCAGAACTTGTAACTTATCCTCAACTTCGTTTTGCCTTTTCTCTTTGTCACTTAACATAACTTCTTTGTCTCCGATCTGGCATCAACTCCAATGGTGAGCACATATAATAAACATCATATTGCTAAAAACACTTGAATGAAGCGCTTAGAACTCGCACTTGAACCATAAATCAATCTCAAGATTTCCATAATTGGAAGATTCCCGAAATCCATCCATTTTCTCTCAAAAATCGGTCCCACGTAAACCATTTATTATGACAACTAAAATCAGAAGAACTATTAATTAAGCAAACGAAACTGGTACAGTAAGTTTTCTTACCGTCTCGGTCTGCTTTGTTACTAAAGAGGCATCGCCGTCGAAAGGTTCAGAAGCTTTCTCTGCAGCATCAGTCTTAGCATCAGCGAACGAATCAGGCCCATCAATTGCTTTCTTGACGGAACCATTACGGAGTTCCGGTTCCTTGTGATCTTCGCCCTCCTGCGAAGGACCTGCTCCATTGTCACTGACCTTCTCTGATTCGGGTTGAATCGCAATTGACGGCTTATCAATTATCGGAACCTCATTTTGGCCGTTAGATAGAGAGCCAGGGTTAGGGATCGATAGGGTCGTGGTGGTGGTAACCGCCTCGTCGGCAAGGCGGCGGGAGTGGGCCTTTGACCGACGCGCAAGAAGCGATTTGAATTGTCTGAGAGAAATTTTCGGAGCTGGCATGAGCCATCGACGAGGCACGTCTGGTACTCTGTGGAGATTCCCTCTATAAAGCGAAATGGCCACCATCTTCCCCGAGTTTTCTTCGTCCCCAATCAATCCATAGTTGAATCGCTATATAGATTTCCATGATGGAAGAATGGCAAGACAACACCCGATTACAAAAAAATTACAAAAAACCGGAGAAAGAAACTTCACAGAATTACTGATTATTAGATTATTCTTAAAAACTTATAAAGGCGAAAAAATTAACCTTGGTGGTGAAATATAAGTAGGGATAAGGTGAAAATTTGTCTTAAAAATTTTCACTAATGACTAATAAGTAATCTTACCTTAAAATTTTGGGATCGCATTAAATCTGAATAAATTTTTTTTTTTTTTTTACCATCCTGAATAAACTTTCAAGACAATGCTCAACGAAAACTTGGACAAAAAATTTGCAACTTAATCCACCGTAAGTAATGTAGAATATATATCAGTCCGTCCAATCTTAACAAATTTAGATAAGATTTTTATTCTTAAATTTGACGAAGCATTGTAGAAAAATATCTAGTTGACCAGTAA
The DNA here is from genome assembly GCA_963210345.1 of Inga oerstediana. Classification (NCBI taxonomy): domain Eukaryota; kingdom Viridiplantae; phylum Streptophyta; class Magnoliopsida; order Fabales; family Fabaceae; genus Inga; species Inga oerstediana. The sequence continues at coordinate 5,689,984 of OY723410.1, forward strand.
TAACAACTCAGCCAATAATATCTGTAGGAATAGAATTCAATTGGCAAATGTGATCTCCATTTTGAACATAACACATCATTTTGTTCTTGCTATGGAATCTAAAAACCAAACGATCAAACAGAAAAGAACTATCAGTAGTTGGACGTGGAAGGTTCCTCCATAAGGTGAGGGAAATTCAAGAACATCTCATTTTCTTGATCAAGCATGGCTTCTACGAATGAAATCTCAGAGGATGACGTTGAATAACGGACGTCACTACTACTGCTGGTGGGGACTTGCTGTGACATCACCTCATTCTTATTCTCATTGGTTGTCGGATTTTCATTCTCTGGGTTATCAGCAGCAGCAGGTGGTGGTGGGAAAACATCTTCTAGAAGAAAATCATTCCAACAAAAGGGTAAAGACAAGCCTTCTTCTTGAGCAACATTGGAACAAATAGAAGAAGAAGATGTTGATGAAATTGATGACGACGATAAGAAGCCTTCCCCAAATATAGTTGCTGGGATTGTCTCCTTCTCCATCACCATGTCTCTGTTACTGAAAAAGCTGCAACTTTCTGTTGGTGGTTCCAATTTTGGTGAAGTTGAAGGTAGCTTAGGAAATGGGTCTGATCTGAACAATACTGTGTTCTTCAGGTCTTTACTGAGAGACCCAATACGGGTGTTTGGTTTCTGGATGCCTCCAATGTTTCCATAGTCAGCTAGGAGTTTAGAGAAGGGCTTGTGTGTGATAGGGTCTATTCCCATCTCAGTGAGCTTCTTCTTCAGCTTTGTGTTCCAGTGATTCTTTACATCGTTGTCTGTTCTCCCAGGAAGTTGTTGGGCAATCATAGGCCACCTGTACCAAATAGATTAGAATAGTCGACACTATTCTTTCATGCTAACATACAAAAACATGAAAACTGCTATGGTTATTGGCCTTTGTGCCTGTTATACCTGCAATTAGAAACAGAGGTAACAGCACTTCTTAATAGAGCTAAAAGGCTGCTACTTTTTTTTTCCCCACTGAAGTTGCAGCAGAGAATATCTGGGTTTTTAATGACATGTCTTCTAAGTTGCATATTAATTGCACAAAGGAAAGTGCAGGCATGGGATTTTTGACAAGAAAAAATGTAGCAATCTTTCCTCACTTTTATTATTTTCAGCCTAATGGAGGTGCATGGACTAGTTCTAAAGAATGGCAAGAGAGGATGTAGGGGAGTTATTTGAGACAGAGAGGAAAGATGGACTTGTGGATCGATTGGGATCACCAATGTTTCATTTTGTGTTGGTCTTAAAGGTTATAGAAAATATAGTTCTCTACCTCTTTTTTTGATTTAACACCCATGAGTGCAGACGTGGGATCGAACCCAGATGAGGAGGCACATAAGCCTCACTCATATGTCAAGTGCGCTATTATGCGCCAGCGTAATTCTTTATTCTGATTGAATAGAGATTATTAATTTGATCACTAAGAAATATGATAGTAATTATCCTTTTAAAGATATTATTGATGATACTAAATTATTTGTTCATAAAGACTGACAAGTCTTTCTAACCCATACTCAGATAAAATCTTTTCTTTATTGGTTACTTAGGAGAGTGTTCACGTAGCATAGCATGAATGCGAATTTTTGTATCCTTAATCATGCTCTACCCCTAGACATGAAGTGGAGTTTGATGAGGGAAGATAGACTTTGCTTGTTTTTGTATTGTTTCTCTGACAATTAACGGAATTTAGTACTTTACTAAAAAGGAAATCTCAGATCGGCATTGATAGGGCTTGCAAAGAAAACAACAACAAAAATAAAGAGGGGAGGACCTAAAGACGATGTGGATGGACTTGTAATGGTACCAAGAAACTGAGAGGATGTCATTTTGAAATGATTTTGTCTTTGCAACATAATAATGAGAAAGCAAATATATCAGATGAAGAAATCAGAGAAATCTTCACAGAATTGCAAAAGAAAGAAATTTACACGTCAAGATTAAGAATAAAAGCAAGGAATAGCTCATATTAAATCATCACCTGCTTCCAATGGCTGCGTGAAGCTTAAGAATTAAATCCTCTTCTTGGGGTGTGAAGCTATCTTTCTTAAGATCTGGCCTCAGGTAATTAGTCCACTTGAGCCTGCAACTTTTCCCACACCTCTTAAAACCTGAAAAATGACCTCAATGCAAAGTTGTAGAATTAAGTAAGAGTTTGAAATAGATAATAATCTTGATTAGTGACCCATTTCATAAATTTAACAAAAAAGCTATCTTTTTAACCTGTTTTTTTGGGAAAAGAAGAAGTCCAGTTACCAGATCCATGCTTTGAGACATATGCCATCATCTCGGCATCTTCTTCTGGAGTCCAAACACCCTTTTTAGCACCGAGCTTCTCACAGCATGGAGGCCTCACCATTTTCTTTTTCTGTTAATCCAAAATCACATTTGGGATTTAATTGCTTAAAGAAAAACAAAGGCTTGAAAAATGCAAAAGGGAAAAAAAAAACAGGGGAAGGAAATGTAAAGATAAGAGAACAGAGAAGACTGATGCAACTTCAAAATTAACTCGAGTTCTGCAAATTAACACTCTCCTTGAGATGGAAGAAGAAGGTGGGGTTTAAAGATGTCACTTATTAGTGTGGAAGCAAGAAAAGTGTGGGGGGTTTTACAGATTAAACTTCATTTGCATGATGATTTGGTGCCCGTTGTCACAACAAATCAACAGCTTCAGAAGAAAAATATGAAAATAATAAATAAAAAAAAACACATAATCCTTCTTCTCTCTTTGGCACTTTTGGGTCAGGTCTGAATCCGGTGAATTATTTGGTTAAACTTAGATTAAATTTAAGTCCATGAAACTATATATTATTAGTTCAGTATGATTGGTTTCTGATGTTTTCTCACAAGTTTGATGAGAGTATTTGTTCAAACTATGGATTCAACTAACTTAAATTGATTATATTAAAACAGTTTCATATGTGTTTTTCAAGTTTGAGCCATCATTTTCGCGTGATACCTATTGCCAGACCATGTGCATATATTTCAATTATCAGTCTTCATCGCTTCTTTATATTCTGATATCCCCTCTTTAAATTTCTTAAATTGCTTTTTTTTTTTTTTTTGCCAATAAAATTTCTTAAATTGCTAAACCACCAAGTATCTTGTTCCAACGGCACATGTATCTCTCCCATGGCGAGTTCTGCTCTTACAGGAGTATGGGGTATGTGTTTAAATTATCCTATGGGGAAAAAAATCATTTTTGAGGTGTTTTTGGTATATTTATACACATTTATCAAGGAATTGTTGGCAGAGAAGGTAATATCAAATTCCCAGGACAAGAATCCAATATTATTGAGTACAACTTTAGAGATATAAATAATCTCCCTGAATAGATATATAGTGTCTCCAATCCTTAATATAAGATTTACAACGGGATCTTATATTAAGTACCGAAAACATTATGTACCAATATAAAATTTTAGAAACTATGAAAAGATTTTAAAAGATATATGAATAAAGTGTATATCTAAATATTATCTCTATAGCATCCTTTTGGGTTTGTTTGGTACAATGGAATTGATTTTGATGGAAATGGAAATTGATGTGGATATGGAAATAGATATAGAAATAATATTTAAAAAGATGTTTGGTATGTCATGGAAATGAAGATGGAATCCATATATATTTTTTATTTGAAATGTATATTAAAAATATGAAAATATAAGAAAAAGACAATTTTGCCCCTAATTGTAAAGTAATAAAAATAAATTGAGTTAATCCCCTCATTTAACCAAAAATATCGGAGGACATTTTAGTCCGAAAATTATGCCCTCCATGAAATCCACTACATTTCCATGGGTCTTGGCTTGGAATTCAATTAGCTCATTTTGATGGATTTCATTTCCACATGGAGGTCCAATTCCTGCAAACTAAATATACACTCAGCATGGATTTTTATTCCAAATCCATTTCCACCACACCAATTCCTGTATACCAAACAGCCCTTCATGTATATGCTGACAATGATGCCATGATAGTATTATTGCCATTGGACATCGCTAACGCTAATTGTGATGCATAGGCATGATTGAGCTTTGATTAATTAATGGTGATGATGAGATTATAAGACGACCCAAACGTCAAGGACTAAGCCGTAATGAGTTTAAGTGTTTGTTTGGAATGGTTTATTTTTGGGCAATAAATGTTTATAAATCGTGATTCACAGTATACGAAATAAGTATGTGAGAGGAATTTTATCTCGGCTTACGTATTAAGAACTTATTATTTAACAATAAGTAATACCAAACACAGGCTAAATGCAAATTCTAGTACAAATTAAGTTTTATATTTATAGTGACTAGGTTTTATATTTATAGTCTCACTGTACACTAGGTGTGTGTTCGGCAAGTATAAAAACCATGGTTTTATAAGCATTTTTCTGTAAATTAAGTCAAAACTCATCTCACATACTTATTTCATAAATCGTAAAAACTATTCTTCAAAAGCTAATTCGAACACACACTAGGTCCTAGATCCAAAGACGAGGTAGGAAACTAGTTTTTCCTTTGTAAATAAGCTTAGACTTTGGATACATTAAATCATATCTATAAATATTATGTTTATTTAATTTATTCTATGTATTTCCTTTAAATTTAATAACCATGACAAATAGTAGTAATCTTTCTATAAAATCTATTCGTATTTTTTGATATTTTGTAGGAGATAAAAAGAAAAACTGCAAAAAAAAAATATTTGAAGGGATGGTGTACCAATTGTAATTTTCTCTAAAACTAGGAAGGAAAGAGAAAAAAGCTGGAGAAATTACATCGTGTTTTATTTATAAACAACTTTATCTTTTATAGGATTGATCCCTTTTATAATCAATTTTCATTTTTTGTCTGAAAATGTAAACCTTTTTTTCCTATTTTACCCTTATTAAATGTTTATTCTCTCTCATATCTTATATTTATTATCTTTCATACTTTTTATCTATTTTCTCTCTTATACTCATTTCATAAATAGGGGCATATATAGAAAAAATAAGACATTTTTTACACATTTATTACTTTTAACTACCAATTCGTTTTGTGCAATTAAAAGAAAAGTTATTTATATTAGAACCAGAGCGTGTAATGAATTGGCATTTATTAGTAATTTTCATCGAAAAAAAGTTGTACAGCACTAAAATCGTTGTTCTTCATATGAACAATTTCAATTTTTTATTTAATTAAAAAAAAAAGTTGTTAGACTCTGGACTTGTTCTTTAATTGACCGGATTCTTTAAAAATGTAAAATCATTTTTTAGAAGAACGATTTCTGATATAGCATTTTAATAAATACTTTACACCCTATAGCATTTTGATAAATCTTTCTAGAGTTTGCAGTGTTTTGACAAAATTGCCGCGTTTGGATTGTTATTCAAATTGAATTTGTCAAGAGGGAAAAATCGAAGAAGCTGAAGTTTGGGTCAAACTTCAAAGAACCGAGGAAGGCCCCCCACTTCGAAAAATGACGCAAGTGGCCTCGTTCCGTTAACGTTTGTTTCCACAAAGGGTCAAGCCTAACGCAACAAAACGACCCCAACATTTTCCTTCTTTCGTTTTCTTCTATAAATCATTAACCAATTGTTACAGCTGACTTTGACCTCGTCATCTTCGCATTCGCAGGGAAAAAAACACACCAATCGTAATTATGACTGTCGTTTAGTCAAAGTCGGCACAGGAAAACACCTGCCCATTTTACCAAGGAAAAAGCACCGTCGTGGAGCCACATGGAAGGGGAGACCTCACGCGTGTCGTTTTTACTTTTTAGTTCCTCCTCCCCTTCCACGTGGCAAGCACATAGGACAGTTCTTCATGACTAAGGCACTGCATTTTTTTTTTTGGTCAACGAACCCTGCTTTCGTTTGCTTATCTAATTAATATTTTCTTTTTCTTTTCACACGTAGAAAGTAGAAGGAATCCTCTTTCTCCGTTGCGTTCGCGGATTTCAATATCACGTAAAGCTTATGCTTTCCATCCACGAAAAAAAAGTTGTATTTTCACGTCAGATTCTGTTTATTTTATTTCAGTGACTTTCAAAAATCAGAGAAGAAAGAATATTACGAAGGTCACTTTCAAAAATATTTTTTTTTTTTATCATTTTTCAAAAATTTCTATCCCAGTAGCCTTTCCCTTACTTTATTATTTTTATCTTTCCTTTCATTTAAACATAACCCGAGGGAAAAATATTTAGTGTGCAGGTATACTTTCTCTTAAATTTTAATTTGATATTCGTGTTTTTTCCTCTTAATTAAGTTTTTTAAATTTACTATGTTAGTATTGTTAGCCGATAATTTTGCTCTGCTAACACTTTTAGATCTTGCATAGAAGTTAACGGTCCTAATAAAACAAAGTTAAAAGAGTTAATTAAGAGAGAAAAAAACATACGTTGTAAGTTATAAATTGAGATATATGTGCTTCCAATATGGGTTTCCCTTCAATTGATGTTAAAAAGGTTGTACAATTATAATGTAAATATCGCATTCCATCAGGATTGAGAGGGAAGAGAAACTTTTTTTCCTGGAATCACTACGAGGTATGTATTACTAAAAAACCATAATAATAAAAAAGAAAAAAAAGACAGAAAATGAATTTTAAAATTACAAAATTTTAAATCAGGTGTTTTCAGAAAAATGAATTGTGAATTGTTTATTTAGTTTTGTCATTCATTTATCAACGATTGACAACAAACTTGATTCAAGATTTTACAATCTTAAAATTATTTTTCTGTCTTTTCCTCGTAAAAAAAACCAAACAAACAAGCAGTAGGGTAATAATAAGTAGTAATGCAGGTAAAAAAAGGGTCCAAGCCTATGTTTTTTATTTGTTATTGGATTTTTTTTAGTGATGACATTACTTTTAACTTTTTTTCCCGTCTCGCAAGGGTTTTTAAAGGGAAAATTCCAGAAAAAGCAAATAAAATTGGGAAAGGATAAAATGGTGCTGTTAATTTTTGAAATCCCAAATCAGAGTGTCAGTAGAAATCTGGGATTGACAATTGTGAGCAAAAAATAAAAATGCCCTGAGTTAAGTGGCAATATAGGCGGGATATATATGGTAATTGATATTAACAAGTTTTTTTTTTTTGGGGAGAATAACAATTCCTGTCTCTATATTAACAATAACACATTTTGCATTAACGACTTGAATTTCTTATTTCATAATTTTCTATATGACAATCAAACACATGCCCAGGCAAAAGTGTGAAATTAGCAAGTTGCGGGGGCCAATAACAACACATGTCTTTATATTAACAATACCATATTTTACATTAACAACTTGACTTTCTTATTTTACAACTTCTCATCTGACAATCAAACACATGCCCAGAGAAAAGTATGAAATTAACAAATTGCCTAGGGGCAATAACAATACTTGTCTCTATATTAACAGCATCATATTTTATATTAGCGACTTGACTTTCTTGTTTCACAACTTCCAATTTGACAATTTTCAAACTCAACAGAACGCCGCCAAAGCTCAATAAAGAAAGCATTGTTCCCTTCCTCTTCTTAGCTGGGCCAGCAGCCACCTACCACCATCAACCACATTCCAACTCCAAACACCACCGAAGCCCCTTTTCTTCGCTGAGCTAAGAAACTGGCGTTCCCTCTTTGCTGGGCCAAGAACCCGTCGTTCCCTTCCAATTCTTCGTTGCACCGATCAGCCAACCCTTTGCCCACTTCCACTCACATGTTTTTCGACCCTTTTTCAGTCACTCTTCCTTAAGGCAACCGACCCTTTAAAATACGAAGCGATTTTGTTCATCTTGTTTTTTCTTTTTAACTTAACTCAGGGCATTTTTGTTTTTTTGTCACAATTCCAAATCCTAAATTCCTATTGACATTGTAATTTGGGATTTCAGCAATTCATAGCACCATTTTATCCTTTTTCCTTTTTAATTGTATATAAATGGGATTTTCCCCTTTTCAAACTTTTTTTTTTTCTTTTTCTTTGGGGCTGCGGAAAGTAATGAAAGGACTAGGACTGGGCAACATGGCATAGTTTCGAGCGTGTAGCCGTGTAGGCCAACTAATAATGAATACAGAATTATAAGATGTTATATTAGGTGAGCTTATCTTATTCTCTTGTGTGTCATTTGTATTCAAGTTCAGCTCCCGGCCAAACCAAATTTTATGCAAATAATAAATAAATAAAAACAAAAGAGACTTTCCAGCTGAACAACCTTGTACACACAAATGGCCAGCCCATTTACAACTCTCTGACCCCCTTCGGATATTACTATGCTCCCTTCTCACAACATCCCATCCAATTATAATATTCTTCATCCTGTTCTTATTGTTCATAAGTACATTTCACATGAGACCTTTCTAATTCTTGAATTTCATTGCATGTAGTCTAACATTTAAATATATAGTAGTATATATAAAATCAATAAGTCCTCCTAATAATAGTATGCAAAAGTAGGGTTAAGGGTCTATATTGTCCCGAAAATTTTCACCGAGGGGCAATTTTGCTCTGAAAGTGTCAAAAAATGAGTAATTTTGCCATGACTGTTATCCCGGTTGATTTTGACCGTCAGTTGACCAAATATATTGAGCTGATAGTTCATATAACTTTAATGTCATTTTTGTTGAGGTGTAAATTTGTCCCGAAAATTTTAAATATAATTTTGAAACAAAATAAAATAGATAACACATGCACCTCAACAAAAATTATGTGAATGACATGTGAACAGTTAATTTGACATATTTAGTTAACTAAAGGTTAGAATTAATTAGGATAATGGTTATGACAAAATTACTTCTTTTTTTATACTTTCGGAACAAAATTATCCATTAACCAGAAGAAGTATACTATATCCTATTGTGCTCTTTGTCAAAGGTTAACATGATCCATTCCAGATTTTGTATTTGAAATTAGTTGAGAAAACGTCCATGACAAAATTGCTTCTTTTTTTTTAATACTTCCAGAATAAAGTTGTCCCTAACTATAAGAAGTAGTAATTAATTAAAGGTAAAAATATAAAAATGCGTTAAAATGTAAGACATTTCAAAATATTGCTTTGATATTTAATGTGAGAGTTATTTAAATAATTATAGTAAATTAAGGAAATTAGGTGAATTAATTAATCATAATAAATTTGACCTAATTTTTCTAAAATACCCCGTGTAACAAATGTCATGTAACTACCAACATAGAGTTAATCTAGTAATGTGAGGTCCTATTAGATCATTCTGAATCTTAAGTTTAAGTCTTAAAGAAAACACATATATTGGTAAGGACGATTACCAATCTCAAACTGGATACCAGATAATAATATAAAAAAAAGTCTGATAACTATTGCTGAACAAGTATAAATAAGGGTAGTTTGAGTAAACATGATAACAAATTGGATTAAAGTATGACATTTATGACTAATATTAGTCCTCAACCAACTTTTATATTTTAAGATCGGAATAGTATAACTCATAAAAAGATCATCCCAATTAAAAAATTCTAATTAAAAAAAAAAAGCTAGGGAAATGCAAAATGTTGATCATTTGAGTGAATTGGGCATGTTCGCATTAACTAGGTGGGGTGGAGAGAATGGTATGAGAAGATTATGAGACGGGGAAAGTTGAAAGCATCATGAGAGGGAAAGTTGAAAGCATCATGAGCAATAAATGTATTTCATCCGATTTTATTTATAAATAATTTATTATTTTAATTGTATAAAATAAATTGATAGTTAAAAATAATAAATATGTCAAAAAGGATGAAAAATAATAAGTATAAGATATGAGAGAGAATTAATATTTAATAAGAATAAAATAGGAAAAAGAAACTTATATTTTCAGACAAAAAATAAAAACTGCTTATAAAATGAACTAGGCCTATAAGAAAAAAAATTATTTATAAATAGAACCGAAAAAAAATATATATAAAAATGAAGTAGGTATTGGTGAAAGCAGAAATATGAAGGTAAGGGAAGGGAAGGGAAGTGGGTAAGTGGAAGAGGAGAGGCTACAACGGTCGGTCCCCTCTGGCCATTAGGTGTCCACTTTCTGAGTGCTCCCAACTGTGTCGGTTATAGTCGTTGCTTCTCTTCTCATTACCTCTCCCTTCCACGTTAAACCTTTCCACTTCCACCAACATTCCAGTTCCACAATCCAATTCCTTTGAGTATTTAAAACAAGTATTTTTTTCTCACTTTTAATTTCACATCCGTATGATTTTCTCTTTTAATTAAATACTTTAATTTGATCTGTTGGATCATGAGCTAAGCGTGTTAAGAGAATGAAGTTATAGGGTCTAATAATGTTAGAACAGTCAAATTGACTTATTTAATTAAGAGAACGAACGCGTGTGTAACAAATTAAAAATTAATGAAAAGTATAAATACTTGCAAAATGATTTTTTAAAGTTACAGACTTACCGGGTCCAATGATGTTAAAATAGTAAAATCAACGTATTTAATTAAGAGACGAAAGCCACATGTATCAAACTAAAAATTAATGAAAAGTATGAATACTTGCAAAATAACTAAATAGTAAAATCAACGTCTTCTTAGCTATCTTTTAACATAATTATCTCGTTTCATATGTTGAGGCCAAAGAGATAACTAAATAATGTTACTGAGAGAAATCTTTCAGCTTATGGTCTATCTATTTAAAGATTTGATTACTAATAGAATACAATAATACCATACAATCTATATAGCTGGCTTTATACTAGTAGTATAAAGCCGGGTGGTTATTAATATTATCATTGTTGTTGCATCTATTTTAAAATTTAAAATAAGAAGTCTTGGAGTACCTAAAGCAAGTGAATGTATATATATGTATGTATATTATCATTGTTGTTGCATCTATTTTAACATATTTAAAATAAGAAGTCTTGGAGGACCTAATGCAAGTAATTATATATAATATTATACATATATATTGTTCTTACTGAGTTTCTAGCAAATATCCTTTTGTTATATTTTAAATTTATTAACCCTACTTTATTGGATTATATGCAGTTTCTATCCCAACATTATATTTACTGTGGATTGATATATTTTTTATTGGGAAGAAAAAAACATTTGAATACCACTTCAATTTCTAAAACCCAGAAAAGCCTATTAAAACCTATAAAGGACATATAAGGGATTGGGTGGGAATATGAGTTTTTCATGTTTTGGATTAAAAACTAAAATACCTTTAAGACTCACTTAAAGACTGTAACACCCCAAAATTTATATTCACCAAAATTATTGTAAATATTTGAGAAATTCAATAAAATGGTGAATATTCATGAATTTGGAATTTATGAATTTATAAATGTTCAATTTCATGGGAAATTGGGCAAAAATAATTATGGAATTAATTTGGGTAATTTAAAAATCCCAATATTAAGGTCCAAAAATGAAGGAATATTAGAGAAAATATTTGGTCCAAAAATATATGGAAATTGGCCAAAGAAAAATAAGAAAAGAAATTGGATTAGAAAGGTAATGGCAAAATCGTAATTTTGCCAAAATAGCACAAAATAAATTATTTTTCAATTAATTGAAGTTAATTTCAATTAATTAAGAAAAATAAAGGTTAAAAATATATTTAGAATATTTTGGTCAATTTAATATGAATTTATGGAAAATTTGAGCAAAAAGTGCAATTTTGACCAAAATTGAGACTTTACGTGTATACGTAACCGGAACAAGTTGTGTAGCCAATTGAAACCAAAGGGAGGGACCCCTAGGTGTCTCCTACATGTTGCAAGAGGAAGAAAATATTGGTTGGGATTAATGAGCTTGGTTACACATACATAGGGTTTATTTACATAAAAGTGATTTTTGAAAGTTTTGAAAATGGTTAAATAATTAAAGTATAATCTTATATATATTATAAAACACATGAGCATCTTCATCTTCAGCCCATTTGCACGCACAGCACAGACCTGAACGTGAGAGAGAGAGGTTCAAGTTTTAGAGAGAGAGAGAAGAAGAAAAATCACAAGGTAAGCCGATTTCTCCGACGATTTCGCTCCTAACGCGTATATCTCCGATCCTAAGCTACTCCTCTTTGTTCTTTAAGGTTTGGAAAGCTTAAATTTGGTGTTTTACAAGTTAGGGTTTTCAGCCACTTTTGGGAAAATCTTGTGGGAGCTTGAGGTAACTTCCAGACCTTCGTATATTAACTATTCTGGTTGCTGTGGGCAATTTAATCGGTGAAATTTCGCCGGATTGCCATTGGTTTTAAATTTTGGAAACGTGTGTATATAAGGGTTATGCTGCCCAATTTTAGTTCAAATGGTTGTTATAACTCAATTAGATGGTTAATAAAGTGGTTAGGAGTAGAAAGGAACGTGTTTACGGAGCCGAAATCGTAAAACCCCGATTTTTCCCGGAGAACACAATTATTTCGGCCAGGGATGTTTGAGGGCCTTAGAGTTGGATTTTCAATGATTTTATGGTTCCATTGGATTCAGTGGGCGAAAATATGTGGGGTTACAGTTGGGCACTTTTTCAGAAAAGGCTGAGAAAGTATAATTACGGAAACGCCCCTAAAACCCTAAAAGTAGGGCTGCCAAGGGCAATTTCGTAATTTGACATTGAATTTGGTAATTTTGAGTCCGGAAATGGATTCCTTGGATGAAAATACGTCAGGATAGCCATAGTCAAAAATTTGGAAAAACGTGCCATCGGGCCGGGTACGGCGGGGCCGGGGTCCCGGGGGCATTTTGGTAAATTTTCACCATAGGCTAATATAACCACAAGAAACACTATGGAAGAGTCTAAAATGATACTTGGATAGGTTATGACCTATTTCTTGTACATTTAATATTTTAGGATCGAATCGGGAGCCGAAAGTCGACACGATTTACAAGGCACACAGAAAGGGGTCGATAGAACTTCGAGGTAGGGACATTATCCTTCATACATCATGCCATAGTTTTATGATTGTGTGGATGCCAATGTTTGTAAATGCGCTTTATTAATCAACATGTTTTGCCCAGAGAGGGGCCAGTAGTGCTAGAGGCACTTACACTGGAGTTGGCGGAAGACCAACCGGTGCAGATTAGTGGGGCGGGGCCCTACTCATGTATATATGCATATGATATGTTTATATTGTTCATTAATTGGTGCATACATGGCATATATCATATTTACTTTTCGCATTTTCTATGAACGATAGCATGTTTCTATTGAGATTCTTCAGAATCTCACCCCTTTTTCTAAACCAAACATCTCAGCGGGCGCCAGTGGATCAAAAGGCAAGAATGTAGACCAAGGGAAGTGACTGGCATGTGCCTCGAGGAAAATACAAAGTTCGTGGTTATAGATAGTCTATGTCTAAAATACTTTTGGATATTTTGTAATAGTGGTGTATATTATCGCATTCTGTAGGGTTGACTTTGGACTGTAAACAAATACTTTTATCAGTATATATGTACTTTTCTGTATGCCTGTGGAACTTGGTCTCTATTACTCTGTGTATATCGAAATGGAAACGGGTGTTGACAAAGACCAATTGAGAATAAGAATAACTAAAACAGTAACGTTTTTGACAAAAATTATAATGGTTTTGACAAAATCAATAAACATTGACAAAATATGTGAAATGATTGGCCAAGAGTAGTGGGATGTGACCAATTGAGTAATGAGATTAACTAAAATAGTAATGATTTAAAAAAAATGCATAATGGTCTTGACAAAATCAATAAGTGCTGACAAAATATGTGAAAGGATTGACCAAGAGTTTTGGATTATGACCAATTGAGTAATGTGATTGACTAAAATATTAATGATATCCATAAAATTCGTAATGGTCTTGACAAAGTTAATAAGTACTGACAAAATGTGTGAAAGGATTGGCTAATAATTTTAGGCTATGACTAATTGAGTAATGGGATTGACTAAAACATTAATGATTTTAACAAAATTCATAATGGTTTTAACAAAATTTATAAGTACTAACAAAATGTGTGAAAAGATTAGTTAAGAGTTTTGGGCTGCGACAAATTGAATAATGAGATTGATTAAAACAATAATGGTTTTGACAAAATTTGTAATAGTTTTGATAATATCAATAAATACTGACAAAATATGTGAAATGATTTGCTAAGAATTTTGGGCTGTGACCAATTGAGTAATGAAATTGACTAAAACAGTAATGGTTTTGACAAAATCAATAAGTACTGACAACATGTGCGCAAGGATTGGCCAAAAGTTTTAGGCTATGACCAATTGAGTAATGGAATTGACTAAAATATTAATGATTTTGACAAAATTCGTAGTGATTTTGACAAAATCAGTACGTACTAACAAAATGTGTGAAAGAGTTGGCTAAGAGTTTTGGGCTGTGACTAATTGAGTAATAAGATTGACTAAAACAGTAATAGTTTTGACAAAATTTATAATGGTTTTGACAAATTAATAAGTACTAACAAAATGTGTGAAATGACTGACACTCAATAAGCAATAAAACAGTAATAGTCAGTTCTAAGAGAGTAAGAGCGATAGTATTCAGCATTCTAATCATTCGGAGATTGTGTCTGCCCTAGTGTTGTAAATTGTCGTTAATGTTGCAATTTCACAATGGTGGTTGGGTTAGTGGGAGCAACAATTCTTTTGCCAACGACTTCTTCTATCGGTGACTTGCCAAACTCAGCCATGTGATTGTTCTTATTGTTGAAATTTGTTTGTCTAGCATGTTGGGCTAATCTAATTAAGCATTACAAATTTTGGTAATTGTTGATGTCTTAGTAATGGGTGCTTTGATTTTTTATTTTGGACACCATCCCTTCAAAATATAGATTGAACTGATGGTTAGGTGTTCAACTCCTTCATAACTTCATTGCTTACTTGTCAATTCCTTCATAGACAATGGGCAATGGGTGTGAATTTCATAAGCTCAATTCTTGTTTTTGTTATAATTATCTTTCAGGAAAGAGTAGTTGGAGGAGTGATGCTGTTAGGTGGAAACTACAAAGGAAATAGATAACATCAGATAAGAGGAGTAGTGGCAACGGATGCAACATGTGCTTGGGGGAGGGGCCGCCGGTGATGAGGCAGAAAGGCTTCGTGCAATTTGTTGACAAAGGAGAAGAGAGAGAACTTGGAGAGAAAACAGAGGTAACAAGAAAAAAGGGTAGTCATTTCTTTTACCCCAAACATTCAAAACCTAGATTTCTATTTGAACATTTTTCTGTCATTTTCTTTATTTAATGGATATTTTTGAGTTTTTAGAGTTTAGGAGGTATTTTATTATCATTTGTCCTCTCTTTTTTTTTTTTGCTGGTAAAATATATATTTATATATATGTATATACATATATATTAAATGTTTTTTTTTTGCCTTCATATATTAAATGTTATTCTTTCATGCCAATCCATGAATATTTTTCTATATTTTTAATTTTGATGAGCTCAACCTTAGCTTAATTACTGTTGGACCATTGACATTTAAAAAAGATTCTCAATATATACCCCTCCGATTCTATTTATAAGTAACTTTTTATCTCATAGAGTTTGTTTTTTTTATAAGCAACTTTCACTTCTTGTCTGAAAATCTAAGCTTCTTTTTCTTATTTTATCCTTATTAAATATTCATTATCTCTCATATCTTATACTCATTATCTCACATATTTTTTATCTATTCTCTCTCCTATATTCTTTTCATAAATAGGGGCATATATGAAAAAAATATGATATTTTGACACACTTATTATTTTTAATTATTAATTTATTTTACACAATTAAATAAAATTGTTTATAAATAAAACCAAACGAGTAATAATTTTCTCATGGTAAAGTTTGTCCCCACAAAATAAAAATTAAAAAAGGAAGGAGTTCTCGCTGCAAATCAGACCGTTACAAGAATAGGATAGGAAAGAGACACGTTGATCAGGCAAGCAATTTGCAGACATCTAGTCACAGGGTTTTGTCTTGGTGTGATCCCTTTAATCTCTCACTTTCTCTTTTTCTCTATCACTAATAAAAGCATCATCACTCTTTACCCTAATGATCAACGTCAGGTTCCGTTGGCCCCTTAATTTTTATTCAGGGAGAATTACAATGAGGTCCTAAGAAAGAAAAAAAATAAAAAATGGTTCTTATAGATTGTAAAATGAAAAAATGGTCTCATTAACAACTTCAGGAGCCTATATTGACAACTCTTTAACAACTCCAGGGGCTTGTATTAACAACTCCATGTGACCATTTTTTCATTTTACAATCTATTAGGACCATTTTTTTATTTCTCTTATTCTTTGGGACCTTAATGTAATTCTCCCTAATTTTTTTTCTCCCAATTATTGGCTCCTTGTTAATGCTTCATACCACTCACCAAATTCATTCCCCTTCATTTATAAAAATACAATATTTATTTTTAAATTCAGCATTTTTTATAGATTAAAGTATATATTTAGTCATTTGAATTTAGATCAAGTTTCAGTTTAGTTCATTAAATTTAAAAAGTAACAAAAAAATTGTTCACTTGGCAAATTTAAATGCTAGCAAAATATGCTCAAGTTTTAGTTATTTAATTTATTTTAAAATTTAAGCATAATTTATCAGCATTTAATTATAAAATCATCATTAAAATTTTATTAGTCGGCATTTTCTATTAAATAAAACTATCGATATTATGATTACATGATTAAAAGTGTACACTGTACTCCACTTTTTAAAATCAAGGAATCAAACTAAACCTTAATATAAATTTAGAGGATCAAACCTATAATTTAATCTATTTTATATGGGTTGGGTTTTTCTCATTGTCTTATTTCTCATTTTCTTCTTATCATCTCATATTTACCGTGAGATTAAAAAAATATATGGTTCAGATTCAATATTTTATAAAATTATTTCTATAAACATAAAAAAAAGTAAATTTAAACTCTTAAAATATTATCTATACCCTTTATTATTGGAATTCATAAAAAATAAATAAATTTTAATTTATAAAATATAATAATAATAATTTTATAAAATATTAAATTTAAACCATCAATTTCATGATCTAATGGTGGAAATAAGATGATGATAAGATAATGAGAAATAGGACAATGAAAGTATCCTCTTCCATTTTATACGCTCTACTCCTTTTGGAAATTTTTTCATTTTTCATTTATCATTTTTAAAATTTTAAACACTGTTTTACTTACTGTTAATATTTTTTAAAATTTTATTTTCTATCTGTGCTAGCAATTTTAACTATTTTACACAGTTGTCATAACGTTAGCTTGCCTTAGCTTGCCTTAATAAATTAAGGGTTATTAACTTTAAAAAATTTATATATTAATTGGAGAAAGTGGTACTTTATTACTCCCTCTGGTCGTACATATAAGATAGAGTTGACTTCTTTTAAAGAGATTAAGGAAGCTAAATAAGTTACTTAATCATATTATATGTTGTGTATTCTTAAATTATATATTATTTTATTTTTTGAACTAATTAATTTAGAGAAAAAATAAAAACTTTAAAATAATTTAATTAACTTCTTTAATTTTTTAAAAAAAAGAAATTTTATATTCAGTAGCCGAGGAAGGAGTAATTATTAACGGAAAGAATCCACTTGCACCTTATTGCTTGATGTTGGCCTTGAGAATGACGAAAACCATTCCATTTCCATTATTATTATTATTATTAATATTCTTTTTTTAGACTTTCAAAATTTCGAATCCATCGCTTTATTATATTCTTTCTCTTTCCTCGGGAAAAAAAATTATCGTAATTTCCTGGAAAACGCTAACACCGCCGACTCGCATCAAACTAAGCTCCTTCTACATTTCAGACTTTAATTCAAAGGTTTTTTTTATAACATTCAAAGTTTATTTTAATCTTCGCTAATTATGATTATAATCCCATCTTTTTATTGCTCTGACGCGTTCATTTCAAAACTTCGGTGTCGCTGACCGAACACGGTTTTCCTTTCTTCGGCTACCTTTCTTCTCTCTCCCCATCCTCGGAAGTTCTGTTTAACTCACAGGTGTTTGTGAGAGGGAGGGAAAGGGCTCGACAAAATCTTTTTGTGGAACCCCAACAAAGTTCAATCGCACTTGAAATCTTTGGTTGCAGTTCTTGATTGCCATTCTCGAGGTTTTGGTGCTGGTTGCTCAAATCAGAAATGAAGAGAGGCAAATTAGTTAAGTTAGATAATTTTGTATCATTGACAAGGCAGAGATCCGTTCAGATTCTGATCGGGGTTGGGCTTTTGTATATACTGTTGGTCACAGTGGAAATCCCTTTTGTGTTCAAAACTGGGTTTAGTTCTGTGTCTCAGGAGTTCTTAACTCGCCCGTCTAAGCTTGAGAGCGAGGAGGACTTGGAAGAAAGAGAGGCCCCTTCTCGTCCGCTGGAAAAAGTTTCTATAAACGCGTACCAACCGATTCCGAGCCAACTCGCTGAGCACAAGATTCTTTCAGGGTTGATCTTTGATAACAGTACATTCGATTTGCGCGGTAAGGATGGGTCTCTGGAGCTTTACAAGTCAGCTAAGAATGCGTGGAAAGTGGGGAAGAAAATTTGGGATGAGCTTGAATCCGGGAAATCGCGAGCCGCCGCCAAGAAGTCCGAGAACCGATCGGATTCGTGCCCGCGATCGATTGCCTTGTCCGGGTCGGATTTTTTGGCCTATGGGCGACTCATGGTTCTCCCTTGTGGGCTGACATTGGGGTCCCACATAACCGTTGTGGCAAAGCCGTTGGCGGCGCACGCAGAGTTCGAACCGAGGATATCGTTGGCGAAGAATGATGAAGAACCGGTGATCGTGTCACAGTTCATGATGGAGTTGCAGGGCTTGAAAACAGTGGACGGCGAGGAACCCCCAAGGGTTTTACACTTTAATCCCAGATTGAAAGGAGATTGGAGTGGGAAGCCTGTGATTGAGCTCAACACCTGTTACCGAATGCAGTGGGGTTCCGCGCTTCGATGTGATGGTTGGAAATCGAAAGCTGATGAAGAGACCGGTAAGTGTGAAAAGTGCAGCTACCGTATAATAGTAATAGATCATTAAAGCCGTGATCTTTTTTGGTCGAATGATAACTATTGGTGGTTGGGTGTTTGTAACTTTGGCTTTCATAGTCGCATACTCACAGCATATTTTGCAACAAGAGTTTTAACTACCATCACTTTCTTTCATTTGGATGATTTATGTACAAGATAGATATTCATATTACTCTATCTTTGTATATTGTCGAGAGGTAGAATTAATCATGCCTATTATACGGCATAAGCCTAAGGCGGAAGTAGGTTTACAAATGGTGCGCTGATTGGATCATCCCCAGGGCTGGCTCATAAGAATCAGATTTTATGATGTTAATGATATTGTGGGAAGTAGGACCCTTAAATAATCTGGTGCTGAGCACATCACAGATTTAAACTTGTGCCTTTTTGTAGTGGCATACTTGTAGACTTATATTCTCTACATTTTAGTTGTTTAATGTGCCATACGTTTTTTTCCCTTCTGTTGAGTATTTTTCCATGAACTGTCTGGTTATTCCTTCGCATCTGAATCAATTTGAGTTATTTCTTTTATTGACTGTAGTTGATGGGCTGGTGAAGTGTGAGAAGTGGATTCGGGACGATGACAATCATGCTGAGGAGTCCAAGTCTAGATGGTGGGTGAATAGACTGATAGGCCGGACCAAGAAAGTTTCAGTTGACTGGCCATTCCCATTTTCTGAGAGCAAGCTATTTGTTCTTACTCTTAGTGCTGGATTGGAGGGTTATCATATTAATGTTGATGGGAGGCATGTGGCATCTTTTCCTTATCGCACTGTGAGTAATATACTTGAGCTTATCTACATGGTGATGAATCTGTATAATTTTTTTTTTAATATTACCATTTAATTTTGTCAGGGTTTTACTCTTGAGGATGCCACTGGTCTTTCTTTGAGTGGGGACATTGATGTCCACTCTGTATTTGCTGCCTCTTTGCCTTCAACTCATCCAAGTTTTGCCCCACAGAAGCATCTTGATTGGTCAAGTAGATGGCGTGCCCCTCCTCTTCCTAATTTTGATGTTGAAATGTTCATCGGCATCCTTTCAGCTGGAAATCACTTTGCTGAGCGGATGGCTGTAAGAAAGTCATGGATGCAACACGGGCTCATCAAATCTTCAAAAGTGGTGGCCCGTTTCTTTGTAGCACCGGTAATGGCAGCATGTTGCCAACCTTTTCATCTGTCATATACATTTCAGTTCCTTGTGTCAATGTTGGGTTCTTAACATTCTGATCAACATTTTTACAGCATCCCAGAAAAGAAGTAAATGCAGAGTTAAAGAAGGAAGCAGAATATTTTGGTGACATTGTTGTTGTACCCTACATGGATAACTATGACCTTGTTGTGCTGAAAACAGTGGCCATTTGTGAATATGGGGTGAGTTGGTGATTGATTGAAATTGAGTTTGGAATCACAAGACACAAGAATTCTTAAGTGCTTATAGATTGTGCTTCTTTTTCTATAGGTTCGCACAGTTAATGCCAAGTATATCATGAAGGGTGATGATGACACTTTTGTAAAAGTGGACGCTGTATTGGAGTTATCAAGGAGCTTTCCGGATGACAAGAGCTTCTATATTGGGAACATAAACTACTACCATAAGCCCTTGCGCTATGGTAAATGGGCGGTGACATACGAGGTATTTAGAACACATTCCACAGTGTTCTTTCGAGAGTTGAGGAATAGAAGTTTTCTGGGGAGGATATCATGAAGTTGATTGAAAAAATTACACTCATTTAGCCTCACCTGCAACTTTTTAGCTATTTCCTTTTAACTTCTGGGTTATTAGCTTCTCGTTTCTAATTACATTTTGGTGGGACTCAAGTAATGATATGTTCATGCATTCATTCTTTTTCCAGGAATGGCCTGAAGAGGATTACCCACCCTATGCTAATGGACCTGGTTATATTTTGTCGTCTGATGTTGCACGCTTCGTCGTATCTGAATTTGAAAGGCATAAATTAAGGGTGAGTAAACTATGCCTGGCCACCTTGATATAATTAGGGGTTGAAGCTCTTTTGTTTTTGTCATAACATTTGCATGGTCCCTTCACGATGCAGTTGTTTAAAATGGAAGACGTAAGTATGGGAATGTGGGTAGAGCAATTCAACAAGACGAAGCCGGTGGAGTATTTGCACAGCTTGAGGTTCTGCCAGTTCGGTTGCGTGGAAGAGTATTTCACGGCTCACTACCAATCTCCAAGGCAAATGATGTGTATGTGGGACAAATTGCAGAGACAGACAACTCCTGAGTGCTGCAACATGAGATGACGAGAATTCATAGAAAAAGACAAGTTTTGCAGCTAATAGCCATCGAATATTGTATATACTGTGGAGCTTGGATAGAGAAACGTTTTGTCCCCTGTATAAATAATTAAATATAGCCTCCCCTCTTGAATTCATTAATTCTTTCCTTTGGTGTTTTACTTTGAGGGGTTATTTTTTATGGGAATAATCTCAAAAATTCAAGCCCTGTAAATTAATTGATTGCCAAGATGATGGGAGGAAAAAAAGGTCTGACCAGCCCCAAGCCCAACTACTCCAATGGCCTCACCAAACAAGCACTGAACAAGTTCGTTCAAGTCACTCTCTTTCAAAACCCTTAGTCAAAGGATCAAAGAAATGTCATGACGATTAAATTGACTCCTTCGTTAACAATGATACTTTATTCTTTTTCTGATAAAAATCATTTTGATTTTTGACTGCTCTTACTCAGCCAGCTCACTCTCCAACAAGCAATCATTGATGCATCTTAACTATTTTTTTGATAACGATGCCTTTAGTTGCACTTAGGTATTAAAAGTTTAGGATGCTCATAGGTTTTATAAGGTCGTGAGAAAGGGCTTTTTTTTACCCAAAAAGTCTGATAAAACTTGAGCAGCATGTAATAACAAAAGATTTACGTTATTCACTTGTCTTTAAGACTTTTTGGTAATTAGATTTTTTTAGGGCCTCATAATAGTTCCCTATAAAAATTTTTGATGCAAAATTACTTTTAAGGTACTGGATGATGTTAAAAAATATTCCTTTTAATCCTAAATATAAGACATAGTTTTTTTGAAAATATTAAGAAAGCTAATTAAATTACTTTAAAATATTTATATTTGTCATTTTTTCTCTAAACTATTTTGCCTAACTTTTAAACTGATATATAATCGAATGATACATAACATATGATATAATTAATTTAGCTTTCTTAATCTCTCTGAAATAAATCAACTCTGTTTTATATTTAAGAATAGAGTGAGTATTTTAGAATGTCGAATGTATAAAAAAATTGATTTGGCAGGGCATCGTTGGCAATCCTATTAAACATACAGCCGCTTTCAAAAAAAGAAAAACAAACAAGTTTACACTTTATACCAAGCAAACTCAATAAGAAAGTACTCCATCTGGTCTTAAATATAAGTCACAGTTAATTTTTTTTGAAGGGATCGAGGAAAATAAATCAGTTACTTAATTATATAAGGTATTGTGTATCCTTAGATTAGATATTAATTTATTAGTCAAACTAATTAGTTTTGAGGAAAAAAATAAAAATAAATATATTCTAAAGTAATTTAATTAACTTCTAAAGCTATGTTTGGAATAGTTTTTTTTTTTGGATAATAAGTACTTATTACGTAAATCGAGACAAAATTCCTCTAATATATTTACCTCGTACATCGTAAATCATGATTTATAAGTATTTATAAGTAAAAAATAAGATATCTCAAACAAACACTTAATCTCTTTAAAAAAATTAATTTTATCTTATATTTAAGATAGTAATTAATAATATACTACAACTAGTAGGCAGGGAAAAAAGTAACGAAATTATTGACAGGAATCTGCCAACTGTACAACATGAAATGATTTGTTCTGGGTTTGGCTCAAACATGATTAAGAACAAACCCACCGCAACAAGTAACTTCCATTTTTGCTTCACTCCTTGAAAAAAAAGCTGTCGGACACAATTATCAAACCTCCACTATGGCTGCTACTTCTAGTACCTCAACAAAGCTACCCAGTACTAACCCTTTCAAAAAATTAACTCCAGCTATCACATGGGGCAAGATTTTTTTGTTATTTTTCAACGTTTGAACTTGAACATATCTCCGTATATTTCATGAGAATCTTGTTAGATTCTGATTCTCCTCTCTTCGCATGTGATTTTGTACCTTTGTTTTTTGTCAATATCTTCCTTGCTTTTTCACCTACCGAGAATAATAACTGATTTCCTTCTATTCTAATTACAAGAACTGTGATTTTTGTTATTATTAGGTTGTGGCTAATCCCAATTAGGCATTAATTTCATGACCTCACAACTCTTTGCGTCATTATAATTGGCTTCCTTTGGTAAGGATTGTCCACATGGAATGCTTTTGTGTCCCATATTAAACATTCTTTATTTTTAACGCTAAGTGGAAGATTATGACAAACACTTCATTAGAACGTGAAACAATAAAATAAAAATAAAAATAACGCAGCCTTAGCCATTAGATGCGGATTAACATGATCCAAGATGGGTAAGTTGCAAATAGGCAGTATTTCACTTCATAACAACTTGATTTTAATTTCTTATAAAATATTTTCAATACACGAAGATCAAAATTAAGTAAAATAAATTTAAATCAGAAACTCTAATAAACAGAAAATAATCTAATAAAGTTAAACCGAATAAAATTATAATAAATAAAAATTATGAAAAGATAACCTAAATTCTAATTAAAAACCTAATAAATATAATCATAAAATCAAGGAAAAATCACTGAGGTCCCATGAAAAAATGTGACCACTTAAAAGCCCTACAACAAACTAGCAGTAAAAATCTTTTGCCCTATTGTGATTTCTTATATTGAAATTTGTTATCACATGTTCATTTGTCAAGGAACTTTTTAATGATTGCGATCTTTCCTTAAGATTTCATAGTGATTTTCTCTCCCACAAATGCAGTAACTTGTTCTAATATAGGGTAGATTACAATAGGCTTGTTTAGTTCAACGCTTTCTTAAAAGATAAGTCCTTATTACACAAGCCGAAATAAAACTCATCTCACATACTTACCTTGTATACCGTGAATCACGATTTATAAGCACTTATTACTCAAAAATAAGCTATTCCAAACGAGCAAAATATCCATCATCAACCGTGGATTCCATCAATTTTATATTTTATTTTGATATTGATGCTGACTGTTTGTAAACCATGCACGAGTCTAATTGGGAATCATTAGTGGGTTTACGCTAGCTTGTTCAATTATTCATGGAT
The DNA here is from genome assembly GCA_963210345.1 of Inga oerstediana. Classification (NCBI taxonomy): domain Eukaryota; kingdom Viridiplantae; phylum Streptophyta; class Magnoliopsida; order Fabales; family Fabaceae; genus Inga; species Inga oerstediana. The sequence goes on from OY723410.1 coordinate 5,714,172, forward strand.
GCAACTTTCAAGTTGTGGACAATGACAAGTGCGCATATCAAACAGACAACAAGCCAATTTTTAAAAAAAGGAAATTAATTAAACAAGAAAAAGTGAGAGAATGATGAGGACCCCATTATATGCTGAGAATCGCCATTTTCACATTCACGCTATCTATCTCAGACGCCACAGAGACAGGCAACTGACGAGTACCAACTTCACCAGAGACCTTGTCCCATGCGCATAAGCACTTGCTTCTCCTTCCTTCCTTCCTTCATAGGGTCGCTTTTGTCTTTTTGGTGTCTTTTCCTCTAACCTTTCCTGCAGACCTCGACACGGAATCACTCCATGTTTCTCTATAAAGCCTCTTTCTTTGTCTGTGTTGGACCATCGTAAACATTCATTCATACTCATTAGTGGGACCTTATTTTTCAATATTATAAATTGTCCTTTTCATTTTTATCAAAATCCTCTCTTGGCTCTTGCTACTTGCTAGTGTCATTTGACTCATTTTTCCTTATAAAAATGGCTTCTTTCTCATTCTCAACTCTCATCCTTACCCACACACCATATCACTCTTCTATTCCCCCCCCCCCCCCCCTTTGTCTCTGTTTTTGATCACCCCAATCAAAAAAAAAAAAAAAACTCAGAGTGAGAAAACCAAAGCAACGAATCAACAATGGTGCCCCTGAAGATGGCCGAGATGTGGGCGACAATGGGGTCGACCATAGCCAGCTTCATGTTCGTGTGGGCAATCATACGGCAGTATTGTCCGTACGAGGTTCGTCGTTTCTTCGAGAAGTACACACACAGGCTCATGGGGTACTTCTACCCTTACATTCGAATCTCCTTCCATGAATTCGTTGGAGATCGGCTCAAACGCAGCGAGGCCTATGCAGCCGTGGAGGCGTATCTCAGCGCCAACACATCGAAAAGCGCAAAACGGCTCAAAGCAGAGATGGGTAGAGACAGTAGCAAACTCGTACTCACCATGGACGAGTACGAGAGGGTTACAGACGAATTTCAGGGTGTCAAAGTTTGGTGGGTTTCGAGCAAGATCATGTCTCCGACAAGGTCCATGCCTTATTATCAAGAACAAGAGAAGAGGTACTATAAGCTGACTTTTCATGATAAATACAGAGACACCATCACTGGATCGTATCTGGAACATGTGATGAGAGAAGGGAAGGAGCTTCGCTTGAGGAACAGACAGAGGAAGCTGTACACAAACAGTCCTGGATATAAATGGCCAAGTTATAAGCAGACAATGTGGAGTCACATTGTGTTTGAGCACCCTGCTACGTTTGACACAATGGCTATGGAGCCAGGGAAGAAGAAGGAGATCATTGAGGATTTGTTGACATTCAGTAAAAGTAAGGATTTTTATGCAAGAATCGGTAAAGCTTGGAAAAGGGGTTATCTGTTGTATGGTCCTCCAGGTACTGGCAAGTCTACGATGATCGCAGCAATGGCTAATTTGTTGGGTTATGATGTGTATGATCTTGAGCTTACCGCGGTGAAAGATAACACTGAGCTGAGGAAGCTTTTGATCGAGACGACCTGTAAGTCTATTATTGTGATCGAGGACATTGATTGCTCTCTTGATCTTACAGGGCAGAGGAAGAAAAAATCAGAGATAGCTTCAGATGATGATTTAGATAAGTTGAATGCAGACTTAGGAAGGAAAGAAGCAAAGGAAGATGGTAGCAGCAGCAGCAGCAGCAAAGTGACACTTTCAGGGCTTTTGAATTTCATAGATGGGATTTGGTCTGCAAGTGGAGGGGAGAGATTGATTGTGTTTACAACTAATTATGTGGAGAAGCTTGATCCTGCACTTATCAGAAGGGGTCGAATGGACAAGCATATAGAGCTATCGTACTGCAGTTTTGATGGGTTCAAAGTGCTTGCCAAGAACTACTTGAAGATTGAAACACATCCTATGTTTGATACAATAGAGAAGCTTCTAGGACAGATCAAGATCACCCCAGCTGATGTTGCTGAGAATCTCATGCCAAAATCTCCCATGGACGATGCAGAAAGATGTCTTTCAAGCTTGATTGAAGCGCTTGAGGAGGTCAAGAAAGTTGCAGCTACAACAAAGGTGGAGGAACAGAAACAACAACGTATTCTGATTAAGGAAAATGGTGAGATTCCAGAAGAGACAGAGACCAACAGAGCAATGAATCATTACCAGCGATAGCGTACAAGTTAACTTCTTGTATAAGAAAATTCTGGCCCAGTGCCTGATGTGAGGCAGATTTGTCTTTTATGTTACTAGACTAGATGAGTATTATAATATCTTTTTTCTATGTTGAAATTTATTTGAAAACATGATAGGTTCGAAATGTCACGCTCGCGCAATATAGAGTTCAAGAAAAGTAGCAGTGAAGCGCTAAAAATCATCTAAAAGATCTTTTAGTAGTTACAGGGCGAAACTGAAGTTATTGTACATTGATTGGATGGATGGGCTAAATAACGCCGAACAAATTCTCATTCATTTTCGTAGAGCCTTTGAATGTAGACATGCTAAAAAATGACTACCTAATCTACACATCTCAGTATCATGCTACTGCTTCTGGCGGCAAATCATTCACCATGGTAGCTGCTTCTGCTTGAGAGTTAGCCCATAGGAAGATATCTGACGGCAACTTCCATTGGGGCTTTCAACAAAATTTATGGTTCTATTATCATACATATTGACTTAGTTTGATAGAAAACTACATTGCCTGCACTCATTAAGAGGGGGAAGTTTTAACATCATGTTCCTCATCTTTCATCATCGTGTTTAGACCATCGTCAAAACCAGAGGTAGGGGCAAGCTCATTCAAATCAAGGAAGCGTCTTTTTTTTGTGCCCTCGCCTTCCTCCTGATTAGGACTATCTGACTTTTCAGGAGGTTGCTTTAGTTCTTTCTCTTCCTCCGCAACATTAGCAAGGGGCTCAGTATCTTCTTTTGTTTCCTGATCTTCGCCATCATTGTCATCTGAATCTTCATCATCCATCATATAATCCCCATTTTCGCTGGGACCTGAGTGATTGTCTGAAGCATTAGGCTTCTCAGGTTTTGTACACTCTGGCTCTGATTCTGACATATCATATTGACGATAGTTGATACGGTTTCTGGTGGCCCTCTTGCTGCGTCGTAAACCAATGTTAATCTCATCTACAGACCTGAGTTTAGTTTCTCTCCTAGTACGACCTGGCAATTGCCTGGTTTTCCGAGGCTTATCACTGTCTTCACTGATGCTCAAGAAATCATCATCCTCATCTTCTTCTTCAACATTGTCTTCATCCCACTGATATTCATCATCTCCCTCAGAGCTACTAGAATGGGTCCTTCGCTGCTTACGTTTCCTGAGATACTCTTCATCATATACGGCTTCTCCAACAATATCATCATCACTGTCATAGTCTGCATCGTTATCAGATAGTGCTTCAACAAAGTCTTTCTCTGAGTATCGCAAAGGCCTCTGTCTTCGTCGAATGCTGGAGTCAAAATAATATGTTATAAGTCATAAACAGATTAGGGTGGGGGTGTGGGGGGTTGGAATTCTCACCTTCGGTCCAATAATTCAGATTTGTGCTCTTCCTCAGCATCATCAAAGTCAGGTGACTTCGGAGATGGCATACTAAAATTCAGATGTTCTGAGGCATATGAAGGACCACTCCGTCTACCATTACTCAAGGTTTCATGCTTTCCTACCATTTCTCTCCTAGACACAGGTTCTGGAGATGGCTGTTTTTGTCTGAAAAGGGAAGGAGAAGATTTTTAAGCTGTGTATGACCAAACCTCTTTTCTTCCAGTAGGAAAAATTACATAAATAAAAATACATGAAGTACAGTCAGAGAGAGAAGGCTAAGAAGAATTTCATACTTGGTTACTTTAATGGCCTCATTGATGGACCGATCATAATCATCTGCAAAGGCATTCATGTAAAGAATTATATTAATGCGCCATCAGCAGATGAAGATACTCAGGCAGCAAGATGATTCCCATCCAACCAAAAAAAAAAAAAAAAAAACCAAAGAAAAGAACAGAAAACGACAGAACACCAGGCAACTTTAGACGATCCTTGTATTAGGATGATAGCAAAAAAAGAATGCCAATGCTAATATATGGAGGAACATCCTGCATACATAGTGGAACACTGAACTATGTTCCAGATTGCGTTCCCACTATTGACTATTCACAAATATTATCAAGGGATGTCACTGACATATTTTAATTAACCACAGATTAAGCTGAGTGATGAATCTTGATAGTTACACCCTCAGGTCCTTTTCATAATAGTTTTTTAACCACCTCAACAAGATTGAAGAAGTTTGTTAAAGGTTGTTAAACTTATTTTATGTGTACAATCTTTTCATGAGATTCCAAAACTGCTCCTTATTAGTTTATGAATATATGTGTGCCACTTAGATATCCCTATTCCCATAACAAAGGATGTTTTTTGGAAGAAAAAAAAAGGTAATCAATGCTTGAGAAATTAGTGCAAGGCCTAATATTTAGGATCAAGAAAACTTGCTAAAAGAAACCTTATAAAAAGGACCAGAGGGAGTGTGAAAGAAAAAGAAATTTCAGCGTGCTATGGCAAATAGACAAGGCTGACTTTGTAAGACAGTAAAAGCTCAATATGACATATTTGTCAGATCAATGACTCATTGGTTAGCCCATGAACAAACACGCACCACCAATCAAACAATATCCCTGCACACCCCATTTACCCATGAAGAAAGCTTATTAGCAAGGCATTGTGCAACAGGAATGTTTTAGATATGGATTATTGCATTTAGCTTTCATCAATGCCTTGAGGTACACCCACAACTAACCACAAGAAATGGGGCTTTCATGCCATGGTAATCTAAAATCTAGTTAGAAAATCAACATTAAATGCATTTCAAAATGTGAAAGCGCTGGCTCCAACTATAACAGGTTAGACCTTATTGCTCTTACCAAATGTGTAAGTAACAGGCTTCCTATCACGAAGTGAACGCCCGGTAGCAAGGCCATCAACCCCTAAGAAATTATCAAGAAGAAGAGCCTGTCTGTGTTGCTTTTTCAGCAACCTCTCCTTCCTCTGTGAAAAAGGGGGAAACCAGATCTATATCAGTTACTCTTAGAAGTGGCACTAAGATTCTGCAAGGAACATAGATAAACCAAGAGGAAAGGATAGAATAGAATCTTGGAACGCACTCCTCTTATCATTCTTCCAGAGAAAATAAGAGACACATACATAAAAATAAATTAACCAGTAACAGTACCTTGTGAACTTTCTCAATCTCAGGAAGCATGTCCATCTTCAGCTTTTTCCCTAGAGAAGCCTCAGTTCTATTTTTGCTCGAGCAAAGCTTCTCCTAAACATGAACATGAACAAAATCAAGTAAGACTAAACTCGCTAAAACAAAAAAGTTGCAACCAATGACGAAAGCAGGAGAGGTAATTTCCCCCCTATTTTCTTCATGGTTTCTTCAATATTAGTCATTCAATTTTTGGAGAGCCTTTCCGTCTGTGCTCCCTAGAGGATGTCCTAAATCCAATTTTATGTACTTATCTTACATCCACATAAATAAAATTCTCAGTCATTTATTCGTCAAAAACCCCTCCCCCAAATATGTTAAACCCAACATTACTCGTCTACATTAATGACATTACAACCTATAAGAGTGCTCAATGGATGATGTAGAACAACAGACAGTTATCACAGAGTTTCTATAACTAGGTAGGTAAAGTTATACTCAACCACAAACACTTTACTAAGGTAACTATTTTGGCAACCGAGAGAGATGGTAATGAAGGGTTAATCAGAATTATTCATGAATTAAAAGTTTTTTTAATTTGACAACAATATATGATTTGATTTCCTTCTAAATGACAGCCTTATACCTTGAATTACCATCAAAATTGGGCATGTAAGAACAATGCTTGACTTGTATTCCCATTTTAAGGATTGATAACTGAACCGTCTATTACTGCATGCTCTCCGTCTCTAAAATAGTTGTCCTAACATGACATTACAAACTCTTCCCAAGCAAGCCACCCAACAATTATTAAAACATGTCTTCAGAAACTTACAGAAACATCTTGAAATTCATCAAAATTGGTAGCAACAGCTTCCCACTGATATGATGTATTACAAAGAACCTTTGAACCTTTTGCCTTCCCCTTCCTCACTTGAACTACTTCAGTTTTCCTTGTTTCACGATATAACCTATGACCAATAATTGGGTCATCTTCATACCTGCACCAATCAAATTGCAAATAAATAAACCAACAGTAGGTGTAATTGTACAACAACTTTCCAATATATTATTTCAAGATCTTCACAAATCCAAGAGAAATTTCAATTTTGGAAGAAAAAGTATCACCAATAAGAAATTCCATGAGAATCACCCCCAATACGCTCTTTTCGAAATGTTGATAGTTGAACGCCATGTCTGAGTGAGTTGTCAATGTAACTTCGGATATCTTCTTGCTGCAAAATATCATTCAGATCATTAAGCCACTGATACATAAGCAGACATAGTTGTCAAAGTAGGACCATGACAAGCAATGATAACATTTAACATAGGGTTGGGGGCGGGAGAACCATATCAGATATGAATATCCTCAACTTTCTGAATTTTAAATCTACACAACCATGCATCTATCGAACTACACTGCGTGACTGATTATGGAAAATTCATTAACACAAGCTAGATTGACTGATTATGGAAATATCATTAACACAAGATACAACCACGCATAGCAAATGATTGCAAGTAATTTGTGTGTTAATAAAGGACTCTGAAGTATTTTCTTCCAATTACATTAGGTTCAAAACATCAGGAGGAGTGACCTCATTCTACCATGCCAAAGTCTAGCCAGTTAAGATAATGATACAAAACATATACATAAAACAATAATAGTACCTCAACACGAATGTCACATAAAGCTTTTAAGATGACAACACGGACCCCAGGATCAAGTGATTTATATGCTTCAACCTCCGCCCTGTCAAGTTAGAATAACTTGAGGCTTTGGAAATGCATATAGATTAACATCACAGAATGTCTTATAGTTCATGGCTACTTACCCATGTGAAGCAACAATTGGAACATCGCCATCAGCAACCTGCGCATAAAATTCCATCATCATATTAGACTCTAAAAGTTACAAAATTCACATTACAAACATAAGCTTGCAGAGTAAAATGGCCTCATTACCCAAAACCACCAATCTCTCAATTTTCTGCATAACACAGTTATCCAAGTATCACGTGTGAGTGCCATTCTTGTGATGGGAGGGATTGCCTATCAAAAGATTTGAGAAATGTTATTGGTAGAATAGCAGAAGTCTTGCAAATTTGACAATTGAAAGAAGACAGTACCATTTTCTAATTAATTCGACACTGAAAGGACATAAGGACATGGCAATAGAACTACAGATGAAACCACAACTTTAAACAACTCTGACAGCCTTGATTTTCTCCAAGTCTTGACAGATCTATTTATCATTAATTATCTACTTACAAGAGACCCATGCAACGATTGGTGTCCTAATCATTATAATACTCCACCAATGATTATATTCAAATAAGTTCAACTTCAAGGATCACTAAGTGTAGTGAAAGTGCTCACCTCAATGCCTAAGGCACTCATGAAGCCCAACAACTCTCACATCATGAGAGGCGCTAGCTTCAGCCAGATGCTCACCTACTAGTGCCTTAGGCTCTTTTAATGTCAGAAGGAAGCTAGTCTTTTCAGGATTTATAGACAAACCAAAAGAAACAAAGTCTATTATTATTATGAATAAAGATATTATCAAATTAAATTACTGCAATTGATGACTATGTCATAACTATTTTGTAGGTAATTTACCTGTCAAGTGCTGTTATAGATTTACATTTTGTTACTTCTGTTTATATGGCATTCATTTACCCCATTTGATTTGAGTGCCTTGATTCATTTAGCATTCACCTTCTTGGAACCACCACCTTAGGTGGTTTAAAGGTCGAGGCCTTTAGCCTACTACTTTACTATTACCACTGTATACATACATATCTCATTAAATCATTCATCAATACACTAGGCTGCCTCTACCATACTCAATAAAAGCATTGGAATTCCCACAAAGGGATGGGCCTCAAGATTTTCATGCGACCCCCCCCCCCCCAGGGAAAAAAACAAGAAGATTATCTGAATCCCGTGTAACTATATTTCATATTAGAGACCTGGCTGTAAGACTAGGTCCAACAAAGAATCTTGTCCCAAAATTACTAAAGCCATCTATATATCTGGTTATAACCAGATAACCGTCTATAACCAATATAGACTGTCTATCTGGTTACATACTGTTCTTCCATGATACAGAGGAGAAGAGGACAAAAAAATAGTGCAGTGCAATGTAACATTTAAAGTATAAAGATGCAATATACAGAATTACATACTGTATGCATCTCTTCATAACAAGTAAAAGAGGGGCTCTAAAGCATATAATAAGAACCTCCAATAGTCCAATTCAGTATCTTCTGTCAACTAGTCACAATTACGTTCATGTTCATCTCATGTAACAAAATATCTATCAAGTTCATTGATTCCATCAATTAGTAACGCATCTTCAAACCCCAACAGTGCAAGCCTTTACTTTATTGTTTTTTCAATCAATCCCTCGAGTCCACAAGCTAGCTACCACATTGAGTAAAGCTTGATCTCAACTGTTGTGAACTCTTCACGTTTCTCATTTGGGCTTGCTCCATCCATACATGTTCTCACTTTTGAGATAGAGATATCTCCAGAACATAAATATTATTACTTAATATAAGCTAAGTAAAATGTCAGGCTGAATCAATTTTTTTTCCCTTTCAACAATAACAGCGCCTTAAAAAAGAAGTGATTTGGCAACTCTCAAACCTCTCTGTTATGGCTTAGCAGCCGACTAAATAGCACAAAACTAACATTTGCATATTAGGGTGCACAGATGCAGCTTACAGGTATAAGCATTGCAAAACAAGTGAAAGAATGTTTGTTCCAATGAAATACGTCAGAAAAGTAAGCACTCCAATAACAAAGTTGTATCACATTCATCTGAAGGTGAACGCAAACAAGGAAAAAAGCACTTCAATAATAAACCAAAACCACAAAGCACCAACCTTTAACAGCGGCATATGTATATCACTCAATGTATCGTTGGGCATAAGGAGAGCTGTCTCGAATTCTTCAGCCGAGAATTCTACTGAGATGTTTAAGAGAGGCCTAAATACCTACGGGGAGATATAGAACCATTAGTCCCAAAAGCACTAAATGCATAAGAACCCCACGAAAGCAATCCAAAAACAAAGATCATAGCTTTCCAGCTCACATGCAAGAAATTGAGTACAGAAGCTAATTCCCACATGGACCGCACGTTCCACCGAGGTAACTGCGAAGGTGGAGGCGGTTCTACTAATGGCGTCACGATCTTGCTACATTGCTGCTGCGGCGAGTCTTCCTGCTTCTCCTCCTTCTTCGCCTCTTTGGACTTCCGTTGGATCGCCGGCTGCACCGATGAATAGAGACGAGACGCAGCGCGAATGGTGCACGCGCGCGACGGCCGGTTGCTCCTCGTAGTCGTAGGAGCGGCTGGCGTTTCTTCCTTAGAAGTGACAGCCCCGTTTTGAGAATCAGGGACGTGGTTTTCGGAATTTGGTTCCGGCAAGGATCGGTTACCGGGTTCGCCGGAAATCGGAGGAGGAGAGGGGGATCCTTCGGACATGGTTATGGAGATCAAAAGGTTTTAGGGAAGTTGCAGAGGGATTACATGTAAAGGATCATGGGTTAGCATTGGAGTAAGAAATCAAAGTGAAGGGATTTCACAAAGAGAAGCCCCCGTGTTCTAAAAAGAGCGAGAAACAACAAAGAAAAATCAAAATGCGAAAAAAAGCAAAGGGTTGGGAAGGACCAAAGGTCCAAGCCCTCATACTCAAAGCTGCATATACCTACGTACTGCTTGTGTGACTGCAAATAGGAAGCTCTCTGAGAAGCACAAAGAGAAGAGAGGATGAACAGGTAACGGAGAGGGAAGAAGGACAATTCCTGGGATTTGGCGTGAGGTAGGCTTTGCTTTCACGTTGGGGTTATTTGGTAAAACTCTCTCTGTTTTTTTTTTTCCTGGTCCTGTTCTTATCCTTTACCGCAGAATGTGAAATGAAATGGAATTGTGTTGTTTCTGCCTTTTCTGGGTTAGGCTTTAGTAATTTATAATTTTTCCCCTCTTATGCAATTTTTTCTTTAAATAGGTTCAGTTTTATAAGCTCTCAGCCTCACAACACAAGCCTGGCAAAAATATTTTTCTTTATGCTGGTATCACTTTTAATTATTACTATTCTCACTATTTGAAGGTTAATCTGCACTGGGAATTAATGTGCCGAAGCTGATGAATGTCATATAAGGAATTTGTTTCCCTTTCCTGCTAATGAAATACATATGGCAGATCTGTTTTGTAATTGGCATCATAACAGGAAATAGGTAAAAAACGTATAGAGGAAGGTGTCCCAATCGAAGTCAACAATGTTTAGTCGTATACCGGAAGAAGTATAAGATTTAATTGATTTTGTTAAGAAGTTTAAGGAAACTATTAAATTACTTTAAAGTATTTATATTTATTTATTTTTTTTAAATTAATTTTTTTGATTTATAAATTAATTATAATTTAATCAAACACAATATATCATATGATCAAATAACTTATTTTGATTCTTTAATATCTCAAAAAAAAAATTTAATTTAATCTTATATTTAAATAACTATGAATTATTTTCAAAAATATTAAAATAACCATGAATTATGTAAAATGGAACCAAACCGTTAACGGTCAACGCACACTTCAATATTATAATTAACGATCAACGTTTCTTATTTTAAGAATTTTAACGATTTTGTTTCATTTTACATAGTTCATGGTTATTTTTGTTTTAAAAAATAATTCATGATTATTTAAGCCTTTTTGAAAATAGTTCATGTTTGTTTAAATACCTTAATCTTTTTTTTTATAAGTAAGTCTTGGTACGTCGAAACACTCAATTTTCCCTTGAATATTTTTTACCAGAAAGTGCAATTACATAGGAGTTCTCAACTTATGTAATAAATATTTATTCATGAAAAATAAACTAATCCAGAACTATAAACCATTAGGTTTCGCCATTGGATATGGGGAAGAATCTACTGATCATGAGCTAGATTCTTGTACGATGCATCTGAATCATTGTTGGCAGTCCAAAAAAAAAAAGAAGTATTATTGTTGGCCTCAATAAACGATAATAACACATCGTGATGACAGTCTGATTAAATTACTATAAACTAATTTTTTTAATTAGTGTGTTCCACACAATAGTGATTGTTATCCCAAAAGAAATCAAATTCTTTTGAAGATTTTATATTTAATCATAAGAATCCACGAAAAGAATTATTATTTCTATAGGCTAATACGCAAGCGATGATCTTTTATTTTTTTTCCCCTTTGATTTTGTTTATTTTATTCTTATCGATAATTTCCCTGTGCAACCTTGGACGTCCTGCATATTTTGACCAACAACAACCCTTCCCACCATCTATTCTTTTCACAAATTTTAGTAATCCTCTATTAATGTTTTCTTGATAATTTTGGCCGAAGGGGCAAATTTAATACACATCTCTCCATTTGTATACAGAATTCACGATAAATCCAAAATTTTAACAAACCATAAGTTAATAAGAAACAATAATTCTAGTCCTAGAGACTAAATTCTTGGGTCAAAGTCAATTTTTTTTTTTTTTTGGTCGGGTGGGGGACCAAATTCGAAGAGAGAAAAATGAGAAAAGATAGGACCCACTTTTTTGCCCCAGTCATTATTCACTGAGATTTTTTTGTTGGCCACATACCTCAACATTTCCTTAAGGGCAAGCTACCGTTTCCAACGTAGAAGAACATCACTGAGCTCGAAGTGGAAGTTGAGGTCAGTGGATTTGTAGATTTTTTGCTTTCTAAAGTTTCACTTTCACCTTTAACATTGGAGTGGTGATAAAATTGTGATTTCATTACAGGAAGCCCCACTGATGACTCTGATGCATGGTGATGTAACTTGATATGACAGTAAAGTGTTTCTGCATGTTCAAGTTATCTGGGGTTGTTTAAATGTTCATATTCACAAATTTATAAATCATTAGAATAAGTTAATGACATGATCTCAGTCTCAATCAATGAAACAATCTAAAAGTTGCACTTTTGATTTCCACCAATATCTCAGTTTTATTTATTACAAGTTCCCATAAAAGCAGACTGATCTGTTGTTATTGGAGGCTCTGCAAAATAAATTAAAAAAATTGAAAAACTTGTCAGTTTAGTTGCTTCGCAAAAGTTGAATCTTTCAAAGAAATCAAATTCGTCCCTAATATTGGCTTTAGTCAAAACACAGAATGCAGTAAGAGAAAGACTAGCAACAGAAGGGGATCAAAATCTTCAGGAAATGAGGAAGAAGAGTGAGGTTTATTATGTTATGAAACAACAGCATTTTCCTTGGGACACAAATATCCACAACGTCTTGGCCGTGTTACTCTATAAACGCCAGTGCTTGTGAGATAATAAATGTCTTCCCTGTTGCCTTCTGCAAATGAGAAGACATACCCCAATACAGGAATTGAACTTCCCTTCACAAAAGTGCATTGCTTTGAAGAGTCAGGAGCACATGTACAAGGAATTTTGGCCCTTGTGAGGTTTCCACTTCCTTCAGGACTCTCTGCACCTGTCAATACAGAGCCTGCATACAGATCTGTGTACAGGTACCTAGAATATCACCAACACAAATGTTGGTTTTGTTGTGTGTATTGCTTGAAATAGCTACTGATAATGATAATCATAGGCTTTCATTGTGCATCTTAACTTTTTTAGAAGAAATGATCATTGACAGGTTTAAACAGTGAGATGGTGCCTTCTAAAGAGAATCAAATTGATTAGAATAGGTTGAAGTGTACCTTCCATACATGCAAGGATCAGTCATGGAGCGATAAAAATAGCCACCTACTATGGATGCAGAACCAGTTATGTTATCGATCTCTGAATGAGTATAACCCAATATAGGAAAGATGGGGTGTATAGAACTGGCAGAAGTGTTTCCGCCAGGAGACTCTAATGGCTGGAAAAGTAAAGGTCCCTCGTAGACTCGCCACCCATAGTTCCCGCCCTTTTTGACCATATCGATCTCTTCATATTGATCCTACAAAGAATGAATCACAAGACAGAAAAAAAGATCACAAAGCAGGCAACAGCTTGATATTTAAAGTTAAAACGGCTTTGCATGCCTACTGAATACTTCTACCACCAAAGGTGACGAAATTGGATCACTGAACTTATCCTGAGTCTCCACAAAGAAAGTAGGAGGGCCTCTTGGAGTCAAAACTACAACGCCAAGACTCCCTAAAACCCAAAGCAAATATCTCTGATTCAAGCTCCTTGTCATCCAGATATGGATTATCTCTAGGAATACTGTAGTTTCCCTATAAACCTTGATCCTTTATTTTTCTAGCACCTGCTAAGAGTGTCAAGATAAAGTGACACTTGCAAAGTTACATAAAAATCAAATAGACATGCACGTAGGTTTAGAGTATAAAAGGCAACGGTTACTTAACGGCATAAGAAATTCTCCATTACTGTCAGAGATCATTCTTGTATATGCTTGGCCTATTATGTTATTCAAGAAATTATAGATTCCACTCACAAACAGGTGAGTTCAGAATTACTTTGTTAATATAATAAAAAATCTGATAGCATGTGTAACAAACACTCATTATTAATTTGTATATAAGCCGGGTCAACAGAAATACAGTACTGATAGGTTCTTTATACAAGATTATCATGCTAATGTTTTTCATGCAGAAGTGGCTAGGACTTACTGGGTAAATTGTCTACATCAATCCTCAAAATCTTTCCCAGCAACGACCTCTTGTTCTGAGAAAAGTTGTAAGGATCATCACGATCAGAACCATCTTCTATCATGAGGTACTAGCATCCATCTGCGGGTCCAAAGAGAATCTGACCAGCATGACCTCCTCTGTACGGAACACCCATTGTGAATATCCTTCTCACTTCCAATGGATTGGCACTTTCAGCCTAAATATAGGTATCAATGCATTTCTCAAAGATCATATACTGTAACAGTCTTCGGAAACAAAATATGAAAGAGGGTACTACCAATGCATACCAGAGTAGGCTCTGATGCCGTGGCATTGACTGTAAACTTTGCAACTACAACATGATACTGACATAGCAGGACACCATCATCAAAACCAAGTTTCGAAGGGTCACAGTTCACATCTGAGTTACAAGAACATCTCCCTGAACAGTTAGGATTTTTCGTCTGATGACAACAATATGAGAGAAAGAAGCGGCCATTTTGTGTGAAGTTTGGATGAAATGCAATTCCCATCAAACCGTGCCCAACATCAAATAGGATACAGTCACTAATATCTAGGAAGGGTTTGGATTCGTCGAATTCCAAAATCCCATTAGACCCTTCATCAGGGATTGAAGCTAGCCACACCTTGCCTTGCAAATTTGCCAAGAAAGCACGGTCAGAATCATCAGGATGTGGAACCATATCAAGGTAAGCTCCATCCCCAACTTTCTCTAAGCATAGACCCTTGGGAGGTGTGGAGATAGAGAAGCCAAGTCCTTTTCCAGCTCTGTCTTGCAAGAGAGGTTCGAATTCAGAAGGCATTCCTGAGCCATCAAGAAGAACCCAAACTAGTGATCATCATCATCAATTGATTTAAAAATATAGAAGACTAAAAACAAAAAAGGACTCACGAAATCTAGCGGCAAAGGGGTAAGATGAAGAGGGCTTGAGAATATGTGAAATGAAGAAAGACAGAGTATGAAGACTGCAAGACTTGATGAAATTATACAATGTTGAAGAGAAAGTACAAACTGAACTTTCTTAGCTTATGGCAGGAAAGAAAGAGTCGACCAAAGCAAGTTTCTCACATGCCTTTCAGTTTACCTGATCGTCCTAATGGGCCATTGATAACGTTGCTTATATCATAGAATTCATCAAAGAGCATATGGAAGAGAGCTCTTAAGAAACAAATCTCCCACAGAGAAGAGTTTTATAGGGCCAACCTCTGCGAATTGATCACCATTTACTGAGACGAGGTAAATCCTCAGATTAATGGAAAGCCAGCCTGTCTGTTTTGCAGCGACAAGAGACCTAAACCAGCGCCACAAGATAACCATATGGAGATCGCTGCACTGGAAAACACAGTTCAACTCTCAGATTCACTTATAGGTAAGAAGCCTAATTGCTAATTCTGACATATTAAATAGTAGTAATAGTACTACTGGCCAGAAATAAATAGTAGTAATAGTACTCATATAAACTCGTTGCACGAGGCGTCCTTGTTGAATTTGAATGAAGTACTAACGTTTTTCAATCTGCAGGGTTTCTTGTTTCCCTGCCCTGGGAACGTTATATCGTTTGCATCAAGTTAACAAACAAGTGAGGCAATACAAATCTGAGTCATCTGGAAAACAAAATAAAGGGGCCATTTAAAACAGAGGCTGAGACAGTAAACCTTCTTTTCTTTTTTATTGTCTCCAGAAACGGTTTGAAGTTTTCAACCATCAAGCGCGCACCAAGGACTTTCATATATTCAAAATATGCCATGGATAAGAGTCATGATTACTCTGCCTACGAAAAGAAGAAGCAGAGCAGCTTGGATGTAGACTAAATAAATTTTAAAAAAATAATTTGCCAAATCCCTTGTATAAAAAATTAATCAAACTCAATTGCATTGTTGTTTTTTAAAATTTTATATAATTACTTCTTTTGTTATCTTAAAAAAATCACACTTTAACTAGTATCTTCACTCTGTTCTTATGGTTTCTTTTAGCTTTTACGTTTTTCTGCATTAGTTTTTACCCGCTCTGTCTTCTTTGGCATACTTTGAATTTTTCATAAGAAAAGTAAAAACAATGATAAAAACATATTATTCTATTCACTGATTTAAAAATAAATAAAAATCTCGCCGAAGGAAACACTGAATCCGAGTCCGTTTACTTTGATTTTTTACCCAGTTTTGTGAATCTTTGACACAGTAGGGCATGCACTTCCTTCCTGTTCACCTCCATAACCATACTATACACAAATAGCCTCCTCCAACGACAGTGATACCAGAAAATCAATGAGTACAAGTGATTTACAGACTCACACTCATAAAGAGAGAGAAAAACTGGGATGTCAAAGCCTCTTTAACTTGCTGAGCCACGAACAAATAATCACAGTATACTGCAGCTTCATCTCTTCACTCAGAAGGATACTGAAGTCGTCTGAGAATAACTTGATTATAGAAACTTCTTGTTCGAAAAAACAAGCATAAAGCAGCCAGAGAACCCAAAATAGCAGCAGAAGCCATTATAAGGAAAGATGACATAAAACAATGACTTCCAGTGCATGTATGCCCTTCTGATGCTTCTTTCTCATATATATACCCAATTACTCTCACAGAGAATATGTAAGATCCAACAGGACCTGCTATGGTAATGGCGTTGAATATGCTTCCCATATAAGCTAGCCCGAAAACTTCAGGAGTGATTGTAGGCATTAAGGACCACTGAGAGCCATAACAAACACCAACCAATACAGAACCTACATATAGAGCAGCAGGCAGTCCAGAAGCTATAACCACATGGCCAATGCTCATGATCATTAGAGTGATGAACATAAATAAAGGTCTTGCCCATCCTCTTGTGTGTAGGAAATAATCAGAAACGTAACCGGCGCCAAAACGGCCGAGGAAATTCCAAATGCTCCACAAAGAAACCAAGGTACCTGTCTCATGACTCGTGTAACCGAGGGATCCTCCAATCTGGCCAATGTTATTGACTGTTGCAAGTCCTGATCCCATACCACATACCATTGAAACAAACAGAAACCAAAAGTTCACAGATTGCAAAGCTTGGGCCAGATTCTGGTTTTCTCCCTGTGAAAATGCTCTTCGATTGTTAGTATCCATATCTTGATCTGTATTACTAGGCGTATGACCCTCGGCAGAATCTTGTCTTACATCCCTCTTCTCCCTATCAGAGTTGGTTGGTTCAGCAATTAACAGGGAAGCCTCAGAAGGAAAACTCTCTGAAGCAATTTTAAAGTTTCTTCTCTGTGCTTTTAGTGCAACCCATAGAGGCAAAGCTAACAAAACTATCAACAAAATGAACACAAAGATGCGGACCAATAATTGCAGACTAAAAATGTTCTCTAGAATTACGATGGCCATAAGATAAGCAGCTACAACTAGAGCTATCATAGACAAAATATTAAGATATTTCCTCTCATCCCCTTCACGAGTATTGTGGATTCTGACAAACCACATAAGCAGCAACGTATTTACAGGTGGTAAGAAGGCTAGCATCAGGAGATATGCTGTAGGCTTGTTCTGAAATATTGTCCGATAGACTTGGATTAGTATAGCTCCACTCAGACCAAGAAATCCCTACCAAAGAAAAAGACAGGTTCTGAGACCAAAATCAACACTATGTGAGACCCCAGGTAAAAGATGCTAGATAATGATGAGTATAGGCAATATATTAGCACACCAGATCTCTGATACTAAACAAAACTTAGTTCAGTATCGAGTATCAGCAAGATAACAGGCCTAACGAAAGTGTATTTATTGATGACCGAGAGAACTACAATGTCCATTCCATGATCTCCTTATAAACTGAGTTACATACAAAGAAGCCTTTGATCGATCTATAATAGGATAAAAAAATGAAGCGGGTTATCCTGAACAAAAACAAAAAATTTGTTGGAAAGCAGCAGACAGAGAGAATAAAGAGTCAAAACCTTGGTTTTACCTTCATGATGCCCACAATGGTGCCACGATAGTGTGGGAAATTATGCACGCCGGTGACAACATTGGAAGTATTGAAATAGCTCTGACCATGAGCAGCTACGAGTATGAACAAACACATAAGCGGCACGGGCGGCGGAGGAATGACGCCGGCGACGGCTGCCCACATAAGGAAATAGCCCAAAAAACATTGAGGTGCGCCGACAAGGTGAACCACCCAAGGGCCGGCCCTTGTTCGGTGAGCAGCGAAATCATAAAGAAGACCGGAGAGGACGCCGGCGTTGACGCCGATGTCCTTGAAGACAGATATGGTATCTAGGGTAGACTGATCATAGTGCTGACTGGACTTGAGGGCATCGGAGTATATGGAAAAAGTGTACAAGGAGCCACTGGTGCACTGAATCCATATGCTGGCCACCGTTGACGCCCATTTGGAGTTGAAGACGAAATTGAAGCCGGAATTCTCCATTTTTAATGGCTTTAACCGACCGATTTTGGTACCTTGAGCCCCAGTTTTTCATGTGTTTTACTCCTTCTCTGTATGTTGAGCCCACCTGGACCATCATTCGTTGCTGCTTCGACACCTGCATCCCATCATCCCTGGGAATAAAAATAAATTGTGTTTTTTTCGAATAAAAATATATCCCATTTTTCCGGAGGACCCACATTACAAAGTGGCCTACTGGCTACACTCAACTCTATTTTGTTCCCTCTCCAATTTGTTGGGTCGAACCAAACGAGTTTCGTAGTCCATAATGTCCCGAGATTTACTACTTCATGCCCAACCTCTGAGTTTGGGCCACTGAGTCCTTCTTTTCTCTCTAGCATGGTCTGCACGATGAGTCCAATAGAGAATTCCTCGTGCTTTCTTCGGTTTTGTATCACTAGGTTTTGTACGCTAGGTTAATCAACATCGGCCTCTTATCCTTAATATAATATTTACGCCATTCATTTGGATGAATTAAAATATATATATATATATATATATAAAAACTAGTTATTTATAAAAAATTGCCGTGTTCACCTCTTGAATCTTTTATATTAAAAGTAACCATTACATAAGGGAAAAAACCATTGATGCAGATTATTTTATACATATTTTTTCATATTTAACAAGGATAGTGGAAGAAAGTAATAATTATGATGATATTAGAGTTTAGTGCAATTAGTAAGGGTAATATTATAAATCACTTAAATTTTAAGAAAATTTTATCGCTTTTGACTTTTTTTATTGGTTTATGAGAATTGTT
Organism: Inga oerstediana; assembly: GCA_963210345.1. Classification (NCBI taxonomy): domain Eukaryota; kingdom Viridiplantae; phylum Streptophyta; class Magnoliopsida; order Fabales; family Fabaceae; genus Inga; species Inga oerstediana. The sequence continues at coordinate 5,733,236 of OY723410.1, forward strand.
AGTTGGTACCTTATAATAAGGACCATGAGGAGTATGATGGTTTAGAAGAAAATGATAAATACAAGCACAAAATACAGCTCTCATGTTTAAAATCAAATTTAACTCCCATATTTCTTCTAGGAGAGGGGTGTTTTCATTGATTTCCCTCTTCATTTACTCTTCATTGAATGTATCTATCATTAGATCAAATTTCAATGGTTGAGATTTACTATAGTAAATTTTTATTATAATAATAATATTTACATATTATTAAATCTTAATTATTGAAAGTTGATCTAGTAGTTGATATACTCAATGGAAAGTAAATGAAGAAGGGAATTAATGGAAACACACTTCTCCCTCTTTCTTCTATATAAGGGGACGAGGTAGTATTAGATTATTAATACTCAGCCTATTTATAAATAATTTTCTCTCTCCTGGGGCTGGTTTTTAATACAATAAACTTTTTTATATTTCAAAATTTAAACTGCTATTCTTTTTCCATCCTTATTAAATACTTATATTTGTATTAATGAACTACTAATTTTCTTTCATTTAATCATTTATTACCCATTCTTTCTCATATTTTATACTCATTCTCTTTAGGGGTGAGCAAATTAGAACCGAAACAAAAAACCGAACCAAATCAAACTCAATTCGGTTTTTGATAAAATTTTAGTTTCTATTACTCAAAAACTTCGGTGTTCGGTTTCGGTTCGGTTTTTAGAAAAATACTTTGGTTAAAACTGAAAAACCGAAAATATGTATAATATATTTATATTTAATATATATTATTTAATAAATGCATATTTTATAATTAAATAGGTGTAAATTTCCAATAATATTAGATAAGATCTATTGATATTTTAATCTAATTAATTTATTTTATATATTTTACCCTTAAATCTAATCTTAAGGATGAAAAATATTTTTTAAAATTTAATTATATATATTTTATTTTGTAGATAATAAATAAAAAAAATTGGTTAATTTGGTTAATCGGTTTCGATTCGGTTTTTGAAATTGGCTTTGTTCGGTTTTCGATTATTTCGGTTTTTACCAAAAAACAAACGTTCACCCCTAATTCTCTCTCATATACTCATTTCATAAACAATGGTATATTTGAAAAAGAAATTACATTTTAACACATGTATTGTTTATAACTAATTTTAACCGTTAGTTCATTTTGCACAATCAGAATAATTATTGCCTATAAAAAGAACACGGGGGAGTAGTTTGATGACAAATCCAAACAAATATTTATACTTCCTCCGGTTCACAATATAAGTCACTTTTAGAAGAATGACTCAGTCCATAATATAAATCACTTAGAGAGCAATTAATACTTAATTATTTATCAATTTTATCTTTATAATTAATGTTTAACTATGACTCTTTGTATTTCTCTCTCTCTTTTAATACCTCATTTAATATGAGCAAAGTTAAATTTTCAATCTAAGACAAATTTAATAAATCAACTACTATTTTTTAATTTTGATGAATTAATTAAAATAACTTAAGAATCCAATAGAGTTTTTGTTTGGGATAGCTTATTTTTGGACAATAAGTGCTTATAAATCATGATTTACAGTATACGAAGTAAAGATGTGAGATGATTTTTATCTCGACTTACGTAATAAGAATTTATTACCCACAAATAAGTGATACCAAATATAATGAGAATATAGTAAGTGTTTGGACATGCGATTTCAGGGTCAAATCGCACGAAAAAAAGGCCAAATCGTACTATTAGTCATTTGTGTTTTTTTTCCTATGTTTGGGAACTAAATTTGCCAATCGCAATTTGATCAGAAATCGCACGATAAGATAAAGCTCTGGGGGGCAGCTTTTAGCTTTATATTCATCTGGAGAGAAAAAGAGAGAAAGAGAGAAAGAGAAGGATGACGTGAGGGTGGGTGGGATTGAGAGAGAGAGGAAAAAGGAGGATGACGTGAGAATAAGAGAGAGAGAGAGAAAGATAAAAAAGAGAAGAAGGGAGGAGAGAGATAAGAAAAATATTTATATGAATCATTAGTTTATATTCTTTTCGGTCCTAAATATAAGATAAAATTAATTTTTTATAGATATTAAGAAAACTAATTAAATTACTTTAAAACATTTATATTTATAATTTTTTTCCAAACTATTTTTCTTAACTTATAAGCTGACATATAATCCAAATATACTAACTTTGACGTTAATTTTCCTAACTTAGTTGTACCTAGTATACTATCAGAATGATTGTAATTTTACCATTAATGTACTTTTTTCAGCTTCAAAAATTAGTTTAAAATATTTTTTAGTGTTTTTAACCCTTTAAACTATTTTTTCAGTTATACCCAGTGTGCTAACAGACTGATTACAATTTTACCCTTAATGTACTTTTTCAACTCCAAAAATTACTTTAAAATATTTTTTTAATATTTGTAACCCCTTAAAATGATTTTTCAGTTGTACCTAATATTTTAAAGTAATTTTTAAATATTTATTTAATTTTTTAAATATTTTTCCACCCACTCTCTCTTACCATTATCACAAAAGTCATTTATATTTAAGCCAATTCAAACATTCACTACTTTTATAAAAGTCATTTATACAATCGCCAATCTAAACATAAATCACATTATAAAATATGGCTTTTATAAAAAATATGATTATAAAAAATCAAATAAAAAAAACCATTTTTTATATTGCTGTTGCAAACACACACATAAAAGATAACGAAACATGACGTGCATCGTGCATAGTAGAAAACGCGTGCAAGGAACGTGCCAACACAATAAAGCACGTGGATGTCCTAAGAGGGACACGAGCTCAGGTCTGGGAAAGCAACACGTATTAGTTAATGGGAAAATTATAATCAGATCTCAAATAAAAATAAAATAAAATAATGATTTTTTTAGAATTTCAAAATAAAAAAAATGGTCTCAATAACTTATTAATGATGCCTCTAATATTGTCAATGACCCGTACCTAAAATTATTAATAGGATCATTTTTTTATTTTAAGATTTTAAAAGATCTTTTTTTTTCCCTCTTACCTAAATCAAAACTTCACTATAATTCTCTCTTAATTAATCAGTTAAAATAAAATTTGAATGGCCCCACCCCCAAAAGAGATACGGAAGTCAGCATTTTTTGTGTGTGAACAAGTACCAAAGTCAATAACAAAATCAGCTAAAGCTATGTTTGAAATAACGTTTTTTTAGAAAATAAGTGTTTATTATGTAAGTCGAGATAAAATTTCTCTCATATCTTGCCTCATATATCGTAAATTATGATTTATAAGCATTCATAAATAAAAAATAAGCTATCACAAATAAACAGTAAGACCTCAGCCCTCAAATAAGTAAGGTTCAATACGTTTCATAAGGACGTAAAAACTTTAGTCTTAATTTTATAAGTATAGGGATCAACTATTAAATTAAGATTAAATCTTTTTAAAACTATGTGGATTATAGATAACATTGTAAGACTATGGAAACTAAAATTAAAATTCGATCAAATCATAAAAACTAATAATGATGTTATCCCACAATAATCTGCCTATGCGTGAGTTGAAGACAAATGTCAAGCATGTGTTTGGACCATAAGAGCAAGATCACCCATTTCACCTTAAAGGAAACAAAGCAAAGAGTCCATGACCCATCCTTCTATAACTCAACAACGGGACAAAACTGCTTATGAGTTATGAGTGTTATTCTGTTTTTATTTATAAGAAAATTTAGGTGATTTGGGTCTTAGAGATAATCAAAGTTAGGATATACCTCCGAATTTAAATGAGTGCTTATATATATATTTATATATCGCCTACCAATAAGATTTTTATCTGGGTGAAATTTGAATCCACAACTTTATGATTATAAGTCAATTATTTATCAAATGAATATACTTTTATTAATCATGAGTGTTATTCTAGTCAAACCACTTAATGACCCAAAATGCTCTCACATCATCAAATCCATTTTTCTTAAAAAAAAAAAATCACCGGCCTAAAAAACAAAAATACAAGCCCAATTTTTAAATCATCTCCAGCGCGGGAACATCAGACAACCGGACAGAGTGGACCTTGTTTTTTACTCTGAATTTTTTTATTTGACATTTTGTATGTTGGAACTTGGAAGAGTTCAACTCAAATCCCCTCTTCGGTAGAGCGTCACCTATTGCAACAAGTGTTTTTTTAGAACCAAATATAAGTTAATAACCTTTCTCTCTTTTATTTAGTTTAAAGGCAAAAACAAACAATTTGATTAAAAGTGAGAAGTCTCACTTAAAGAAAAACTTTCATATCATCATTATATTATAAGATTATTGGCAATAAAAAGGTCTTGAATTAAATATTCCGGGCCATTACCAGCATATGATGACAATGATATGATATGCTAGTTTGGAATAGTTTATTTTTGGACAATAAATGCTCGTTTGGAAGAGCTTATTTTTGGGTAATAAGTGCTTATAATTCGTGATTCACGGTATACGAGGTAAGTATGTGAGAGGAGTTTTTTCTCGGCTTGCGTAATAAGGGCTTATTTCTCAAATTTAAGCTCTTCCAAACACACCTTAAGTGTTTAAAAATCGTGATTCACGGTATATGATGTAAGTATGTGAGATGAGTTTTATTTCAGTTTGTGTAATAAATGACTTATTGTCTAAAATTAACTTAGGGAGAATTACACTAAGGTCCCATGGAAGAAGAGAAATGAAAAAATGGTCCCAATAGATTGTAAAATGAAAAAATAGTCGCATAGAGTTGTTAATACAGGCTCATGGAGTTGTTAATGAGTTGTCAATACAGGCTCCTGGAGTTGTTAATGGGACCATTTTTTCATTTTGCAATCTACAGGGATCATTTCTTCAATTTTTTTTTTCTTTCTTAGAACCTCATTGTAATTATCCCATTAACTTATACCAAACACAAGCGATATCGGAGTTAAATTAAAATGATTCAATTATGTATTACGTAAATTATTTGATGATAAAGATCTAAACTGATTTTATAAGAGAGCTAATAGCATTTACCAACCGACCCAAGACTTAAAATATTGAAATACCCCTGAGAAAGGCGCTCTTCATGCCGCTGGGGATCGCGCCAAAACGCAAACGCAAACGACGTTGGAGGTTAGTTATGACGTCCCTCTCTGTATCTCATGTCGATTGGCAGAGATTATATCCGTTTTTTTTTTTTTGGTAAATGTTGACGTTGATTTTCTGTTTTAAAAAAAGAACAATTCAGAGAAGAGCCTTCCAAGAGGCCAAAGGCTACAGAGTAGGGAGGGACCGAGAGCGTGAGAAGCAGAGAGGCATAAATCCCTCGCCACTTCTCATGCTTCACCTCCCTCCCTTTCTCTCTGTCTCCGTTCATGGTGGTTTCTGCCGTAACTTTCATGGTCGATGGACCTTTTTGCGCCGGATAAAGAGGAGAATACTGAACATGACGCATCGGATTGTGCCTCCCGAGTTCGACTCGTCGATGCTCCAATACTCTTATTTGTTTGCTTCCACGAGGCTCTGCGCGGAGAACTCAACGAGCTTAAGAGCTTGGCGGAAACGTCGTCGTCACCGCCGGAGAATGCATCACGCAACCCCGAGCTTATTCTTCAACTTCAACGAAGATTTGAGTTTCTCAAACTAGTTCTCAAGTATCACTGCATCGCGGAAGATGAGGTGAGTCCAACAACTTATACCTTGAATTCGGATCGGATGGTTTTTAGTAAAACCAGGAATGAATTAAAAAGTTAGAAATCAGATTCTCTGAAACTTTCTCTGCAATGTAGTTTGAATACTTGCACATCGCATCCGATTGATGGATGGAATTAATTATTTCAAAATAATCAGGCTTAGGCTTCATTGTTAAGCAAGCAATTTAGTCATTGTTTTTTGCGCCGAATCTGGGCTTCTAGGATGTTTTCTGGCTAAATATTTCAAGCATTACATATAACTGAAATCGCCCAGAGTAGATTGTGTTATATAGTCTTAGCTTAATCTCCCATCTTGCTTGGTCGTATATAAATTCCAGTTGAAATCAGTGAGACATGATGTTTCAGACTATATTTCACCCTTGTAAATTCCCGCTTCGTATTCCAATTAATTTATAATCAAGAGCCAGAGAGTGGAATTTAGTCATTTAGATGCACTCTTCTTACCAAAATAAGATACGGAGCAAGAAATGCTTTTGGATTTTTGTAATGCAATCAAGGCCAAACAGGACACTACCATCAGATATCTGGAAGCTATATGGCTATTTGAGCTTCGTTACTGTCCTTTTAAGAAGGTTTTTTTTAAGGATAGGAGGTGCATAATATATTTAGGGATCCAACTCATGGGATAACTTAGCTTTGGATAGTAGTAAAGATCTCTAAGATGAGTTCAGATGTAAGCTGTACTCAGACACAAAATCAAGTTCATATTAATGTAATGTACAAGTACATATTTATATACAATCAGTTCAGTGTGAAATCATTTATATATTTTCTAATCCTATACAATTCAAAGATGCTCCTGACAGTGGGGGATATTGTCTTTGACTCCTAACACTCCTCCTCAAGTTGGAGCATATATATTAATCATGCCCAACTTATTACAAAGATATTCAACCCGTGTCTCATTCAAGGCTTTTGCTAGAAGATCTGCCAGTTGGTCATCGCACCGCATGTGTTCTGTAGATACAATATTTTCTTTGATCTTATCACGAATGAAATGACAATCAATGTCAATATGTTTGGTTCATTCATGGAACACAGAATTCGATGCTATATGAAGTGCTGCCTTATTGTCACACCATAGTTTTGCAGGTAATGTTGTGACAATGCCAATTTCCTTCAAAAGCTGAAGTACCCACACAATTTCTTGTACTGACTGTGACATGGCTCTATATTCTGCTTCTGCACTTGATTTTGACACAACCCCTTGCTTATTACTTCTCCAAGATACAAAATTTCCACCAACAAACACACAGTAACCCGTAATAGATCATCTTGTGGCCTTAGATCCTGCATGATCCATATCACAAAAATACTCGACTTTAGTGTGCCCATAATCTGTATAAAGAATACCAAGACCTGGAGAACCTTTCAAATAATACAAGATATGTTCTAAAGCTTCCCATTGTACCACTGTTGGTGATGCCATGAATTGGCTGAGCCTACTGACTGAGAAGGTTATATCAGGACGAGTAATGAGTCTTCTATATCTCTCAGGAAATGGAAACGGCTTCAATTTTTCTGGATGAATCTTCTTCTTTAAATCATCAGGAAGTTCATCAAACATACTAGCATCAAGATCTAGGAAGGGATTCAAAATCATGGGAATGTTGCTTGGTGCAACTCCAAGTTTTTGAGTCTCTTTTAAGAAATCAAGAATATACTTCCTTTGACTCAAAATAATACCTTTCTTGTTTCTCAAAACTTCAATACCAGGAAAGTACTTTAATGACTCCAAATCTTTTGTTTGGAAGTGAGAATTCAGGAAGGTTTTAAGTTCTGAGATTTCAGAAATGTTACTTCCTGTAATCACAATATCATCAACGTATGCTACTAGAAGAATCATGCCTTCATCAGATTGCTGGTAGAACACAGAGTGATCACACTTGCTTTGACTTAATCCAAACTTCTTGACTACATCACAAAATCTATCAAACCAGGCTCGAGGACTTTGTTTTAAACCATACAGTGACTTCCGGAGGTAACACTTTCCGATTCTCCCCCGGAGCAACGAACCCAGGTGGTTGCTCCATATAAACTTCTTCAAGAAGATCTCCATTCAGGAAAGCATTCTTAACATCTAATTGATGTAAATCCCAATGATATGTGGCCGCCAAAGAAACAAGGAGACGAACTGAGGTAAGTTTGGCCACAGGAAAGAAAGTCTCAGAATAATCAATGCCATAAATTTGGGCATATTATTTGGCAACAAGCCAAGCTTTAACCGTTTTAAAGACCCATCAGTCTTAGTTTTAACAACAAACACCTATTTACATCCAATGGCTTTCTTTCCAGGAGATAGATCAACAAGATTCCAAGTACCAGCTTTGTCAAGGGCCATAAGTTTTTCTTCCATTACTGTACGCCAACTAGGATGAGTCAAGGCTTGGTGAATGGTAGTAGGGGTGGATATGGAATCAAGGGTGGCCACAAGCGAAGAAGAAGTAGGAGACAAATTCTGGTAAGACACGAAGGAGGATATAGGATAGGTACAGTTAGCATATCTTGTGGGAGGACAACGAGGACGAGTACCTTTTTGGAGGGCAATAAATAGGTCAAGGGAGGGATCAACAGCAGAATTAGGAACACCTGGATCAGAGACAACAATAGGAGGATCTAGGGGATTAGGAACAGAAACCAAGGTGTCATGACCAGAATTCGTCGGTGAAGCAGTGACTGGTGACGGCAAAACATTGGTAGCATCAGTATCATTGATGATATCAGGTTTTGGTACAACAGCCTGTACTGGTGAGAGTGGGACACGATAAATCAGGATATCATCAGACTTAGCAATGACAGATGGAGACGCAGAGGAGGCCGAATATGCGAAGAAAGGAGAAGACTCGTGAAAGATTACGTCAGTGGACACAAGGTAACGATAGAGATCAAGAGAGTAACATCGATAACCTTTCTGAATTTTGGAATAACCAAGGAAGACACATTGTAAGGACTTGGGATCGAGTTTACTGACACTTGGACGAACATCCCGGACAAACACAAACACAACCAAAGAGTTTTGGATCAATAGGAAACAGCTTAGTGGTGGGAAACATGATGGAATACGGAATATCCCCACTAAGAACAACCGAAGGCATGCGATTTATGAGAAAACAAGCTGTAGAAATGGCATCAACCCAAAAAGTTTTAGGGACAGAAGAATGAAACATGAGAGCTCGAGCAGTTTCTAAGAGATGTCGGTTCTTTCTTTCAGCAACACCATTTTGAGCAGGGGTATCAACACAAGAGGATTGGTGAAGAATACCATGACTTTGCATGTACTCGGTGAATGGGGCGGAAAAGTATTCTTTTGCATTATCACTACGTAAGATTTTCACAGGAGTGTTAAACTGGGTTTAAATTTTAGCACAGAAATTACGAAAGTGAGTAAATAATTCAGAATGTTGTTTCATTAAGTAAAGCCAAATGGTTTGGGAAAAATTATCAACAAAAGTGACAAAATAATGATAACCTGTTTGAGACAAGACTGAACAAGGACCCCAAACATCAGAATGTACTAACTCAAATGGGAACGCAGCTCGTTTGTTGACACGAGGTGCCAAATAAACACGATGGTGTTTGGCAAACTGACAGGACTCACAATTTAGAGTAGACACAGAAGAGAATTGAGGATACAATTTTCAAAGAGCTGACAGACACATATGACCTGGACGACAATGAATTTCAAATAGAGATGACCTACCAGAACAAGCAACATGACGTGGCACCTGATCATCAATGATGTAATGGCCACCAGATTCATAGCCCTTACCTATAACCTGCGTCGTTGTGAGATCCTAAATCAAACAATGGTCAGGAAAGAGTGTAATAAAAAAATTTAATTGTTGAGTAAGTTTGCTAGTAGACAAGAGATTAAAAGCAAGGTCAGGAACATGAAGGACAGAGGGTAAAGAAACAGACGAGGTAGGTCTGACAGTGCCAAATCCGAGAACACGAGAATAAGAACCATTAGCAATGGTTATATCATAGGGATTGGCATAAAGTGCATACGAGGAGAACAAATTTTTGTTACTTGTCATATGATCAATGGCACCGGAATCGATAATCCACTTTGAGGAAGAAGTGGCAAGACTAGAAGTAATGTTACCTGTAACAAGAGCACCTGAAAATCTAGACTTAGATTCAGCCATCGATGCTCACAAGCAGAGCTCAAATAACCGGTAGAGTTGTCCAAAGAAAAATAGTCACAGCAAAAAAAATGACAGAATAGTCTTCTGAATTTGAAAAATGGCATAATGGTCCTCCGAATTTGTAAAATGACAAAATAGTCCTCCGAATTAGAAAAATAACAGAATGATCCTCTGAATTACCAAAATGACAGAATGATTCTTCCTATTACCAAAATGACAAAATGATCCTCCGAATTACCAAAATGACAGAATGGTCCACGAGCAAGTCACAGATGTGCCAATTCAGATTTTTTTTAAGGAACAAATATAAGCAAAATGCTTCAAACAATGAGATCACGAAAGTACCGAAGAGAAGTCGATTAGGAATCTGTGGTGGCCTGTCGGAAAGGTCGTCCGAAACAGGCTCACGCGCCGACGCGTGTATCGGAAGGTGGAGGGAACGTCTGCGCGTGAAGACACACGTCTGATCGGAACGAGACGCCGCCGCAGGTTTACATCGATCGGAGGCCTGAAAGACTGAAGAACTTGCGTGTGCGTCTTGATGAGATTTCGACGAGAGGAGATCTGAATGTGTTTCAACGGAAAAACTAATTCTTAACTGGAGAAGATGAACTGAAGGAACAAGAAGGCTCTGGTATCATGTACTCAGACACAAAATCAAGTTCATATTAATGTAATGTATAAGTACATATTTATATACAATCAGTTCAGTGTGAAATCGTTTATATATTTTCTAATCCTATACAATTCAAAGATACTCCTGATAGTGGGGGATATTATCTTTGACTCCTAACATAAGACAAGCAAGCATCTCAGACCAAAAACAAATACATGCAAAAACGTCATCTGGTCTAAACCTCTAAAACAATCCTGACCGTCCGATTATTATTTTAAACTTTTTGCTGCTATTGGAAGTGGGGAAAAGCATTATTTTTGGTTGTCAATGACAATCTCAATTCAGTCTGATCGTCTCTATCGTCTTTTCTCTTTTCTTTGAGAAAGTGGCTTTTGCGATTTACTTTTTCCATTCCAATTCATCTCTATTGAGATCTGAATTGTTAGACACTTAGATCAACCGTATAGTTGAACAGTTTGGATTTACATTTTTTCATAAAAACATTGTTTAAATGTGAAAATAATAATCAAGTATAAATCATTTGTTGCAGATTGATTGTCCGTATACAATTGTGATGGAAATGAAGTGGAAGGAAAGCACATTAGAGAGAATTCTTTCTTTTTCATTTCATTTTCATCTCCTTTATTTATTTTCTTTTTAATTTTTGTGATCTCTGCATGTCCTTGCTCCTTGTGACCCTTTGTTTTATACATCCCCTGCTCAAATCTTCATCTAGCTTAACCTTTTTAAACCTTCAATCACTCCTTAGCTTGCAAAGCATTTGTTCCTTTGCGATTAAAAAAAAATATATGTATAGCATACTAATTAATGAATAAAATAAAATATACATATGATTTCGTCATAAATCTAGATGCTGCTAATTTGACCTCAAATGTAATAAATCAAGCCTAGATCTTACTAAAATCTGACTGACCTGAGATGCACCGAACAGAGAATATAGTTCATTGCAGTATGTTTTGACTCTTGAGCGTTCTTCCCCAAACCACCTTCCCTGAGCCCTTTGAATTAAACATGGCCCTTTAAGGTGTCATTATCACAACATCCATTCACGTGCATTTCAGTGAAAGTGCCCTTTGATACTCTAATTTCGAATCAGAATATCCTAAGTCAGCTCTCCGCAACGTCCAAATTTGTCAAACCTAACCTTTTGGCCACGTGAGCATTACTTGTAGAATTTGATACCCAGCCGCCTTCGAACAAATCTCATTGCCTACCCGTGAGCTCAAATAAGAAAAATTGGAATTATAAAACTATTGCAGAGATTTTAAACCAAAATTTTTAACCCGTTTTAAAAATGTGAATAAGTTTGGGAGAATGATATAGAGGTTAAAGGATCAAACAAAATCACAGTAAAACCCCTAAAAAAATAAATGATAATTTATTAAGTGTGTTTTCACAACACACGTTGAATCATTTTTTCATACCATAACTTTTTGCAGAAATTTTATTATGATTTTGTTTGATTGTTGGCATGTCTGCGTCATTCTCCCAATAACTTAAGTACGTGCTATAAACCTTTTTTAATATAAATGCTTGGAAAGCTGATCCCCGCGAAGAAAATAACGGGGTGAAACTGAAACTGTGAAAGTCGAAACTTGTCGGAGTCGGAGCAACACGACAAAAGCTGGGAAAGAAGAATAGCCCCTGGGGACTGCAGCATCTTGGCGAGTGAATAGATGTATGTCCAGCTAATGAGATGAATAAGTTAGAAGATTTAAAATGGACAGGAAGAGGACATAGTGACAGAGAGCCCAATCTAGGAAAACAAGGTAAAAGAAATCGAGTGCGGTCGTATTCTTCTGTAGAAAAGGCAAAGCTTCATGTGCGTGTGAGAACCAAGAAAAAACGAGAAAAAAGGACAAGTCCTCTTGAACTCCCGAGCCAAATAATTGTCGAGATTAAAAGAACGAAACTAAATAGGCTCAGACGAGAGAACAGTTGTGACTGAGACTGAGAAGAATAAGCTGGATTGAGGTTATGATTAAGCGCCTTAAAGCCCTATATTCTTTGATGTCTCCAGGTTGTCCTGTGAACTGTTATAATTGGTTAATAGTAAGACCTAGCAACTCTTGATATATAGTTCTTGTTTGCCTTCCACTTATTAAGTTTTTGCTCAAGACACTTTTGGATGCGCATACCGGCTCTGCTAGTATTTTTTTTATACGATTAATCATTAGAATTCATCACTTTTGACGCCAACTTAAACTTCTTTTTCTTGGGCAGGTTATCTTCCCTGCGTTGGATGTACATGTAAAAAATGTAATTTGTGGTTATTCCCTTGAACATGATGGCATCGATGACGCCTTCCACTCAATCTTTCAATATTTAGATGAGTTGATGGATCCAAATGAGAATATTTCCAAACCGTTTCAAGAACTTATATGCTGCATTGGAATCTTGCAAGCCACCACATTCCAGCATATGCGGAAGGAAGAAGAGCAGGTATAGCTGTTTATTATTCTTGAGATGTTAAAAAACCTACTATTTATTTTTTTTTATATTCTTTTCTCAAAATATATGTTACGGATATGAAGTTTTCATTTCACTACTTTGTATTTCTGACTTGGCAGTTTTTCTTTCCCCCCTTGTAATGTAGATTATGTTAAATTAATTCCGTAACGACATATCATTAAGGGAAGAATGTATATAATGCTTTTTCTTTAATAGTTGTGTTATAACGAAGAAGATAATGTTCTTTTATTGTGGACATGAGATATGTGTATATATAGGGTACCTTTTAGGTTTGTTCCAGGTTCTTGGAAGTTAGTTTGCCCATACGATAGACAACATATTCTACTGATTAATCAGAACAAGAAATGACGTCAAGACAGACATTATTTGTGGATAAGAAAAAGTAAGAGCACAAAGTAAATAAAGTAATGAATAATGGACATGATTATTTGTCTTATTACTTTATGAACTGTTGGATTATTTTGTTTACTTTACCTTTCTCTTATTATATTCACTCTTTCATAATTGCTTAGGAGTCTATAAGGAAGTAAGCATGATGCTGATTTCAGTACACAGAAACGTATATAGGTTAATACTATAGTAGACTGGCAATACTAAGAAATGACATATCTTGAGCAATACCTTATATTTGATGCCTCATCATCTAACGTATATGCTAGTCTTCACATGAAGATATGCTTGCATATTCTTGAGTTCTAACTGTCATAAATCTATTCCGGATGTGTGCAATTCTGCAGGTTTTTCCTCTCTTGTTGCAGAACGTTTCTATCGAGGAACAGGCTTCGCTGGTCTGGCAATTCATATGCAGTGTTCCTATAATGTTGCTGCAGGAAATTTTGCCATGGATGGTATCATTCCTTTCTGCAGACAAACAAGCAGAAGTTCAGAAGTTCTTAAATGAAATTACACCCATGGAGAAAGAACTGCAAGAGGTAGGCAACAGATCAGTTCTTGACGTCTGATAAAAAGTTTCTGATTTTTAACTGTCTAATTCTGATTCTGATGTTATTGTGAAGGTTTTGATTGCTTGGCTTGGTAGCAACAGCCAAATCTTCACCGAGGACAGTGCACCGAAGGAAGTTGTTCAATGTGCTGATGGATTCCTGCATAAGAAAAGACCACGTGGCTTGAGTTATTGCGATAAGAATTTTAAAGCCATTTCAAATAAGATGAAAGAAAATTGCTCAGACGTAGAAGATAGAGCCAATCAAGTTAATGTTCTTTATCTTTGGCATAATGCCATCAAGAAAGATATGAAAGAGATGCTAGAAGAACTTCATCAAATCAGAAACAACACTTGTTTTCATAATTTGGAGTCGCTACTCATCCAACTAAAATTCTTTGCTGATGTTCTCATCTTCTACAGGTAATGCTTCTAAATAATTTGTTACAAAATTTCTTTTTCTTTTTCTGCTTTTTCTCCTTCTTGACATGCTGAAGCCTCCTCTCTCACTTTTATTTAAATTACACGCTTTTGTTCTTTTCAATTGTTTGATTTTTATATATAACCTCTGGATTTCAGCATCGCTCAGAAGAAATTCTTTTACCCAGTTTTGAGTGAACTTGCTAATGGCTGGTTGACCAAGTCGAGTGAACAATTTCTCGGAGAAAGTCAAATTGAAGATTTACAGCAGTTGCTTTTGTATAATGCTGAAAGCGGTATCCCTTTGTCAGAATTCGTGGAGAAGCTTTGCAGAGAGCTTGAACTATTGATGACAAGAATCAACAAACATTTTGCTTTTCAAGAAACTGAGGTAAACTGTTTGTATCACAATTTTTGTCACCAAGCAATGCAGGAACAAGAGACTTTTTTCAGTTTATCCTCAAATATAATAATTAAAACATATCTCCACGTAATGTGCCTCTGATTTGTTTTTTGCTGATTAACTGCTTTTGGAACATTTTCTAAATTTTAAAAATATGATCACAATGAAAATGAGGCTTTGAGATCTATATATCTATTTTGTATACATATGCAGTCACCTGTATCCGTGAAGTTGTCCCTTAAATTAGATAGTTCTTTGTTGAACTTGCACCAGAAAGGAAGGACCGAGAAAATGAGAGAGATTAAAGGAAAAAGGTAAAAGAAGTGAGAAGAGAGAACATGCCTATATTGTGTGGAAATATACACAGAAACCAATTAACCAAATGACATTATAATCATTCGTTTCAAATATATTCTCAGGTTTTTCCTCCTTTCCAAACAGATTCTATGGTCACTCTTGCTTTTATGAGCAATTGTTAGTTTCATATGTAAAACGGATTATACTTTTATCTATTAAAAGGTGAAGTACCATTCCAATTGGTTGCCATTTGATGCCCTATTTTTAATCAGGTACTTCCTGTCATTCGCTTGAATCGCAACAATGGAATGCTAGAGGAACTCATTAGCTTGAGCCTGCACATGATGCCACTTGGGTTGCTGAAGTGCGTGATAACTTGGTTCTCAGGTCACTTGTCTGAAAATGAATCTAGGTCCATTCTCGGTGCCATAAAACAAGGAAATCTTTTTGTCCATGAAGCTTTTGCATCACTTGTACATGAGTGGTTCCGTGTTGGTTATTCAGGTAAAGCTTCCATTGAAAAATTCCAACAAGACTTGCGACATATTTTCAAAAGCAAAAACTCTTTGTTAACTGAGCAAGTGAAAGAAGCTCCCAGGTTTTCTTTCTTAAATTATGACAAACCTCATAAAGGATCTATCCTTAGTAATGGTTTGTCTTATTCATCATCTTCTGGACTCAACAATCTGACCAAGTATGAGACACCATACTCTATGGGCATTAATATGCAAATATTTTTCCCCGCCACAGCTTTGAAGTTAAACAGCCATCCTAGATTTCAGGCAGCTGATAGTTCTTCTGCTCCCTTTCTTGATGATTCAAAGCCTATTGACCTTGTATTCTTCTTTCACAAAGCTATCAGGAATGATTTGGATTACCTTGTTCTTGGATCAGCTCAGATAGAAAAAAATGTTGAGATGCTTGTGAATTTCAGCAAAAGATTTCATCTAATATGCTTTCTTCATCGAATCCATAGTGAGACAGAGGATGAGATAGCATTCCCCGCCTTAGAGGCAATGAGTAAAGTGAAAAACATTAGCCTCTCTTATACGATTGATCACAAATTCGAAGTTGAACACATCAAGAAAATATCCTGTATCCTTGAAAAGATGTTCGATCTACATTTTTCAGTTTCTAGCTTTGAAACAGATACATGGGAGCAGAGAATGCTAACGCATCATCAACTGTGCACAAAGCTGCAGGAAATGTGCAAATCAATGCATAAAATACTCTCTGACCACATGATTCGTGAAGAAATTGAAATTTGGCATTTAATTAGAGAACTCTTCTCCAATAAGGAGCAAATGAAAATCGTAGGGAGCATGCTTGGAAGAATCAGGGCAGAAATATTACAAGATATGATACCCTGGTTAATGGCATCTTTAACCCCCAAGGAACAACATGTTTTAATGTTCTTATGGTCCATGGTTGCCAAAAATACTATGTTTGATGAATGGCTAGCTGAGTGGTGGGATGGGTACAAGATAGCAAAGGAGACAGAAAGTTCAAATGATCCTCCTCTGCAGACTGTTGATCCATTGGAGATCATATCTAAACATTTATCTAAAGAAGTTCTCGTTGAACTCCAAGAAGAATCCACTTCCAACAAAAGCGAATTTTCTTCACAGAGGGATCATATTGGTGATAATAATAAGCAGTCGCACATTTGCGATCGTCATGGCAAATCCCGAGTTTGTAAAGCAGATAAGATTAGTAGTGAATGTTCTGAATGCAGAAATCAATTGAGTGATAATAACAAACAAAAATTCACTAAAGTAACAGATATCACAAGTTCGATCAATGATAAGGGTCAGTCTTTTCAATCCTGTGAAAACTCTGGGCACTATGACCATCTTATGGAAATAACTCCAGATGATCTGGAGATGGCCATAAGAAGGGTATCTCGTGACTCTTCCTTAGATCCGCAAAAGAAGTCATATATAATCCAGAATCTGCTGATGAGGTTGGTAATACCAAACATTTTTGTTACAAGTTTATATTAATTTACTTCAACTTTGGAAGATAATATAGCCCTGCTTAAAGATCTGTATAATGTACACCCTGAAATATTTAAAATATGGTTATCAGATTGAATCTCGATTCGATTCGTATCTCACGATTTGATTTAAAAACAGGTGGGAAATATACGAATCTGTTGATGTATCTTATTATTCGAGGAGCGATACAATCTGGAATCGTAGGAATCGCACGATACTAGCGATTCTTGCAATTCTAGGTGAACTAGGTTGCGTACTAATCGAGTCGGATCTGGCGCAACTTGGCTTTAAAAAACCCTTTTTTTCGTTTTTTTTTTTAATTTTGTTCAGATTTATTTAAGAATTTCCTTTTATTTCTATAATTATCTCTTATTCCCTCTCGCTTATCCCAATCAAAACCCTATTTTTTATTTTTTGTCTTTTCTGAAGTGTTAGTTGCCTATGCTAATATATACAAACCTTTGATGTTTTCTTATATTAATATCATCCTTAGAATTGATCATAAATTTTACGATTCACGATTCTAAAAATAGGTTTTTTGATTTATGATTCGTATCTCGATTTGATAACCTTGATTTAAAATACGGTTAGGAGAAGTAAATTTCAAATTTCTCTAATCTATTCCATGCGTATTCTGGATATCCGCTTGTGAAATTTAACGCCAGTTTCCACATAATTTCAGCCGTTGGATTGTTAAACAGCATATCTCTTGTTCAGAAGGCACTGTGACAAACAATGGGCAGGAATTTCCTGGGCAGTATCCGTCTTACAGGGACTCTCTCAAATTAATCTATGGTTGCAAACACTACAGGAGAAGCTGTAAACTTTTAGCTTCCTGCTGCAACCAACTTTATACATGCATACATTGCCATAATGATGCAACAGATCATTCAATTGACAGGTATGAAAAGTATGTGCTTATTCTGTCTTTAGTTCTTGGATCAATAATTTCATTTTTGTTCTTCATGTTTGCATCAATTTTCCATATTTATATGAAGGAAATCTATAAGAAAGATGATGTGCATGAAGTGCTCGAAGATTCAGCCAATCAGTGCCACATGTTCAACTGTATCTTGCGGCAACTTACCCATGGCAAAATACTACTGCAGGATCTGTAGATTGTTTGATGATGAAAGGTAATGTAACTGGATTGATCTCCTTCATCTTTATAGGCACTAGCATAGCATGAGTGTATCCGATGGAAACTAAAATAATATGGGATACTTGGACCTACACTAACTGTTTTTTAGAGTCCTTAAGTGGATTGATTCTTCCTACCTCAATCCTTAACTTTTAACTAACCTTCAATTTCATACCAACATGCTCAGGGCCACTAGTTGAAACTGATATATGTTCTGCAAATTAATAGGCTATAATTCTTGGGCCAGTAATTAGCAGCTAACCCCTAGAGACTTGATATATTTGACACTTCAATGTTCCTCATAGCTATGGACAGTACACTTTATAAACCTATGGTAGGAATAGGATAACCTGACTGCCCCTGATTAGTTTATTAATTAAAGATTCCTCTCTTTCTCAATTTTACTGCAATTTTCCTTTTCTACATTTAGGAGAATAATTATTACTGCAGATCTCTTACATTGAAAGTGTCAAACAGGGAAATTTACCACTGTCCCTATTGTAACCTATGCCGAGTGGGAAAAGGCTTGGGCTTAGACTACTTTCATTGTATGAATTGCAATGCTTGTATGTCTCGTTCCCTCACAGTACATATATGCAGAGAGAAATCTTTAGAGGATAACTGCCCAATCTGTCATGAATACATCTTCACGTCCTGCTCTCCAGTAAAGGCCCTCCCTTGTGGCCATGTCATGCACTCAACATGTTTTCAGGTATTTTCTTGTGATTCACTCTTCTTTCCGAGCAGCTTATATACAGACAATTTGAGCGTTGTTCTTGATTTTGCTTTCAGGAGTATACCTACTTCAATTATACCTGCCCGGTATGTTGCAAGTCACTTGGAGACATGCAGGTCAGTTGTTATTCAATGCTATTTCTTGATACTTGTTACTCATCCTGCATCTTGTGTCTTTTTATGTTCCATACTTAATTTGTTGGGAGCTCTACCCATGCATAGATTGGTGAACCTCTTGTGACTTTCCTTATTCCTTGTACCAGTTTTTTCTTCTTCCTATCTCAAGCATTGAGTTACCTAAAGCCATTAGAATGCTTTCGCAGGTATATTTTAGGATGTTAGATGCGTTATTGGCTGAAGAGGAAATCCCAGACGAGTATTCGGGTCAAACTCAGGTCAGTGACTCTGTTCTTTTTTCGTTCTCTTTTTTTTGGTGAGCTGTGAACCTGCTCTATATTCATACGTGTCAATTATCATATATAAATCCTGTTGAATATTGTATGAGACTATGACTTTCCCAAATGTACCCCACCCTGCAAGAGCTGCAGATGATACTATGCAATGACTGTGAAAAGAAAGGAACTGCTCCATTCCACTGGCTTTACCACAAATGCTCTGCTTGCGGGTCCTACAATACAAGAGTTATATGACATCTCCCATTAGCTACAATAATTGCTTCTCTTCAGATCCTTTATACTAAATGTCAGACTGTACATGTGATACAATGTTTGCCTCTATGATTTGTGCCAATAATTAGTCTTTTTTTGTAAGAATAATCATCTTGTCACCTTTGAACTAGATCTATGGTGTGTCGTCGGTCTGAAAAAACAACGAAATTCTAGACTTGATGAACAATGTTCTTCTGTTAGATGTTTATTATATGTTTTGTTCCCGTAATATGATGTCCACTCATGTACATGCGACTCTGAAAGTTATACAGTGCCACAATTTTGCTGTTTACGCACAAGAGTTTCAAAAAATTTTGTATATTTGTCCCAATCATATCCCCCTTCCAACTAATGCCAAGAAGAACGAGAAGTTACCAGAAATTCTGGTGAGCTAGAGTTATATGAACAACCCCAAAGCCCCAAGGTTCATTAATGAACCATCCATCAAATGCAAAACATGTTTGATTGACCTTCAGTGTTTGTTTACGGCCGAAGTTAACTATCTCAGGACAAAGTGATGTGAGGAAATCGTTGAAGGAAAAAAGAAATGAATGGTTTTTAAATTATTTTTGCTTCCAACCTTGATGGCTGTATTTTTCTCTGACGGATAACAACAGTAAAATATTTGTAATTGCCAATCTGGATGCTATTCGTTGAAGCTCATAAATCCATCCAATTGATGATAAACAAGTGGAGGGTATTCAAAATGTCAACAAGCAAGGGCTTACTTAATTAACAATAGAAAGCTTACCAAGAAAAAAATATAATGAAACCCGGAAGGAAGAAGGATAAAGAAACCTTAATATATATACATGCTTTCTCTTTGTTGGAGGAAAGGGTTGGTTCAATTCACTGATCCTCAATGCACTTTCTCTGAACCGTAGGCACATTTACAATTTCATTACAGTTTGATCCCTGAATGATAATCATGAAATTTTTTAAAAAAAAAAAAAAGGGAAAATGTACCTTTTCCTCATAAACCTCCTTAGAATAATTTGTAAGATTGCCCACATATACCATCGATTACATCAAAAAAGTGGAGTAATCTCATCGTAATATTCTCCGACAACTTTTTGTTCCATGTCCAGTGGCGGCGAGGCAACCAACTGCAACTGGGAATTCATGGCCATGGCCATGGAATCTCCATCATCATCTTGGCAGGGATTCTGGTGGACCCACAAGCTATTTGGTGTAACATGATCCTTAGATTCCACATCCATGGAGTTGTAACCCACAGAACTATTGCTGTTACAGTAAGAATGTTGGTCGGAAACTACAGGCAAAGCAAGCTCTGAATTATATGTCTCTGGTTTTATAATCAGAGGATTATGGTTTAAGAGTGGTAGTGCATAATTATTACGAGGTGTCGTCGTCGTCATCCCCAACTCTAACTGTGAAGTGACATCATCGAGCATTAAAGATGAAGAACAACCTTGGTGCTGCTGCAAAAAATGTTGTCTGCAAATCTCAAGTTTCTGATGAACAGCACGAAGCTCTTCTTCAACGTACCATATTTGGTAATTAAGCCTGCAAATCTCCTCACAGCAGCCATGAACAGGGTATTTATCTCTGTAATTAGCTTGGCAAATGATGGATTCCATGGCTACTTCCTTCTGGCTAGGGTCCAAGGTCTTGAGTATCTTCTCAACGTTGCTGACTCCAAATAGCTTGTGGACATTCTGAAACGCCTTGGGTTGATCGGCAGGGAAGTAAGGAGCGAGAACACATTCTGGGGTACACTTTCTTCTCTGAAATTTGCAGGCTGCACAGGCCTGCTTTGTGCCACCTTTAAGGGTCATGTTTCACAACAACCAACTCAAATAATGCTGAGACCCCTCTGTGTGTAATGATTGTTGGACTGATTCCACGATGATAAAGGCGAGAAGCAATGCAATGCATGGAGAGATATTGGTAAATGGGAGAAACAGAGAGAGAGAGAGAGAGAGAGAGGTGGGTGAATTTTGAGAAGTGGAGGTGTTAGTAGGAGAATGTGTGGGGTATGGAGAGACTGAGTAAAACACTAAAACGAGATTGGAGAAAGAGGCGAATAGCTCGGAGTTGGGTGTGAGAACCGTTAGGGACACTTGTCATCAATGTGGGCATTCCTGATTCCTAAGTTTTGGGGCTACCTCATGCTCATGGCTAGTCTTTTTGTTGTTTTATGCGTTGTAATTTAATTTAGCAGTTATTTGTTTGAGTCAGGAACGCAACGCAAACAATTATTTTGTGAATTCTATCGGATGATGTTATTACGAGTAATCATGTTCTTTTGGGAAAAATTGTATTATTAGTGTGTGTTCGGATTAACTTTTGAAGAATAATTTTTATGATTTATGAGGTAAATATGTGATAGAGGTTTTATCTTGATTTGTGAAAAAAGGTTTTTAAAATCATGGTTTATGATTTAGGCTTACCCAAACACACTTTATACTTGTTGGATCTGCCCGTGAGCTAGATTATATAAAACATATAATCCTACAAAAACCAATAGAGAAACAATAAAGCAAACTCCCAATAAATTTATTATAGGAAACCTCTAAGTTAACAATTCAACTAAAAATTTGGTTATTAATAGAGTGTAATGATGTTGTGTAATCCAAATGTTGTTATTATCATATAACTTGCTAACAACATATTTTTATATAAATGTTATTATATATAAGGTTGATATTAATTATTATCCAAATATAAATATAAATGTTATTGTACGAAACCTTTAAGTTAACAATTCAACTAAAAATTTAGTTGCTAATAGAGTGCAATGACGTCCTGTAATCCAAATTGTTGTTATTATCATATAACTTGCTAACAACACATCTTTATATAAATGTTATTATATATAAGGTTGATATTAATTATGCTTTCGCTTCATGAAGGTTAGCAATTGAGAGAAACTTGAACAAGGACGTGATCCGGTGAGGTGTAATGAAAGTATATCATTAACAAAAGGGTTAAGTTTCAAATTTGTCCCGAAAGGAACAATGTTGTTCTAAAAATTTTTTTAAGTTCATTGTTACCCTGTAAGTATTAAAATAGAGCAATATTACCCTTTACTATTAAAAAGTTAACGATTAATGTTAGTTTTCTAACGATATGGGATAAGATTACTATGTTTTAAAACTTTTGGGGTAACATTGAACCTGAAAAAATTTTCAAAACAACATTGCTCCTCAGCATATATTTCCAGGACAAATTTGCATCAATCAGAACAATAAAGCTAACAAGTCTGCTTAGGCAGAATACAAATCCATCACCCTATTGGGGAAAAGGGGAATTTGAACAAGGATGCCACTGTTTAGTTCACAGCTGCATAAACAAAAACCTGAACGTATCAAAATTCATGAAAAGAGAGAGAAGCTAATCAAATAGAATATAGATCAGCAACGTACTCTCCTTTTCAGCCATAACAGCAACAAGATGACATTTCCTCAAAAAAAATATATATGTAATTGTTTGTAAGCTATACAGATCCTCTCTAAAATCACTTTGGTTTGTTTGTGGGGGGGAGGCAGGGAAAAATCACTGGAAATAAAACAAATTCCCCACCAACAAATATGTATTTTTCCTAGAGCCCCTCCAACATATTCTGGTGCTACTTCCCAAAAATGCAGCCTGCTTATTCAATATAAGCAAGAAATGATCATTATACTCCCAAAATGGACCAATTATGTAAAGTCTCCCCACAGCTCTTCGGCATCCAAATTCATCCAGTTAAGCTTAAAAAAATTTTGGTGCATGATTCGCTTGACCCCACCCCCCTGAATCCATCCTTGCTTCCATATCAAGCATCAAAATTGATCTACGTATATCAAAACTTGTTGCCTCTCGGTAAACTCGCTATTTTATTTGCCCCTCTATACCACTTCTGTCTAATAAGCAGCAATGCATTTACATGAACAGGGCTTCACACGGAACCAGTTGAATACCAAACCATGTCAAAAGTTGTTTTCTCCAGTCCCAAAAAAGACGTTATCAGTTCCCCTGAGAAAATTAGTTTACAGCTTCAAAGAAAAGAACCTGAGGTTGTAGATGCCCTCTTTCACACATTGTAAGAACATCAGGCCACCCACCAATTATCTGTAGAATAATGAAAAATTTTAGACATGAGGAGGGTAAAACTAAAGAAATGACTTTATCAATTCAAAGATTTTGACTTACCTTGACTGTCTTATCATCATACATAATCCATTGTTCATGTTCATGGCTATAAGCGAAGCAATGATAATGTTGCCCATAGTAACATACCTAACAGTTTGTGTGTGTGTGAGAGAGATTAGTATAAATATAAAAGACATCTCACAACAATGATCACTCAAATGCTCAAAATTGAATCTTAACCCTGAAAAAAAAAGGAAAAAGAAAAAAACCTTACCACTGAGACTAAGCTATGAATGTTTTTTGGATCTAACCCACGATAAAGAACACTGACATCCATCTCGGTGCTCAGTGTTGCCAAAGTTGCTTTGATATCATCAGCACCCTCGCATGTATTTTGCCAGCCTAGAACTGAACATACACAACATAAGTAAGAAAAAAGGCCCAAGAAGGCACAGCAAATGGGAAAAAACCAACATTCCAAAAGAAAAATCCAAGCTACCAGTTGTGAAGACATGAGGTGGTTTTGAAAGAAAGTGATGGATGTAATTTAGCTTGCCACAGCCGCCAACTTCTGGATCACAAGCTAACTGATGGTTCATCTCCACTTGATTCAAAATCTCATCAAAGGAGCTTTCACTACACATTACCTGCAGAGTAAGGAAGGAGATCCATCTAAGGTCTTAACAAGCAAAATTGTCAACTCATCTTTCCATCAGCAGGAAAAGAGGGGAAAAAACTTCTTTAAGTAACTGAAGGTCTAAAGATACCTTCATGGTCCGAAGGGAGTTGGCATTTATATTGTGGAAGAAGGAAGTGTACTTCAGATGTCTGGACTCAAGACCACAGTGGTGGCAGTTCATCCGTTCAAAAATGTCCATTCCAAAGATTGAATGTGCTATACAACTACCGTTTACACAATCCCAAGATCGCATGGAATTGCTTTCCACTGATTCTGTATCAGGAACACTTGAACCATGAGTAAATGATCGATGAAGGCAGTCAAATATCACTGCCAATACTTCAGAAGCATCATTCATCTGAGCCTGCGAAAAGTCAGCATATAAATCACATTGCCCAAACAATAAATACATTGTGTCTTTTATGTCATGCTCAAAAACTAGGAATTTTCAAGGCAAGAGATCCAATCATATCTTGATGGTGTTACCTCCTGGAAGAAGTTACTATCTGGACATAGGTTGCTTAGAGCAATTCTCAGAGAAGTAGGGGCTACAGCTTCTCCCCTGCAATCCTTTGACGCAATTTCCATGGCAGTAAAGATTTCATACAACGCACAGACAACGCAAGGATTGCCCACATGATCATGCTCTGATCTCGTTCTACTAAGAAATTCCTCGCGGAAACGTCGTAAATGCCACAAAGACTGAGCTCATACAGGAGGGGGCAGTTTTAGGCCATAAAATATATTGTACATTGATTGAATAAGATATCATCACATTTTTTGGGGGGGGTGTTGGGACTGAGGACCTACTTGTATTATGACGTTGAGAAAGCAATTATATTCACCCACTTCATTCTTCAGCCCAGTACCAAGCAAAGTGCCTCCATCAACATCCTCAGTTGCGTTTTCCTCCAGTGAAGCACCAATATTATCCGCTTGCAGAGAAGCTCTATCAGGCGTTCTCAATCTAGAAACTAGAGGCAATTTTTGAAGAGCTTGATATGTGTCTGAATAAGCAGTGCCCCAAACAAGGTCAGAGAGTCATCAAAATCCATAATTTTTTAAAGAGAAAGGGCCAGAAAATTTTCATCAAGCATGTGACCTAATATAATGCAAACAGGTTTGCCCAATTATAAAAAGCTCAACAATAATCAAGGTTAGGTCCACCAGTAGCCCGGTAAGAAATTATGGCAGTATTGATGTTTCTTAGCAGAGAAACTGAACAAATCAAAGGTTATGCATGGACCCTAGGTTCCCAAGAAAATGGTCTTTAACTCTTATTTCCAATTAAGGGCGACTGAAATCCCATAACATTTAGCCCTTCACCCCTACGGCAAGCAATGGGTCCCTCAAGCATTTTGAGCACACTATCAGTGAAAGTGAATGATATTTTATCCAATGTGACAAACGCAATTAGTTTTATCAACTACAGATGATATAAAATTCTAACTATCAAGTCAACGAGAAAGTTGGACTTGGAGTTCCAAGGGAAGTGCAAACAATTGTTGAGCTTCACAATAGATGCACAACTTAAAATTATAACTGTATATAGCAGACATGTTACACATATTCAAACATACAGTGCCTCAATTACTCAGGTCAGACCAGATATTAGTAGAATACAAGTGAAACTGGCATTCAAATTATAATAAATGTGTTGTGTTTGTAACTTCGTGATGGTAAAGTAGATTCCATTCTTCTTATGCATGCCAACTCAATTCCTGAGTTTTACTAGTAAGTAGGAAAGAACCAATCAGACGGCAAAGTTATGCAACATGTATGGAGATGATAATAATAACAGATATGGATGGAATAGCAGCAGCATGTCATATACAAGAATCATACCCAGACTTTGGCGAACAGCCTTTTTTAAGTCAGCTTGGAACCTTTCCTCCTCATCATGATCCACTTGCAACTCTTTTAGAGCCATTAATCCATTGTCTCCTTGCCCTGATGGCAGAACATTGACACTTAATTTCCATACAGCAGATGATATCTAGTTTCCATATGTTAGATAATATCTTCAATAGATGCCTCATTTAGGAATATTGACAGAGTCTTAACAGCCAAAAGAACAGCATAAGCAATGCTAATAAATATAAATATAATGGCGATCAGATCTGATTCTGGACCTAATTTAGCAGTACAGATGATGCAAGACACATTCACATCAAGAATTAGGCAAGATTAAAGATCAAGTTGTTTCAGTATTAGGGTTGTCATATAATTGTGGGCAATTTACTAATTAATTATAATATGTCAAAGATCAGTTTTCTAGACAGGCCCACCTGATTTCTTTGGCAAACACCACTAATTATCAAATCCCATCAAAAAACCAACAAGTTCTAGCGTTATTTTCCCCCTAAACCTATCATTTTCAAAACCATCTTCCCATAGACAACATTCTTAGCTCCCAAACAGACACTGACCATCCCTTAAAATCGCCCCCTGTAGCCCCCAGATTGCTGTTTTCTTAAGATACCACCAATGAACACTAAATCCACTATTTTCTCCCTCCATCCCCACTTTAAATGTTGAATGTCAGTCTACTAAGCCCTGAAGATGCTTCCTGCCGTACATTAAAGAAAGTATATTTTAAATACATATTTTTAATAATTGAATACTGTTAAGCAATCATGCATCCTCGTGCATTTTCCTGGGTCATTAGCATATAGACCACAAACTATCAACCCAAAAACATTAGTAGATAATTAACAGTTAAATGCTTTTCTTACAGTATGAGGCAATACATCAACTGCAGACAAACCCAAGACAAAAGGTAACGAAACCAACATATGGAAATAAGACCTGGAAAAAGGTTAAAACTAACCTTTGTTAGCATCTTGACTGTTGTGGAATTTAACCTGCTCTCTTAAATGATTATCAGTATATACACCAACGTTCTCTTTATCCAATGAGACAGCCTCAAACTTTCCATCAACCAATCTGGAAGCATTTTTATGTCGTTTACCCTTTTTTCCTGTACGCTGCTCAGCCAACTGAAAGCCATTCTCAGGAACTACTTTGTTAGACAGATCTGCTAGAGAAGGAAGCACGAGATTAGGACCTTGGACAAAAAAAGCAAATACTGCAAGTTAAAAGATCTTAGACAAAGAGTACCAACCTTGCTTAATATTCGATGGATGCAGATGATGAATCACTTGATTAACGGAATCGAGTAAAGATGTGTCTGGTACTGCAGAACCATTTGGTGTGGCAATAAGCACACCATCTAAATTGCTTGGGTAACCATTCACATTTGGTAACTGCTCCTGAGGAAAAGTAAAAGTTCAGAGGCATAATACCTAATTCTTATCTAAAAATTTCCCTAAGATGGACATCTGCCTTCCAATTCTCGAATGCAACGGTAACTTAAAGACAGGCAACCAGAAATTACGTCCCATACCATGTATAGGAGAAACTCAAGCAAGAGAACGTACCAGCATAGGTTGTCTCATATGTTCATGTAATTCTGGACCATCAGCAAAAGCCCTTACCCGATGCTCCAGAACTTTGCCATCAGATTTCACCAAATATGTCCCAGACGACCTTTTTTGTTGCTCAGCAAGGTGTTTCAGTTTAGCCTCATTTTCTATTCGTCGTTGTAACTCCAAAGTTTCTTCAAGTTTTTTCTCCTCTTCTTCTAACTCAATTTTACGTCTAACCTCCTCTTCCAGCTGTTCCAACTCATCACTAATAGTAGAAACAAGAATGGAATCATGGTCATTATCACATGCGGCAGAATAGGAACTGCAGAAGAAGCACATCAAAGGCATTTACAAAAGTTGCAATGTCTCTCAAAGATAGCAAAGACGATCACAGGTAGATAAATAAGGAAAAATATACTAACTCAGGAGTAGTGGTGTCATGAATGTGCTGCTCATGACCATATGCGGCCTGCAAGACAGGGATGGTTGTCATGGACAGTGACCCAATATGTGGACAAATTTCAGCATTCATGATCTTACCTTCAAATCCCTTGTTTTTTTGTTCTCTTTATTTTTCTTCTTATCTTTTATTTTCTCCATATGTTTTGCACTATCATTCCCCCCTTTAACACCCTTCTTTGAATCAAGAGCAAGCTCGGCCAAAAATGCTTCTCTCGCTGCATCAGACTTCTCCGTTGCATCTTTCTCAGCCAAATCTTCCAAAAGTGCCTGAAAAGTGTATAACAGCAATAAAGATAGCAAATTGAAATGTAAAAAAGCAGTACAAGTCTCAAAAGTTGAAATACAAACCCTTAGGTATGACTTCACTAGAGGCAGTAATATTGTACGATAATCAAAAGCAGAAACAGGCTCAAGCTTCAGTTCCAACTGCTGCATCTCTGAAACATTTCTCATGATCCGTGCATCAATTTTGCTAAGCTGCAAAATAAAAATAAGTCAGAACATTAAGGAGGTCATTTTTCTGTTCACTTAGTTAAAATGGACTGGGGTCAACAAACAGACCTCCACAGATAGGTTTTCCTTCAGTTTCTGAATAGCTATTTCTATGTAGCCATCCATTTGATGCAAATAGTTTTTCATTCTCCATTCATCATCTTCACCAGATTCTAAGTCACATGCACCAGTATAATTTTCCTCATAACCAAATTGATTAGCATTCATAGCCTCTGCTTCTTGCAAAACATTTGTTATGGCATCCAACTCAAATCTATTGCTAACATACATGACATCATTCTCACTCTCAATGAGCTCTTCTCTCCGCTGAGTCAAAACAGATCCATAGCTTCGCTTAACAAATTCAGTAAAATTTTCCCTCTTCTTACCTTCTTCTAAACAAAGGTCCTCTACTACCTGCAATGCTTCCTCATAGTTCAATCGCTCACATTTCTTCTCAGAAAGACTCTGCAGGTGATAAAACTCCTTCTCAAGAGTTTGGACGAGTTCCATTCCTTGATGTCTTTTATCTTCTTTTGCTCTCATCCACAAGGTCAATTGATCCCCACAAGATGAACCAGAAAACATCCAGGATAAGAAAGGATCCGCATTGTGTAAAACTACATCATTAGAAGATTGGGTAATCACATCATCCAATGCAGCACTCTTAGTTGCACCAGGAGTGATTTCTACAGGCACTAAACATTCATCTAGAAGAAGGCATGATGCATCTCCATTCAGAACAATCTTCTCTTTAATCTCGGGAATTTGATTTGAATTGTGTGAATCGTCTGTGGGACTACTACTTTTATCAGCATATCTACTCAAACCACAAGAATGAGACAATTCCTGCAAAAATTTGAGAATTTTCTTAAGTTCAGGCGCTCCCAAAAAGCATATGCATGTTGGTGATCGGTCTAAACCATGATTCAAAAGCTGAGACCCAACAGCAAGTCCTTGTATCTCATCCATGGCATATTGTATGACCTTGCTGAGATGACTAGCAGCAAGATATTTGTGTCTAGTAAGCATATCAAATACTGCATGAATTTTCTCGAGAAGTTTTGCCCGCTCAGAGTCATCTGACAATGGCCAACCATCAACAAGGGAATATGCTACAGACTGTTCAACTCCAACACCTTCTGTAATATTGGTTTCCTCAGATTTACAATAGTTACTTCTAACTGGCGTACGGGTATCAAGGTTATGTCCCTTTTCAGGTAAAGAATTATTAGTGTGTTCAAAGCAATGATGGTGCTCCTCAGTATGATCCATATAGGAATCCTCAGGAAATGAAAAGTCTTTGGGTTTTGCTTCAAGCATTTTGACAGCTGCAAAGGCGTCCAGAGGTTTCCAAGAACAGTCGAGAATCTTCTCAATCCATTCATTGTCAACATTTTGAGGCAAAAGTTTCTGCATTTTAGGTAATAGATTCCCCATATGTTCTTGCACAACATGTTGCATATGAGATTCTGAATCTGAAAACTTCTCACTACAGTGGCAGCAAAGCCAGAATTTCCATGTTTTGTTAGCCTCAGCATGCGACAAAGCTTCTGCTACCATATCACTTAGCAAAGTATCCTTTGAAGACCCA
This sequence comes from Inga oerstediana, assembly GCA_963210345.1. NCBI lineage: Eukaryota > Viridiplantae > Streptophyta > Magnoliopsida > Fabales > Fabaceae > Inga > Inga oerstediana. Next base: position 5,763,527 of record OY723410.1, read on the forward strand.
GTGTGAGATTTTAGATCAGATACCCTAATCCTAAGAAACTCCTTCTTCAAATCAATACTCAACGAATTCCAATATATACGGACCCAATCTCTCCTCTCAGATGTAGAGCCAGCTTTTCGGACATGACCATACTTCCGCCTCTCACTTATCCTCTGCCCAGATCCTGAAGATGAATCCAATGTCTTGTCATCCCTGTCCACTTCGTTCTGGGATTGGGGTGCCTCTGACTTTTGCTGCAGTAGCCTTGCAGCAGCCACTCGAACTTCAATTTCTTTTCTTCTCTCCTCAGGTGTCTTGGTCACCTTTTTTATCTCATTTGGCCTTCTAGTTTGAACCAACCTCACCTCCATTGGATCCTCCGTAGCCCTCCTTATTGGAATCAAACGGAATTTCTCCTCCCCATTACCCAGATTTTTCATCCACGTTGATAAGGAAGCTATGTTTGACTTCTGAATTAGCTGCCGCAACTCATGCTGGACATGTGCTACCCGGGCCTCTGCAGCTGATATTTTCTGCTGGCTCTCATCCTGCAAGCTCTCCTTCGCTGGATCAATTGGATTTGGAATGTCGAGTGCCCTTTCACACTCCTTCACCACCTGCTCATATTCAGCCGAATCATTTGCTGCCTCATATAACAAATTTGCATAAAAATGTGCGAACTCAATAGAACTGGGCGATAGCTCAACGGCTTTTCGGGCAGACTCAATCGCATTCTTCAAATGTCTTTGCTTTGCATTTGGGTCATCAATAATTGAGGCCACTTTGACACATACTGTACCTTGAACTCGGTGAATCAAGGCAGAGGAAGCCGAGCTTTCGTGTCTGGAACACGACTCCTTCATAAGCCTCAGTGCCTTGGTGTGGTTACCACGCCTGAGCGCATTGAGTGCTTTTTCACATTCAAGCTTGATTGCGGAGTAAGCTGAAGGCTCGTATTGAGGAGGCAGCTCGATCTTAGTCGCGTTTTGAATAGTGTGATTGGGACTCATGCACAACTCCGACTCGGCTGAAGTAGGGCCATTGGCGGCTCCGCCGATGGCAGGTTGTGTCACCGGAGAAGCCGCCGCAGATTGTTTGGAACGTGGGGCAGGGTTTCTCTTTTTATGCCCCATCAATTGAGTTCATGAATAAATCCAATTTACGAGCATGAATACAAAACCTGCGCATGTAGAGTTCTTCAAATGAATAAAAGCTATAAAGAATAAGAATATGATGGAAAAGATATAGAAAGAAGACAGAAACATTTCACACCAATAAAGTAGAGCGTGGAAAACGCTTACTGGGACTGTAGGAAAAGACCCGAAGCCTGAGGCCGGAGATGGATTGTAATCAAATGCAGAAGGAGAATTGAAAGGAAGATGAAGTGCCTGCCGGAGCCGGCCACGAAGAATTATCGGCGACAAAATCCAAGACGGTGGCGAAAACTGAAACTCTGGTTAACTTGCCTAGGCTTTGCGCAGATACACCTACCCACACCGGAGGGGAGGGGTTGAGATGTGACTGTAGGAGAATTTTGACGAGGAAAAATTAACTATTTATATCGAGTCTGATTAATATTAATATTAATTAAGACCTAAATAATTTTACTCTTTTTATTTCATGTTAATTTCTTTGATGCATAATTCTATGCTTCAATTTATTGGAAAAAATATATATTAAATTTAAAATTTTGTAGTTATAGTTTATTACACAATTTTTAACTTTTACCGGTGATTATCATCTATGCTTAATATATATTAACAACATATTGATAGAAACAGTAAACGCTCTCAATTTTGTTGAAAGAATGATACAAATTCGAATTTTGAAGGTATGCTTGTTGGAAGAATCTTAACCTTAGCACTCCCTACAAAAATTAGGCTCAAATCCAAAGTAATTTGGGAATAATTTGGATAAAAAAAAATGCATCATTTCACTATATGCAATTTTCAGTTAATATTGCTATTAAAATAACTTGTCGAATTGCATGCTTGTTAATATAAATGGGATTGTAACTTTTTCCAAATAAAAAAATTTAATACATTCTTTTATCATAACAATATATCTGGATCATAATTTACACTTCATGTCTTTTTTTTTTTTATCATATACAGGGTGATATATTTGCTAAATATTGAAAAGGGACCATATGAAGAGAACTAGACATTGGAAGTGTGTTATTCATTTTGGTACATGCACGATGGTTAGGCACCCTGTGAATGGATTCTAATGACACCAAGGAACATGCTCAACGAACCTCTCAAAAGATTAGTAGTGATACATTCATGGTTCATATGTTATTCATCTACTAATAAATAGAAGGTTATTATGTTGTCAGTGATTCAAACTCGACTTTGTTTTATCAGATAAGTGCTTATTTGGAATAGCGATTGGAGCTTTCAAAAGCAGTTTTTTCAATCGTGATTTAAGGTATATGGGATAAGTATATAAGAGGAGTGTTGTCTCGATTTACGTGTATAAACACTTTTAAAATCCACAATCGTGATCCCAAACATGCTTATTATGAAACATGCTCAAAGAACCTCTCAAAAGTCTAGTAGTGATACACTCATGGTTTATATTTTATTCGTTTACCAATAAATAGAAGGTTATTATGTTGTCGATAATTCAAACTCAACTTTGTTTAATCAAATAAGTGAATAGCAGCGCAAAAATTATGTGAATAAATTAATTAATGATTGTATTTTGACAAACCTCAACGTAATTTGATATTTTGCATGCAAAGATAACGCTTAATTGCAGCGATAAAATCGTGTGAGCGATGTTCCAGTTCAATTCAACAATAGTCATGAAAAGTATTGAAATTTGAATAAAAACAACTGACTAAACTTATGATATATTTAATTAATTTCTGTCTAATGACCAAAAACCCTTCAACCGGATCGAATTACTTGCTGAACTCATTCATGATGAGCTTAGTAGTTCATCCCGCCAAGAGGGACTAAACCGACCTTACATTGGGCTCGTTTGGTTGACTTGTTTTTGTGCATGCTTAGAGGAGAAAAAATATTTTACACAAAAAAAAAATAGTTAATTTGAGTAAATTTCCTTTTTTTTTTTTTTTTAGCCAAAGGAGTAAATATCAACATACATATGTCAAATATTTATCAATTTTATCTATTTATAAGTTATGAGAAATTGAAAATTTTGTTTTTTCGCAGGTGAAGTAAAAGGGGGAAGCACTTAAAATGTCGAAAGATTGTTTTTCTGCAGAATCTCTATATTTTGTGCTCAGCATGTTTTTTAATTCTTTTTCCCCTGTGATTCGTGATGGACCAACTTATTAGGCTCGCTCCTTAAGCCCAATATCTATATTATTCGATCATCTAAGGATTAAGTCGTAATTGAATCTGTATCCAAAAGAGAAAAAAAAAAGGTTGTAATTGAATCATAAAATATCCAACCAAAATGTACAATGACTGAAACTTAAGACTTATTGGGAAAAAAAGACTAAAACCTACGAGACTAAATCACATTTGATTAAACTTTAAAGATTAATTTATCACACAAGGTCAAAACTAAAACTATAGGAAGTAAATAATTAGTTGCATTAGTCGAGTTGTTTGAGTGTGTGGTTGGAGTAGAGGTTTTTTTTTTTTTTATTTGAGTAGACATCATCACATGTATGTAACACACACACACACACATATCAATTCTATCTAGTTATAAATTATAAAAAACTGAAGCTTTTGTGTTTTTTGCAAATGAAGGGAAAGGGGACACACTTTAACTATGATTCTGCGTATTTTGGGTCTAATAGAGCTTTCATGTTTTTCTACGATGGGTGATGGTCCAATCTATCAGGCCCGCTAGTTAGGCCCTAAATGGAATGCATGATTTTTTATGCCTTTATTTAAAAATCACATGAAACCTTGCACCAAAAAAAAAACAGGGAAAACATGAAACCAACACACAGTTTGTCCTACAGTGTTAGGCCCCACTATATCCTTTTAAATCTTGAGTTCAAGTCTCAAGGAAGATACCTGTGTTAGAAAGGGCAACTACGAACCCCGACTAAAAATCCTTAAATAAGTGGTTGGGATATTTGGTTGAAAACCTGCTTCGAGTATTGTACTAGAAGTTATTAGCTGAATTAGTGTTTTAGTAATTTGGTTTGTTTCTGTAATTTTTGTTTAAATACTAAGTTACTATTAATTAGCCTCCATAATAGTAGAACACCGAAATATGTGTTGATATTGTTTCTCATTAAAGTTCAAAAATATAAACATTATAAGGCAAAGGTGGAATTTTATCAAACGAACTTTTGTGAAAGGGGTATTTAGCACCATTAAGTTTTTTTGTGTACAAAAATATACATGAACTTTATAAAAAGGGGCAATTTTAACAATACTGTTCACTTAGTGCTAAAACCCGTTAAGTTAGATTTTGAGGGTCCCATATGATGTATAGGTGTCAGTTTTTTCCTCCAACTTATTAGTATTTGACTGTATTATTTGCAGTGTATTAAAATCCGGATCGGACCGGCCGGTTTGGACCGGAACCCGACGAACCGTCCACCTTGTCGGTCTGATTGACCCCCCAAACCCAAAAGAAATCAACTCAGGATGACTCGGCTGAACTCGGTGTGAACCGGGAAGAAACCGGGTAACCCGCGTGAGTTGGTGGGTTACTTGGTATCTTAAACAAAAAAAGAAAAAGAAAAGAAAAGAAAGGAAGAAAACAAGACATCCATGGCGGCAATTGAAAAATCATTCGCGTTTGTCACGATCGAACTTTGTCGGTGCTTGTGCTCCTGACGCCAGCATCGACATCCTCTTCCCTTCTAGCTCCGTCATCGTTGTTGGCACTTCAATCCGTGGCAATCGCTGTTGTCTTCACCAATGCTTGTGGAAGATGAGAGGAGGAATGGAGCAAAGAAAGGATAGAGGAGAAAAAGGAAAGACCCTATGCTCCAGTGTTGCCTTTCAGTCTTATTTGACAATGCTTGTGCGTGTTCAAAGAGAGAAATCAGATATTCACGTGATTGCATAGAGAATATCAAAGAAAGGAGGAAAAAAAAAGAATTGGAAACAAGTATTATGAATTTAGCGCGTCATGTGGGTGTGATTGTTCATTAAAAAAATACATATTACTCAGAGATGGGGGAAAATATCTATTATATTTAAATATTAAATATTTTTTTAATCAAAATATGAATATTTGACCTATTTTAATTGATTTTAATTATCACCAGTCTAACTCCGATCGACCCACTGACCCTTGAACTACTACTTTAACCAGTTTACTGACCGGTCTGGTTTTTAATACCTTGATTATTTGAAGCCTCTAAAGCACTGTGCCTAAATGTTTCATCTAAGAAGGTGTCTCTCTTCCTGGGATTGACTTTAATACCGACGTTGTGAAGTTTAGAGACGCAGTAGATAGTCCTGGGATTGATTTTAATACCAACGTTGCGAAGTTTAAAGACGCAATGGATATGACACCTTCTTAGGATTGACTTTAATACCGATGTTGCGAGGTTTAAAGACGCAGTAGATACGACACCTTCCTAAGATTGAATTTAATACCGATGTTGTGAGGTTTAGAGACGCAGTGGATATGACATCTTCCTAAGATTAACTTTAATACTGACGCTGTGAAGTTTAGAGACGCAGTGGATAACGTATCCATTGTGTCTCTAAACTTCGCAACATCGGTATTAAAGTTGTAAGTTTTTAGGTGTACCTGGAGTGTTATTTTGTACTCTCAAGATACTCACACAAACCATGTCACTTGGGACTCCGGCTATAAAATACAACAAATAGCACTGAAGGGAAGAGAGAAAATTCTGTTAGGAAGTTTTCCTTTTTCATACAATCCATTAAAATGGGAAAGAGAGTCAGTTTTTATCACAACCCACGTACATAACTGTTTCCCCTATTTGTTTTAATATTTGGAGAATATTACCAATTAGGCCCCATAATATTGTCAACAAATGCCCAAGAATTTGGGTATTTCATTTTAGTCATGAGTTGGGGTCTAATCCACCAAGGGTGGATCAAACCCAATTCCCAATATCTTTCACTCACACTTGGTGGATTGGAAACCGTGACCCTTGTCTTTCTCTCTTCCTTCTCTCATACCAGGTGCTTTGCCGTGACCGCATAGGCATGACGTCTCCTAGGTGTCTATACTAGGAATCCCTTTCATAGGACCAGCACAAGACAACCTTTCTTTATGTAATTTGAATTTAATATTATACCTCATATGTCTTAGATTTACCAATAAACACTTTCACATGGCAGCTCTAATTCCTCTTAATTCAAGATAAAAATTAGATTTCCTTTTCATATGGTTAGTGTCCATGACTATGAAATTACCAAAAATTAATATCATAAGGGACATGTCTCAGACACCAGCATAGGTGTGTATATTCCAGTTAATCTTCCTTTCACTTATGTATCATTTTGATATGTGTCAGCCGCTTTCCTAACATAATACCTTGGATCATATTAGTCGTGATCATAGGACGAATGTTAAGGTAGCAGTCACTGAAGTATACCTTCATGATAATGTCAAAGTCAAAGGACATCACATAAGTGTTTAACCTTATTGGGACTCACACAGTAATAAAGCAGGGATCTATTCACTTACTTTTCATTTGCGGTTCTTTCGCACATGTGGTATGAGTCACATGCTACGGTGTTACTATTGCACTATAAGTGCATACGTCATTTTGAATCTTATTGTTAACACCATACAAACATAAGTTTAGATGCTCCCAGTATCTAAACCCAAATTCTTCTACTCCATTTATCTCTCATGACGTCAATGTTGAAGAATTTGTTGTTTGGCAACAGGCATCATAGAAGCGGGCGTCCATGATTCGATCCATATTTATATTACGTCTTATCGGATCTCATCTCTACATACTACACTCTTATCGAGGCGACATAATTTTGTGTTTCTTCTCTACCATATTATCATTCCTGCTGCTTTTCTAGTGAATACAACTATCTCATCTTTGCATACTCCTCCTGAGTATCAAGGGCGGTTGCCCGTGTGAGAGAGCCAACCTTACTTGGCTGTACAACATATTAGACATTGTATACTTTTGCATACACATGTAAAACCATAATGAAGTATTTATACTTCACTTTTTACTCATGCCAAAGGACTCATTTATGCTCTTCATGTATTTCCTTGGCCACATGCATAGTTAGGGGACTTTGCATAGGAATGTGTTATTCAACAACAACTTTATGTGCTATAGTATTTCTGACAGGAATCACATCTTCTCATTTATTATTGATATGATACTTAGGGTGTGTTCTTATTAGCTTTTGGAGAATAGATTCTGGAGAGAATAGCTTTTGAAGAATAGATTATAGGAAAATAGATTATGGGAAAAAGTGATTTTGATAAAATGAGAGTGTTTGGATGATTTTATCAGAATAGCTTTTTTCATGGTCAAATGACTAAAAAGGACATTAACTTTTATGATAATTACATATAAAGGATAATATTATATTTTAAGTATTATTTGACATTAAATTGCATAATAATTACAATAAATGAAATAAATTTGTCCAAAATTTTTTAAATTATAACATTTTTCAATTATGTAATATAAAAAAATAGATGCAAAAATTATAAAATTATAACATTAGTCAATTATATAGTAAATTACAAAATTAGATCAAACGTACATATTGAAGGCGTACACTATATTAATTTTCATCTCCTTTGACAACCTGGGTTATCTCTTGCCAAACCCACTGTATTATTCTTCATTAAATTCTTTGGAATGGTTTTGATTTTTGCAAGTGTGTCCGTGTCTTTAATTTCTGTTTTTTTTTACCACTCCTGCCTAGTGTCTAAAGATATATATATTATTATTCTTCATTAAATTCTTTGGAATGGTTTTGATTTTTGCAAGTGTGTCCGTGTCTTTAATTTCTGTTTTTTTTACCACTCCTGCCTAGTTTCTAAAATTATATTTTATGTATTATTTAAGGGTTAAGGTCCAAATTTAACAGTTAAGTTTTTTCTGAGGGCCGTCTGATATAAATAAGTTCTGGAAGATGCAAAAATAATAAGAAACAATTAAAAATGATGTAAATTTAACAAAACCGTTAAATTTAACCTAACGGCGTTAAATTATAAAAGAAGAAAACCCCTGACGGCATTAAAAATGATACATCTTAACCCATTATTTAATATTAAATTTCATAATTAATACAAAAAATGAAATAAATTTGTCTATATATAATTTTAATTAATTTAACTAATTTTTCTAATATAATCAAATTAGATAAATATATCTTATATTAAAAATAGGAGGGAACACAAAAATTTTAAAATTAAAAAAAAACAGATGAGAGCGAACAGTGGGAACATCGAAATTAAAAAAAGAAAAAGATGAGAGGGGGAGAATGGCGTGGGGCCCACATGGAAAAAGAGGAAAAGAATAGATTATGCCAAAACCTTGGTTTTGACCCCAAAACCAAGGTTTTGACTCAAAAAGGGATTGTGACATTTTCATGGGTGTTCGGCAGAATTTTTACAAAACCAAGGTTTTCACAAAAAAAGCGCTTTTTCAGTTGCATCCGAACACACGCTTAGGGTCTTTTGCATAGGCAATATCTGTAGTGTTTTCACAATACATTAATATTAAATTTAAATTCTCACTTTAAATCATAGATATTTTTCCAAACATCATCAGCCATATAGCCACCTGTACTGACATAGTACATTAATATACGCATGATCATTATATGCCCTGAAAAGTTTCTCAAGACCTTTTTGTGAAGACATTCTACGTATCTCACAATGATTAGACTAGTATCAACATACACGTCTTATCACAAAATAGATATCCGATCTTGTACACATCACTGCATACATAAGACTACCAACAACGTTTGCATGGAAACGTTTTTCCATTTTCTGTGTTGATTTAGTTCAGGGACAGATATCAAGATTCAAAATCATTGCTGAAGCCATTGGAGTATCCATGGGTTTGCATTCACTCATATAGAATCGCTCAAGAATATCTTAATATAATTTTCTCATTACAGAGAGGATTTTGCTTAAGCTATCTCACTGGATCTCAAATCCAAGAATATGCATTGCTTCACCCGTATGCTTTTTTTCAGAATTTATGAGTATCATTCTTTAATATGTACTACTAGATTCAAACTATTTCTAGCCAATAGTATATCATCCATTTAAAAGGATAATATCAAAACATTACTTGACAATGTTTCTTTCTCTTCAATCATTTGAAAAAACTACATTAGATCATCGCTCTTATGAAACCTTATGCATTATTGTCTGGATGATTGCTTCAATCCATAAAGGATCTCTGCAAAAACATATAAGGTTATCCCTTTATAAAACCTCAAATATCACTTCCAGTGAAATCTAATTGTCATTGCAAATGGATTTCGTCATCCATATCACCACTTAAAGGTGTAGGTTTCACATTCTCTTGATGTATATCTAAATTTAAACAGTAAACTGTTATCAGAATATGTCTGATTAAAATGCACAATAGGTAAGATGAAAGCCTTCCTGTTATGCTCACCCCTTTGCAATCAAATGAGTCCTGTATTTGCTAATTCTTAACCATGATTCTTTTTCAATGAATCATCACTTCCATTGCTTTCTTCCATTTTGCCTTAGCAGGAATCTTGTACAAAACTCGACTTAATCTTTTAAAGCAGCCATGAATTTCTTTCTCAATTACTCCTTCGTGTTGGAGCTTCTTGCTTTTCATGTTTAGGTCTCTTTATTGACCCTTCTAAGCTCCCACTCATTTTCATTTTTCTGTACTGCCTTGTCTATGTGTCTCGTAGAGAGACACATGGTCATCATTTTCACCCTTATTTGAAAACTGATGTATAATAAATGTGCTAGCTTTTAGTTTTTTTCATTCACAATTCTATCTTTTCACTTATGAAAAATGAAGACGTCACTTTAATGGACTCCCACTTACAATTACAATGAGAATGTACAACTGACTCTAATGGTTTGCACTCTTTTGGTCTGCGGAAAGTCAAATCCAATTTACACTTTGACCATAATTCATAGAGTGTAGAAGTGACCACTTTAGAGGGCACATAGTTAAGTTCAATACCACCATACACATTTGATGAAAACAAATATGTGTATTAATCCATTGTATACTAATCCATCAAAAGTGGACTTCAATACTCTCCCACTCACATTTGGTGGGTTAACTTGAACCATTACATACATAATCATGTCTTATAATGTTTCATTATGCCTTTCAATAACTCCATATAGTGGTGGAGTGCATCAGATACTTAGCTATCTAACTGTTTTTCTTCCGTCACAGGGCTCATTTGATCATTCACAACCCTGATTAGTTCATATATAGGATCTCACAGTTCCTATTTAATTGATTCAATTGATTTTGCAACTTATCCATTCATAGTGCAAATTCTTAAACTTCAGACTCATGCGAAATCAAACAAGTATGATCATATCATTAATAATCCTCAACAAGAGTTATAAAATGTTAAGCTCTGCGCCTTGCCCTCATACATAGTACCAAATTTATCATAGTGAAATAACTGCAATGGAAATACGGTCATTTTCCCTTTACTATAATTTTTTTTTGTGTTGCTTTACTTGCTAGACTATCACAATTGTCCTCATTTAGCTTATTAATTAACATTCTTGTTCTTGGCAACCTTCCTTAACTTAGTTACTTAAATCATCCCACTCATAGGGTTATTAACAATGTCATGTACTTGTATTATTCTTGACTAGAAAGGTAATAACACCACTGGGTCTATGATCAGGAGAATACATTTGTACCTCCCATCACACGGATTCTAGCAATGACACTATCATCTATCAAGAATTTCATACAAGTACTTCACATAATATGCTCAATTATGACTATGAGAATGCTCAATTCTGAAAGCTTCCACTTAGATAGAGCATATTGCTAGCTCCCACTCATGAGGGATATATGGTATTATAATGCATAATTAAAAATTAGCATTAATTAACAAACACAGTTCATTACATGAAAAATACCATGTCCATACATAAAACATACAAACAATAACACTTAGAGTCATATTCTCAATACAACCAACATAAAAGAAACCGGAACATTATACATCACCTAAATGTCAGAACAAGAGTATTCAATGATGACTTTTCTTAGTTTCCTAAAAAATCTTCTATTTTTCTTCATGAATCTTGTTGTTTTTGTCACAGCATCAACCCAAGAAACAATAATGGGGAAGGTGCCCCTTGCCCTTACAGCTGCGCGATATTTCATTATTACACTCACACTGAACTCTGCACTCTTTTTGTCAATTATGCTTTCTACATAGTTTGCAATAACTGAGTATATGATTTTTATATCGTTTATTCTAGCTGTTTTGTTTGCATCAAGTTTTGCTATCTTCTCAGTCATAGTAGCATAATAGGGTTGGTCGACCTCTTCTTATAAATTTTTAGGTTCATCAGGACGTAAGGGCACAGACTTTGGTCCAGAATCAAAGTAGACCACTTGAGGTTCCTTTGGAATGGCTTTAGAAAATCTTCAGGGATAAAAAAGAGATCGTCATCGGGATCTTCCTTAAAGAATTCATTTTCTTCAAGATCCTTTTGAGGATTATTCATATGAGCTTGATCATCCACAAACTCAATGCCTAATGACCCATACTCATGTGTTTCAATACTATTAGAAGCCTCTTGCTTCATTTTAACCTGGAGAATATTATCAATTAGGCCCCAGAATATTGCCAACAAATGCCCAAAAAATTGGGTATTTCATTCTGACACCAAAGCCAATGGGTTTAAGCCCAATCCATCAAGAGTTGACCAAACCCAATTCCCAACAAAAGTCAATCTTAGGAAGAGAGACACCTTCTTAGAGAAAACATTTAAGCATGGTGCTTTGAAGGCTTCAAATAATACAGTCAAATGCTGTGAGTTGGAGAGAAAAAATGACACATGTACCTTTAAACTATGACTTAATGGCTGTTAGCACTTAGTTAACAGTATTATTAAAATTACCCCCTTTTTTATAAAATTCATATACATTTTTATATAAAAAAAACTTCATGGTGCTAGATACACATTTCATAAAAATTCGTTCTTAAAATTGCACCAAGCCCTTATTTATATTCGTTGCCTTGCATATGCTGTACATTGTCAAATAGTTAAAAGTGGCAAGTCTTCCATGAACTGCGTAAAGAGACGGGGAGAGATGAAATGAGAAAAGTTGTGTCTTTTTGCAAAGTCATCATTCACCGCAATCATGGCAGTAACGTGTAATTTTCACTTTTGCTATTTTTTTCACATGGAATAAAAATAATAAAATAAAAACAGGAACAAGGAGATTGTTCCATCTGGAAAGGCCTGCAGATTGCAGGGTTGCCATAAAAGATACGACACACTTTAGGCGCGCAAACGAGTGTACAAAAAGAGTCGACACTTAGTAGGTAAATGTGATGAAGATGAATTCTCCGCATAAATGTGAAGGTACGATTTTTTTGTCACCTTCCATTAATGAGGCATACAGCATAAGCATTATAGTATTGGCACGACTCAGTGTGAACGTTTAACAAACATATAATGGGTATGTTTGGTTGAGCGATTCGATTGCTTATAAGTTGCTTTTTAATAGTGATTTACGGTATACGAAGTAAGTATGTGAGAGGAGTTGTGTCTCGATTTACGTAAAAAACAACTTATAAGTTTTTTTAAGTTGAAACAAACATGCTTAATAGTGTTTGTTGGGAAGGCGAATACATACTTTTTAGAAAAGCACGATATTCGCGTCAAATTTCCTCCCACCTAACCCACTCGGGTTAGTGAATATTACTGTATTGATCAGAATAAGAAATTCACTTTCGTTGAACTTGCGTGCGTGATAGAAATATTCAAGTCCCCAATAAAATATTTAAAAAAAAATAACCCGAATAAAGAAAAAGGCGTAAATACAATGCATAACCTGTTCTTTGCGTTGAAGGAAGGGTGGGTTTGGACTTTGGGGATAACGAAGATTATATATAGCCAACAGCTACCATCTTTTTTTTTTTTTGGGGTCTGCAACCTTTGATTGAAGAAAAAGCTGATAATCAGAATCAAAACTTAGAAGAAGAAAAACGCGTCATCACCCAGACCCAAACAAAACAAAAAAATTAAAATTGTTGACTTTGACATCCTCGTATCTAAACGTTGTCCATTTCCTCTCCGATGATTCTGTATGCCTGTATTAATTTTTTTTTATTTTATTAACACTACTACAAAAAATCTAATTCGTAGCATTTATTTTTTGCTTTTTGTAGCACTTTTGAGGTGCTACAAAAGCCTGTGCTACAATAGATTTTTGTAGCACTTTTTAAGCGCTACCATAAGCAGGTTATTTTATAGCACTTTATCAAAAAAGCGCTACAATAGATAATATTTTTTTTTAAAAAAAGTATTCATATATTGTAGCTCTTTCTTAAAGAAGTGCTACAAAAGGTAAAATTCTTTCCAAAAAATAAAAATAAATTGACAGTAATTCTATATATAAATTTCTTTATCCATCATATCTAACAAACTTATATCCAACAATTAAAACCAAAATTGCAATACGTATCTCAATAATTTTCCACAGCTCATAAATATATAGTTTAGCAAGAAAACATTCCGATAAAATGTAATACTAGTTGAAGAATGTAACTCCCAACAAAAAGGGATCCAAAGCTTTCCAAATTTGAGTCTAGAAGCCTGCATCAAATTCCAAGAAACATAGCATTTGAGAACATCAATATCCTATAAAGAGAATAGAGGGAAAAGTTCTTATTTTTATATTGATGGACAGTGGAAGAAAAGATGAATAAAAAAAGACCATTAGCAAAGACTATGAGAATCTAAGTGAAGACCACTAGTAAGATAACGCCTTCTTTCATTTTGATTCCTTACATCAGTAAGTTCCTTTTATTAATGACAGCATATGATCATTTAAGTTGTACTTCCGAAACACAATGTAAAATTATTGCTAACTACCTTGAAGCTATTTCAATTAAACTTCTCATAGTTGATTCAGAATTAGATCCCCAAGCAAGAACTTCTCGTCTTCCCTCAGATATAAAAGCAGTTAAACATTTTGTGGCATTTTGTTAAATGTTGAGTTGAGTTAATGAATGAAAATTACTGTTGAGTTGAGTTAATGGGACCACAAGAAACTAGACAGATAACATTTACCATAGAGGAGAATTGAGCAATTGAAGTAAAATACGATCATGAATAAAGGGGTATTCATGAGAACCTGCTAAGATGTGAAAGAAAAAGGAGAGAAACATTAATAAAGGAAATATAAAACAATTCCCTATATTAAAGAATGGAAGCTCATGGCAGGTGAGGAAGAATTCAGGAGTAACCTATTAGAGAGTCCTCAATGATTATCTGCTCAACCAGTTGTTGAAGCCATTAGCTACTAGACCTGAATCCTATATAAATAACATAGAAATTACGAAAATTAGACACCGTCACAAAATAGATTTGCAGTTGGTTAAAAGAAAAGGAATTATTAAAGTTATAATATTCATCATAATCTAGAACTCAAATGTCAAAAAGCCCAAACCTTTGATTCTAACAGTTGCTTAGAAATAAATGATGAGGAAAAAAGAGCAGCCTCCCTTATCTGCCATGAATTACATGTTCTTTTAGAAAGTTGAAACGAATTTAAAGAATGCAAACATATGAGCAGCATTGTCATGTGCCGATCCTGAAATTTTCTTATCCTGCATATTTATCAGAAGAAGAGGTGGGGAAGAGGAATAGCAACAAGGCTAAGAACGGCGGAGGGCTGAATAGGATGGGAAGAATATGAATGGGAAAAAAATAGATAGCTTGAGTCGGAGAAGGACCACTGATGTTCACGCGAGGAGGGAGTTTTTTCAGGCCTTTGAGGGAAGTGGGGCTAATGATGGGGTTGGTGGGGTGAGACTAGGTTTCAACGAATATTAAAAAAAATTCATATTGTAGCACTTATTTGAACAAGTGCTACAATAGATTTTTTTTAAAAAAATTATTAAATAAGCATAAATTTTATTTAAAAAATACATTATTTCTTTTTAAAAACAATTACTTTCTTTTAAAAAAAATAATTGAACCTATTGTAACACTTATTTAATAAATTGCTACAATATGCAAATTGTTTATTTTAAGTAATTTAAAGATGGATTATGGAGCGCTCTTTTAGGAAAGCATTACAGTATATATCAACTTATTGTAGCACTCGTTTTACTAAGCGCTACAGTATGTTCACCCTATTATAGTTGTAGCACTTAGCAAAATAAGAGCTACAAAACAGGTGCTACGAAAGCCCTTTTCTGTAGTAGTGTAATAATATATTAAAATCACCTCCAAAAACAGGAATATATTATACCTGAATAATTGAGATATGAGAGGGGCATATATGGTAATTCTTTCGGTCTTATTTATAAATATTTTTTTTTTCTCATGGGTCATATTTTTTTTATAAGTAACTTTCACTTTGTGTCTGAAAATATAAGTTTTTTTCCTATTTTACCCGTATTACATACATATATTTATAATTAATTATTACACACACTAAGAATTATTTTTCATATTTTTTATTCATTTTCTCTCCTATTTTCTCCTTATAAATAGAGACATATGATATTTTTTTTATATTTATTATTTTTAATCATCAATTCATTTTATAAAATAAAAAAATTATTTATAAATAAGAGCAGACGAGACAGTAACATTAATCCAGCGTGAGTCACACATGCTTTATCTTTGTGTAAGAATCCATTAATGCTCGGGAAAAAAAAAAAAAAAGTATCCATTAATGCGCTTTTGGACTTTAGCTTCTCCGTTTGTTGCTGACCTCGTCAAGCTTATCGACTTGGGTCATTGGTTTCCCATTTATGACCAATACCACCTTAAGTAGCCAAATTCTCCAATCATACATAATACGTAATTATCATGAATGCTTTAAATGTAAATTCTATTTAATTATTTTAATTTAATTTTCTGGTTCTCTGCAGCGAGACAGTTGTAGAAATCCTGTTTCCAGTCTGATCTTCATATTAACGGTATGGTATAGAAGACGAATATGTGAGATTTGTTTTTAGCTTATATTATGTATATTTGTGTGTGTTTGGTTGGGCTTATTTTTAGACAATAAGTCCTTATTACGCAAGTCGGGATAAAACCCATCTCACATACTTACCTTGTATACCGTGAATCACGATTTATAAGCACTTATTACCCAAAAATAAGTTATTCCAAATGAGCTCAAATAAGCCACGCGTTTTGATTAAAAAACGGAACAGGTCATTAAATATTTCAAAATTAGATGTAATAATTATTACCTGTAGTTCTAAATATAAGGTAAAGTTGACTTTTTTTTAGAGAGATTAAGGAAGCTAGATAAGTTACTTAATTATGTCATATGTTATGTACATATTTAAATTATATATTAATTTATTAGTTAAACTAATCAGTCTGAAGAAAAAAATAAAAATAAAAATATTCTTAAGTAATTTAATAAACTTCTTTAATTTTTTTAAAAAAAATTAATTTTATCTTATAATTAAGACCGAAGAGAGTATTACATTATTAGGAGCCATAAAAACATTTATAATTTTATCAAGTTGTTCAGTATTATTCTCCATGTTTGAATGAGCCTAGCATTGTGTTTGAGCCAAGACAATCAATCAATTTTATATATATGCAATATTGTAATATCCATTTAAAAACTCATTCAACAAAATGGGGTTGAATAATCACATCATTAAATTAATTCATACGTAATATTTTGATAATCATACTATCTAACAATATGTCTTTACATATATTATTATCACAATTAACACTTTAAGGTATAACACTCCCTCGTGCAATGTGTGGAGAGATGTGTCTTGTTTTAATTGATGCCTTCTATGCATTTTTCTTTACAAAATTTTTTCCTGAACATAAGATTATGAGTTTGAGCTGAATATAATGAGTGTAGTATGAGCTAGTATTTTTAAAAAAGTACAGAAAATGAACCATGCCAAATGAGAACGCTGTTGTTTGGCAAAATAAATAAATGAGAAACGGGTTACAACTTACAAAGAACAATAAAAATCCAGGTAAAAAAAAAACACAATAAAAACAAATAGCAATAAATTGCCATTGATTATTCAGGCAAGAAAAACATTGAACGACCTGGACAGCGAAAATCTAGAAGCCACCGGCTTGGAGAATTTTTTGGTATGTTTGTTTTAGTGATTAGATAGTTGTTTTTCACGTAGATCGAGACACAACTCCTCTCACATATTTACCTCGTATTCCGTAAAATATGATTAAAAAGCTGCTTTTAAGTATTTCAATCACTTATCCAAACAAACTATGTTCTCTCAACAGCCCAAGCGAGTAATTTTTATCTTTATCACTATTAAATACAATAATTTTTTTTAAAAAATATACTCTATAAAAAATTCAAAATGGAAACATATTTGGAATAAAGCAATTAATCATGCTTAAGTTATTCAAAATGACTTATATTTAGGATACAAAGTGTGCGTTTGGAATAGCTTATTTTTGGGCAATAAGTGCTTATAATTCGTGATTCACAGTATACGAGGTAAGTATGTGAGAGGAGTTTTTTCTCGGCTTGCGTAATAAGGGCTTATTTACTGTGCAAAAAGCTTAAACAAACATGCACAAAATTATTCTAAAACAAGCACTTAAACTATGAACCAGAGGAGCATATTCGACTGTTTATTCCAAAGCAATCACTGTTCCAAAGTTCATTGTGCGATTGGTCGGTAGAAATATCTGTTTTAACTCCCGCGTGCTCCGAACAAATTGCCATTAGAATCACTTCACCTCACTTTCATCTCAATTTCAGTGCAATTTACATGTCAACTGGATTTTTCAACTGCGTAAATAAAGGGTGATAATATTTTTCTATTTAATTTGAGAAAAACGAAAAACGAACAGAAGAAAATTTTGAATGAGTTAGATTTAAAAATAAAGACGAGAGACATTATGTTGATATAAAAAAATTTATTACCCTACCTCATGGACATAAACGATCACTTGTTATTACGTGTAAGTTGAAAATTTAACAAATAAACATTTTTCACTGAATTGTTTGCCTATGGTAATAGATCTGTACGCATTTTTTCTATTGTAACTTGTAAGTCCTACATCTAATTGTCCTCTTTTTGTTTGGAAACCGTGCCTTTATCATCATCCCTTCTTATTTTATCTTATTCTAGCATATGCTTTAAATATAGGGAAAATCAGTTCTAAAGAAGGAAGATATTATCAGAAAGGTCTCTCGAGGTTGTAAAACACATTCAACATGTTGTTAATACACGTTTTGAGGTTGTAACCAGGAACCTTTCTGATAATATCTTCATTCATTGGGACCTAGGAGTAATTCTCCCTTAAATCTAAGACTGAAGGCCAATTTGCAATAATTTATATTTGATGATACAAAGAGTACCCACACATATTGATTATGTGTATGTTTGGATTGATGTCATGATTGTTTATAAGTTATTTTTACGTAAATCGAAATAAAACTCCTTTAACATATTTATCTTATATATCATAAATTATGATTAAAAAACTATTTTTAAGCATTTCTATCATTATTTCAAACACACACTACATATACACACATGCCTTTTTATTTTTTTGTTGCCAGAATATATATACACGTACCCAATTACACCGTTTTTTACAACATGAGATTAAAATTTGATATCTAATTGACAAATCACAAAGCTCCACGCGGTGAAGAACCTGGTCCAAATCAACCGATGATGCTTTTTTTTTTTTTTTCCTCCCGACGAATATAGAGTCAACCGATGATGCTTTAGGATTTAGATTTTAGAATCGCCTATTTGCATTTTGCCGACAGATTTCAGAACAAAAAAAAATTTAATTATTACGTAAGTCGAGAAAAAACTCCTATCACACATACTTAATTTATATACTATGAATCACGTTTTATAAATATTTATTATCTAAAAATAAGTTATTCCAAACAAACACAATAACAACAACAATGAGGCAGGTAATTTTAATACTCGCGGATGGAGAAAAGCAAACCAGTAACGCAAGTTTTTTAATTTGAAATCGTAGGAATTCATAAAACTAAGTACTTTATACGAGGACTACTGCCTTTATCCTCTAGGGAGTGTTTGATGTGGGGGAGGAGGATAGAGTTAAATTATTTTTTTTTAAGCTGAAGTTGTTTAAATTTTAAATGGAACTTAAAATTTAAGAGAATAAAAGAATGAATTTTGGTTTTCCCTTGATAAACGGATCATTATTTTAATTTTCTTCTGGTTGAATTGATTATTTCTTTAATAATTCTTTGAAAGCATATTTTTTTCCTCACTTGAAAGTTGAAACCGGCCTTGCGTTTTCTCTCCCTCCCTCCCTCCCTTCTCTCCGCCGTCCGACAGCGGGCGGCGCCGTCCGACCCGTCTACTCCCCACGAAACTCGAAAACCCTATTTTATCGCGAAAAGAAAATCAGGAGGGACGATCGTGTGCTTTGAAGTTCGAAATCAGTATGGGAAATTGCTGCGTGAAAGCAGACGTCGTAGAAGACAAGTCCAACCACCACTCTAACCAGGCAGCCAAGAAGAAAAACAAGGAAGGAAGATCGAATCCATTTTCAGAAGAACCTATCCATTCGACGGCTCCGATCCGGGTCTTGAAGGACGTGATTCCACTGAGTCACCGAACCCGAATCAGCGACAAATACGTACTAGGTCGAGAGCTGGGTCGAGGAGAGTTTGGGATCACCTACCTCTGTACGGACCGAGAGACGAAGGAAGCACTAGCTTGTAAGTCGATTTCGAAGCGGAAGCTGAGGACGGCGGTGGATATTGAGGATGTGAGGCGCGAGGTTGCTATAATGTCCACTTTACCGGATCATCCTAACATCGTGAAGCTCAAGGCTACCTACGAGGACAACGAAAACGTGCACCTTGTGATGGAGCTGTGCGAGGGCGGCGAGCTTTTTGATCGGATTGTGGCTAGAGGACATTACAGCGAACGAGCGGCGGCGAACGTGGCCAGAACAATTGCAGAGGTTGTAAGGATGTGCCATGCCAACGGGGTTATGCATAGGGACCTGAAGCCTGAGAACTTCCTTTTTGCCAATAAGAAAGAGAATTCTGCCCTCAAAGCCATCGATTTTGGGCTCTCTATCTTTTTCAAGCCTGGTATGCGGTTAGCTTTTGCCTTTTGGGTTAATATTCAATAGATTCTTCGTGCTGCGTTTTTTTAATCTTAATTTCTCCTTTTCTCTTAGGAGAGAAGTTCTCGGAGATTGTTGGGAGTCCTTACTATATGGCGCCGGAGGTTTTGAGGAGGAGTTACGGACCAGAGGTTGACGTATGGAGCGCTGGAGTGATTCTTTATATATTGTTATGTGGGGTTCCTCCATTTTGGGCAGGTACTGCTTTGGAAATTTTAGCTGCCTTCTGTAGTGGGTGGATATGGTAACGGAAATTTCAATCTTGGTGACATTTGCATATTTCATGGCAGAAAGTGAACAAGGCGTTGCTTTGGCGATCCTGAGGGGCGTAATTGACTTCAAGAGGGAACCTTGGCCTCAGATTTCGGATAGTGCTAAAAGCCTGGTACGACGGATGCTGGAACCAGATCCTAAAAAGCGCTTAACAGCTGAACAAGTGCTTGGTAAGACTACGCCACTTGTAATTTCGACTGAATGGAATATTCTGAATAGATGGCACAAAATAACCGCTAAATATCTTGCTTTGGTTAGCATTTCTTCCCTTTGCGATCGATCATCCCACAACCCCGAGTAGATGATCTATAAGTTGCAACGAGTGGAACGTTGCAGTTGTCACATTCATTTTGTAGGGTATCATTATACTAGGGATTTATAAGTACGCTAAATGTGAGACACTGAAATATTTTCAGGCTATCAATAGTTATCTGTCCAATAGCAGGATAGCTTGCAGTCTCCAGTCTCAGTAATTATAAGTAGTGTCAATATTAGGTACATTGAGGGGTGTTAATTGGTGGTCATTGGGAAGTATCTTGCTTCTCCAAGTGCTAGCTTGCTGCATAAAATGTTTACAGGCCAAATTTTGGTGAGCTTTTGTTCTAGTATCTAATGTGAATGATTAAATTCAATATATGTCGACTCTTAGGCACAATTTAGTTCCACCATCCTCCTAGTCTACGCAGGATTCATAATGTTGAAAGATAGGCTTTCTAGTTTTAATTTTGCCTGTTAGGAGGTGTTGTGTGATGAGATAGCTGTCATTTCTTTCTATTATGAGGTTTTGTAATTATTTTCTCTGGAGTATTTAATCTTTTAGGAGTTGACTATTATTTTAGTGCCTCTTAATAATAAGAATGTGTTGAGACACAACATTATATCTTAACTCTATTTTGTCCTTATCTTGTTTTATTATATTTTTAATATCTTTAATAATGCATCTCTAACTTATCATTTATTTGAGCTTTGAATAATTGTTAGATCCTAGAATCCAGGATTTAGAGGCGAATCTATCAACATTAACTCTTTTTTGTATCTGAAGGTGAGATTGAATAAGATGAATCAGCGGAGAATTCAAAATGTTTTATAACTGAAATCTTGGACAAGAAAAAAAAAGGAGAAGAAGATTGTGACACTCAGGCCTCTAAGACTCAGAAAACAAGCCCAGGCACATAGAAAACTAAACTCAGGATTTTTTTATTTTTTAATTCAAAAAAAAAGAGGAGGCGGGGGAATGTTGGTAAATAGAAGTCTCTTATCTAGTTAGAAAGATGAAGGATATATGAGTTTGTGTCAATAGCTTTAGCTATTTTGGTGACAAGGACAAGCCCAATTACAAGCCTATACAGAAATTAACAAATGCTTAAGCAGTTAAAAAAATGAAATAATCAGTATATCTTTTTTTTTCCTTTTGCTAAGAGGGATTTTTCTCATTCCCAAGACCCTTATTTCATTGTTTCCTCTCTGCGGCCCACTCCTTTTTCTTAAGAAATTGTGATATGGTTGAATCCTTTGGTCGCTCAACTTCTGCAGGTTCTTGTGTCAATATCGAAAGCATTTTTTATATTTACTGTCCATATATATGTTTGCAGAACATCCCTGGCTACAAAATGCAAAGAAAGCTCCAAATGTTCCACTAGGAGATATTGTGAGGTCTAGGCTTAAGCAGTTCTCTGTGATGAATAGATTCAAAAAGAAAGCCCTCAGGGTAAGCATCTGTATTAGTTCAAGCATGATTGCTGACTTTAGTTTCTGCGTGATGAAAATTAATGAGGAAATTAATGTATGTGTTGGTGGTATGGGTTTTCTTTGAATAAATGCTACAGGTTATTGCTGAACATTTATCTGTTGAAGAGGTAGAAATAATGAAGGATATGTTCACATTGATGGATGTTGACAAAGATGGCAAAGTAACATATGAGGAACTCAAGGCCGGGTTGCAGAAGGTTGGTTCACAATTGGCTGAGCCAGAGATAAAGATGCTGATGGAAGTGGTAAGTTGCTATGGTCATATACCATTTCTAATGGAATTGCTCCTTATCATTTCAGTTGGTTTATAAACGCTAATTTTAAGTCAATTTAATTTGATTCTGTAGAATTGAATCTGGCTATTTATGTTGCAATATTGCACTGAAAAGCCAATGTGACCTCTTAGTTATATTAAATTTTATGGCTGAACAAACTATCAAACCTAGTTTTTGTTTTTATTCTTGTGAGTTTCTTATATGTCAAAAAAGTTCTCAAAATCCATTCATGCCAACCCTGACCTTTTCAAATGCATTTGTATTTTGTAATAACATATTTGTGACCCCAGGATGGTTTTGTTTGCTTTGAATGGCTTAGGCTGATGTTGATGGGAACGGAGTACTAGACTATGGAGAGTTTGTAGCTGTGACAATTCACCTGCAGAAAATGGAGAATGATGAGCATATCCGCAAAGCATTCATGTTCTTTGACAAAGATGGCAGTGGGTATATTGAGTTAGATGAGCTACGTGAAGCATTAACTGATGAGTCAGGTGATACTGAAGCTGATGTATTGAAAGACATTATGTGCGAGGTTGACACGGACAAGGTTTGGCTTTCACACTATTTTCCAGAATTGGTTTTTTATTTGCGGCTTTGTTGTTGTTGTTGAATCTGATTGCATTAAGAAGATAAAAATACATGGGATGGAAGGGGGTGGAAAAAGGAGTTCAATAACATAGAATGACTGACATTGGATTACTGTTTCTGAAAATTGCGTTTTTTCATCGTCCTGAGTTTTACAGGATGGCCGGATTAGTTATGAGGAGTTTGTGGCCATGATGAAAACTGGAACTGACTGGAGAAAAGCATCAAGGCAATATTCCAGGGAGAGATTCAAGAGTCTGAGCCTAAACTTGATGAAGGATGGTTCGCTTCAGCTTCATGATGGGATTAGTGGCGAATCCGTGGTGGTTTGAGTATGGAGTGATTTCTTCTTTGTAATGTTGGTGCTGACTCAATTCCTTCTTCATCTTCTTTTTCTTTCATCACTTTCTCTGCCTGGAAATATGTTTGTGTGATATCTTCATGAAAGCAAGCTATGGGCGGGCCTGGGTTGTATTAGAGTGTTTGAAGCATGCTAATTTACTTATAAGTTTGAAGTTGGGTGTCAGGGTTGGGCAGGATTTCATACAAAAGGTGGTTTACGCTTTATAGGTTATCAGCAGAAATTACGAGGCACTTGCTGCAAGCCTCAAAATTGTCACATATTCTTTGTATATTTTTGTCTTTGTAATTTGTTTTTGACTATTCCATTGGTTAATGTCATTTCTCCCAAGATGGGCAGAAAACCGGTTCAACGCTCAGGAGCTTAGAAGGGTATATGCCTGTTGAAGCAATTCAAATTGATGCAGCAAGCTCTTATGATTCTCTAAAATTCGAACTTTTTTTTTTTTTTAATGTTTTTACCTTTCTTTCGAATGATGGACACTCTAAAAGATATCAAAGCATGTAAATTTCTTGTTATCATGTATTATAAACACGTGTTTTGCCAAAGTAATGCGTAGATTCGTTTGCATGTTTAAAGTTTCATGAGGGCTTTTGGTTTTGCTTTTTTTTTTTTAAAAATTAGATATATGTTTATTTTTTAAAAAACATTCAAATTCAATTAAAATTTGTAGAGTTGCAATAATAAAATTTAAATAAGTGAGTAGGCAAAGATAAAAATACTCAGAATTTGAAAGTAACTATGTGCTACTTGGAACTTACACACGTGTGAGAGTGATGATCACTGAACCAGACTCTATATCCCATGAACTTCACCAATCACGAACTAATCCAATCAATGTTGAAGTGATGGGTTTCAAGCTCCCATAGGCTATCAAGTCTTAATTGGATGTGACTCTATAGTTGTTGCCACAACGTCGGCAACACTGTAACCCTATGCTTTACTGGTTCTTGTTACAAGAACTATTTAGGGCATGTTTGGGAGAGCTTATTTTGAGAAAATAAGTCCAATTTACGCAAGCCGAGAAAAAACTCCTCTCACATACTTACCTCGTATACCGTGAATCACGAATTAAAAACACTTATTGCCGAAAAATAAGCTCTTCCAAACGAGCACTTAATCATTTTGAGTAAATTAAGAAAACGAGTTAAATTATTTAATCATAACAAATAGATGAATTAATATAGAACAACACGAGTGTTATGTTGGCAAAAAAAAAAAAAAAAAACACGAGTGTTATATTTAGGAGGAAGCCGAATTTCCTGACAAGTGACAAGCTTCTGAATTACTCTCGTTGTATTTTTATTTTATGAACTTCTGTTGCGATGATTCACATATATGCAGATGAAATATAAATAAATAAATAAGCAAAAATAATTGCACATTTTTAAAATATCAAATCAATATTTTAAGCATGCTGGCCTTGGTTTTGCTGCCTACCATTTACCAAGAACGAAACTCCTTCTTGTTCCATCTGGGAGAATTTCTGTCCTGGCCTGAATAACAGCCAGAGAAATTCCTTGGCCCATAAAAAAAGTTAAGACTCGTCATAGTTTGATTTTTTTGTTTCCGCTGAAAAAGGAAAAGTCTACCGTCAAACCGTGTGGAGAAAGACTATAGGTGTTCTCAATTTCTAGTTTCTACCGAGTCGGTTGCTTGCTGCTGCTCCACGTCGAGGTCGTGATCAAAATAGAGCGAAGGTCAGATCTGAGTTCAGCCCCAGTTGGTCTTCAGATCTGAATCACTCATGGCTTCCTCCTTGCTTTCTCTCTCCCTCTTTCTCTCACTGCTTTGCCTCGCCGCCTTCTCCCCCTCACTCGCCGAGATCCGATTCACCGAGATCCGTAACGACGACCAACGTTTCATTCCCCTTGACCAGTTTGGCTTCACTCATTCCGGCCGCCTTGAGCTCAATGTCTCCAAGATCTCCCTCTCCGACTCCAAGCTCGACCTTTCCAAGGTTGGCTTCTTCCTCTGCACCCTCGATTCCTGGCTCCGCGTCCTTCAGCAACTCGAAGACCGCGAGATTTCCTGCGTTCTTGATTCCGGTCTCGTTGAGCGTGTTTATACATTTAATTCCCTCAACACCGATGATTCCTTCAGCAAGGAACACGACCAAAAGGTCGCCGATCAGTACAATCTTGTCTTCGCCAACTGCTATGAGCAGCAGCTCAAAATCTCTATGGACGTTCGATCTGCTATGTACAACCTTGAGGGAAAGAGAGGCGTCCGCGATTACTTGTCTGCCGGCAGGTCTATCCTCCCCAGGGTTTATTTCCTCTTCTTTTTGGTCTATTTTACCCTTGCTGGTCTCTGGATTTGCATCCTCTACAAGAAGCGATTTACCGCTTTCCGCATCCATTACTTTATGCTTGCCGTCGTCATCTTGAAGGCTTTGAATCTCTTATGCGAGGCCGAAGATAAATCCTATATCAAGCGAACTGGAAGTGCCCACGGATGGGATGTCCTCTTTTACATTTTCAGTTTCTTAAAGGGTATCTCTCTATTTACTCTTATTGTATTGATTGGCACCGGATGGTCGTTCTTGAAACCATACCTGCAGGACAAGGAAAAGAAGGTCTTGATAATTGTCATCCCGCTGCAAGTTGTTGCCAACATCGCTCAGGTTGTCATCGATGAGACTGGACCATATGGCCAGGATTGGTTTACTTGGAAACAGATCTTTTTGCTTGTTGATGTTGTATGCTGCTGTGCTGTTCTGTTTCCTATTGTGTGGTCCATCAAAAACCTGCGTGAGGCTGCAAGAACTGATGGCAAGGCTGCTGTTAATTTGATGAAATTGACTCTGTTCAGACATTACTACATCGTCGTTATATGTTACATTTACTTCACAAGGGTTGTGGTATATGCATTGGAGACTATAACCTCCTATAAGTATTCCTGGACCAGCGTGGTATGTGCAGAGTTGGCCACTCTCTCATTCTATGTGTTCACCGGTTACAAGTTTAAGCCTGAGGCGCACAATCCATATTTTGTAATTGACGATGAGGAGGAAGAGGCTGCTGCGGAGGCATTGAAGCTTGAGGATGAGTTTGAATTATAATTTGGTAGGATGATCAAAATTCTCCAAAGCTAGATACTTGAATAAGTTGTGGTCGTGTTTTCGAATGTTCAGGTTACATCTGGACACAGCTATAAATTTTTCGTTTTTACATATGATATGGGTATAGGTATTCGAGCAAACATTGTACTATATTTTTCTGTGTTCTGGCACTTCCGGGGCCAGTTCTTTGGATTAGAGTCATAATTTTGTAGGGTTGTGTGTGGATGTGTCTGGATCATTGTTATGTGCCATTAGTACCGATGTTGAATACCTTCCAGCAAAATATTGCAGTTTTTATAGGAAAACTATTCTTGTTTCCTTACCGTCCCCATGCTTGTCAGCTTAAGTTGACCACTATTTCATTAGTTTTTAAACCATAGTTAACTTTTGTCTTATACTTGTACGGGCCAGATTTGTTGCGGCTTAATTTCATGTATAATCTACCATGAAACCGAGTTCCCTTGGAGATCATAAACGATATGAGTGCCGCGATGAACCTATATGTTTCCTAGAAAAGCTTTTTCTTTTCCTTTTGAAAGAATAAACTCTGCAGAAAACATTTCTTATAGAAGGGCAAATAGTTTCATAATCATCACTGCCCCTTGAACTTTGCCTTATATTATCCTAATATAAAGTCCTATTTATTTACCTCTTGCATTTGTCGCTTGCTTTGCCTGTGCGCTTGATAACTTTAAGGAGAAAACAAGGAAACGTGGAAGGAGACACTTTTAATTTTACCTTTATTTGTTAACTGTTAATTGTCTTGCCCAAGGTGAAACCGATTGCAAAATGCACTTGCCTTTGCTGGTTCAGCCGCTATAGTTTCATATCGACCTAAAGATGATGGCTGCTCCAGCTTGGCATTTCTGTGCTGCAGGAGGTGGTGCCGCCGCCTTTGAGACAAAGACAAGCTTGTGTTCACTTCACACTTGTCTTCATTATAGTGACTGCTTATATATTGAACCTATTAGTGCATCGTGTAAGGGGAATGTTATATTGAACATGTGGGCTTCTTGAATTTCACACCAATATTTTTGGGAGTTTAGGATTATGATTAGATAAACAGATGGAATAAATATATTCTTTGCTGCTTTCAGTGTCCCGTTGCTCATTTTTGAGCACTTGATTCCATTTTATAGCATCCATTATTGAGTACTGACACCGCAGAATAGTGGCCATTGATGGATCCCCCGTGACAAGTTTCTTCCATGGACTTGTAACAACCCTACATTCTCTTGCATTCAGAAAAGTTCTTTCTAAAATGAAAAAGGGAGAGAAGAAAAGGAAAAAAAAACTGGTATATTCATTATTCAGTCTGTAAGCAGAAAAACAATTAGCCTATACCTGTTATAGCTTGCATGGTTCGTTCTCCAATTGAAGCGGCTGGAACTGTATTCAGAGAAATGGCATGCAAAGATATTGTTTCATGGAATGCAAATGCAATGATGGAAGGATATGCCTCAAACGGAAGTGTTAATGAAGTGTTTGACCTTCCGCTTGAAATGCAGACTAGTTTATCATTTCAACTCCCGTGCAAAACCTGGAAATGGTACACTTGAATGAATCAATTTTTTTTTATTTTTTTGATACTGAGTATGAATCAATATTTGTTAATGCAACTTCTTAAACCCACTGTGATTCTTAATATAAGACATATTTATTTAATTTGATTAGATTAAGAAATTTAGTTAAGTAAATTAATTTTTGAATTCATTATATAATCATATATATTTTATTTTGGGCCTTGGCACTTCAGAGTTTATAAATATATTTTATAAACCTTCATGTCATGCAAAATGATTCATTATCAAATTTGACAATCCACAATCGTGTGACCGCTAAACAGTAAAACCCCGTGGGGCACGTTAATTGTTAATCAT
Source organism: Inga oerstediana (assembly GCA_963210345.1). NCBI lineage: Eukaryota > Viridiplantae > Streptophyta > Magnoliopsida > Fabales > Fabaceae > Inga > Inga oerstediana. The sequence continues at coordinate 5,791,943 of OY723410.1, forward strand.
TACAATTATTTGTAACTGATGCGAATCTCGCTTCAGATAAAATGCTTCACTTTGGGGATCATATCTAAACCCCACACACTCCACTGCTTCTAAAGTCGAAAACAACAAAAGGATGCGAAAATGTTTCATAGGCTTCTAGTCCATTATGCTCATAATCCAAAAAGAAAAAGGTTCAAGCCTTGCTGGGCCTAAGTTGGGTTTAGCTTGGTTCCCCCCACTACGTGCATCACTGTACAGGGTTCACTCACAATATCTCATTGGAAAACGGAGAGTTCAATCAAAATATTAGTATTGCTGAAAAGTTTGCTTTTATGTGGCATTCATCCACGACGGGACAACCCAAGGCTGGCAGTCTGCCACATCGTTATCCATTTCCATGTGATGGGGTCAAACGGTCAATGCAAGACCCTGCATCCTTCATAATTAGTTGGACTCACGTGCCCCCCACGTGCTTCCTCCCAACCTTCCTTTGTTGCCCATCATTGCCTCCCTAAGGCGGTGCCCTTTTGAGGGTAATGTTTGGTATGTCATGTGGAATAAAAGAGAGAATTATAAGAAAACCAAATTAATGAAACTTAATATGAGTAATGCACTAAATCTCTCTAACCATAGGTTTAATTAAATAGCAAGATACTAACAAATTGATATTGCATGAGGGATTAAACCATTTATCTCTCATTTACTAAATAATTTTCATATCACTAGATTATAAAGTCGTTGTTGTTGGTGATTTTTAATAGGATATTTTTAGGCGAATGTAGTCTGCGTGAGAGCTCATAGTCACACATTTAGAGCTTATACGAAATAGTAAAACTTAGGTGGATGGATGGTATTAGGAATTGGTGAGCTAGGCAGAGTTATATATGTGGGTGTGATAGTTTAATATGAAGCCGCACAAGATTGATTGAGGCGATGAGGGCAATATAGAAAAAAAAATGAAAGAAAGGTGAGAAGAGAACAGAATCACATGCATGGACCAAACCACTGACCTAAGCCTCCTTCTCTTGTGTTGTTTCATTAATTTCATTTTTGTCCAAATCTTCACAACCACCCCTGTCTGGTTTCCCCACCCTGGCCCAATCCTCTTTTCGCACCGACTGTTCCATGACCTGGTTTACTAATTGTGACAATATATATACTCCTCGGGTTCTTTTTATAAACACTAATTAATTACTTTGTTCAAAAAGTTAGTTAGGATTAATTCTTCCTTGTAAAATCTCAAAATTACTCTTAATAAGAGTTATTTTATATATTAATACAAATTACTTTTTGGTTGATGTGTAGTAAAAATAGTTACTAAACATCATCAGATACATGGTTCAATTGGTATGAGATTATTTGAATTTTGTATCTGTTTGAGTTAGTGGTAGAAGTTACTTTTCCAATATAATTTACAGTATACGAGATAAGTTTATGAAAAAAAATTTTGTTTCAACTTACATAAACATAATTTTTCACGCTTTCTCCGTTGCCTTTATCAAATGTATCTAACTTAAGCATGGAAATGTTATCGCATTAAATACCAGCGTAGTTTGAGAGTCGAGACTAGACAATTTTTTCTACTGGAGTGGGCCCTAAATAAACAAGAAGAAATGATGTGTTTGATAGTAAAATAAGTAATATGGTACATGCGTTTTGTAAAAAAAAAACGTGGTCCAAATCAGATTAAGAAAAGTCAACAAATCCTTGGAGAAAGGGGGATCAATAATTGAGATTATGGTCACGTATAGTTGTGTAAGGAGTAAAAAGTTGTGTCTTTCCTAGCTGAAAGTAGGAAAAGAAAGGGCTCCAGATAAAAAGCTTGATAGGGGTAATCGTGGCACTTACAATGGGATGGTACTAATAGGACAAACTAAAGTAGAGGAAAGGTAACGTTACATGAGGGTGGCCCCACCCACAATATGGATGATTCATTCACTTCCCATCAAATGATTTAAAGCATCACCTTTTTTTTTGTTTTTTTGAAGGTGGCTAATCTGTCCAATGATATCTTTTTTGCTGTGGAATCTTTTTGATCTGCCATCCTAAAGCTTCTACTTTAATACTGCTCCTTTTTTTTAAAAAAAAATTGAAAGATCAAAACAAACACACGATTACATTAAACTTTGGCAGCATTACATGAGAGGCAGAAGCCATCCAAGCAGCCTAAGATAACAACATAAAACAATGAGGGAAACAAATAGACAAGTACAAACACAAGAAAAAAACTAAACAACATGATAGCAATCAGCTTCGACTTCAAAGAAGATTTGCAGCCATCAAAAGAAAGTCAGCAAATGCTACCAGCAGCGCCAACAAAACCAGGGAGAACCGAGCAAGAACAAACCGCGAGTGTTGCAACACGTTTCCTGGAGGACATAGGCCACCCAGTTGAACCAATGTGATTCAAGGCTTCCTGTAGGAAGAAAGGGAAAGCAACCAGACAAGTCCAATTGCCCAAAATAGAGATATATAAACACTCCCCAACTCCATACGACGCATAAGGAAGGATTGAAGACCCAAATAGCAAACCTGCAAGAAAACACAAACAAAGACCAAACCGAAACTAGAGTGAAAGCAGTGAGTATCCTAGAAGCCAAAACAACAACCATGGCACTGCCCATTCCATGATTATAGATCCAGAAAGGCAAATGATCATTAAATAGAAGGAGGAGGGGGTTTAGATGAGCTAGGAAACCAAGTTAGGCTTCACATGCCCAATCCAACACCCCAAAATTAGGGATTCCAACCAGAAAAAACAAGGAGATGTGTTTAGAATAGAGAATCTCATTAACCAACAACCACATAGGGATCAAAAGAAAGGAAGACATAAGGGATGAGAAGGCTGGATTTTTTTTTTAAGTGCTTGTTTGGATTAGCGGTGTAGAATGAGTTTTTTTTTTACAGATGAGCTTTTTAAAAAGTCATATAGAAAAAAAATCAAACTGTAGATGTGATGTGTTTGGATTGACGGTGGCAGAAGTGACTTTTTTTTTTATCTCCATCTGAGTAAAAGTAGCTTTGATCTCCATCTGATAAAAGCTCTATTTTCTGCAGAAGCCCATCCATCACCAACGCTCTCCTAAACACACCAAATGAGCTTTTGGGGCTTTTAGCCCCCAAATGGGCTTTTTTAGCCTCCAAACGGATTCCCAAACAGACCCTAAGTCGGTGGAAATAAGAAGGCAGTAGTAGGTAGAAAATGTAATGCCCCAAAATGTGTAAGGACTCATGACTCCAAAAGTGAATGTAATTAATATTACACTACTACAAAAAGATTGAAAGGTGGCGCATATTTTGTGGCACAGCTGCCCATTTTTTTTTTTTAAATTTTTTTTTAATTTTTGGGACCAGCTGTGGCGCCTGGTCCACCAGGCGCCACAGCTGGGGGGGACAATTGTGGCGCCTGGCAAGGCAGGCGCCACAATTGGCCAGCTGTGGCGCCTGGTGGACCAGGCGCCACAGTTGGTCACACCCAAAGGTGGCGCCTGCCTTGCCAGGCGCCACAATTAGGTCCTAAAAAAAAAATTAAATAGAAAAAAAAGGGCAGCTGTGGCACTTCTTTAAAGAAGTGCCACAATTGGCTGAATAATGAATTTTTTCAACTCTCCCGCCAATCAGATTTCCCTCCTTTAACTTTACTTTTTATCTTTTCCCTCCCTTTTTCCTTTTTATTCCCTCTTCCTTAGCTCATGTTGACGCCTCCCCCCCGTAAAAGATATCACTTTCTCTTGCACAACAAAAACACACACTCGTCTTCTTCATTAAATTCTCTTGTCCCTTTTTTCATTTTGTTTCGTCTGTCCCCACTTTTATTCCTAGTTGTTCCCTTTTCTTCATACTCTCTGTCTCTCTTCCTCTTTTGAACCCCACTACAGTTGATCCCTACTCCACTCCACAGCTCACATTTGCTCATCCTCGTCACTCAAGCTAGCGTCACAAACGTAAGAAGAAGATTGTTTCATTCTAGCTTGCTTTGTTTAAATTTTTTTAGTAATCTTTTAATTTACTTAATCAGTTGTTGATGTACTGTGTTCACATATCAAGTTCTTGTATTGTGATATTTTTTATGTTAGCTTTGGAGAGTATTAATGTAAGAACATTATTGTTGAGGAAATGACAATAAATATATTGTTGTGTAAGAAAATTATTGTTGGGGAACTTGAATTTTAAATGTGAAAATTATATATATATATATATAATAGGTTGAAATATAAAATAGAAAGATTGAAAATTTGAGAGATGATAAACATGAAAGCAACTCATTATAAAATAAAGCTTCACAATCAAGAAGCAAAAAAAAGGGCCACAGGAAAGAAAAGAAAAAGAAAACGCAAAAAAAAAAAAAAAAGAGGCCTCCTGTGGTGCCTGGTCAGCCAGGCGCCACAGGAAGGTAGCCTCCTGTGGCGCCTGGTTGGTCAGGCGCCACAGGAGGCTATTTAAAAAAAAAAATTTAAATAGCTGTGGCGCTTCCAAGCGCCACAGCTTTTTTTAGTAGCGTTAAGATAGGTGGCATTTCGCAAGCGCCACAGCTAATGCAATTATAAGCACCACAGATTTAGTTTTTTGTAGTAGTGTTAGCCAAACACTTTTGGAGAATAAAGTGCAAATTATGACCTGAATTAGCAGCAGAAAGTGCCCAAACCCTGTATTTAAGCTTAATCATGGTGACAAAGCTTAAGTTGCATTAAAAGATATGGGAATGGCGCATGGCAGGAGAAAAAAGGATCAAATAATGTGTCAAGTGGTAATCTAATTGAGATTGTCATAGTCAGGGGTAAAACGGGAAGAAAGAAATTTATCGGCCAATTAGTTAATAACCGAAGAGGAAATTCACTATCAACCAAATGAACAAGGGGTGTGATTAAATGGCTAATGGAATTGGGTTAAAGTACTAGATAGTTACTTACTTTTGATGGAGCCATGGGATTGAGACATATGGCATAATATGAGCTTAGCAATTAAAAGTAAATTAGAGCCAAACTTTCAACTCTCTTCCCTCTCTCCTCTCCAAGTAGGTTATAGGCAAGGGAAGGCTAAAGATTTGATCATTTCACACATTCCCCCCCCCAATCCAAGCTCTCAAGTTGTGTAAGCTTAAGGAAGAAGAAACAGAAAGAAGCAAAGATAAGGTGAGCTCTTCCTCTTACATTTTGACCTTGTAGATGGTCTCTATTGGTCAAAACTTTTTCTATAATCTTATTCCTCTTGATGAAACTCCATTTGTATGGTTTTAGATTTTCAAGAGGTGGTGTTTTGTGTACTCAAGAAAAACTAGTGGTTGGAGAATTAAAGAACAAGCTAGAGAAAGAGGTAGAGGTGAGTAAGAGCAACCTTTTGATATGTATATTGTGATCATTGATTGGGTATTTTGGCTTGTGGAAATTGCCCTAATTTTTCGTATATATAAGGTTTTAGAGAGTTCATGGTGTTTTGTTGATGATAATGGTGTCTTGTATTGTGGTTTAGATGATAGAATTGATTTGAGACCTAAATAGAAAGTTTGAAAATTTTGGCAATTTGTGTTTAATTCTGCCCAAAACAAGAATTGGGAAAGGAATAGAAATTTGGTTGTTTTGATGTTTCCATTGGATTTTATGCAAAAAATTGTGTGAGGATTAGTCTTGGTTTTGAATTTTGAATCATTGGAAACTTAGGTTGAACAATTGGAAGTTTTGTCAACAAAAACTCTATGCAAGGTAGCTAGTTTACATGACAGTTTCGATTTTTATAGATTTAGTTATGATTTTTTGAAGTTCAGCCAAGAAACAGGAATTTTCTTAGGCGCGGCCCAAAAGTTTCTGACATGTTTTTTGCCGCAGCCAACCCCCAATTTTAGCATTTTGAACTTTTGAAAGGTGGTTTCTAATCTAGCTCTTCCCAACCCTTTTGGGCTTTTGTTTAAGCTTATCATAGCCACCTAAGGGACTCAAATGATAACCAACCTCAAGTGTTTTGTAGTTATTTAATAATTGGAATAGGGAATAACTCGTTGTCCTTAATTCTGACTGATAGGAGGTGACATCTTCCGTAAGCGTGAGAAACTTATGCTCGAGCACCAACGGAAAGAATAAGGTGGTGACTCTTTCTTTTATACCATGTATAATGCTTTGTATGTTTGTACTTATCATTCAATTTTAACGAATGTGAATATAGTGAAAGTTGTCGTGAACGTGATGATTGTGTATATAGCTGCGCAAGCTACCGTTTATAGCTGTGAAAGTTGTCGGATATGGCTGAGAAAGCTGTCGTATATAGCTGCACAAGTTGTCGTATATCGCTGTGAAAGCGGTTGTGAAGGCCATGTGGTGTGACGAATGTGTATACAGCCGTGAGAGCTATCATTATTTGAATACAGTAAAAGCTGTCGTGAAGGCCACGTGGTGTAACGAATGTGTATACAGTTATGAAAGCTATCGTTATTGTGAATACAACCATGAGAGCTGTCATTAATGTGACAAAAGTCACGGATGTGAATGCTGCTGTGTATGCTGTTGTGGATGCTGCTTTGTGATAATTGGTTACACGCTTTGTTAAATTATATATCATATGAGTGAAAGCATTACTACTGAAATTCGTATAAATCTCACTCTTTCCAATGACTAACCTACAGTCAGGGCAAGCAGATTAAACGAGAAACAGGTAAACAAGGGCGGCTAAAGCTCACGGCTAGGAGTTTAGAGCTTTGTGTTGATTATCATCTTTTAGATAAATGTATAAGTTGTATATATGTATATGTAAGATCAATGTAGTAGAGGTAGGCATATCTACCGTAAATTTGTAAATGTTCATGTAATCCATGGTGTAGGAACTAAACGTGCAACTATGCCCTGTAAACCATACTAGTTTGAGTATAACCGACGTAGAAAAATGTTGTTAAGTACTCTGATATTTATGAATGAAATTGAACCGAGTAAGGCAAACATGTTTGGTAAAGCGGGAACGAGACCATGTTAATCATGTTTTGAAAAGTTTTGAAAACCCACTTTATCATAGGACCAAATCCTGTCTTGAAGTGGGGACGCCAGTGTGTTGAAAATTTATTCTTTGGTCTCCAAATGATCTTTATAACACATTTTCGAATTATGTTAATGGCTTTCAAGGTAAGGGGTTACAAAAAAGGGTGCAATGATGAAGATAAGAAGAGAGAAACAGTGGACATAAGCTAACGAACCTCCAAACAAAAAAGGTGGAATAGAGCAAAGGAAGAAAGGTGAAGGAAATTAATGGCGGTGTAAAAAAAGGAGCTAAAGCAACAGACCTCCAAGCGAGAAAGGCAACAATTTGTGAGACCAGAAAGCGTCACACGACACATCCAAGCGAGAAAGCTTCACACGACACCAGAAAGCGCTAATAAAATGCCATAAAGTGTTAAGAAAGGCACTGTAAAGTGTAACCCCCTTCATGATCAAAGCCAAGATTAAGTTCATAAATATGTTATTACGTGGAATTAGAGACCGTAGTACAATTTGAGACTTATTTAAAGTAAACTTCTCAAAATTAGGGTTTTCAAAAACTTTGCTAAAACTTGTTCAACAACAGTCTCATATTCATATTTCAATTATACAAATGGCATATACAGTACGATTTCATTAATAAATATCAGAGTGCAATGTAAATTCCTGACACACTTGTGTTTCATTAATCGAATAAGGGTTTAACAAGGCACACATGCCCATAATCTATTTCCCTTAACTGGGGAATTACACAAAATTATACCACAATTCCAAAATATACAATTGCTCCCATCAAATATTCAAAATACATAAAACTATGATAACCAATATCCAAAATAAAACTTCTATCCCAGAGCTCTATCTGCCCTTCGTCACCTGCTTCTCTTTAGAACCTTTGGCCTTGTCTGAAATTTGTTTTGGGAGAGTGAGATTCTAAGAAATTTCCGTAGTGTAAAATCACTCATAGTATGTATAATCACAAAGTATGAAAGCAAAGCATCACACACACATAGCAACTACAACGGTAGTTACAGCGGTAAGAGCAGGTATGACTTGTGTCACCTTTACGTTTACTCACGCTGAAGTGCTCATGTTGTATTGCACAACCACATGTTCATATCACATATATCACCAAAGCCGGGATCCATATAAAAGATTTCACATACACACAGCCACATTGGCTGGATAATCAAACAAGAATTCACAATTTCACAACGCAGCCTTGGCAACTACAACGACAGATACAACGACAGGGGTATGTGTGATAACCATCACCCCCTATGACTGCTCATGCTGTAATGCCCTACGGCCAATAACACATACACAAGTTCGCAATGGCCTCATACCAAAGATTTTTCATAACACGATAATGATAAGTCATGCATACCAAGCATCATACACAACATGAGACAAAAGTCACTACCTTGGTCCTTCTGTGTGTGCTCTGGCACTGGTCTCTCTCAAGTCGAGCAGATATCGAATCCTATAATTCATAATTAGGGACGAAGTGTTATTCTCTATTCTAATACTTAAATGCCTTCACAACACTTAGATTGATTATCATTATGTTCTTTAGGAAGCTACAAATGCCTCTAATAAAAGCCCTAAAAGGTTGGAAAAACGATCCTAAAGATCCCCTTTTGGAAGCTCAAGTATAGATTTTTCACTGTTTCACTTGAGTGAAGAAGGCCTCACTCGAGTGATAATGAACCTGCACTCGAGTCCTGAAAGTAATACTTGAGTGATAGCCAAATACTCACCCGAGTCATAGGAAGTGAGGTGCAAAAAGTGCTCACCTGAGAGCAGAAAGGAATGAAAGAAACTAGATATGCTCGCTGCACTCGAGCATAAACTGAATCACTCGAGTGGTAGCCTAATGCTCACCCAAGTTCCATAAAGTGAGATACAGAAAGTGTTGACCTAAGAGTAAAAAGGAACTTCCAAATGAGATGAGTACTCAAGCAAGACTCTTTGCACTCGAGTGATGGCTTAACACCCGCGAGGGCTAAGTCACACTCTTGAAACTCAACCGTGAGTGACAACCCAAGACACGAGTTCATAGTGTCAGATACACCTTCACTAGAGTGAGACAAGGTTCACTCGAGTAAGAACCCATAACACTCGCAAGTGAGACAACACTCTTACCTTTTTAACATGGAAGTGCAGGTGAAAAGCTTAAGGAAAAATTAAAGATACAAGTCTGCACTCGAGTGACACCCTGGAGCACTCGAGTGAGGCTTATCAGAAGCAAAAAACGTAGCAGAGTTTTACAGCACTTTTCAAATATTGCCCAAGTGATTCCAATAATCCCAAATACCAAACCAAAGCTACTCCCACATAAAATTGCACAAGGAATCCAATGGAATCATCAAAACTACCAAATTCCTATTCCATTATCATGCTTTAGTTTTAGGCTTCATCCAACGCCAAAATCCCAAAATCACCAAACTTAACATTTTAACCTCAAACTCATTTCTATCTATTCCAACATAAACCAAAACACCATTTCCATAACCATATCATGCCAAACTACCAATGACCCTAATTTTTGAAAATAAAGCCAAAAATTTCAGAATTTCAAAGCTTCATCATTTGGCACAAAACATAGATAAAAAGGTTTGTCTTACTCACCTCTACAACTTTCTCAAAGAAGTTCCTTGATTCACCAATCATTAGTTTTCCTTGAGAGCTTAAACCTCTACCAATGGACAATCTGTAACCATCAAAATGAAGCCCTCAACCCAAGGAACAACATTAAAGAAGTGAGTTTTTGCATTAGAGATCATTTACTCACATTAATCTCAAGCTCTTCTTCCTATTTCTTCTTCAACAATGGCGTCGGAAATGGAGAGAGAGAGAAATGAGAGAGATGAGTGAGGAAGAAGATGAAGCAATGATCATTCTCCCATCCATATGCCTTGCTTCATTCGAAATGGAGGAAGGAAGAGAGAGAAAATATAATTAAAATACCCATTTGACTTTTCTCCCTTCTCTCATGATATAAGCTTGCTGAGTGTCTCAACCTCATTAGCTCTTATAAAATGAGTAACAAATTAGTTATTCTAATCACTCCATTAACCATTTGGTCACACATCTCATTTCTCTTTAGTTAGCAATTAATTTCCTCATTAATCACTGACTAATTAACCGACAAAATTTCCATTCTTTCAATTTTTCCCTGATTTTGGCACATTCACCGAAATTGCCCCAAAACACATAATAATTTAATCTTTAAATCACAATTAATTCTCAATAATTATCATTAACCCTTAATCAAAATTTGAGACATTGCATAAATCACCACAGGAGCCTAAGACTGCTCCTTATAAAAAGCAAAGATATGAGTATTTTGATTTAACATAGGATTTTATGAGATCAATTTTTGTTTTTTTCTTCCCATTCATCTCTTTTGTTATATGTTCGACACTTGTGCCTAACTCTAAGAATTCTCTGATTTTTATAAATATTTGTCTTTATTTCGTCCAATATGGATCACTTTAACGTGCATACAGAAAAAAAAAAAAAAATCATTAAATCTAAACACAGGCGAAAAAAATATTTTTAATTGATTTTTTTATTTTACATAAATTGTCATTTATGTAAAAGACCGATATATGTACACTTTTTTCCTCCGATGAGACATTTTCGGCCACGGGGGTAATGTTTCATATTTTTGGCCCATAGAATTCTGAAGCTTTTACTAATTAATACTCCACCGTCCGTCAGAGACATGTGCTATTATTGACATGGGCCACACAGTAGGCAAATATTTTGTTGTGCCAAGATATTGTTATTTTATAAACAGCATAAATGACAATTATTGCATTTTTTGGCCAAAATAATTACAGGATAATTGACTAAATATCAAGTTCATCACAAATCTATTATTTAAAAAAAAAAAAAGGAAAACAGTAACTTTCGTGCTCTTGGAATATTGCATGACATATCTATTGATCTTTTCACATCTTTTTTTTTTTGTTCAAAGATCTTTTCACATCTTCGGTGTGAGCATATTTAAATTAAAACAGTTGATTGATGTGAAACAAAAAAAAAAAAATCATTTGCGGTAAATAAAAAGAATTGTTATCGAATCAGACAAGATTAATCAAAATCAAATAGTTGTTGATTTGCTGGTAACCTACGAAAGCTAATATGATTTGCCGTTCTTTACCATTCAGCACTCTTGCTTCACCTTTTTGAAAATGTATCAGCGCAAATTATTTTTGTTGGAAGACTTGATTAAACTATATGATCATTTTTATCGTTTAAAGGGTCGATGTTTTTTTATTTTTGTTATCAAACTCTTTCGTTCATTATAATTTTATTTGTCTAGCTTTGTGATTTAGCTCATTGAAATTATAAGAATAGTTGAGGCTAAAATTAGATCGTTGTGATATAAGACATGAGATTGAAAAAGTAAAAAAAATCGCGTGGAGAAAAAAATTACAAGACACTAAAACCTTACGTAGTTTTTCATTAAAAATTTAGAGGTGAAAGATTATTACTATTACTGAGAAAGATTTTTAAAGGTGAAATTGTACTAGAAATTGCTTTAGAATTTTGGATATTATTAAAAAATACTTTAATCTAATGCATACACTAAAAGTTAATTTAAGATATTGATTATATTAAAAAAATATTTTAGAGCGATGATGCATGTTTTTTTTTTTTTTTTTTTTGTTACAAGATGATGCATGTTTTTGTTATTAATAATAAAGTTAGAAGGAATAAAGCTACAATGGAGGCTAAACTTTTACTGTGATAGCTCGCGTGATTATGATGCAATGAATTGGAATTCAATTCATACTTCAATTATTGTTGTGTAAAAGGCATCTCTTTGAAGAAAGTTGAGCTCTTTTTGGGTTATTGACTGATTGTAATTATAATTCTTTATTATTTTTTTTTGCCGAGGATTGTAATTATAATTCATAGCATTAATTAATTGCAAAGCCTGTTAGGTAGGGGTGTTTGAGATCTGGAAATCTCATCCCCGATCCTGAGAAGGGTTCTGGAATGATTTTCATTCCTGATTATGAAAATTTCCTATTCTGAAGGAAGGGGAATTTTTCAGGATCGGGATCAGAAATTTCCCGATCTCGGATTTCTTTTTACTTTTTAAAAATAATTCCCTATATTGAATTTTTCTTATATTTTCTTTAGTCTAGTATAAATATAAAATTTAACTAATATCATATTGTATCAAATTAGTCTAACACAAATATATAATTAATTTAATATATGTTTAAAGTTGTTGATTCAGCAGTAGAAAGTATAAAGACAATAGCAAAAAAATAGAATTATTTAATAAATAATAAATAAAATTAATTAAATAAACTAAAAAAATAGATATTACCTTAACAGTGTTAGAGATTTTAATATTTTATTTTATATTTGGTCTTACTTTCTTAAATATATATATTTTTTAAAATATATATATATATATATATTCGGGATCTGAAAGCCCCATTCTCGATTCCGAATTTTTTCCGTCACGGAATTTTTAGGAAGGAAAATCCCGTTTGGATTTATTCAGGATCGGGACAGAAAGGCTGGGATGGGAAAATGTTACGCACAGCTGCTGTTAGGCATTAGAAATAGTCAGATAGTTGGGATTTTAAAAGTTTTTTCAACTTTATCATATTTAAAGAAACGATTAATTTTAACATATTCTTACATGTGTTATAGAAAAAAAAAATACTACTATTAATTATATTTATAGATTTATAAAATAAATATAAACACTGCTTATATATAAAACGGAGATAGTACACATTCACTTACAGGTACATGCAGAGGCAGAGCCAACGGTTGGCCCAAAATAAAAAATAAAAAGATGTTCAGCCAACGAGGGAAAAGGGTTCAATTATAACGCTAAATTACTTTGTTTTCATTTATATATTTTTTTTTTGCCATGGTGTTTTCATTTATATTTAAACCTTATAAAAGCCTAAGTTTTCATCTCGCCCAACTACCAATAACTACCACACACGTGACTGGTCTGATTCTCCACTGGTTAACAGTTCCAAAATTATGTACTGCGTTAATTTGCGCACATGATCAATTTATAGGAATACCACTAATATACATATGTTGGTATGTAGTTTAGTGTATGTTTGGATTAATTTTTGAGAATAGTTTTTATGATTTACGAGATAAATATGTGAGAGAAGTTTTATTTCGATTTGCGAAAAAAAGCTTTTAAAATTACGATTTAAGGCTTACCCAAACACATTAGAGTGAATGAAAAAAACACTTTCAATTGAATCTGATAATTTTTAAATTTGAACTAGTTCTTTTTTTTTAACAGCAAAAAAAAAAAAAACTAGTGAATTATTCATATAAAAACATATTTATGAGATATACTGATGATTTATGCAACTAGTGTACTATTACAAAACCAATGTGTGCTTACTTATCTTTGTATTTTTTTAGATAAAAATGTTAAAACTCAACCTCTTTAAGGACAAAATATATCTCTGGTTCCCCAATTTTATTCGAGATTTCTGCTTAATCCCTTATTTTTATAAAGCATCATTTCAGTCTTCTAAGCCAACATTGTTAGTATTAAATGATATTTCTATGTCAATCATTGTTATTTTAAAAAAATATTAAACATATTACATTATCATTTGAAATATTTTGTCAATATTTAAAAATTTAATGCTGCCATTTATAGGTAATAAATTAAGAATGCTGGCATTTATAGGTAATAAATTAAGTTAAGTTAGAATTAGCTGATTAAAACACTACTTTATAAAATCAAGGGATAGAAAAAAAATTTATATAAAAATAAAACATCAGAGGTGTATTTTTTTATTTTATTTTTTTAACACCAAAAGATTTTCAAATGGACCACACGCATTTAAAATCTCACACCTACTTGTCGAGATATTTGTCTGTATTTAGAAATAAGCAAAATTCTTGTCTAGTGATTATTTTGGCATGTAGTTTTATTTTTCGTGGTCAAAGAATTCGTTGCTTCCCCTGGATTCAGATCAAATTAATTAGATCAATAAAATTAAAAAATATTGAGCAACTTATCCAAATTAAGTCAGGGTTTAAAGTGTGCGAGTGTGCGCATAATAAACACCACTGTCATCCTTAAATTCTTCTCTTCTAAGCAAGTCCTCATTTTAATTATACAAGCTACTTTAGCTTCTCTTTTTAATGCCCATAGAGTATAGTAGTTAGAAGTGTCTTGTATTAAGGAATGAAATTAATTTAATATATTTAAAAGGAAAAAAAATCAAATATAAACATTGTGTAATAAACTCATTACTTACTTGAAATAGCGATTAGAGCCTTTAAAAATAATTTTTTAATTATGATTTATTTTATATGAGATAAGTATATAAGATGTGTTTTGTCTCGATTTATGTAAATAAAAAGTTTGTGTGTTCGGATTAGCTTTTGGAGAATAGCTTTTACAGTTTACGTGTGTGTTTGGATTAACTTTTTTTAATAGCTTTTACGACTTACGAGGTAAGTGTGTGAGAGGAGTTTTGTCTCGGGTTGCGCAAACCATGATTTTGATTCTTTTCAAACACACACGAGGTAAGCATGTGAGAGGAGTTTTGTCTCGATTTACGGAAACGAGATTCTGAAACAATAGTTTTTGGGGTGGCCGAACACACACGAGAAGAGGTGACAGAAGCCATGTGAAGACTGGAGAGGCAGAGATATGGAATGGGGCGGATATAGATATAGTTGCTGACTCTGTTCTTGACCTCTCCTTTATCCCTAAACTTTACATAGCATTATATTTATCAAAGTGGCTTTTATAACAATTCGTTTTAATTTCACTTGCGTGTCATTTTAATATTTTATATAATGATTTTAGTTTTTTTTATAAGACTATTTGACTTAATTGAATTCAAATATTCTCGGGTTCAATCAGAATAGCTGTCACAAAAATACTTTTTATATTCATACATACAAACTTGAACTATTTAAAATCTTGTGTTTAGGCCTATATATGAATTTTAAAACAACAAATATGTGGATGCCCTATAAAATCCACACAAAAGCTATAATTCATACTTTAAATTTATATGCATTTGGATTATGTTTTTGAATTTAATTTATAATGCATGAGATAAATATAAGAGATAAGTTGTCGTGGGTGCAAACTCTTTTCAAGGTTTTGCAGGATTTCTCAAACAAGCCTTTATCCAAAAAAAAAAATGATAGGACCAAATGACAAGATTTCAAAAGGAAACTTCAGGCAGGTGGTCTCTATCATCCTCTTCACAACGAATTAGAGGAAATCAGGGGTTTAATATACCGAAATTGGGATTTGGAGATTCATCACTCGCGCGCAGAGAAGTTATTGCATGTGCAGATCTTTTGGCAAAAGCGGCTCTAGATTCAAACAATGACATATCCTTACTTCACCATCCTCCAGGTTTTTGTTTGATCCAAATATTAACAGATTTAAGCTAAGATTTGGCTTTTCTCTGCTTACTGTTTCATGTTGATTCCTGTTTGAGTACGTCGAGACTCTCAAGAGAATGTTTCTCTTGTCATTATAATTCAAAAAAAACAAAAAAGGAAACTTCAGGTAATTGCGTTCAATGACTTCCGACAAGTCACAAATATATATTAGCTGGAAATTATTCTGGAAATTTAATCAATTTATTAATTAATACTAGCCTCAATAAATCTCATTTTAGGAGCAATACACACCATTATTCCATAAGAGATAACGTTGTCTTCTTCTTCTTCTTGTTTTTTTTTTGGGTTTTGCCATCCATAAGAGTTAATATCTTACGGGCTACTCACAAGAAAAAATGTTCCATAAATTATGGCAAGAAAAAAAAAACAAAAAGAGAATCTACAAATGTCGCGGAATTACATGATTATATTTATATTTTTACACGGATGAAGCACGCGGTGCATGCTGCTGGACGTGGCAGCATGTTATCCCCATCAAGATTAGCCAGCAAACGCTGTTTAATGTTTTCTCTGCGTTAAGGAATCAGGAGTCTTTAAATGATTCATACATAGTACACCCATAATCAAATAAAAATTAAACAATTATATATATATTATGTATAATATACATATATACATACTTAAATAAAGGAGAACGAAAGAAGCAAAAAAGCTGTGAGTTCGAGAGTTGTAAGACTCTTAATGGACTGCCGTTACTGATTAAGACTCCAATCCACAGAGCACAGTGCCTCTCCTTGGGTTGGCTGCATAGCACAGTGTTTCTGTTCTGGCCTCCTCTGATTTCTCATTTTTCCTCTCTGTTTTTTTAAATATTTTTTTCCACTGTTCTATTTTCTACCACCTCTCGCCGCTTGCAATTTTTCTGAACGATTTCGCACTCAGATAGAAAGCTGGATAAGAAGAGTGAGCGGCACTAGGAGGAGGAGGAGGAGGAGAGATGGGGGACAAGTCTGAAGTATTGGAGGCTGTGTTGAAGGAAGCTGTGGATTTGGTAACAGATCTGTATTACTCGAAGCTTTAGGTGGCTGCAACCTGTTTGTTCTCTTCATTGATGGTTGTCTTGTGTTCTCTTCTATGTCTTTCTGATTGCAGGAAAATATACCCATTGAGGAAGTTTTTGAGAATCTAAGATGTAGCAGAGAAGGTCTCACCTCTGTGGCTGCTGAGGAGAGGCTCACCATTTTCGGGCATAACAAGCTTGAAGAGAAAAAGGTTCTTAACTTGTCCTATCTGTATCTTTCCCTTCTCCTTGCGCTATTTTCAGTGAAAGCCACGTAAAATGTAAAAGTTCTGTATTTTTTCTCTTGGTAAACTATCTTTCAGGAGAGCAAATTTTTGAAGTACTTGGGTTTTATGTGGAATCCTCTGTCTTGGGTTATGGAGGCTGCTGCCATAATGGCAATTGCGCTTGCAAATGGAGGGGTTAGTATGTTCAGCTCAGCTTTCTGAGTTCTTGTGTCTAATCTTTCCAGCAAAACTTCTTTAAGACTTGGAGGCATTTGTTGTTGAGGACTTGAATTTGAATTGTTCCTTAAATTTTTGTATGCAGGGGAAGCCACCTGACTGGCAAGACTTTGTGGGTATCATCACTCTGCTTCTCATCAACTCAACTATTAGTTTCATCGAGGAAAACAATGCGGGTAATGCTGCTGCCGCTCTCATGGCTCGTCTTGCTCCCAAAGCAAAGGTGTCAAATTTAGCATTCAATTCCTTCCGTATTAATGGCTGCCAACTCTAGTTTAGCTTAATTATTGATGCAATCTCGTTCCTTCCTTTCTGTTCTCCTCAAAGTTTCCAATTTCTACGTTGTTAAGGTTCTTCGAGATGGTAGGTGGAGTGAGCAAGATGCTGCGGTCCTCGTTCCAGGTGATATCATCAGTATTAAACTGGGGGATATTATACCAGCTGACGCTCGTCTTCTTGAAGGGGATCCTCTGAAAATCGATCAGGTGGACTTTCTGGTTGTTTTATTGTTTATACACAATATTTACCTCAAGTTTTACTTATTATGTTCTAAATGGTTCAATGACAACTCTGCTTTGTGCTTGTTAGTCTGCACTTACAGGTGAGTCCTTGCCAGTGACAAAAGGTCCTGGTGATGGTGTGTACTCTGGTTCTACCTGCAAACAAGGAGAGATTGAGGCTGTGGTCATTGCCACTGGTGTGCATACCTTCTTTGGAAAAGCTGCTCACCTTGTAGATACCACTAATCAAGTGGGTCACTTCCAAAAGGTAACATGATAGCCATTAGGCGATCCTTTTCATGGTCATCCTAGTGCTGTTAATGTAATTCAGTTTTCATTTGTTATTTTTTGTGTGCTGTCATTTAGGTCTTGACTGCGATTGGGAACTTTTGCATATGTTCAATTGCTGTGGGGATGATTGTTGAGATTATTGTTATGTATCCAATCCAAGACCGAGAGTACCGTCCTGGAATCGATAACCTTCTTGTACTTCTCATTGGAGGAATTCCAATTGCCATGCCCACAGTTCTTTCAGTGACCATGGCTATTGGTTCGCACAGGTTATCTCAGCAGGTCAGGTTCCCGTGGCAAGTCTCTCCTAGAGTATGTTTTATGGATATTCATATAAATTAGTGGACTAATGGTTTGTAATGTTTCAGGGAGCTATCACTAAGAGGATGACAGCCATTGAAGAGATGGCAGGCATGGATGTGCTTTGCAGTGATAAAACTGGGACTCTAACCTTAAACAAGCTAACTGTTGACAAAAATCTTATTGAGGTTGGATCCTGAATGGTATTACTCATTTGTTAACCTCTTGATCTAATTATTTTTATTTTTACATACCAGGTTTTTGCAAAAGGAGTGGATCCGGATACTGTTGTTTTGATGGCAGCTCAAGCTTCTAGACTTGAGAATCAAGATGCAATAGATTCTGCCATAGTTGGGATGCTGGCTGATCCAAAAGAGGTCAGTGAAATTGATCAAGCAATTGTTTACTGTTCTTCATATGAGGTTGTAGCCTTATATATCTGGACGATCATATTTGTCTTTTGTGTTCAGTTTATGATAATATTTTTATTTTTGAACTTGCTGCTACAAAAGGCACGAGTGGGAATCCAAGAAGTACATTTTCTTCCTTTCAATCCTACTGATAAGAGGACCGCATTAACTTACATTGATGGTGAAGGTAAAATGCATAGGGTAAGCAAAGGTGCGCCAGAGCAGGTAATCTATCCTTAATCTCATTGTTTACCTAACTTTACCTCATTTTTGGTCTCATATTGAATTTGCTATGTTCTTTCTGTAACATGACTGTTGTTAGATTCTCAATCTTGCACATAATAAGTCAGATATTGTACGCAGAGTCCATGCAGTGATAGATAAGTTTGCAGAGCGCGGTCTACGATCTCTTGCTGTAGCATACCAGGTATTTGATTCATTGCATGCTTTCTCGTCTTGCTTGACCATTTTATGAGTTTGTATCCCTATGTATTACTTGAATGTCAGACTGAAGAAGTGATTACCATGTGGTTTTTATCTTTTTGTGCAGGAAGTTCCAGAAGGAAGGAAGGAGAGCGCTGGAGGCCCATGGCAGTTCATCGGTCTAATGCCTCTCTTTGACCCACCAAGGCATGACAGTGCTGAAACAATACGGAGGGCCCTAAACCTCGGAGTAAATGTCAAAATGATTACAGGTCTATCTTATACACAACACATTTCATTTGCATGTATAATGGTGCTGAAGTTACTGTTCAGTTCTCTATAGCTAATGAGTTTCTTGAAAGTTTTGGGGCAAGGTTTTGCATCTAGCAAACCACTGATGCAATCTTAGTACTGTTACATTAAGTCCTATTCTTGCTTGCTATTCTAACATTATGAAAACATATTGATTAAGTAAACTTGTAGAATATAGTGATCAAGTTATATGGAATTTGATTGAGTTCTAAGCACACACCTACTATCTGAGAAAATTTCACAACTAGATCACTAGAGGGAGAGAACTTAAGAAATATTGTAATCGGTTCCAATTGATTTCTCTTGTTGACTTTGAGTACATCTAATTTCCAATAGAACCATAACATTGTTCATTGTTTTGACTCTTCAATTTTATGTATATATCTTATTGTTAGGTGATCAACTAGCCATAGGAAAGGAAACTGGCCGTCGTTTGGGAATGGGGACCAACATGTATCCCTCATCTGCGTTGCTTGGTCAGGATAAGGATGAGTCCATTTCTGCACTACCCGTTGATGAATTGATAGAAAAAGCTGATGGATTTGCTGGTGTTTTTCCTGGTATGCTCTTTTCCATGTTGAATACTGCAATTTTGCTATTGATATTTTTGCTTATTAAATTTCATATGATGGCACGGAAAAGTACTAGTCAATTCCTCTAGTTGAATATTTTGTGCTTCCTCTGGTCATGTTAGTTGGGTTATAACTAAACATATATTTGGCCAGAACACAAGTATGAGATTGTGAAACGGTTGCAAGCGAGGAAACATATTTGTGGAATGACTGGTGATGGAGTAAATGATGCACCTGCTCTTAAAAAGGCTGACATTGGTATAGCTGTTGCTGATGCAACTGATGCTGCTCGTAGTGCGTCTGATATTGTTTTAACAGAACCTGGCCTTAGTGTTATTATTAGCGCTGTTTTGACAAGCCGAGCCATCTTCCAGAGAATGAAAAATTATACAGTGAGCAATTGAACTGCTATTGATCATAACTCCTCCTTTTCTTATTATTACTCATTGTTACTTCTGTCATTTCAATACTCCACTATTCTCTTTATACTTTTAATGTTCTTGGCAAATTTTTGTTTTGCCTGGGCCATAGGGGGCATTATTAGCAGAATGCATAATATTAGTACCAGTTAAACTAAGTTGTTTCTTCTTTCATGCAGATTTATGCAGTCTCAATTACTATCCGTATTGTGGTATGTGAACTGTTTTGTGACTCTAATCTATGTTTTACCAGGAAATAATATATAGTCTGATAAAATTTTGGTGAGACTGTTGTGAAAAAATTCTTGACCTGTTCTATATGTTTGGTACGGTTACAGCTTGGTTTCATGTTGCTGGCCCTCATATGGAAGTTTGACTTTCCTCCTTTTATGGTGCTAATCATTGCCATCCTAAATGATGGTTTGTTATCTCATTTCTTTGTCATTGTTTCACTTTCTGATTGTCCCCCATAACATGCCTTCAACTTCATAACTAAAACATGTATGACATATAGGTACTATCATGACAATCTCAAAAGATAGAGTAAAACCCTCTCCTCTGCCTGATAGCTGGAAGCTCACAGAGATATTTACCACTGGCATTGTACTTGGAAGTTACTTGGCAATGATGACAGTGATATTCTTTTGGGCAGCATACAAAACAAATTTCTTCCCGGTATATCTTCTATTGATGATTTTCAGCGTTTTAGAATATTCTTAGCTCATAGCAACGTTCATGCTTCTTGTTACACATGCTATTGACTATCTTCCCTGCTGCTAACCTTTCAGCGAGTATTTGGGGTCTCATCTCTTGAAAAAACTGCTCATGATGATTTCCGAAAACTAGCCTCAGCGATATATCTTCAAGTGAGCACTATCAGTCAGGCCCTTATATTTGTGACTCGGTCTCGAGGCTGGTCATATGTTGAGCGTCCTGGTATACTATTAATGACTGCTTTTGTGGTTGCTCAGCTGGTAAGCCAGAATCCCCATGTGCCAATTCTTTTTCTCATTTGCCTGAGTTTGTGGATGCTGAATTTGTTGTGTTGCAGATTGCCACTTTGATTGCAGTATATGCAAACTGGGGCTTTGCTGCAATTGAAGGAATCGGTTGGGGTTGGGCAGGAGTGATATGGTTATACAACATCATATTTTACATCCCACTTGATTTCATCAAGTTCTTCATTCGTTATGCTTCGAGTGGGAGAGCTTGGGATCTTGTCATTGAGCAAAGGGTTAGTAGAGTTTCTTGACTCATCTTTATAAAAAAAGAAAGATTTGGAACAGTTATGCAATCATACAATCTGAGGGTGAGACTTGATACCATGAATACGCATAGAATAAGACACCCCAATACATTCACTAATCCTCTATTTATGCTTAGTAGTCATCTCTAGCTAACTAATAATCCGCTTAACTAACTCTAACTGTGATAACCACATAACACTCCCTTTCTCTGGAAGTCTCTCTCATTGTATTGTGTATGGTCAATTGATGTCTCTATATCTCTGAATTTCTTACTTTTTTTATCTACATACCACTTTATTTGTGGCTCTGTGCTCATGGATTTTAATTGTTATGAATAATATGTAGATTGCATTCACAAGGCAGAAGGACTTTGGGAAGGAGCAAAGGGAACTTCAATGGGCACATGCCCAGAGAACCTTACATGGATTACAAGTGCCTGACACGAAGTTCTCCGACCGCACTCATTTACTCAATCAAATGGCTGAAGAAGCTAAAAGGAGAGCTGAAATCGCAAGGTAGGCTCACACTTCATTGTTTTATTAAGTGAAGGCTTGTTATAGTCTTTAAATCCAAGTATCATGCTCAAGGCAATCCATGTTGCAAATCCAACTAAAACTGTTTGGATCAAAATAACTAAGTCACAGTTATTGTGTGCAGGTTGAGAGAATTGCATACACTAAAAGGTCATGTAGAATCAGTTGTGAGATTGAAGGGGCTTGACATTGACACAATTCAGCAAGCCTACACAGTCTAGATATATATACACATATATATAATATGCTTGCTCAGTTGCAGACTGATACTGTAAAGTGGGGCACACTTTAATGTGCTGAGTCAGCTGAGAGAAGTAGAATGTAATGATGAGTATATTTCAAAGTGAGTGTGAGGTACCCTCAATATCTTTTTACCGTGCTTTCTGTTTTTGACCTTTGATCACTTAAACGAGTGCTTTTTCTGCCCTTGGTTATTTTCATCGTACTGTTGTTAAATACGCCTTCCAATCTTCAGAAAGAGCTGCACTTTAATTATGTTTAGCCTTTGAAATTTCCATTAGACGTCACTAAAAGCCAGACAGCAAAATTTGTATGACTCACCAATACCTTCAGAGACAAGGTGCGATCCTTTTAATAATATGGAATGCATGACTTGTGACTTTGGAAGGGATTAAAGTGGTTAACCAGACAAAATGTGAAAACTGGAAAGCTACTATGAAAAAGATGTTTGGTGTATGAGCAATTGGAATAAATCAAATATTAATGTTATAATCTTGCATTAGTCTCTTTTCGGCTTTAGTGTGGTGACCCTTCATCAGTCATAGTCGTCTGAATGAAAATCTGAGAGACTTTGAATACGTAATTTATTTGTTCACATCATTCAGTGATGTTGCGTTTAAATTCGTATCCAGTATTCATCATAACATAAACCTATCAGATATACCCTCCAAGTGTTTAACAAACAATCCCCCCCTTTTTATTGTTGAGTCTTTTAAATTTTATAAATATATGATTTAATTTTGAAAATTCATATTTTTATTATTTTATGCAATTCCCAAATTTTAATCAATCAATCATCCATCAATTGATTTTTTTTAACTATAATTCATAACACTATTACACGGATGTGTTACTGGGAATAAGACGTCTATATATATATTTGTTTTTTTTAATAAATGAAATTCTTATTAGACATTTATAACATGTGAATTTTCATCAAAAGTAATTTTAATGTACATGATTAAATAGAATATTTTAAGTATATTAATATACATGTGTTACAGATAACTAATTTTATAAATTAATTATCGAATTCTTATATCAAGGATAGAAGGTAGTACTCCTTCTCATCCTTTTTATAAGATCTTTTTGATTGAATTGTATGATTTGAGAAATTGGTTAAAAATAATTAAAAATAATAAGTATGTAAGAAAGAAACTTTTTTTCAGGAATGCCTTTTATAAGAGGATAAGTAAAAAAAGAAATAAAGACGAAAAAAAGGATGAAAAAGAATATGGGGGGAAAATTTGATTGAGGGACATTAATGGAGTACTGATATCAATCAATTTTTAATTAATTTGGGGAACCAACTTTGAACCAAAAGTCCAAAACTATATTGGCCAAAAAAAAAAAAAAAAAAGTCCAAAACTATAGTTACTAGTGGCCACATGGTCAAACAAGTGGGGAAGAAATTAAATGCAGAGTAATTCCTCAAATAAGTGAGTGACACAGGTGCAATAAGTCAACATATTACTGAATGACAACTAGTAATTGAAAGATTACGTGTAGTCATGAAGCAAAGGAAAACTGCCACGGTTGGGTTGACTGATGATTGATATTTAAGAAAAAGAATCCGAGGCAAACAGAAACTGCAATCAATCCTACCTTCATCTGCTTCTAGCAAACTTTTGATCTTAGTAACATCTAATGTCTGACTCTACTTTTGTCTGTCCTCGTTCAAGTCATCGATTTGTCGAAAAGTGCATCACCGCACAATTATTTACTAGCGAGCCAGGCTTATGAGAATTAATACAGACATATCTAAACCAAGCAAAGTCTTTCATAACTCTCTTTTCTTTTGGCTCAAAGAAACACTACTTCAGATACTCTACGTTGACTACGACATTATCCTTCTTGGAATTATCTGAATTATCAAACTAATCAAACACCGTTTGTAGATGTTTGCGATGGTTTTGATACTTGATTGAGCTGAAAGCTACTGCTATTAGTGGTCTCAGTTCCTTTGTACTTGAACCATTTTGAAATCAACAGAAAGTAGCCCAAGTTCAAAACTTGTAGAACTGCAATCATGTAATAGAAGTAATCTAATCTGCCCTTGTTCAGATCCTCAGGCAACCAATTCCCAGTTGCAGATTTCTCAGTGACCTTATGAATAATTGAAATGAGCAACGTGCTCAAATAACTAGACCCAGCCATCCCACAGTAGAAAAGTGAACCAGCAATACTTCTCATGTTCTCTGGAAATTGTTTGTAGTAAAGCTCAACTTGTCCCACTGATGTGAATGTTTCTGCAAGTCCAGCTAGAGCCAGCTGAGGAATCAGCCAAAAAGCTGACATTGATGAAATTGCTCCTTTTCTGGGTTGTATTCCAATGGGGCTGGTTAAAGCCAGAGACCTTCTGTGCTGTTCCACGATGCCGGAAACTAGCATGCTCAATATGCTGAGGAATATTCCGATTCCCATTCTCTGGAGGAGCGTGATGCCGCCTTCTTTTCCGGTGAGCCGCCGGAGAAAAGGGACGATAATTCTGTCATAGATGGGTAGCCACAAGGTCATGCTCAGCATCAGGAACGCATAGTAGGTTGCTCCTGGAATCTTGAAGTTACTGTGTCGTCCAAAGCGCCTGTCGGATTGGAGTGCTTGGAACACCATGATTGTGTGCTGTTGTACTATAACAACGTAGTACAAAATGGCTGACACCCATATTGGTATCACCCTCACCAACAATTTCACCTCTTCCACTTGCTGCATGCTACACAGATTCCATGGATCACTTGGAGATCCATCTGGGTTTGTTTTATCTTCTGGGGTCATAATTGCTGCTTTATCCAGACACCTGTAGTGTAATACTTCGGAATTCAGATTATTACATCCACCTGTTCTGTTTCTCAGCATATGAAAAGGAAACCAAAAAAAAAAAAAAGGACGGCTAGTCCACAAGCCCCCAGGGATAGATGTGTGCAATCTTACTCTAACAATTTGGGAAGTTGTTTCTAGTATTTGAACCCAACACATGGCAACTATGTTGGCAAGGCTCACCCTCTTATTGCATATAAAAAGAAAAGACAAGAAATTTACCTGAATTGATGGGTAGGGGGAAGCTTGGAATTCAAAGACTTGGGAGGCACATAGTTAAAGAGAGAGAGCAGAGAATACTGAGATGGAAGTTTGAGTCTTCTTTTCTTGATGGCTACCACAATGACTTGAACAATACTTGTAATGGGGCTTCCATTAGGCTTAACTTTGACATACATTTTAGATCCCATGAAGAAGACGACACATGATATGAGCATTAAAGCTGCGGGAATGGCCAGACCAATAGCCCAGCTTACATTGGACTGTACATAAACGATGAGAGTTAAGGACACCATCTGGGCAAAAGTGAAGGTGAAGAAGTACCAATTGAAGAAACTATTGATCCCTTTCTTCCCTGACTCTGAGTTCGGATTGAACTGATCAGCTCCGAAAGCTAAATTACAGGGTCGGATCCCAGCTGCTCCGACCAACAATGACCCGAAACCCACCAGAAGAAACGCCATTTGCCCCACCGTTGGTCCTTTACATGTGATACTATCTTTTGCACAGTGAGGTGGGTGCAGGTTCTTGAACGCCGCCGTTAGTTGTATCACCTGCAATCCCTGCTCCACACAAAAATACAGGGGTCATAACTCAGAATTCATCACTCAAAACCTCATCTTTTTTCGGTGGGGTTTGGTCTGATGAGTTGATACCACGTAGGATGCGAATGTACAGAAAATTATGGTCTTGTAGCGACCGAAATATGTGTCCGAGCAAAAAGCTCCGAGCAGGGTTGCGAAGTTTGTACTGCCATTGAAGATGTTGATAACGTTGGTGGCTGTGATGTTTTTGAGGTTGAAAACTGTAGTGAGATAGACCAAGAGGTTGGATAGTGTGCCAATGGCTCCTAGCTTCTCGAATGTTTCATTTCCTTCAAATATTCAGCCACAAAAATTGTAAGAAACCGACAGAAACAGAGACACAGAAAGAAACAGAGAGTATTTTCCTTCCTACGTACCTATGATGAATGGCATGACCTTCCAACCTCTGTAATTGATCTTAGGATCATCGTCGTACTTGTTCACCTGCTTCTCTTTCTCGTTATTATTCTGCATATTTTCCCTTTCACTATTCTCCATTGTTGTTGCTCTGAGGATTTATATGGCTCACCGGTGGGATATTGAGAGAGAGAGAGAGTAGTTGCGTCAAAGGCAATAATTATATAGTAAAGAAATTTCAACTAAATTTCCGGTAAAAAAGTGACATACATGTCGATGGTTGAGTCCAATTTTTGGCAGTCTGCCTCACTCTTGGCCCGGGGAATGGTGTCGAAGTTAGTGGTTTGTGGGACCCACGCGTGGTCATCGATGACCAAAAGCCCATTGCCACACAAACGACAACTCACCACCTAACGAAGCTATCATGTTCTTCTAGTAGAAAGCCCTCAACTTCATCTTCAACTAATGTGACTGGATTCACACCCTTCAATTTTGAGGATGGGTAACAAATGATACATGTTTAGTCCAGATTTTATGTTTATTTGAAATAACTTATTTTTAGGTAATAAATGCTTATAAATCGTGATTCACGGTATACGAGATATATATGTGAGAGGAGTTTTGTCTCGACTTGTATAATAAGGACTTATTATCCAAAAATAAGTAATATCAAACACATGCTATATATAGAACTATTACTATTATATAAATGGAATCTAAACATAAATCCTCTTAAATAAATGAGATCTTTATGTTCTATAGTTTCCTTCCAAAAAAAGGAATAGTTAATTTGGAATAGTGATTGGAACATTCAAAAGTAGCTTTTCAATCGTAATTTACAGTATACCAGATAAGTATGTGAGAGGAGTTTTGTTTTGATTCACGTGAATAAGCTTTTGTTGAAGTCTCAAACGTGATTTCAAACAAGCACTTGAGCAAACTAATAATTCAAGATTAAAGGGAATAGGGGTCATATATGGTCGATGCTGAGAAAGTATCTTTGGTTAGGGTTGGGACCAAGGTTATTAAACCTGGATCAGACACTGAACCGTGCAAAGTATTGGGTCAATGGTCAATGGCTTAGATTAGAGTCAAATTAGAGCTAACCTGGAGTCAAACCGGTGAGAAAATGAAGATTCTAAAGGTATTAATATAAAACTCTTGAAGAAAAAAAAATCAAATTAAATTATTTTCTTAAATAAAAAAATATCGAACAGATTAAATTGGTTATGTGACTGGATCGATACTTTTTGGTTTGAATTGGCCAGTGCAATCCAATTTTAACAACATTGGTTGGGATAGCATTGCAAGGAAGGTAATTTTCAGAAGCATATAACGTTAGGAATACCAAGTGGGGATAAAGTTGTCGTGGGTGGTTTATGAAATATGAATAGGTACAGAAAGCGTTGTGTGTCAATTGTCAAACGTGTAGTACGTGTTGGGGATAGAAATGTGGTAATACCACTTATAGTCTAGTGGTATGAAAGGCTTACCTAACAATGGGAGATTATGGATTTGATCGCGTTTTCAACTTTAGCTACTTAGAGGGACATTATTTCTGACGAATATAATTTTAACACGTGTTGCGCTGAGTTCACACTAGAGTCAATATGCAACTCATCTGTCGTCCCCATTCTTTATTGTGAAAGTTCCTAAATTAGTGGCCTACTTTAATTTGCAACAGTTCAATTATTTTAGTCTCTTGTTCACATTCAGAGAAAAAGTGGTCAGTCTTTTATTGCACTTCGCCAGTTATATATATATAAATATATATATATCGGTGACCTTAAAAGCACCGAATTTTGATTGGAATGATGTTGAAACTAAGTGGAACAATGTGCGGAATCTCCCAGTTGCACAAAGGATACGGACACTCACTTGACGACTTCTAAAAGACCGCATTCTCACAAATGTGAAAAGTTATGTTTGAGTTGACGTTTAAAAAATATGTGTATATAAGTCAAAATAAAATTTCTGTCACATACTTACTTCATATATTATAAATCATGTTGAAAAAGCAGTTTCAACCACGAATCTAAAAATTTGAGTTGACGTTTAAAAAGTATGTTTATGCAAGTCAAAATAAAACTTCTGTCACATACTTACTTCATATACTATAAATCATGTTGAAAAAGCTGTTTCAACCACAAATCTAAAAGTTTGAGTTGACATTTAAAAAGTATGTTTATGCAAGTCAAAATAAAACTTCTGTCACATACTTACTTCATATACTATAAATCATGTTGAAAAAGCTGTTTCAACCACAAATCTAAAAGTTTGAGTTGACATTTAAAAAGCATGTTTATGCAAATCAAAATAAAACTTCTGTCACATACTTACTTCATATATTATAAATCATGTCGGAAAATCAGTTGCAACCATGAATCTAAACATACACAGAGACGGGGAATGGTTCAAGACCAACGATGTGCAGTGTGTCAAGGTGGCATAGAGAACATTAACCATGTTCTACGGGACTGCCCGCTAGCAGCTTCGGTTTGGAAAAATGTTTTGCCATCAGATTAATACAAGGACTGCGTTGGAAACACATATCTCCTTACGGCTTTGTCATCATTTATTGAGACACCCAACTATCGAACAATCCTGGAAAATTGGCATTCCCATTAAACCGCCGGATCTTCACAGATGAAACCTTCACCATTGAAGGAACACTTGCACATATTCAAACAAGTTTTTCAATTTTTAGGTCATTGATGTAAAGAGCTGTCTCTTTGTTCTCTTTTACTCTGTCTTTTGTAGCTGTACAGTTTTCATATTAATGAAATTCTTCTTTCATCAAAAAAAGCACCGAATTTTGTGGTCATTAGGATTTGTGGTATTGTCAGCCTTTATTGGAGTGAGGGCAGTTTCTTAATTTCTGCTGTGTATTTAGTTTGATTCACTTCATTTTTGTTGCATATAACCTGGATTGTGAGACGTGTAATCAATGATCTAGATTTGATATTACAAAAAACATTATTCGAATGTAAAGAGAGAACAATCAAATCTGAATTTTTTATTGTAGATGTGGTAATCCAAATATGCAAACTGGATAAAAATAGATGATGAAAAGTAAATATAATGGAAATAACCTTTTTGGGAATTGGAATGAACTTTCAATGAGCACATGGAACTTTTGGATGAAGGCTTTTATTAACCCATTGAAACTGTTCTCTTGACCTATATTTTATAATTAAAACCCTATAATATGCTTTTTATAATTAAATTTTTGAAAATATAATTAACACTTCTCAATTATTGGTTCATGAATGTTGCTTCTTCTGATTTATTGAATTTAGAAATTATATGTAAGAACCGTGTTATTTCAAATTAAAAACTAGAAGAACTGG
Source organism: Inga oerstediana (assembly GCA_963210345.1). NCBI lineage: Eukaryota > Viridiplantae > Streptophyta > Magnoliopsida > Fabales > Fabaceae > Inga > Inga oerstediana. The sequence goes on from OY723410.1 coordinate 5,821,370, forward strand.
TGGTTACAACTTACAAGTCAACAAATTATAAGCATATTGGGTTGTTGTTTAAAGTTAAGATTCATGAATAAATTTAATAATTAAAAAATTCATGTTTTTTTTTGGCTTTGTTGGCATTCACAAATACAGTTTATAATAGGGAGATTGGAAATTAAGGAATCTATGAGAAAACTAATCTAAATTTCAATGAAGACCTATGTACAATTATATAACTGAAATCCATATTTTACAACTCAAATTTCTATATTTACAGTTTAAAGTTCCACATTTTACATTAATTTTTTATATGGTCCTTAATTATCATTCTCCCTTTTATAATATTTTTTGGATTAACCACATGAATAGAAGAATTTCTAGTTGGTTAACTCATAAAATTATCATGGGAGTAGCTCTTGTGTACGTTAGAGCGTAGGTATGGAATTAACTCGTAAGAACGCAAACGAACGTGTGTGAATATTATTATTATTTTTGATAAATTTTCGTTTTAAAGACAAATATATAGACGTAGGACAAAGATTCACTTGAGGATCTTCATAGGATAGTACATTTAATTAAGAATATTGGAAAAGGTTGGAAATGGTACCATGAAAGATTGTTGGCCATCGATAAACGTTTCAAAGTTACTTTGAATCTCCGCATTTTTTGGATAGTTTAATTCATTTTGATGCACTTCTTTAAAAAGTGGCTTTATTATTATTCATTCAAATTCAGGTGCCTGCTTTAGAATATTCCCATTTCATTTTTCAGTATTATTTTATTCTTGGTTAGATATCTTTTTTTTTTTTTTTTTATTACAAAGTAAGACAACTACTTAAGACATTTCCTCAACACATAAATATTCAGCAAGAAAGTCAGGAGGTATTGTAAATTGAATAACCCCTAAAGCCCTATTCATTGATTCCTTTGCAAGCATATCATCTGTAGAATTTGCTTCACGATAGCACCATTGGATATCTACTTCCCAGTCTCTATTCAATAAGTGTCTAACCTCTACCAATAAATCAGCATGCATATGTTCTTCATCCCAGCCATCTACAATAAGCTGTATCGCCTCCCAGCAGTCTGACTCAAGTACCACTCGAGTAAGTCTCATATCCCAAGCTATCTTCAAGCCAATTAGAATTGCCTAGAGCTCAGCCAGAAAACAACTCCCACGTCCAATACCAAACATGAATCCCCCTAGCATAGTACCCTCTCGATCCCGAACAAGTCCTCCACAACCCGCCACAGTACCGCCTGTAACACTTGCACCATCAACATTTAGTTTAACCTATCCCTCTATGGGTGGTATCTACGAGACTCTTCTGATTGCCCCCAATCCCTCTTTATGTAATTCTATACTTGACCACCTTGTTTGTGCTCTCACCTGCTCAAAAATCTGTCGCACGACCGTCGTCTTTGAGTTGAAGATTGTTGAATTACGATTAAGCCAAAGCTAACAGCATATAAGGGCAAACCAAATAGGCCATTTAACCCCATCGATCTCCCTCCTACATCCCAAGTTCCAATCGAACCATAACCTGACATCTGTCTTAGCATAGAACCTGTTCCATCTTTGTCCTTGTAATAATTTGTCCCAGCACTGTTTTGCTACTTTGCAGTCCCGCAACACATGAATAACATCTTCATGAACACCCGCACAACAGTAACAGTAACTATTCATTGTCAAACCTCTAGCCATCCGCAACATATTTGTCAAAAGTCTCCCTCGTGCTGCCATCAACATGAACATCTTGCATCGCTAGGGAACATTATTCTTCCATATTTTCCTCCACAAACTCTGGTGAGGGATGTCCTCTAATTAGGGAATAAGCTGAACGAACTGAGAATTCCCCACCATGAGTTAGTCTCCATATTGGTTTATCAAGAATACCACTTCTCACATTCAGATCCATTCGTTGAATTTCATGTAGGACTGAAGAAGGAAGGTATATATTGAACTTTCCCCAATCCCAGCTGCCTGAAGCAGTCATATAGTCACAAACCCGGTCCGCCTTCATGTATTCAGGTAGTTTAGAAATGCAAGCCTGTTGCAATGTGTCAAAATTTGGTAGCCAATGATCCGTCCAAAATTTTACATTTTCACCACTTCCAATTCTCCATCCAATACCACTATATACCTTGTTCCATACATTACGAATGCCTTTCCATGCTTGAGACCCTATGCTTTTAGTACTTATCTTTGGCAAAATATCATCCCCACACTTGTATTTTTCCCGCAAAAATTTAACCCAGAGAGTATCTTGTCTCTTCACAAGTCCCCAACTCAATTTCATCATGAAAGCCTAGTTTTGCCCACGAGCATGCCTAAGTCCCAGACCTCCTACAGATTTTAGCCTGCAAACATCATCCCATGCAACCAAATAAGGTTTCTTACTTTGTCCTACATTACCCCATAAAAAACTTCTGCATCTTTTATCTATATCATCACAAATAGATTGTGGTAGCCAAGTCGATTGCATTGCATAGCTGGGAATAGCTGCTACTATAGAAGAAACTAACGTGTGTCTAGCCGCCATTGATAGGGAATTTGCTTTCCATTGTACCAATCTCTTGTCCATCTTTTGAATTATAAATTGGTATGTATTCTTTGAAACCCGATCATGATGAATCGGAATGCCTAAGTACTTCCCGAGGTCTGTGGTGGGAGTGAAGCCCATAAACTCACTAATCTCTCTCCTACGTTGGTGACATATGTTGTCGGAGAAGAAGATCCTCGATTTCACTTCATTAACTTTTTCCCCTGACGCAGCACAAAAATCCTCCAAACATGCTTTAATAATCGCTGCTTGATCCAAAGATGCTTCTGCAAAAAGAAGCAAGTCATCTGCAAAAAACAAATGAGACACAGCAGTACCATTTTTCTTTAGTTTGAAAGGTATCCAATTCTCTTCCTGAACCTCATTCTGAACCAAATGAGCTAGCTTCTCTATAACCAATACGAACAGATAGGGGGATATAGGGTCACCTTGTCTTACACCCCGTGAAGGTGAGAAAGCTGGACCAGGGTCACCATTCCATAAAATCTGTATCTGAGCTGTAGATAAGCAAGGGGCAATAATATTGATAAAATCGGATGTAAAGCCTACCTCCTGCAGACAAGCACGGATGAAATCCCATCGAACCCGATCATAGGCTTTTTCTAAATCAATTTTCAAGGCCATGAATCCTCTCTTCTTTTTCATATTTCGCATAGAATGAAATATTTCCTGCGCTAGAATAATATTATCTGAACTTTGCCTTCCAGGTACGAAACTGCATTAATTTGGGGAGATAATAGTTGGCATTATATATTTCATTCTGGTAGCCAGAATCTTTGTAATCACCTTATATACCACGTTGCATAGACTGATCGGCCTGAAATCACGGATTGTTTGTGGAATTTCTATTTTTGGTATTAAAACTATATTTGTACCATTAACCCTCTGAATATCCTCAGGATTTCTGAAAATTTCCTGTACCATGTTTGTGACAGAATCACCTACAACCTCCTATTGATGCTGATAGAAAAGTGGATTCAATCCATCAGGACCCGGAGCTTTCAGGGGTCCCATACTGAATATCACCTTCTTCACCTCTTGTTTTGTCGCCATGTCACCCATAGATCGCAACACATTATCAGGAACTGTTGGATATGTTCCACCGCAATTAATGTTTACTCCCCTCTGCTGTTCTTATGTATATAATTTCTGGAAATAACTCGTACCTTTTATCTTAAGCTCTTCATCACTGTATATCCAACTTCCATCATCCCTTCGCAGAGCCTTAATTTGTTTTCTCCGTTGCCTGCTATTTGTAACTGTATGAAAATATCTAGTATTTTTATCACCATGATAATGCCAATTACACCTGGATCTTTGTATCCACATTACTTCTTCTTGCACTAAACACTTCTCTAACTCTTCCCATAGCCCTCTCTTTAGCTTCTCTATGTTCTCCGGTTGGATGCTTCTCCTATTAAGTTTATCAAGTTCCTGAAGCAAGGAGGCCTTCCTGTAATTTATGTTTCCAAAGGTATACCTATTCCATAGACTCACATCACGTTGAAACGCCTTCACATTCTCTTCCCATGATCTAGATACCCTTTATGCATTTCGAACTACTTCCGTGAACGAATCATCTGTCACCCAAGGAGCAAAAAACCTGAAATTTTTCCTGTATTTCTTCTTTGGACTATTTGAATTTTTCAAAAGCAAAGGACAATGATCAGATTTATACTGAGGAAGATGAAGAACTAAAGTATCTGTAAATTTTTCTAACCATTCACTATCCGCCACCACTCTATCAATTCTACTAGCAGACCCATTCTAAACCCACGTATATTCAGGACCTTGAAAAGTTACTCCGCTCATGCTGTTACTTCTCATCCATTCTATAAATCCACGATCTGGGTATGTTGGCGTTCTAGCAACTGATCGCCTTTCAGAATCATTTATTATCGTGTTAAAATGACCTCCAACACACCATCGAATAAAACCGTTCTGTTTAATTTCATTCAGTTGTTGCCATAATTCTCTGCGTTTAACCTTGACTGGATGACCATACACCACAGAAAGTTCCCAACTATCATCCTTCCCTTGATTAAATATACCATGAAGAACCTGTGATGCCTTGTACGTTACACAAAAATCAACATTGTCATCCCAGAAACACCATATTCCTCCGTTGAAACCACTAGCATCCACTAATTCCATATTTCTCTATCCTAAACATCTTCTGATGCCTTCAGCTTTCTCACTCTTCTGTCTTGGTTCAAGCAGAGCCAAAAAATTAAACTGGTATTGCTTCTTAATTTCATGTAAAAGACTTGCAAAAAAGCGCTTACCCGTGCCTCTTGAATTCCAAATTAATATGTTGTAATCCATAAAATAATATAATGGGAGAGATAAAAAAGCACAATCGGTCAGGAATCATCATTATGAACAGGCATCTCTGCCTCACCCATGTCCTCATCATTTGGCCCAAGAGATAAATGATTGCTTTCCCTTATAAAATTTAAACCGTTTTGAGCTCCTGGATCCCAAGGCACTTTTTCTTCAAAAATAGTGGTCTCCATTTGTTCTTGAACATCTTTGTAAACTTTATTTATTTCTTGTTCCTTCTTGGCTGGTAAGACCCGTTTGGTTGTATCATTTTGGAGTATACCCCACATTGCTTTTTTCCTCTCAGATGGCCCAGCTATGTGGGAATTATTCCCAACTTTATCATCAAGGCATAAATTATTTTTAATATTGTCCAAACTTTCCATTCCCCCTTTCTTTAACTCTTCTTTTTTTTCCAACATCTTGGGCCCACCTATATTAAGACGTTATTGCACTACTTTTGGCACATGTGGAGTCTTTTTGGAGTTGTTGCTTAATTTCCTTTTGGCCCCACCTTTTCTTCTTCCTTATTACATTCCACCAAAATCTTCTTCTTTCCTATGCAAAGTTCGTTATCTCTTGATTGTTCTTGTCGCTAGTCATGACTTAAATTATAGTCCTCGTGTATTGCACCTAGAGCCTTGAATCTTGATCCACGCGCTTCTCCATTACTCGCTGATCGGCCGTCTCTTTTACTGTTGCTGGATGAAACTGCACCATTTCCTGCAATCTCCGGCCGTCGTGGTTTCCTTGGGCGGTGTACAATCATCCATGTATCATACTTGATCTCCTTCAGCTCTTCTTTTCCTTCTTTTTGTCCCTTTGCTGTCTTATTTCCTGCTCCTTCCAAATGTTGTTCCGCCAACATAGCATCCTTTGATTCTCTGTTTCTCGTATCGGCATTTTGGCAGTGGTCAGCGTCATGTCCGTATCAACCACATTTGAAACATATGAGATGAATACCCTCATATTGAATCCTTGTGACTTTGCCTTTGATGAGAATGAATGGACGCAAAGGAGTGGACAAATCTAACTCCACACATATTCGAGCAAATCTGCCTTTTTTGCGCTTCAAAGTTGCTATGTCGACCTTTAGGACTCGTCCTACCTGAGAACCCAAAATATATAATGCACCCTTATCATAATAATCTAAAGGGAGTTTTGCAAATCGAATCCATGCAGCTATTTTCGTTACAATTTCAGCTTCAGGGTCAAAATCCTGCTTCTATGGTTGCACCGAGATATAATGATCAAAGAGGAGCCAAGGTCCTCCTGACTCCCGTCAAAGCCATCTCATAATCAGATACATCAGTGAATTTGACCACAAAAAAACCCTGCCCAACTTCAATAGGTTCAACCTCCCCTGCACGTGCCCATAACTTCTGTAACTTCGTTGAAAAAATAGTTGGGTCTATCATTCGCCCCATCAGTTTGACGATGATGGTGTTCTTCCACTTCTTTGCAAGTCTGATCTTTTCCTCCTTGGTGAATATAATATTCGGTCCAAGCGGTGTCATTTCAATCTTAACTCGTTCTTTCCATCCTTCTCCGATCCACCACTCTTCTTCCTCCTCCATCTCTCCTTGATTTTTCACCACAGCATCTCTAAACGACCGGCCATTTGAAAGCTTAGGGTGTTCCTTGTTCTTTACATCCATATCATCTTTATCCATGACATGCATCCATTCCTCGTCCCTTGGAATAGGATTTTGATCAAAAGCAAAACTTTTATCTTCCGCCCACACCTTCTTTCTGCTATGATTCAAAGCATCTCGTTCCTCTGGCGATGGTACCGGGTTTTCGCGTTCATAGCCCCTCTCTCTTTCACAGCTCCTCTCACGTTCTCTCTCATTCATTTCTCTCTTACATATGCCTTTGTTAGATATCTATTTCTTGTCATGATGCTCCTTTTTTTTTTATGGTTTATGCAATGGACCATTTTTTGCCTTCGGTGCACCCACCTTCCAGGTATTCGGCGTTAATCTGAAGGCCAACGCTGGATTTACCGACATGGGCCCCCGACAACCGATTAGTCTTGGCGCCCCCAATTTGATAGGCCCGACAGGAATTCACCTCTTTGAGGCGCCCTAGGGAAGAGAGCTCCCAATGGAAATTCTTTTCACCTTCCGTTTCCTGGGATCGAACCCAGGAACGGATTGGTGTGGCGCAGATGCCTACCCATCTGCACCAACTTCCATTGGTTGTCATGATGCTCCTTTGCGTGGACTTAAAATAACATGTTCATTATTGTTTTTCTGCATTATGTTCTCCGTTCAACTAGACTATGACTAACATTTTATCTAAAACAAATACGGTCAAGTCTTCGTTTTAATACAAATTATAGAAACATTTCCTTAATCAATATAATAATAAAAAAAATCTATATCTTGATTGAGTGAAAGAGACTAATTTCATTTTATAAGGTCAAGGGTATTAATTTGCATGATTTTCCAAACATGTTAAGCCGAACAAACTCAACTTAAAATTCCCAACTCGTGTTGTATGGGATAATTTTTCACTCAATTTTTTGTGTTAATCTTAGATAGTTGTTTGCATCAACATTTGCAAAACTAAAATTTTCATATAAATTGTAGTTTGTAAATTGAAGTTGGCATAAAAATCAATTATCATAATGTGATTATATATTTGGATAACATTTAAAAAAAAAAGATATTTCGGAAAAGTGAGATTTATTCAAATAATATAATTAAAAAGCACGTTTTGATGTATAATGAAAAAACATATAAATTTTATGATATATCTGTGTGTATGTAATTTGATTTTAATTTGCACGTAGTATAAGTATTAAAATTTATAATCACAGAAAATTTATTTACAAAATTAGTAAAAAAACTATTTGGAAACACTAAAAGAGACCTAAGATTTATTTATTTTATATGATAACTAGATGTATTAAATATAGGGAGAATTGCTGATAAATACTTTTTTAGGAAATTAATTGCTGAATGCTACCATGGAAGATCTGTTGCACATAACGGAAGATATTTTGCACACAACGGAAGATTGTTTGCATATTTATATGGAAGATCGCTTGCACACACGGAAGATCGCTTGCATGCTTGGTAGCAATCAGTAATTAATTTGCTTCCAAGGTATTTTTGGACAATTCTCCCTTAAATATATATAATTTTAAAAAAATTCTAAAATGGATTACAAGTATCATGACAAATATGATAAGAATACTTCTCTGATCCTATTTATAATTCATTTTAAGTATGTTTTATTTAGACAAAAAAATCTTAAACTTCATTAACTTTAACATAAAATCTAACAAATTTTCTACTTTATCCCTATTTTATTATATCTTATGAAAATAAAGTCAACACAATAATAAATTATGGATAAACTTATATATTTATATAAAAAAATTTAATGATATGCTTTATAAATAGGACCACATTTTCCCCTTCCACCTTTAAGGATGGGAGGGAGAATTATAATGAAAAGCCCAACGCTTTTCCTCCTAGTTCTTGGTTGAAAACATCAATGGGCCTAATGGGAAATGGTAATCTAACTATAATAAACCCAACTAGCTTTTAGGGGTCCTGTATACGATTTTGGGCCTCTAAATAGTAAATAGTATGCATAACAAGCCCTTAGATGATTTTCTTTCTTCTTCTTCTTCTTCTTTTTTGTCATGAGCTCCTGCATTTTTTTTCTAGGCGCATGTATTCTTCTATTAAAGATAATCTTGTTTAAGGTATTGTGTAGCATTAAGTGTGGGCATCTCTGCTAGCAGGGATTCAAATCTTGGTTCGTCATGTTGTGCGGAACTAACTCCTTCCGATAGATCCAACCCCCGTCGGTGATGATCTCTTAGATTATTTGTACTAACTTGTCCTTGACAGGTTATCTAATTTACCTTTTTTTTATAAGATACTAATTTTAGTCTTAAATATAAGAGCTAATTTAGAAGTGAATTTCTCCTAAATATAAGAAATTTTTCATTTTATTTATTATATTTATCATTTTTCTCCAAATTAATTTGTCTGACTTATAAACTGATATACAATAAAATTGCGTACATTATAAGTATTTTAAATAGACCAAGTAACCTATGTTATAATTAAGTAATTTATTTATCTTCTTTAATCTCTCAAAATTAATTAACTAGTTTTTATATTAAGGGCTAATGTAGTACTACCTCCGGTCCTAAATATAGGACATAGTTTGTAGTGCAAACTATGTCCTATATTTAGGACCGGAGGGAGTATCTAATTTTCCTTTGAACTTTTATGCGAGGCCACAACAAATTCTCTCCTGATTATCAACTTGCTAACATTTGATGAGTGCGTGTATGAATTGTTGAGTCCACACGACTGTATACAAACAATCAATAGTACACACAATTAATCTAACTCTTTTATTTAACATATAAAAGTAGAGCAGCACCAGACCCATGCATCTAATTGATTGATTGGGACTCTGTTCTATACACACACACATGCATGTATGTTTGTGTAAGCTTGATCTCAGATGCAAGCACGGAGCTATCATCTGTCCATTTATATTTAAAATATGATGGTTTGACCAAAAAGAATATTTAAAATGATGACAAGCGAAGACTACGTACGTACTCCAATTTGATAATTAAATTGTAGCGTGTACATGATCATTTTGAGTATTATAAATCAAAACTACGTATAATTACATTACAAGGTCAAAAAAACTACGTATAATTATATTGAGAATTACACTTCAACTCTAATAATGCAACCTTCTTCCCCAGGCACAGCCCACAAACTTTGCTTTTTACGTAATCAATAGCCAGAAATTAAACAAAATATTGTCTGCTGTAATGCGTGGGATTGAATATTAGCTAGTAGCAGCTAGAACATTATTACACAATTGGGCTGTAGTTGGAAGTACTGGGATTGGAGGAATCGTCCAATCACAATCTCCTCCCTATACAGCTCAATCCCATGGGAGTTTAATCAATTACTCATATAATTACTTGTCTGTTAGTGAAGTGTGCGTGGTTCAAAGGTACAGATCCTAACTTAAGCTTCCTGTCGTTTATAACAAAGGGAAGATTATGTATCATGCCAAGTTACACTGTTGCAGGATCCAAAAAATGAGAGTGTCAGACTGGGTAGGTGTTATTGTAGGGTTTCTGCCATTTGTGTTGCGGTGGTGGAATGAACTTTGGTACGTTGCCCTACGTGGCAGAGACAGTAAGAGCTTGCCACCTGGACACTTGGGCCTCCCTTCATTGGCGACACCCTCACCTTTCTCTGTTGCTTCAAATTCCTCCGACGCCCCCAACGACTACGTGAGTGCATGGAGGGGCGGTTGGATGGCGTTTAAGTTGATTTTCACGTAAATTGATACAAAACTCTTTTACATACTTATTTCGTATACCGTAAATTATGATTGAAAAGCTGCTTTTAAGCATTCCTGTTACTATTCCAAACACACATTACATCAACACCAAGCGACACAAGTATGTTCATTAATTTCTCTTTCCTCTCTTTCTCTTAAAAACAAATTAAAAGCATGTTATGGTAATTTAATGATTTTCATTGAGACTGATTTTTGGGGAAATTAATAAAACAGATATGGAGATGGAGAAGGTATATTCAGGACTCATCTGTTTGGAAGACCCTCAAATTTGTGCTTCAATCAGAAGACAAGTTCATCACAGATTCGCCCACCGTGGAGCTTATGGGCCCCAATGCTATGGGGGCAGTTCACGGCAAGGAGCATGCAAGGCTCCGTTCCTTAGTCACCAACGCCATCAACAGCCCCGACGCTCTCCTCCGCATCGCTCATCTTGTCCAGCCTCACCTTGTGGCCGCATTCCACTCCTAGGTTCACAAGGGTCGTATCAATGCCTATCTCGAAATAAAAGAGTTACCACCTTGGGTACATTTCCATATATACTACTTCCATCATCGATTCTAAATATAAAATCTAATTAATTTTTTTAAGAGGTCAAAGAAGCTAATTATATTATTTTAAAATATTTATATATGTTTATGATTTTTTCTCCAAACTAATTTGTCTGACTTATAAACTAATACATAATTTAATTATACACAATATATATATGATATGATTAATTACCTTATTTAGCTTTCTAAATCTTTACAAAAAGGTCAATCAAGTATTATATTTAGGACTGAAGGTAGTAATAGTTATTAACTTGGGCGTCTGCTGCCCCTCAATATTCCTAACTTTTTTGAAATATTTTTTCTTGTTTCTTTTTACAGTTAGAAAATGGAACCATTTTTGGAGTATTTTTTCTTTAAAAAATAGTATAAAAAATTTGAAAACTGCAACATTTTTTGCTAATAAGATTTTTAAATATCACTTATTTTGCATATAATCTAATGATGAAAAGAAAAAAAAAAAAACATTTGGAAAGTTGAGAAAATTTGAGGGGCATTAGAGGCGCAGCAGATCGGTAGAGTTGCATAGCTAATTTCCTACATTTTGAGCTTAGTTGTTGGTGGTTATCTGACTACTTCTCTTGTCTCCATGAGGGCTATTTATTTTCTTGCTAAGTTTACCTAATGTCCTTCATATGCTACGGGTATATATGTTTACTTACTCATTAACTTGTGTTGATCTGTTTCATTATGTGCACAACAAACAGTACAATTGAGAGATTCATATACTATAGTAATAATTAATCCCTTTATTTGCATTATTGCAGGAAAAGAACATGGCTCTAAGAAACGCCAAAACTGGGGATTTCATCACAGCTGAAGAGATCTCCAAGTTGAAATCCACAAACACGGTCTTTTAGTCACATTTTATGAAAGTATTAATCAATTATAATTAATAATCATCATTAATTAATGACCAACAAAGGTTGGTCCTATTAATAAAAGGATTAGCTTATAACAATAAGGATGTGAGTTCAAATCCCACCAATGTGAAAACCTTGCTGGTGGGCTATCTGTCCGTACTTTTGTAAGTGTTCTTTGAGTTCAAGGAGAATACACTGGCCTTGGTGAGCCCACCGAATCCAACTCACCTAAACTTTTTATACAACAAAAAATAATCATCATTAATGAATTATAGCAAATTTCTTTATTTTCAAAGAGAATATGTAGTGCTGGGAAGCGTTTGTGAAAACCTTTGGAATATTCCTGATATACTATATATAATTACAGGTGGTAGAAGAAACAATAAGAAAGGGAAACTTTTCAGTGTTGTTATTCAGAAGGATTATCAAAGAAGTTGAATACAAAGGTACTTGCACTTTAATTTTCAGATTTTGAGGAATGCATCATTAATATATACACAAGACAATATTTAAATATGCAAAAAATTGACCAAATTAAAGCAAGCATGCACAGAGGTCGATCGCTTCAACAAGCTTTCCATTATTAAAGACATCCAAGTCCATTCGTATGTGCAGCTATATGTATACTAATTAATTGAGTTGGTCAACATCGTCTTGTTAATTTGCAGGTTACAAACTTCCCAAAGGTTGGACAGTAATTGTATGGCTTCGCTATTTACACACAGACCCAAAAAATTTTGAGGATCCTTTGTGTTTTAACCCTGACAGATGGAAGTTATGTTACATATATATATATATATATATATGCATGCAAATCGCAACCTTAATGGCATGTTTATTTTAGCGATCAGATTGCTTATAAGATGTTTTTCACGTAAATCGAGACACAACTCCTCTCACATACTTACCTCGTATACCGTAAATCACGATTGAAAAATTATTTTTAAGTATTCCAATCACTAATCCAAACGAGTATGTTTTAATCGTAACTTTATAATTTGTTTGTGGTGGTGAATTCAGGAGCCAGCGAAGCCAGGAGCATACCAAGTATTTGGTGGTGAGAAGAGAATTTGTGTTGGCAACATGCTTGCGAGACTTCAACTTGGAATTATGCTTCATCATCTGTCTACCAGATATAAGTAAATTTTTTACTAACTGGGCTTATAACAAGGACTAAAGTGGTAATCCTTTTTCGAAGTGTAGTTGCTTTATTAATAATGATGAACTATGTGTATTAATTTCAGGTGGGAACCGGTGAATCCAGAAGCGGTCATGATTTATCTACCACATCAAAAACCGGAAGATGGGGCTTCTTCAGTAAATTATAGGAAAAGCATTCCGCGTTTCAAGGATTCTTTTAGTCTCTCGATTGTTACGAGAAAGGGTGTCCCTCTAGACCTTTGCAGCTAGTTTCAATTTGCTAAGTCATATGGCCTTATTTTCTAGCTACTATGTCATGTTGAGGGAGATCCTTGCTATAAATAAATTAGAACTCGGGTGATAACAAGGGAACAAAAAATACTATAATGTCATAGTAACTTGCGCATACACACACACACATATTATATTTTTTCCTTCCTTTAGGTTGGGCAGCAAATCGTACATGATGCCCCACAAGCAGCCTCGCCTGAAAATGCCCAATTTTATTTTGGGTCATTTTCTTGGGCAGGGCGTTTTTCTTCCGGGCTCGGGTGGCCTATTGCAAGCTATTGCGCTACATATGAATTCCTACACCCCTAATTTTATAGTTAAATTAACCCCAAAATTTGTTAATATAAATACAATATAATATGCATAATTATTCTATTAATATAAACGATAAAAAATTAATATAAAACAAAGTTATGTGTTATATATTAAGCTCTAGACAATAGGTTTTTTAATTAAAAAGTAAAATAAAAAAGAGGCCAACCCGTGGGGGTATGGTGTGTTGGATCTATGGGTTCAACTAATATCACTAGCTCTACTAAATATGACCATAGCTCTACTAAATATGACCATAGACAAATAATCAAAAGTACACTTAAGTAAATAAACCTATCGGCAGCTACTTGTAAAGTCATTGAAAATAAATCTCACAATTTTCTCTGGGAATCCTCCAATGAGTAGAGAAAGATGAACCTTATATGAGTAGAGAAAGATGAACCTTATTTCTTCGGATACTATGTGTCAAGAAAAAAGATTGGGAGGCTTAGGGATGACGCATGTAAAACAACAGAATTGGGCTTTCATTATGGAGCTGGATTGGGGGCTAATATGGGTGAGAGTGATTAAAGGGCAGAATGATTGTGGGGAGGACCTTCTTCCTAGAAAAAATCCTTACAAATAGAACAAGTTGCATGTGCAAGTGTATTCTACTCTTCATGAATAATTAAAATTTTTTTATGAACAACACATTAATTTTCGGTGGTTCGGCTCCAGCCAGTTAACACTGAAGCTTCAATGGCCAGCTAGCGGTTGCTGCTTTGACTTGGCAGCTGCCTGTGACTGGTCGTTGGTAGAGCCGATAATTTGGGCCGGGCTGGCGGGTTGGCCCCCCAGCCCGCCCAAAAATGCCTTAAACGGGCTGCCATTTTGGCAGCCCGTTTAAATGTGGGCTAAACGGGCTCAGCCCGTTTAGCTTGCGGGCTGGCCCGCTTTTTCTTTTTCTTTTTCTTTAAATTTTTTTGGTTTTTTTGGTATTTTTACATAAAATAAATTTAAATACCCTTATTATTACCTTTCATTTGATACCGTGTTTAATCAATTCCTCATACTTTTTATTTGACATTTTTATTTTCATATTATATTTATTTATTCTATTATTATTAAATTTAAAAGAGATGTGTTTATATGTTTTTGTTATGTGAGTAGATGAAAAAAAAAGGAAAGTAAGAATAAAATTGACTTCATAACATAAATGTATAAAAAAAAAGAAGTGTGATATGAGCGGGTGAAAGAGAAAGAGAGTAAATCTTTTTTTAAAAAAACGAAATTTAAAAAAAAAAGGATGACGGGTTGGCGGGCCCGCCAACCCATTCTAGGCTCGGGCTGGCTGAATAGCCCGCCCCGCCTAAGGTTCTAACCCGCGCGGGCTGGCTCGCAACCCGCGGGCCAGTTCGCATTCCCAGTGCTAGTCGTTGGAGCTCCGACAGTAATCAAACCTTTTTCTTTTAAAGTAAGGGGCATTATTGTCTTTTTACGTACAAAACTTATTTTCATTTTGGCCCTTGAGTCTGCAATAAAATTTTATAATGTTTTGGTCTTCAACTGAAATAAATTTGGTCGTATAGTCCTTGACTGAAATTCTCCCTTTAAAATATGCTGACGTAACTGATGTAGGAATCTATTTCCTTGTCTATAGAAAGGATAGGGATGCCAATCTCATTTGGACGGTATAATTTTTTTTTACTTTTTATTTCTTCAAAAAAAGTTATTTTATTGGGTAGAGAATCTAAAATAAAGACACTCTTTTAACTAATATTTTTTTTAAAATAATATTTTTATTTAAAAATCACCAGCTTAGAACGCTTCAGATGAGATGAGGGCCAATAAGGAAACTGGTTCCAACATATGTATCATTGTTCATATTTGTGAGCCCCATAATCACAAGCAAAGACTCCAATTTCATAATTAAATTGTAGCAAGTGTGTCATATTGAGAATCATATAAATCAACTGATATGTCTATGTCTATATGATTATATCGAGAATTTCTATACAACACTAATGAGCCATGAACTTTTGGAGAATGAAGTGTGAACATGCTTTGCTTCTTATGCAATCAATATAGCCAGAAATTAAACAAAATACTTTTTGGAATGTGTAGGATTAAATATCACTTCCCCTTCCCTAGATTACATTTTTTTTTACCAGAAAAGAGTCAATTTTATTAATCTCAAAACAAAAAAGTACATTACACAAATAGCTGAAGTCAAAAAACACTGACAAGTACAACCTAATATGCCACTTAAACCAGAAAAAACCATACTAACAATATCAAAAAAATGCTAACCAAATAAAGAAAAAAGCTAAAGTAACAACCTTGTACTTCAGTCATCAGTATCATCCAACTTAGCCAATACCTTCTCACTGAGTTAGTTGCTGAGTGCAACCTTCTCTTCTTTCCTCAAACCAACTACATCGGCTAGTAGAACCTTCCTCAAGAACGTTGGCATTGTCTCCAGCCACCCATTAGGCTCTAACCTTCTGCTGCTATAGCTACTAAACAATCAGCAGCACAGTTTCCTTGGCGAGACCCTAAAGAGAACTCAACCTCTGGCCTTCTTGAAGATAGATCAAGGAATTTAGACAATATTTGCTCACTTTGCCATTCCCCTCCTTTCCCAGAATTGAATTTCACATGCCTAAAGCGTGCTTTACAATCCATCTCAATATTACTTTTTGCATGCTAAATCTGTCAGCAATTTAGAAAGCTTCCCTAAGAGCAAGACACTCAAACTGGAAAGCAAAATAGGCAACCATGTTCATTCTAATACCACCCACAAAATCACCATCACTATTCCTACAGACAACTCCTATTCCAGCACCCCAAGTTTGCTTTAAAAAAGCACCATCAATATTGATTTTTACCTCCCTTGCCAATGGTGGCTTCCACTGCGGCTGCCTTTCTACTTTCATACTCTCTATTTTCCTTATACCTCCCTTCAAACCACTCTTGGCACTCCACACTTCATTTCCTATGATGGAAGCCATATTTACTATTTTTTCTGCATCAAACCTCTCATTATTGAAAACTACATCACAACAACCCTCCCATATTCCCCAGTAGATGGCAGCCATAAGAGCCTTACTCTTTTCATCTATGTCCTTCTTTAGTAGAAAATTCTCCTCACACCACTTTCTGAATGTGGTTACCTGATTCTTATCAATTCTTAAAGACAGAGAGCTTCCAAACCAGCACTTACTAGCCCAAGGACATAATAGTAACATATGCTCAAGTGAATCAGGCTCTTCCTCACATACTGGACATATCTCATTATGAGCACACACCTAAACAATGCATATTTTGTTGCTACTGCATTACTAAACACTCTCCACGTAAAGTGCTTGATTTTTGGGGGGGGGATATGTAAGCTCCAAACACATTTTTATAGCTTTTTTAGAACCTGATATGAACTGCTAGGACCCTGTGTTACCTCCTTCCTCCCAGTACCTTTTTCCACATGATAGCCAGACTTGACACAGTAATTCCCATCCTTACACTTCAACCATATAGCCTTATCCTTCCCACTAGTATGCTCAATTTTAACTTGCAAAATACATATTTTTTCTTCTGCTGAGATTTTGTGTTCAATACTACTCAAATCCTATTCACTATCCACTATGAGATCCGCCACCCTTTTCTTCTTATCCTCTTCACTGACTAGCTTACTTTGCAACTTATCATTAGGCAAACCAGATATCCACCTATCACAACATATCTTGGCATCATTACCACTACCAATTCTCCAGAACAGCTCTTTCTTTAGAAGATATCTTCCTTCAATTATACTTATCCAACACCATGAAGCCTCCCCTCCCTTTTCAGCATCCATCAAGCCACATTTAGGAAAATAAATTCCTTTTAAAATTCTACACCACAATTCCTTTAGCTTCTGTAACATTCTCCATACTGTTTTTGCTAGCAAGGCTTTATTGAAGTCATGAAAACTCCTAAACCCCATGTCCCCTTCTGTTTTATCATTTGTTATTAACTTCCACTTTTTCCAATGAATTTTCTTGCCATTATGCTCATTCTGACCCCACCAGAAATCAGTAATGAAACTATCAATTTCTCTGCAATTTTTGAGAGGAAACAAAAAGCTGGACATGGAGTACACAGGAATTGAATTTGCTACAGCTTTGATTAGCACCTCTTTCCTAGCAAAAGTCAAGAGCTTTTGCTTCCACCCTTGTAACTTCTTCTTGATTCTCTCCTTAATAAATTCCAGTGCAGCTACTTTTAACCCACTCCATAGCAGTAGAAGTCCTAAATACTTCTAAGGGCTACTAGTAGCTTTAATCCCTAACACCTCCACCATAATCTTCATGTCATCTGAATCAGTATTCGTTGAGAAGAAAATGCAAGATTTATCCAAATTTATCTCCTACCCTAGTGCTGCACTATATATATATATATATATATATATCTAGAATTGCTTTTAAGACTAAACAATTCTCTTTTTGTGCTCTCAAGAATAACAAAGCATCATCAGTAAAGAAACAGTGTGAGAGGATTAGACCACCTTGTGACAACCAAATTCCTTTTAAATCACCATTACTCACATGATGCTGCACCATCAATGATAACACATTAGCAGCAATTATGAAAAGATAGGGAGATAAGGGATCTCCTTGCCTAATACCTCTCTTGGACTTAGTGTGAGCCACCTTCTTCCCTTCCATTAGCAAATTAAACTCTATAGATGAAATGCACTCTATAATCCACTTTACCCAAATTCTGCTAAACCCCATCTTTAGCATAACCTCTCTTAAGAAACTCCAATCCACACGGTCATAAGCTTTACTTAGACCCACTTTTAAAGCCATATCACTTCTTACTCCCTTCTTCCTTCTTTTCAAATATCTAAAAGCCTCATGAGCAATAATCACATTATCCTGAATTAGCCCACTAGCTACAAAGGCTCTCTGCTGTTTAGAAATGTATTTGCTCATTATGTTCTTTATTCTTGCAATCATGATTTTAGCAATGACCTTGTAAGACATGTTGCATAGCCCTATTGGACTAAATTAACTGACTAATTTAGGCTTATCAACCTTTGGAATTAGAGTAATATGAGTAAGGCTTACTTTTTTAAGGTTAATGTGACCTTCAAAAAAACCTTTCACTATACTGCACACTTCCTCCTTAATCTCATTCCATGAAGATTGATAAAAAAGGACAGTAAACCCATTAGGTCCTGGGGCCTTCATTGCTTTAAGGGCAAACAAGGCATTCTCAATCTCTTTATAAGTTACAAGCCTAGTGAGCAATCCATTCTCTTCATCAGTTACTCACAATTCACATACTTAAGCACTTCCTCCATTTGACTGGTCCTTCTAGCTGAGAACAAATCCACATAATACTAATCAAACAAGCCATTAATCTGTGCAGCATCTTCCACCTAACTCTCATCATTTGTCCTCAACTTTAACACTTTATTTCTTAATCTGTGTTGGATCACTGTATTATAGAAAAATCTAGTATTCCTATCACCAAAATTAATCCAGTTTAACCTAGATTTCTACCACTAAAATATCTCTTCTCTATCCCATGTTTCCTCTATTAACTTCAAAATATTCTGCACTTTCAATGCCTTCCCCTCAGTCCATACACCCTCATAGCATGTATCTAGCTTCCTTCTTAGCTCCTCAATCAACTTCCTATTGTTAAGGAAGGCATTCTGACTCCAATCCACTAGCTTCTTCCTGTATTTCCTCAATCTTCTATTGAATTCATCCATTTTATTTATAGAACTAAGCTCCTCTCCACCCCCACCTTCCCTTACAACATTCATGAATTGATCATGCTCAGCCCAGGTAGCATTAAATCTGAATAACTTTGGCATTTTCTCATCATGGTAACAACAATCTACAATTATCATGTGATTGTCAGATCCTATAGGTTCAGACTGGAGAACCTGAGCCTTATGGAAATTTTCACGAAACAAAACATTGCCAAAACCTTTGTCAATCCTCTTTCTAATATTGCCATCTCCAACTCTTGTATACCTTGAACCTTTAAACTCAAGATCAATCAGGCCACACTTATCTATAACCTTCTGGAAATTCCAAATTCTTCCCACAGAAACAGGCCTTCCTCCCTCATTCTCCAATTGAGAAGCCACTTCATTAAAGTCTCCTACACATAACCAAGAACCCCTCACACCCCTAGCAATGACTTCAACCTTCTCCAAACAACCTCTCTATCTTCAACTCTTGGTGCCCCATACACAGACGTGATATATTCTGGGCCATTCACTGCAGATGAATTCGGCTTAACATGAATTAGGTTTTTAGACTGGTACAAAACATCCAAATCAATATCTTCATACCACCAAAGAGTTAAACCACTTGACTGACCTCTAGGTTCCACATATAGCTCCTTCTCTAACCCTAATGCTCTTTTAATCCTTTTCAATCTCCTGTGTCCCATTCTTGTTTCCATAAGAAACACTATTGAGGGCTTATACTTTTTATTACATTCTTTTAAGTTCTTAACTGTCAAGGCAGCCCCCAAACCTTGACAATTCCAAGAAATAAGCTTCATGGCTCTATAGGGGCTGTTTAAGGCTAACCACCTATGCCTTCAGTTTCTTCAATCATCCTAACCTTCAGCCGTTCTCCCTTCTCCTTTTCACCCCCAGCCCTACCACTCTCTACACCTTTCCCTTTCATCAACATTGATCTTCTAGCCTTTGTTTTAGTTCTTCTAAAATATCTAACAAAGGTAGAAATTAGTTCAGGGTTCTCTGGTCATTGTCACATACCCTTTTCTTCTTCTTCACATTCGACTCTAGCTCTTCCACAACCCCTCTCTTCAAATTCAAATCTCCTATAGCATTAGCAATTTCCAGTACTTCCTTATCCACATACACCATAATGGCCTTCTCACCTCCCCTTTCTTCAACTGACTCTTTAATCTCCATACTTCTCCTTATACAGTTATGAGAAGACACATCAGCTTCAGACATATCTTTACTCTTCTCATTCTCGTTACAGCCACTTGACCCTTCCTTACTACTAAATAGACCTACCGTAGTCAAATTGCCTACACCATAACTAGAGTTTTTGTCAACTGCTTTCCCCTTAACTTTATACTCATAATTCCCTTCTTCCTCCTCCTGAAGGACCTGTTCTTTGGCAAAAATAGGCTTCACACTACCACCAATAACCTTAATTTCAATAGCAAAAATATCTTCCACATTTAAAGTTTTAGTACTCTCCTTATTCCTCCACTCCTCCTTCTATTTTTTCCATTTCTTATTAACCTCATACCACTTCTTTTTTGTTATTACCATTTCATCCTCCCATGTTCTAACCTTTGCAATAGTTGTCCAATTACCATAACGAGGTTTGTCTAGATTAGCATAGGACACAAGCCTCTGTTTATTACAGTCATGAAAGTTATGCGCAACATTTCCACAGTGACAACAAAAGTCCTGGAGCTTCTCATACTTAACAGAAGCCCACACATTACTTTTATCAAGTTTCAGAATCCAAAAACCTTCCACTAATGGCTTTCTTATCCAAAAGTACACGTAGTCGTACAAAACTCCTCAACAAACTCTTATTTTACTACGGATCCTCAGCCCCTCACCAATCCGATTACCAAAACAGAGAGCATTGGAAAGGTTCATTGCTTTTAAAGGAACATCATGCAATTGAATCCATATTGGACATTTACTAAAATCATAGTCCTTAATCGACATGAATTTACGCCATTCAATAAGGTTTAGTAAAGTACCTTAGATCGACCAAGGCCATCCTTGCACTATGCGATTGAATTCCATATCATCCAAAAATTTGAAGAAGAAAGCATTCCTGCCAATCGCCACCATATCCATGCTAGTCAGCAGATTCCATGCTTTCCGCACTATATTCTCGACTGCCGATCTACTGAAATCTTTCTTCGTTAGAATTTTCCCAATCAGAACATTTTTGGAATCATCCTCATTCCAAATTAGCTTATATTCAATTGTGACTCCCTCAGAATTCTCTATCGTCGCTGACATGGCTACCACCAAAACACTATCATCGACTACCGATCACAGTCACTATCGCTGATTACCACCGTACCTCCAACCCCCTTCCCACCAAAACTTAGTTACACTCAAAGAAACTAAACTCTCTCACGTGTCTACACAGAGAGAAACTCTCAACTCCCATGCGCCTAGCATGAGGAGAACTCAAAAAGTAACTTAGATTACATTTAGATGTAGAGAAAAGTGAGGGGAAAAGGGATGGAAATACTAATGGTTTGTTTAGTACGAGGGATTTGGAGGGGAAAGGGGGAGGGGGAAATTTTTAATTAGTTGGATTTAAAAGAATAGGAAAAAAGGGGTTACAAAATTTTAATAGAGATACGATGTAAAATAAAATAATAAGAAAAATTAATAAAAAAATTTGAACTCTACTTCTCTAATTTTTTAGATCCAACTCAAAATATTTTTCCGCCACTCACTTTCCCTCCCCTCTCCCGTACACCAAACAAGCCCTAAGAAGAAAAACTTTTAAAAATGATAAAAAAAATACTAGTGCTATTTTTGGGAGTTTTCCTCCTAGTAATATTCTTTCCCTCTTAATTTTCTTTCCATCCAAACATATAGTATTTTTTTTGCCTGAAATCCATACAAAGGTTAACGCAAGACCTATTTATTTAATTTAATTATATTAGAGAAGTTGATTAAATTAGTTAAAATGTCATGTTTTTTCTAAAACACCATGATCATCTTCCTTAATTATTTGCATCTGTTATTATTGAGGGAGTATCAATGGAGTGAATTAGAAAAAGATCGACAAATAAAAAAATTAAAACTTACATTAAGACTAAGATCAACTTTCGAATTAGCTTGTACATTATGACTAGTCACTAGTGGGAGTAGTAGCAAGACTATTACACAATTTGATTGTTTGCAGTACTGGAATTGGAGGAATCGTCCAATCCGAAAATCTCCACCCGACATCTGAATCACCTGGTGAGTCATGTTAGAGTGATAGCCACAAACGCGCACACATTCTTATCCTGAAAGCTAATCACAATAATCATTATATAATCAATTGTCTGTTAGCGAAGTGTGAATGAAAGAATCGTCCCTGAAGAATCTGCCACAGAAGATAGGCAGCTAGCTAACTGGAGCGTTTAGCTGTTTATATTTATATATGATAAGGCAAGATCTATCATGCCAATTAAGTTAGAGTAGCAGGATACGAGGTGAAGCATTAACCTCATCAAAAGAATGCGAGTGACGACGACAGAGTGGATAGGTGTCATTCTCGGATGTCTGCCATTGTTAGGGTTTGTGTTGTGGTGGTGGAATGAACTTTGGTACGTTGCTCTACGTGGCAGAGACAATAAGAGCTTGCCACCTGGACACTTGGGCCTCCCTTTCATCGGCGACACCCTCAACTTCCTCTGGTACTTCAAATTCCTCCGACGCCCCGACGACTACATCAACGCCAAGCGACACAAGTATGTTCATTAATTTCTCTTTTCTCTCCTTCTTTCTCGTAAACACAAAAACATGTTATGGTGATCTTTATTGAGATTGATTTTTGGGGAAATTAATAAAACAGATATGGGGAAGGAGGTCTGTTCAGGACTCATCTGTTTGGATCACCCTCAATCATAGCTTGTGAACCATTGGTGAGCAAGTTTGTGTTCCAATCAGATGACAAGTTCATCTTAGAATGGCCCACCGTGGAGCTTATGGGCCCCACTTCTTTGGTGGCAGTTCACGGCAAGCAGCACGCAAGGGTCCGTTCCTTCGTCACCAACGCCATCAACTGCCCCGACGCTCTCCGCCGCATCGCTCGTCTCGTCCAGCCTCGCCTCGTGGCGGCACTCCACTCCTGGGCTCACAAGGGTCGTATCAATGCCCATCTCGAAACAAAAAAGGTAAACTAATACTTCATCCAATCCTTAATCCAAATGACATCTAATATATAATCTATTAACATACAGTTTATATTATGATTAAGTTACTTTTTTTTAATTTTCTTAATGTTTCAAAAAAAAAAATCAAATGAGCCGGAATTATCATTTGAAAAGTTTGACAAATAACCAACAAGGAATCAATTGATTGATTAAAATGGTTGAATTATATTATTGCAGGTGACATTTGAGAACATAGGGAAACTTTTTGGGAGCTTCGAGCCTGGTGTTCTGCTTGACACCATGGGTGAGCTTTTCGAGGGGATGGTTAAAGGAGTGAGAGCCTACCCTCTGAACTTTCCAGGAACTGCATACCGCCATGGATTGAAGTGTAGGAAGAAGCTTGAGGAGATTTTTGGGAAGGAGTTGCAGAAGAGGAAGAAGATGAAGGTGGTAGAAACTGTTGATCTAATGGACGGTTTGATGCAGATTAAAGATGAAGAAGGGAATAGTTTGAGTGACACCGAAGTTATCGACAACATAGTGAGCTTAGTTGTTGGTGGATATGTGTCTACTTCTCTGGTCTCCATGTGGGCTATTTATTTTCTTGCTAAGTTCCCTAATGCCCTTCACAAGCTACGGGTATATACATTTGCTTAATCATTAACTTGCGTTCTGATTCACATAATATGTTCACAAAACAATTGAGAAAGGTTTTAATTTGATAAATTTATATTATTTTATATGCATGCTTTTTATTTGCGATTGCAGGAAGAGAACATGGCCTTCAGAAAGACCAAAACTGGGGATTTCATCACAGTTGAAGAGATCTCCAAGTTGAAATACACGAACATGGTCGGTTTAATTTTATTTATTAAAATACTAATCAATTATAATTATCATCAATAAATATATATAACATAAATAATGAATTATAGTGACTTTCGTTGTTTACAAAGAGATTGGTGAATGTCGTGTTTGGTCTTTGGAATATTCTGATATACGGCACTGTAACAGGTCGTAGAAGAAACAATAAGAATGGGAAACGTTGCACTATTGTCTTTCAGAAGGATTATCAGAGAAGTTGAATACAAAGGTACTCGCAATTTCAATTTTTAATGTTGAGGAAATCATTAATTTAAATTATCATATTTCAATAAGCAAAATTGAACAAAGAGAGCATGCACAAAAGGTCCATCGCTTCAACCAGCTTTCCATTATATATATTAAAGGCCCCAATTAATTAAGTCCATTCGTGTAGCCTATATATACATATACACTAAGCTAATTAGCTGAGTTAATTGGTCAACATCGAACCTCTTGTTTGCAGGTTACAAACTTCCGAAAGGATGGAATGTAATTGTATGGCTTCGCTACTTACACACAGACCCAAAAAATTTTGAGGATCCTATGAGCTTTAACCCTGACAGATGGAACGTACGTATGGTTACATATATGCAAATTAAATCGCATCCTTAATTTCTGCTGTACATAATAATTAACTTTTTCGTCGTAACTTTATAACATGTGGTGGTGAATTTAATTAGGAGCCAGCGAAGCCGGGAACGTACCAAGTATTTGGGAGTGGAAAGAGAATTTGTGCTGGCAATATGCTTGCGAGACTTCAACTTGGAATTTTGCTTCATCATCTCTCTACTGGATACAAGTATATATATATATATATATCAGTCTGGAAATTCATTTGAGGATATAGTACTATTTCGAAGTTTAATTAATTGCTTCATTAA
Source organism: Inga oerstediana (assembly GCA_963210345.1). Classification (NCBI taxonomy): domain Eukaryota; kingdom Viridiplantae; phylum Streptophyta; class Magnoliopsida; order Fabales; family Fabaceae; genus Inga; species Inga oerstediana. The sequence continues at coordinate 5,846,329 of OY723410.1, forward strand.
TATTGATGAACTGTAAGTATTAATTAATTTCAGGTGGGAACTGGTGAATCCAGAAGCGGGCATCATTTATCTACCACATCAAAAACCAGAAGATGGGGCTGAGGTTTTCTTCAGTAAATTATAGGAAAAGCATTCCAAGTTTCAAGGATTCTTTTTAGTAACTCGATTGTTACGAGAAAGTTGTGTCCTTCGAGACCTTGGCAGCTGCTTTCACTTTGCTAAGTTATGGGGCCTTGATTTCTAGCTACCATGTCATGTTCTGCGAGATCCTTGATGCGATAAATAAATTAAATTTTTAATGAAATTAAATCGTTTTAATAATGATTCGCGTACACTTCGGAGTGTTTTAGTAGCTTTTGCTTGTTTAAAATGTGTCTGTATTATCAATAATATTATAGTTTAATGATATGAAAGCTCTATTTTTCGTGTAAGCAAGAAGGATTCCACATGTATCCACCGAGCCCATTTAAATAAATTGAGGTGTCTTTGGTAGTATAAAAATCAAAAATGAAAAAAAAGAAAGAATATCGTTGCTTTTTTAAAATTCAAAACCATTGCTTTGACAGGACGATGAATCTTCTCGTGTTTTTATTCTTCTGTGTGAAAGCTTCATATGATATACGGCGGTGGCCAAGGCGGTACTGATTGGAACGTCACTCTAGGCATTCCTTTTGGGACTGGGAATTTAGGTGAGCAAGGAGTATGGATCGGGGGAAGATATCACATTATTAGCTCATACAGGGAGAGAGAGTGAGAAGGAGGTCAAGGAAGAGAATGAAGGGGAAGAAATCACATGATTAGATTTGGGGCGAGACTTGAAGAAGGAGAAACTAAAACCTGAATTGATGCGGGATATGACGTGAATGGGCCAGACAAGTCGACAGAGATTTTATTAGAATAAAAAAAAAAAGAATGAGACGGAGAGAGAAGATGCAGAGAAAATTATACGAGGAGATATTGATAAAATTAACAAATTCATAAATTTCAAATGAAATCTTTTGATCTGGTTATGAATTTGATAAAAGTGCAGGCTTAAATATGGATTTAGTATTTTAATTGGATTTAAATAAAATTTTCCCTTAATAATATTATTTATGATGGATTCATATTATTATTAACAAATTTGCTTTTAAAAACAAAAAAGAACATTGGATATCTATCTGCCTAGTCGTAAAATGTGAGATGTGCGCAACAAATGCAAAGCCGAAAACCAAAAGGAAGGCAAAAAAGAAAAAAAAAAAAAAATCTTTTTTGATCTTTAATATAAGATATTTTTATCTAATTTAAAATTAAGAAAATTAATTAAATTTTTTAATATGACATGTATTTTCTAAAACACCTTAGTCATCTTCATTAATTCTTTCATTCCCTTTCATCCTTGATTATTGTTGATGTAGTTAAGTATTAATAGAGACAAAATAGAAAAAAACTGATAAATATGAAAATTATATTTTACATCTTAGATCAAAACCAACTCTCTAAATATATTTTATATTAAAAATAGGAGGAAGTATTTCTCTAATAAGACTCGATGCATAGTTTATACTTTATAGACAAAAACTGGCGGAATTCAAAATTAAGTGCAAATGGTTAAAGCTAATAAGAAACTAAAAAGAAACACATTATGGTGTTTTAAAAACCATGCCTGCCGTTGAAGCCATGCTATTATAAGCATGGTTGATATAATTTAATTTTGGATAATAAATCTTTATTATATAAATTGAGATAAAACTCCTCACACATACTTATCTCGTATTTCGTAAATTATGATTTATAAGTATTTATGTGAGTGTTTGAAATAGCTTATTTTTGGGAAATAAGCATTTATTATGTAAGTCGAGACAAAACTCCTCTTACATATTTACCTCGTATACCGTAAATCATGAATTATAAGCACTTATAAATAAAAAATAAACTATCATAAACGAACATTATAAATAAAAAATAAGCTATCCTAAACGAATACTATATATGCTCATTGTTTGAAGCTCCATTGCCTCCTTTTGGTTGGACGTTTGTTGCAATATTAGTGTGTGTCTGGATCATGAAACAAAACCTTAGTTTGGAGACAAAACCATAGTTTTATAAAAAATATCTAAACACCCAACTTTTTGTTAATTTATGGTTTGATCTTAAATCATGATTTTACAAAAAATTATTCAAACACCCAACTTTTTACGGTGTTTTTCTTTTTTCTATTTTTTGCCCCCAATGTTTTGTAAACATCAAAATTTGAATGGAAACAAGACCAAGTAAACTTTTTTGACTGCTGACATGGCAGTCAACACTTTGACCTATTGGTTCAAGGCAACACGAGTAGGGGTGTTTAAATCTAAGATCGGGATCGGGATCCACCACTCCCGGTCCCGATCCCGGTCTCGGTAATCTCGAGTGGGGTCAGGATTAAATTGGGAAATCCCGGTTTTTTAAAAAAAATTAAATTTTAAAAATATTATTATATTATTTAAATTTTCTATAATCTAATGTTTAAAGTAATTATTTAACACCTAATAAGACCATAATAATCACATAAATTGATCTAGAATTGAAGAATAACATTTTATTATTATTATTATTATTATTATTATTATTATTATTATTATTATTATTATTATTATTATCACCTTCATCATTTTTGTTATTATTTTTATACATTATATAGTAGTATTAGTATCATGATATATATAGTTTAACTCCAACTAAATATGTGATACACATCTTATCAAATGGTAACTTAAATTATGGGATAAAAAATACAAAAATAAAATAATAACTTAGTTTTTAAGAAAAAAAATTTTAAAAAATAAAAAAAAACGGGGACCGGGATCATAAGGTGTGTGACCGGTCCCGGTCCCAGGTCCTGGTCCAGGCCGGGACGTGAAATTCTCGGGATCAAAATGTTCGGGATCGAGATCGGACAATCGAGACCAGGGGACTTTGAACACCCCTAATCACTAGTATCTTGGGAGAGGGTACTCTCATAATTTTTTTTCTCATTTTATTCTCAAAATCTCATTTCCACCTTTAAATCAAAAAATGAATGGTTCAGATTTAATATTTTCTAAAACTATAATTATAGTGTTTTATCAATTAATTTTTTCATTCCTTATATTCGTATTATAGTTATGAATTGAGTAAATAATTTTTTAATGGTTTAAATTTACTTATTTGTATTTAAAATAATATTTTTATAAAATATTAAATTTAGATAATCCATTTTTTTAAATCTAATTATAGAGACGAGATTATGAGAAAAGAAAAGAAAGAAAAAAATTGAGAAAACTCAGACCCAAGTATCCTTCTGATGCTACGCGAGAGAGTGGTAGAAGAAAAAGGCCCCTTTTTGAATTTCCCGCTCTACAACGGCTACACCACTCTGCCACTCTGGACTCTGCTCCTTTTTTTATTGTCAGCTTTCCATATCGCTGTCCTTTACTCTTATCTTCTCCCTCTCTCTTCAGATTCAAATTGAAATTGAAACTGTAATTATTATTACCATATATTTTATTTTAATCATAAAAACAAAAGTTAGCCTTTCCTGTCTTCAAAATCCATCACAAGTTCACAACTATACTCGTCTTCTCCGCTACTAACGACAATCATCATCACCTCATTACTGTCTCACACCCAGTGAGTGAGTTCATTTGGAAGACTCAAATGAAAAGTGTTGCCGTTTTCTGGGTTTTCCTGGTGATTTCTGTCATCGTTTACTACCCTTCCTCTTTTGCTCTCACTCAAGATGGTAAGCATTGTAAAGTAACCGTAAAGTTTAGTCCTTTTGCGTGTATGGTTGCTCATCTAAGAACATAAACTAAGATTCAAGCATGGCGTTTTCTTCCCCTGGTTTTTTATTTGTGTTGAATATTTGGATTCTGGGTTGTTTTGAGCTTCAGCTAACCCCAATGTGAGTTTAAAGTTCTCAACTTTAACATTCTGAATGGTTCCTCCTCTTCTTCATCTGATAGGTCTGGCATTGTTGGAAATCAAAAGCGCTTTGAATGATACTAAGAATGTTCTTAGCAACTGGCAAGATCTTGATGAGTCTCCATGTTCATGGACCGGTATCACTTGTTATCCTGGCGAACAGCGAATTCGCTCTATGTATGTGAACAGCACATTTTCTAGATTTCTGTTGACTTTCTTTCCTACTTTGACACTTGTTTTTGTCTTTGGTTCTTCAGAAATCTGCCCTACATGCAACTCGGAGGTATTATCTCTCCCAGCATTGGCAAACTCAGTAGACTGCAGAGACTGTAAGTACAACCTTGTTCATCCCCCTTCTCACTCCTCCCAAAATTTAAAAAATTAAAATGAAAATCTGAGATCCCTCACCTCGTTCATCCTTATTCTATTTAATGACTTGTAAGGGTAATGATTCAGGGCACTACATCAGAACAGCTTACATGGAACTATTCCTTCTGAAATTACCAATTGTACTGAGCTAAGAGCATTGTATGTTACAACGCCAGTATCTGTTGTTTCCCCCCCTTTTAAGTTTATATTATTGGGTTAACTTTCAATTAATTCTGATCAAAGGTACTTGAGGGCTAATTATTTGCAAGGCGGAATACCATCAAATATTGGAAACATTTCCTATTTGACCATATTGTAAGACCTCTCATCTATTTTCTTCCACATTGCTGTGTCATTTATACCCTATAGAGTACTTTGAATTGTTTGCTAGCTTTCTCTGGAGCTACCTGAGGTAAGGTTACCATTGAAACATTTTTTGACCAAAATAGAAAAGGATCAAATTTAGGAATTAGGGTCTAATACAGAATTTGAATGCAGGGATTTATCAAGCAATTCATTGAAGGGTGCTATACCTTCATCTATTGGCCGCCTCACACATTTGAGACTTTTGTAAGTCCAGTTAATGAATAGCTCTGTCGCATGTTGATAACTTTAATATGATATACATTTTCTTGACATTAATGGTATATACTGATCCTGCTTGTCTTAGGAACTTGTCTACCAATTTCTTTTCTGGTGAAATCCCTGACATTGGAGTGCTAAGCACCTTCGGACATAACTCGTAAGTAATTTTGCCCAATATTGTGTAGTCAACCAGTCATGTCTAGAGTCATTCAATATACATTTTGGTCGTATTTATAAGTCTTTACAAAAAAATTTGATCACAGTTATAGATAGTAAATGTATTTTATATTTTTTTACCCCTATTAATTGCAATAAATAAAAGAAATTTATTCATATTGACTTTTGGAATTAATCATAGATAAGGGGCGAAATTGAAAATTTAGCTCATAATTAATGAGTTAACTAACTCTCATTGGTATGTAAGAATTAATTAAAAGGAATTTATAAATAGGATTGGAGTGGTAACACATAAGTTGATGAAGGAAGTTTTAGAATTACCCAAACGAAATAAAAAATTGTAACATATAACTTCACGTGTGAGTAAATATTGCGATTGTACTCAATTCAATTCATTTGAACAGCTTTACAGGAAACTTGGATCTTTGTGGGCGGCAAGTTGATAAACCTTGTCGAACGTCGCTTGGCTTCCCTGTGGTGTTACCTCATGCTGCAAGTGATGAAGCTACAGGCAAGTCAGATTCTAGGTTTCTTTTTCCTTTCTAAAAACATTTCTTTTGATTCTTTGATTGTTACTATATTTTATATTTGTTTGTAATAATGATCAATTCTATCTATAAATTTTTGCAGTTCCTCCTCCCAAAAGATCTTCACATTACATGAAGGTGCTGCTAGTAGGGGCCATGTCTGCTTTGGCCCTTGCACTTGTGATAATGGTTTCATTCCTCTGGACTTGTATTCTGTCAAAGCAGGAAAGAGCTGCTCGGAGATACAAAAACATCAAGAAGCATTTTGATCCAGAATCAAGTATGAAGCGTGGGAGTTTAAAATTTTGCAGAGGCGTCTACTTCTTGTGTCTTTTTTTATTACATAACTTAAACCTCGTATTCTTAACAGGCACTAAACTTATGACCTTCCATGGTGATCTGCCATACCCATCATCCACCCTCATTGAAAAGCTGAACTCTCTTGATGAAAAAGATGAAGTAGGATCAGGAGGGTTGGGTACTGTTTACAGAATGGTCATGAATGATTCTGCAACATTTGCTGTTAAGAGGATGGACAGAAATCTTGTTGGATCTGAGCAGGTTTTTGAGAGAAACTTGGAGATTTTGGGCAGCGTTTCACACATAAATCTAGTGAATCTGCGGGGTTACTGCAAGCTTCCTTCTTCTAAGTTCCTTATCCATGATTACTTTGCCATGGGCAGCTTAGATTATCTATTGCATGGTATGATTCATTTCATATGGATTGGTTATATTCTGTTATAAGCTGAACTATAAGCAATAACGCTTCAAAATTGCAGTGTGATTCTCTAATTCTTTTTTGGTGAATATTTGCTCTGCTTCAGAAAATGGCGGAGAACAATTCTTGAATTGGAGTGCTCGTTTGAAGATAGCCCTTGGATCTGCAAGGGGTTTGGCATATTTGCACCATGAATGCTCTCCAAAAATTGTGCACAGCAACATAAAATCCAGCAACATCCTTCTTGATGGAAACTTGGAGCCTCATGTCTCTGATTTTGGCCTTTCAAAGCTCTTGGCTGATAAGGATACCAATGTTACCACTGTAGTTGCTGGTACATTTGGCTACATGGCACCAGGTACTTCATACAAACACATGTTACAGTTACAATAGTTTAACTTGCACATGAACACACTCAAACCTTGCAATGCTCTACTGTGTGAAACAGAGTATCTTGAAAGTGGTAGAGCTACAATGAAGTCAGATGTGTATAGTTTTGGAGTATTACTGCTAGAACTTGTGACAGGAAAGAGACCAACAGATACTTACTTTGCAAAGCAGGGACTAAACGTTGTAGGATGGGTAAGATTTAGATTAACCTTGTTTTTGGCTCATGAATATGATTCCAAGGAGAAAGTGAAGTGAGTAATTTGAGAGGCAAAAAATATATGCAGATGAACATGTTGCTGAGAGAGAAGAGGATGGAGCAATTGATTGACAGAAGATGCTGTAGAGATGCAGATGCAGCAAGTGTTGAAGCAATGATTGATGTGGCAGCAAGATGCACAGATGGTAATCCAGATGAGCGTCCATCCATGAAGCAGGTGCTACAGTTGCTGGAACAAGAAATTGCCATGTCTCCTTCTTCAAGTGACTCCTATGAATCCCATTCTGATCATAGTTAAGATAAGAAGAAGCAAATCAGACTCATATGTTACTGCTTATATATTTTGTGCTCAGCCCCTTTCTGTGGGGTTTGTGTGTAATTTTTTCCGTGGAAAGTGATGGATGTGCCAACCAGAAAGTTAAGTTTGAACTTGAATGTGACTTCCATTCAAGTGCTAAACGTTGGGTGTCAAATTTGATGGAATTGGTCAATCTTTTGATATATATCATTGATATGGGTACCTGTTTTTTGAAAAATAATCTGAACCATTCACTTGGATAAGCTCCCAATTTCTTTATCCAGATATGTCTCCGGCTACTTAAATATAAAACAAACGTACAATCCAAAACCACTGTGGTTATTGATTTTTATGGTCAACAACCATGTCTAAAATTTTAGGGTGTGTTTGAATTGATAATTGGACAGTGATTTATTTTTATTTTGATTTTTGGAATTTAAGATTGGAAAAAAGAAAGATTGGGTAAAATAATTAATATTTGGATTAGTGATTGGATAAGTGTTTTTGTAAAAATGAAAGGTGTTTGGTTTGACTTTTGTATAAGTGGCTTTTGTGATATTTAAGAGAAAATTTTTTAAAAATTATGAAAAGTGAAAAAATTAATTTTGAAAATTTGGCAATGGTCAAATACATAATAAAATTACAATAAAAATTGGTGATAAATTAGAAATTATACAATCTTAAAGTTTTTTATAAAATAAGATACAACAGAATTAATTAGATCAAAGGTCCTATACAATCTGATTAAAGTTGTACTTATGCACTTTTGGTAATATTTCAAACTTATTTTACCACACTCAAAAAGTCATTTCTATTGTATACCTTAAGCTTAAATTTTATAAATTATATTTTCATATAACTCAAAATCTAATAAAATAAATGGATTAAAATCTCAATAATATGTCTAATAATCCAAATAAATTATTTAAATTAAATTTAATCGGTAAAAACACCATATAAAAATTAATTTATGACATGTTTATAAAAGAAATTGATTATAAAATCATAAAACAACCAAATAATAAATCTAAACTGATTAAAATTAATTATTAATTATTCTCTACATTTCTACAGTTATATGTTGACAAAACTCAAAACTTTTCTAAACTCTTATCCCAAAGTATTCTATAACTAGCAGAAGATTACTATCTAAAGAAAGAAAAAATTATTTAGAACATTTTTTCATAAAAGAAGTTTTGTGATTAGAAGTGATTTTGAATATCTTATTGATTCTCAAAGATATGAAAATACTTCTATCAATATTATTATTATTATTATATATACACACATATAAGTCAAATAAATACATACGTAGTTGGCCCAAAAAAAATGCATTGGTAACCGTTAAAAGCTAATCGGTGACTTTAAAAACTATGGGTGTGTTTGGATTAATAATTGGATAAGTGATTTATTTTTATCTTAACTTATGAAATCTTAAGATTGGAAAAAAGTAATATTGGGTAAAATGATGAATGTTTGTATTGGAGATTAAATAAGTGACTTATATAAAAGTGAATGATATTTGATTTGGCTTTTACATAAATGGCTTTTGTATTATTTAAAAGAAAAAATTGCAAAAATTATGAAAAAGAATAAATGAAGGGATAATTGTGAAAAAAGGCCTCATTGGCAACTTAATTGCTAAATGGGATCTGGGAAAATATCTATACACGGAGGGATTTTTTCACAATTTTTCCAAAAATTAACTTTGAAAATTTGGCAACGGTACAATTTTAAATAAAATGCTTAAGAGTTATGACCATTATGATACAATTTTGTTAAAGCGGCATTCTTGGTGATAAATTGATCCAAACCATCCAATGGTAACAATGTTACCAGAAGACACATACTCATGTGTGTTTAATTTGAATTTTACATAAGTGGCTTTTGTGATATTTAAAAGAAAAAATTTTAAAATTACGAAAAAGTGAAAAAATTAACTTTGAAAATTTGGCAATGGTCAAAGACATAATAAAATTACAATAAAAATGCGAATAAATTAGAAATTATACAAACTTAAAGTTTTTGATAAAGTAAAATATAACCGAACTTAGATCAAAAATCCTGTACAATCTGGTCAAAGCTGTACTTATGCATTTTTTTGTAATATTTCGAACCTATTTTACCTCACTCCAAAATTTTTTTCTATTGTGCACTTCAAGCTTAAATTTTATAAATTATATCAAACTCTAATTTAAATATTAAATCCTAACTCATATTTTCACATAGTTCAAAATCTAATAAAATAAACTGATTAAAACCTCAATAATACCTCCAATAATCCTAATAAATTATTGAAACTAAATTTAATCGATAAAAACACCATATAGAAACTAATTTATGACATGTTTATAAAAGAAATTGATTTTAAAATCATAAAACAATTAAATAATAAATCTAAACTGATTAATATTAATTAATAATTATTCTCTACATTTCTACGGTCATATATTGACAAAACTTAAAACTTGTCTAAACTCTTATCCTAAAATATTCTCTAATTAGTAAAAGATTACTATCTAAAGAAAGAAAAAATTATTTAGAATATTTTTCATAAAAGAAGTTTTGTGATTAGAAGTGATTTTGAGTACCTTATTGATTCCCAAAGATATAAAAATACAATTGGAGCCATCGCTTGAGTAAAAATAAGTTCCATTTTGAGGTTTATAACTTTCGAAGCTTTTACCTTTTTTTACCTCAAACGCTATCGCTTAACCAAACATCTCCAAATAGCCAAAACATTGTTCAAGCCTGATTATTTCCGTGATTCGCCTGATTGAAGGTCCAATCGGCAAAACAAACACCCACTACATTTGCAAGCTTAAAAAAAAAAAAATGCTTACGCAAATATATGCCAATCAAACAAAACATTATAACAAACGCCTCAAAACCTTATCCAATCGTTTTGTCAATAAACAGTGAAATTTTTGACCCAAATCACTTGATTGCCTCACAGATCTGGCTACGGTCATCTTTCTTTCTATCCACTTACGATCTTTTCTCAATCTGGATCGTTGGATTAAGATCTCAACGGTTCAGATTTAATATTTTTATAATATATTAAATCTGAACCGTTGAGATCTTAATCCAACGATCCAGATTGAGAAGAGATCGTAAGTGGATAGAAAGAAAAACCACCGTAAAGGTCACACAATCGTCAAAACAAAGACACACTGAAGTTATAAAATATAAAACCGGTGGTGCCTCCTTCAAAATTCCCAGATCCAAGTCTTGAATTAGCCTGTATAGTGTTTATAGCATCTTCAATTTCCTCCCAAAACATGGACGTCTCAGAGTCTACCTTAAATCTCAGCCTCAACAAGCTAGCCGGGAAAGTAGCCATCGTCACCGGCGGTGCAAGTGGTATTGGTAAAGCCACGGCTCGCCTCTTTGCCGATCACGGTGCGCGTATGGTGGTGATCGCCGACATCCAAGACGAGCTGGGCAACCAGGTGGCGGTGTCCATCGGCACCGACAGGTGCAACTTCTTCCACTGCGATGTGACGGACGAGGATCAAGTGAAGCACCTCGTGGATTCAACGGTCAATATTTATGGACACCTCGACGTCATGTTCAGCAACGCCGGTATTATCAGCCCCTCTGATCAGACCATCCTTGACCTCAACATCTCCGAAATGGACACTTTGTTCACGGTCAATGTCCGTGGGATGGCGGCGTGTGTGAAGCACGCTGCTCGGGTGATGGCGGAGAAGAGCGTGAGAGGGAGCATAGTGTGCACGGCTAGCGTGACGGGCAGCGTTGGTGGTAAGATGCGGACAGACTACTGCATGTCAAAGCACGCGGTGGTGGGGCTAATGCGAGCGGCGAGTGTGCAACTGGCGGCGCGTGGGATTCGGGTGAATAGCGTGTCACCTAATGGAATGGTGTCGCCATTGACGCGCAAGATCCGCGGGATGAGCGATGAGGATATGAGAGAGTGTTATAGAAAAAACGCGAGGTTGGAGGGCGTGGACCTCACGCCCAAACATGTGGCGGACGCGGTGCTGTTTCTGGCTTCTAGCGATTCGGAATTTATCACCGGTCACGATCTCAAGGTCGACGGCATCTTTACCATTCCGTGAAGGGTGAGTGCGAAAGGGGTGTTTTGGGTTTTTAGCTTTTGCTATTCTATTTCAATAGAAAATGTATTTCCCAGAGCAATCTCAAGTTCTTTTTAGAAAAATACTTACATCAAGTTCCTTATATCCATTTCGTCAAGTTCTCCAATCATATGTGACTATGTGTTCTATTTTTAAATTATTATCAATGAACTATAAATCCAAATGCAAAAAGTAGGACACATGGTCATATATGATTGGAGAACTTGATGTAATAGATGTAAGGAACTTGATGTAAGTATGATCCTTCTTTTTATTTCGGGTCAAAATCTCAAGTTCTCACCCCTCCCTTTTTATTATAAATAACTTTTAATAGTAGTCCTTCTCAAACGAGCAAAATTGAGAAGCGCCTAATATAGATGAGGAAAAAAGGATAAAATAAAAACGTGTGGTAGACAAAGGGATAATAGATGCGAAAACCTTTTAAATTACAAAGTATAATATTCACATTATATTCTGTTCGGCTATTCTTTCAAATAATAAATGTGTTAGAATAAAAAATAATTTCATTTAATTTTAGTTTAAATCTAATTAAGTTGTTTTGATTAACTAGCCATGTTTGTGTTTTTTAAATTGGGGAGTTGGGTCTTGGAATTCAAGGTTAAGATAGTCTTTATAGGATATAACTTTTAGTTTATAAGCTTGTTCTTCACTGGCTAAACTAAATTTTACTGGTCAAGTTGACTTTTTTTTTCTGTTTTTGGTAAACTGTCAAGTTGACATATCATAATAATGTTGATAAGATTAACTTCCTTGCTTGTTTTGTAAAACTTGTAAAAGTTAATGTAATATTTTGTCTTTATAGTTTTTTCTCATTTAATTTTGTTCCTATAGTTTTTTGTAAGGTTAGTGAGATTCAAACACGTGACATAAAGGAGGGTTTTTCATCCTCGACACCAACATGAGACTCAAATATTGATGTGTTCCTATAGTTTTAGGGTTTGTTTGGGAAGGTAGTGGGGGCTCGAAAAACACAATAGGAAGGGAAAAAGCACAATGGGACTAAATTAAGGTGTTTGGGTTAGTAATTTTTCAAATGGGCTCTTAGACCAAAAGCTACTTTTAAGAAGAAGCCACTAAGATATGCTTTTCACAGTGCAGATAGGCTTCTACTACTGTCAATCCAAACATAAATTACATTTACAATCTGATTTTTATCCTATCTTAAGTTTGTAAAAGTTAAATTGAAAAAAAATCACTTCTGCCACCGCTAATCTAAACGGGCCCTTAAACTATAGGTTTTGGAGCTCAAGAAACAAAATAATCTAGGTTTTTATTAAAATTTAAGGGATTCAAATATATAATTTAAAGCTATGTGATCAAAATTAAAATGAGAGCAAGACAAAATACTATATCATCCCATCTTGTAATGGACCTTCTGATCCAAAATATTTTGAAACTTGTTATTGCTGTCTGGCTCAACACTTCAATCAACTGCAATCAAGAACGAGTGCCTGGAAAGCTCGATTGCTCTCTCAAGCTTCTCGCCTAACCTTGATCAAATCTATCCTCTTGGTAGCAAACATTAACATTCTTTCATGGGTTAAACTTCCGAATTACCTTTGCAACCAAATGGACATGCTATGTATCTTTTTCTTTTTTTTTGGTGGCTCGTAAGGGGATACAAACAAGATTCATCTTCACAGAAAGGATCATCTCTTTTAGCCGGTAAATGCAGGAGGACTGGGTATTAGACTTGCCAAGTGCATTAATTTTAATTGACTCGACTATTGGACTTCTTACTGCTTACTTCTTTTAATTGGATGCCTTTCCAATGGAATAAGCAATTAGTCATTCAAAACTACTCTGCTTTAGCGGCATATGCAATCCTCAGAACTCCTATATCCTTTTTACAAGGACTAGACAAACTTTTATGACAAGGGAATTCAAATGGACACTACACAGCAAAGGATGGTTTCATCTCGAGTTTGTGCCGTCATTAGCCTTCCATTAACAATCCAGACTCTTTTTGGAAATTCCTATGGTCAATCTCTCTGCCTTTCAAATTTCTACTTTTACTCTGAAAGGTAATGAACAAAGCAATTCCATCCAGGATATTCTTAGAAATCATCATCTTCCTGTTACTGGTTGTTGCTGCTTTGGATGTGATCAAGAAGAGACTATTGAGCATATCTTCTATCTATGCCCTTATGCTAAATCTATTTGGTTTGGTTATCTCTCCTTGCATGTTCCAGAAAGTTCTCATAATCATTTTGTGGCTTGGCTTAAGCAAACTATACTCCAGCTTCGACAGGACGATCAATATGACTTAATTCAGGGAATCATTCTTGTGATCAATGTAATCTGGCTTAAGCGGAAGTTGGCTGTCCATGAAGGTAGGCTTTCTCCTCCACCCAAGGTAATTAATGAGATATTGGGTATGTTTCGCTTTACACAAATGGCTTTTAACCATATCGATCATCATCCTTCCACCTCTCTGATCTTACATATCAGGATGTTGACTCGAGATCTACCTAATCAGGGCTGGGTTATTGTTCTGCACAAATTCAAGCAACGTTCCCAAGTTTTTTGTAGTGGTATAATATGCTTGAATGCAACTCCACTTTAGTGGTTCAGATGGCTAAGAAAATTCTCTTCCCTATCACCATTCTACTTGTCATGTTTAAGGGCTTCATTATCATGGATTATCAAGTATGAGATCCCTCAAAGCTCCACCTACCTACATATCTACTATTGATAGGTTTTTTCTACCAAAGAATGTTTATAAACTCCAAAGACTAGGACCTATTGATAGTGATATTAGGGATATCTTAGGTTTGTTTTTTTTTACCTCGGTCTCTCTTTATAGTAGTCATAGACAAACACTGAATCAGCTGCTTTCTAATAGGATCCTTATCTCTACTGATGCAAAACTATAATTTCTTTTTAATATTTATAAATTGTCATTTTATGTAAATAAAAACACTTCAATCAACGTCCGCCTTTTTTTGTTTGTTCCAGAAAGAAAACAAAATAGATTGGCCTACCATAGAAACATAGCTTCTTTTTAGGCCTAAAACATTTGGGCCATCATTTATCAAGTCAGCCCACTTTAATATAATGAATCATTTTTTTATTAAAATATTTTGATCACCCTTCTTATTTATTTTAATTACACATATCTTCTTTCTATTCTTTTTTGTTGAATTGAAACTGGATAACATTGTCTCAATAACGAAGACCTACAACAAATAAATATAGTTTACCCTTTTTCATCAACAACCTCCTCCTCCTTAAAAGGTGATGGTCGATCAAAAGTGTGAAAATTCCCTACTAATTGATGGAATATCCTAGCCAATCTATCAGCAACGGTGTTTTGTTCCCTATCAAGATGTCTAAAGCTAACCCACCATTCTCTGCAACCTTCCCTTTATTTTTAAAATTTATATAAATCTCCTTTAAACTTAAAATATATGTTACACAAATCTTCCTTATATTTTTAAGATTCATTTTCTATCTATCCAATCGTTAGACCATTAAGTTTAAATCCAAAACTTTTTTTTTTTTTTTTTACCAAAATAGCTCTATTTAACAAAAGAATTATTTAAATATTTATATTTTCCAAGAAAAAATTATAAAATCAAAAAATAATCTGATACATATTTTCAAAATTATAATATTTTTTAAACTTTATTAATTTTTATTATACTATAGAATTTTATAATTTAAATTTTTATCATATTTCTTGAAATTTATTTACTTTGGGTTTTTTAAATGGATAAAAACATATTTCAAAGTTCAAACACATATCTTTGTTATCATATATGATAAATAATTTAAATTTATACTCCCTTCGGTTCTAAATATAAGACAAAGTTAATTTTTTTAAGAGAATAAAGAAGCTAAATAAGTTATTTAATTATATCATATATTATATATCCTTAGATTATATATTAATTTATAAGTTAGGCAAAATAGTTTGGAGAAAAAATGAAAAATATAAATATTTTAAAGTAATTTAATTAATTTTCTTAATATCTCCAAAAAAATCAATTTTATCTTACATTTAGGACATAAGAGGGTAATAATTTTTAAACACATCTTTTTGTTACAAACATTTACGAACGTTAACAAAATAACTAATTGTAAAAAACATTAGGAAAAATAAAAAGAAAGCTCTTGAATCTTGATCATATAAAATAATTTAAAAGAAAGCTTTAAACATGTTGGTATGCCAAACAGATTTACGGGCATTAAAGGGGGGGAGGGGGGGGGGGGGGGCGACTAACTGTGCACCTTTTTGCTATTACAATTCTCCATGCCGTCCATTTTTTTTTCTGAAATTCGCAAATGTTCAAAAATGAATTAAGAATTTAAAAGGGTAAAGGATAAATTAGTAAATAAAATTTATTTTAATATAAATTTTAATTAAAAAATATATTTTTAGAATCTTTTTAGAATATTGTTAACGTTTGAATCTAAGTATATATTTTTAAAATAGATGGGAGATTTACATAATTAAGGTAAAACAGAAGGGTTGTGAGAGTTTTTTTTTTTTTTTTTTGGGGTGAGGCCAGAAAATAAGGCATTCATAAAAAATCAGAACTACCAAGAAAATTTCCTAATGTATATATTTTTCATTTGTCTGTATAAGAAGACATCAAGACCGAAGTCAACTTCAAGACCTTGTTTAAATTGTAGAGTATTAAGCTTCTTCCTCATCAAAGCGATATAAGCATGTGATATCTTTTTTAGCGTGATATATGTTACCTTCCTTATATATTAATACTACTCTCTACACGCAATTCAAAATGTTGATTTAATTTGCTCTCACAAACCCAAAAACCAAAAAAACAAAGAAAATAAGTGAATGTTATTACAAGTTAACTTTCAACTTTTCTTGAGGGAGGCGTTAATTTGAGTAAAGAGTCTCTCCATTAACTTCCCACTTCACTTAATGTCTCAATCATTGAATCATGTTTTAATAGTTGAGATTCAATAATATGTAACAATATTATTATTGTAGATTTTTATTATAGTTAATATTATAATACTATTTAATACATAATATTGAATCTCACTCATTAAAACATGATAGAATGGTTAAGACATTAAGAGTTTGTTTGGCATGAGGGAAATGGAAAGGAGGGGAGGAGGAAAAATTTTTATGAGTTAGATGTTAAAAAATTGAAGATGTGGGGTTGTAAAATCTTAATAAAGATAAGATGTAAAATAAAAGAGTAAGAAAAATTAACTAAAAACTTTCAACCCCACTTCTCAAATTTTTTAAAATCCAAATCATAAAAATTTTCTTTCTCCTCCCTTCCCCTCCAAATCCCTAGTACCAAATATCCCCTAAGTGAAGAAGACTTGGAAAAGAAGGTTAGTAGAAACTAGAGCCAGTAATACGGGTTTAAACTATGGGCCAAACCCGCGCAACCCGATAATAATGGGCAATTTGGGTTCTAAAAAGGTGGAAACGTTTAGGAGTGGTTCTTTTAGGCCCAAACCCATATAGATCCAATCCGTTGTGGGTTGGACTATCAAATTGACAGATTGACCCATATTTTTTTAAATGTAACCCAACTCCAAAAGACCCAACCCAAACCCAAAATCCAAATCAGTCCAAGTGTCTTACTCTTAGTTTCGCGCGTCTCGCTCGCCTACTGCCTCTGCGGCTTTGCCTGGTCTCATGAGTCAGTGTCACTCTCAGAGTCTCAATCTCAGACTGTCATCTCTCACACTTAAACACAGTCTCACATCTCAGTCCTCAGATCTCACTCTTGCGACTCACGTCTCACCTCGATGCCTCCTCCGACCTCCATCGGTCGAGTAGCTGACCTTGCCTTGCCTTCTCCATCGGGCTATCAGCGTCTTCCTCGCCTCCTCTAGCCCTCCTCCTTCCAAGTTGGTGACTCGGCGTCACCCCCTCCTCCTTTTAGGTCGCCGACTCCTCAACCTTCAAGCTCTGTGTCGTCCCCTGCTCTTTCCAAGTCGCCGGTCGACATTGTCTCCTCCTTCCACTCTTCCAGTTTCAATCGGCGGTCACTGCTCGTGCTGGGCAAATAATGCAAAATAAAAAAAATGATATGAGTTGGGCGGGACTAACCCGACAACTCAGTGGTTGTAGGTTTGTCAACTCATATTGATGTGGTCTTTTTAAACCCGAATCCATATGATTCTAACCGTGATGGGTTGGCTTGAACCCGGTGGTCCCGCCCATATTACCAGCTCTAGTAGAAACATAGTCTCCCCGTTGATTGATGAATGGATTTTGTTAGAAGTCAAAGACCGTTAGGAGTATCTCCCAAGTCCACGACAATATCTCCCTTCATCAGTAATATCGTCTACCGCCAAGAAGAATATGATGAAGCGTAGAAGATTGAATTAATTGTAGATGGTTTCATATTGTAGTAATTGTATATAAATAGGTGCTTGTACATTTCATAAATTGTATTCAAGTTTCAATTTATAACATGGTACCAGAGCCTCTGTAACTTCAGAAATCATTTCTAGTTTTTCCGGCGAAGAACTCCATTTTTTCCGGCCAACGTGTTTCTGTTCAATGTTCAGATCTGTCTTCGCCAGCACCTCCGCTGCAGACATGCACCGCTCAGACATGTTCTCCGGCCACTGATCGGCAAAGCCCAGTTGGTGCAGTCCAGATACGACGGCGCGTGAAGGTTCACGTGCCTCCGTCTCCGTCACCATCTCGACCACGCGTCGGCGCGTGGGACACTTTCCGGCGACATTTTCCAGAACTTTCCAGGTGCGTCTTGACCGATTCTTCGAGCCCATTCCATTCCCGGCAGCTGTGTATTCCACTTTTGACTTTGGATTGACGGGTATCACTCGGTATTTGCTTATACCATAATACTTTGAAGTTTCCTTGTTTGGAAGTATTTCTTCTAATATCACCTCATTGAGTTCCTAGACCAAGCTTATCCTTATTGGAACAAATAGGCTCTCTTTGTTGGAATTATTCGATTTGGTCACACTGTGACGTTTGGCATCTTATGACTTTGGGACTTGTTTGGACATTTGTGCATTGTTGGCATTTTATTTTTCAGAATTCTTTGTGACGTGACTTTTGGACTTATACTAAGATCTATTGCTGTTGTGGTTAGTTATTCTATATGGCCGACTCTAAGAATTCTGATATGTTGCCTATGTCTGCTAAGATTACTGCTTCACAGTTGAATTGGACAAATTATAGTGATTGGAACAAAACTGTTAAAGTATATATTTTGGGCATAGAGATGGAAACTCATTTAACTAAGGATCCTCCTTCTGGTGACGAAACAAAACTTTTGGCCTGGCAACGAGCAGATGCTCGACTTCTGTTTCAAATTCGAAATTCTATTGAACCACGAATTCTATCTTCTGTCAGTCATTGTAATACTGTAAAAGAAATCATGAGTTATCTTGAATTTATGTTTTCTGGCAAAGGCAATATTACTCGGGTTCATGAAGTCTGTAAAGGTTTTTATCGCTCCCAACAGCAAGACCGTTCATTGAAAGATTTCTTTTTGGATTTCAAGAGGATGTATGAAGAAATGAAGGTACTCATGTCTCCATAAGCAGATCTCTCAACTCGTATCAAAAATTTGGAACTTCAGGCTATCATAAGCTTTCTTGAAGCTCTCAATCCGTGTTATGAGATTATTCGTTCTTAGATTCTATCCAGTCAAGAACTTCCTTCTCTTGACGATGTTTTCTCCCAGGTTCTTCGTGCTGATAGCTTGATTCACTCATCTATTGATTCAACTGCGAGTGCTCTAGCTGGTCGTGGCCCTTTTGAGAATAGGTATTATGGGTACAAACAAAATAACAGTCCTCTGACAATGACTTCTGGTAGTATTATCTGCAATTATTGCAAGGAACCTGGGCACATTAAGAAAAATTGTCAAAAATTGCAAAATAAATAGCAGCGTGAACAACAGCGTGGCCTTGCTCATATTGCCCAGACACCTGGTCCATCTGATTCTGGATCTGGGTCTTCTTCTGCAGGGGCCCTAGCCACAGGTACTCTATCCTCTGGCTTTACTACTATTTCAACTAAATGGGTCATCGATTCTGGGGCTACTGACCACATGACAGGTAATCATCACTTATTCTCTTCATATGCCCCATATCCAAACCCATCATCCATATTTGTCGCCAATGGTTCTCCAGTATGTGTTATTGGCTCAGGCACTGTAAACCCAACTCCATCCCTCGCATTATCCACTGTTCTTAACGTTCTTGATCTCATCTTTAACCTTTTATCTCCAAGTAAACTCACTCGTCATTTAAACTGTTTTATCTTACTCTTCCCTAACTATTGTTTAATTCAGGATCTATCGACGAAGCATATTATTGGTAAAGGCTATGAATCTGGTGGACATTACATCCTTGATGATCAGGTGCCACGTTCTGTTGCTTCTTTTGGTGGGTCGTCTCTATTTGACATTCATTATCGTCTAGGTCATATATCGTTATCGTCTCTCCGAAAATTGTATCCTCAGTTTTCTTCTGTGTCCACTTTAGATTATGAGTCATGTCAGTTTGCCAAATACCATCGTGTTCATTTGGCACCTCGCGTCAATAAAAGGGTTGCGTCCCCCTTTAAGTTAATACATTCTGATGTTTGGGGTCCTTGTTCAGTGATGTCTCATAGTGGTTATCGTTATTTTGTAACTTTTGTTGATGATTTTTCCCGAACAACTTGGCTTTACTTAATGAAACAGCGTTCTGAATTGTTTACTCATTTTCGTAATTTCTGTGCAGAAATTCAAACCCAGTTTAACACTCCTGTGAAAATCTTACAAAGTGATAATGCAAAAGAATATTTTTCTGCCCCATTTACTGATTACATGCAAAGTCATGGTATTCTTCACCAATCTTCTTGTGTTGATACCCCTGCTCAAAATGGTGTTGCTGAAAGAAAAAACCGACATCTTTTAGAAACTGCCCGAGCCCTCATGTTTCATTCCTCAGTACCTAAAATTTTTTGGGCTGATGCTGTATCTACTGTATGTTTTCTCATCAATCGCATGCCTTCGGCCATTCTTGGTAGGGATATTCCGTATTCAGTTCTGTTTCCTACCACTAAGTTATTTCCTGTTGATCCTAAAATCTTTGGTTGTGTCTGTTTTGTTCGGGATGTCCGTCCTAGTGTTATTAAACTTGATCCTAAGTCCCTAAGATGTGTTTTTCTTGGCTATTCTCGAGTTCAAAAAGGTTATCGGTGTTACTCTCCCGATCTCCATCGTTATCTTGTGTCCACTGATGTGTCCTTTCATGAGTCTTCTTCTTTCTTCGCATCTTCAACCTCCTTTGGGTCTCCATCTGTCATTACTGAGTCTGATGATATCCTGGTTTATCATGCCCTAATCTCTCCAGTACAGGCTCCTGCTCCAGAACCTGATATCATCAATGATGCTGATGCTACCAATGTTTTGCCGTCACCATTCACTGCTTCTTCAACGGATTCTGGCCATGACTCCTTGGTTTCTGTTCCTGATTTTCCAGATCATTCTATTGCAATCCCTAACCCAATTACCTCTGATCCTGTTATTGATCCCTCTCCTGAGTTACCTATTACACTCTGGAAAGGTACTCGTCCTCGTTGTCCTACCAGAAGATATGCTGACTGCACTTATCCTATATCCTCATTTGTGTCTTACCAGAATTTGTCACCTACTTCCTCTTTGCTTGTGGCCACACTTGATTCCATCTCCACCCCAACTACCCTTCACCAAGCCTTGACACATCCTGGTTGGCGTACAGTAATGGATGAAGAACTTATGGCCCTTAAACAAGCTGGTACCTGGTCTCTTGTTAATCTACCTCATGGGAAGAAAGCCATTGGATGTAAATGGGTGTTTGTTGTTATAATTAAGGCTGACAATTCTTTAGAACGGTTAAAAGCTCGTCTTGTTGCTAAAGGATATGCACAAACTTATGGTATTGATTATTCGGAGACGTTCTCTCCTGTGGCTAAGCTAACCTCTGTTCGTCTTCTAATCTCCTTAGCTGCTACATATCATTGGGATCTGTATCAATTGGATGTTAAGAATGCATTTTTGAATGGTGATCTTCTTGAAGAGGTTTACATGGAGCAACCACCTGGGTTCGTTGCTCAGGGGGAGACTAAGAAAGTGTGCTATCTCCGGAAGTCATTGTATGGTCTAAAACAAAGCCCTCGTGATTAGTTCGAAAGATTCTGTGAAGTAGTCAAGAAGTTTGGATTAAGTCAAAGCAAGTGTGATTACTTTGTATTCTACCAGCAATCTGATGCAGGCATAATTCTTCTAGTAGTGTATGTTGATGATATTGTGATTACAGGGAGCAACATTTCCGGGATATCAGAACTAAAAGTCTTCTTGAATTCTTATTTCCAGACGAAAGATTTGGGGTCATTAAAGTACTTTCTTGGTATTGAAGTTTTAAGAAACAAGAAAGGTATTCTTTTGATTCAAAGGAAGTATGTTCTCGATCTCTTAAAAGAGACTGGAAAGCTTGGAGCTGCACCAAGCAACATTCCCATGATTTTGAATCCCTTCCTAGATCTTGATGCTAGTATGTTTGATGAGCTTCCTGATGATTTGAAGAAGAAAATTGATCCAGAAAAATTGAAGCCGTTTCCATTTCCTGAGAGATATAGAAGACTCATTGGTAAGCTGAATTATTTGATATTAACTCGTCCTGATATAACCTTCTCAGTCAGTAGGCTCAGTCAATTCATGGCATCACCAACGGTGGCACAATGGGAAGCTTTAGAACATATCTTGCATTATCTGAAAGGTTCTCCGGGTCTTGGTATTCTTTATACAGATTATGGGCACACTAAAGTCGAGTGTTTTTGTGATGCGGATCATGCAAGATCTAAGGCCACAAGATGATCCACTACGGGTTACTGTGTGTTTATTGGTGGAAATTTGATATCTTGGAGAAGCAAGAAGCAAGGAGTTGTGTCAAAATCAAGTGCAGAAGCAGAATACAGAGCCATGTCACAGTCAGTACAAGAAATTGTGTGGGTATTTCAACTCTTGAAGGAAATTGGTGTCACTACAACATTACCTGCAAAATTATGGTGTGACAATAAAGCAGCACTTCATATAGCATCAAACTCTGTGTTCCATGAACGAACAAAACATATTGAGATTGATTGTCATTTTATTCGTGATAAGATCAAAGAAAATATTGTATCTACAAGGCACATACGATCCGACGACCAACTGGCAGATCTTCTGACAAAAGCCTTAAATGGAACACGAGTTCAATATCTTTGTAACAAGTTGGGCATGATCAATATATATATTCCAACTTGAGAGAGAGTGTTAGAAGTCAAAGACCATTAGGAGTATCTCCCAAGTCCACAACAATATCTCCCTTCGTCAGTAATATCGTGTACCGCCAAGAAGAATATGATGAAGCGTAGAAGATTGAATTAATTGTAGATGATTTCATATTGTAGTAATTGTATATAAATAGGTTCTTATACATTTCATAAATTGTATTCAAGTTTCAGTTTATAACAGGTTTCTTGAAGTGAGCTGAGAGGGTCAATCGTGGTAGCTGGCAAGGCAATAATAAAGAGCCTGCCGAAAAGCATCAAGGTAATTTATAAAAAAAGTAATGGTGTATATAGGATTACAAATTTGCAAATTATTTGGGACATCCAAAAGAGGATGGTCATGCACACAGAAACTTCTAAATTAAATTAATAGCAGATACCGAGACCCATGAAGCATGAACAATGATAAGTTTCCTATATTTCCCATAGAGAAGACAAAAGTCTTGTTAGACGTGAGAAGAAGAGAGCATGTAGGAAAGCCACAAGGGAGCAACTAAACGTTGCATCAGGAAATAAAATCATTCAGCTTAATTAGTTTTCCACTTTAAAACAATATAAACGTCAAATCAAATGAAAAGCAAGTCGTTCTTGAGGTACGTAAACAACTAAGCAAGGATGAAAACTATTATGCCTTCTGGAAAACAAGATATTTAACAGAGAAATATGGAACTCACAAGTCAAGTTCATCAGTTCAGCACTATTAATTGTTGATGACACAAATTAAAAATCCTCATTCAAGTCCTGAAGAAATTGCTGAACCAGTCATGTACATTAACACCAGCCATTGTTGTCACCTAGGGATTCCATATTTTTTTCATTTGTAATTCAGTGGGTATATATATAACTATATATATGTTTCCTCTTAGTGGCAGAAAGGTTAAAATAGAGGGACTTAATTAGACAGACAAATAACAATTTGGAGAAAAACGAACTGGATGAATCAATTCGGATTCCTCTGATCAACAATCCACCTAGGATTTCTCTTCTCAGCTACAACCACATATTGTATGACCAAGGATAAGAGATTCATAGTCCTGAAAAGATCCTCTTGCAAATTGCAGAGAATACCAAAGAGAGAGTCAGTGGATGTATGAGGACTGATATTATAAGAAGCTAGTCACGCCTCCTTCAAAATACCAACCCCTAACAAATGGCCGCTTCAGAATCTTACTCACATCATCACAGCATCAACAATGAAAACCACCACCAGTTAGCTGGGAAAGTAGCGGCGCCAGCGGTATTGGCGAGGCAACGGCGCGACTCTTTGCTAACCAGGGTGCAAGTATGGTGGTGATCGCCGACATCGACCTCGGCAACCAGGTGGCGGCATCCATTGGAACCGACAGGTGAAGCTACTTCCACTGTGACGTGGCAGATGAGGATCAAGGGAAGCGCCTCGTGGAATCAACGGCCAATATCTATGGACACCTCGACGTCATATTCAGCAACGCTGGTATTCTCAGCCCCCGTATAACCAGACCATCCTTGACCTCGATCTCTCCGAAATGGACATATTATTTGCGGTCAACATCCGCGGGATGGCCGCGTGTGTAATGTACGCAGCTCGGGTGATGGTGGAGAAGCACGTGGGGGGAGCATAGTGTGCACGGGCAGCAACGGTAGTAAGAGCTGGACTGAGACTGATTACTGCATGTCGAAGCACGCGGTGGTGGAACTAAGGAGAGCGGCGCGTGGGATTAGGGTGAACAGCGTGTCACCGACTGGGCTGGTGACGCGATTGGCGTGCAGCATGTCACCAACGGTAGTGCTAGTTGATAACATGCAAAGTGCTCTTTTTTTTTTTTTAATATTAAGGTTGTGGTTGCACCTCTTAACATAAGTGTATTCTCTTATACTTAAACTTGAGACCAAAGGGATCTAACAGGCCTTATTCTACTAGTCAAAGTGCTCTTTTCCTTGATTCTGGATTCTTCACCTGGTAAAGTGTTTTTCTGCTTTCTGAGTAAAGACTAGTGTAATGGAACTCATACCGGACCGGGCTGTTCGGACCAGAAACCGCCCAATGGGCTGGTAGACTGGTCCGGTCCGGTCTGGATTTTTTTTTTTATTTTAAAAAAATCAAATTTTTTTATTTTTCCTTTAGAATTTCATATTATAAGCCTAAAATTTTCAACCTCTCACCGGTTTATTAGTTTTGCTCTAGTCTGACCCACTAACCCTTGACCTAATACCCTGGCCCGTTCAGTAACTGGTCCGGATTTAATTACCTTAATAAAAACTGTATTTTGAGCTAGAGGTTCGTTATTATCTGTTTCTTCATGGTTTAATTTGAATGCTTTCTTTCCCCTCAAGTATCATATGCCAGAGATCATTCATGCATGCATGCTACTTTTTCTTTCTTCACCGTCTTCTGACTCTCTTGACACCAATTTAAGATATTTCTTGATTATTCTGTGGAAAGTTTAAGACTTGTTAATGCCTTATTGGTACCAACAAATTCCTGTGAGCTGTCATTGATTTGCTTGTTAATTTGGACATAACTATCATTCTCCCCCACTATATATCCAGGGTCCGTGATTATTCTATTTGTGTTTTTTTTTTCCGATAATAGTTTGTCAACTTTATTATTCTAATCCCTATATGTTGTTGGAATTGACAAAACCACAACCAGAACGTGTATACGTGCCTAGTCATAGCTATGGTCACATAAAGATTAGCTAGATTAATTACCTCAATCTTCTTGCGACCGATTTTCACAATGACTAATGAATTAAATTTGTTAATTGAAACCATGCAGTGGTTTGTTGGAGTAGAGAGACGAAAAATAAAAAATAGATGGGACCAAAACCGACCTAATTTTATTGACCAATAAGGACAGTGACTTGGGGACCAAGATTACAATAATACAGTAGACAATAAGCTGAATATAATAACAAACATATATAAAAATAGGAAAGTGGTATATGATTCAGATGCGACGGCAATTTGATAATTGATTTACTTAAGCAACAAGCAATAGATTAAATAATAATCAACCAAATAATCTAAAATAATCAATTGAGGTCCACATGTGTGAGTTTTGAAGCATTAGTTATTGTTCTGCTGTTTCAATCTTGAAAACAAAGGCAAGAGTCAAAAACAATGGCTGTAATATTAAAAAGAGAATGCAGGATTATATTGGAGGAAATAAGGACAGATCAGCATCATATATACTAATGACGCCTATAAATTCTAATGCCCAGAGATCATCACTTAACATCG
Organism: Inga oerstediana; assembly: GCA_963210345.1. Taxonomy (NCBI): domain Eukaryota; kingdom Viridiplantae; phylum Streptophyta; class Magnoliopsida; order Fabales; family Fabaceae; genus Inga; species Inga oerstediana. Next base: position 5,872,155 of record OY723410.1, read on the forward strand.
CCTCTTTAGTGCTTATCATCATCGTTTCGTACAATTTCCTCCAAGAACATGGTGGTTGCCTCAGAATCTACATCAAATCACCCCATCGACAACCGTAAGTTAGTCGGTAAAGTAGCCATCGTGACGGGCGGAGCTAGTGGTATTGGCGAAGCGACGGCGCGTGTATTTGCCAATGAGGGTGCATGTATGGTGGTGATTGCAGACATTCAAGACGAGCTGGGAAACCAGGTGGCGGTGTCCATCGGAACCGACAGGTGCTGCTACGTCCACTGTGACGTGGCCGACGAGGACCAAGTCAAACACCTCGTGGAATCGACGGTCAACATTTATGGACACCTCGACATCATGTTCAGCAACGCTGGTGTTGCGAGCTCCTCTGAACAGACCATTATTGAACTTAACTTCTCTGGAATGGACAGCTTATTTGCGGTCAACGTCCGCGGGATGGCGGCGTGTGTAAAGCACGCGGCTCGTGCCATGGTGGAGAAGCGCGTGAGAGGGAGCATAGTGTGTACGGCAAGCGTGGCCGGTAGCCACGGGTTTCCGTTTGCAACAGACTACATCATGTCGAAGCATGCTGTGGTGGGGCTGATGCGGGCGGCGAGTGTGCAGCTGGCGGCACGTGGGATAAGGGTTAACAGCGTGTCACCGACGGCGTTAGCGACGCCATTGTTGTGTAAGTCTCTAGGAATGAGCTCAGAGCAAGCTAGAGAGTTCTGTCGAAAAAGCGCGAGGTTGGAGGGGGTGGAGCTCACGGCGGAGATGGTGGCAAAGGCGGTGGTGTTCCTGGCTTCGAACGACTCGGAGTTTATAACGGGTCAGGATCTGAACGTGGACGGAAGCCTTTGCGAGTTCCAGAAGGTTGGGGGAAGCCTTTAGCATGGGTTTCTAAAATAAAACACACCTTGCTATTTTAAATATGACGTAGAGTTGATTTTTTTAAAATATTAAAAAATTAATTAAATTATTTTAAAATATTTATATTTATTTTTTTCATTATTAATCTATGTTGCCCAACATATAAACTAATATATAATCTAATAATATATAATATATGATATAATTATGTAACTTATTCAGCTTCTTTAATCTCTTTAAAAAATTAACTCTATTTTATATTTAGGAGGTGAGAAGACTATATGTATCATATTATGTGTTGTAATAAATAATTAATATGAATAAAAAAGACTCTTAAAAAATGCCGATAGATTTTTTTTTTTTTTTTTGGGTTTTCATGCAGAATTATTATCTCTAGCTAGGACGAAAAGAAAATTAAGCACTCAGGAGTAGAGCCGGTAATATGGGTTCAACCCGCGGGCTTAACCCGTGAGCCCGCGGGTTTTGACGGGTTTTCCCAACCCGCAAAAATGCGGGCCGCACAGGCCCGCACCGTATAACCCGCGGGTTAATGCGGGCCAGCCCGCGGGTTGGGGGTTGGCCCGCAAAATTTTTTATTTTTTTTTACATATAAAAATTTTATAAAACTTATAAGTTTTTCACTCTTATCTTGGTACCTCCCAATCCAAAGAGAAAAAATCTTAGCTTCTTTCCTTCTTCTTTAAACAAAATTATTATATATTGGTTGCTTGAGGATGAGTTTATGTTTTATTTATAAATTTTAAAAAATTTGATAACTTTATCTCTTAAATTTTAGATTATGTTTTTAAATTTTTATAAAAGCAATGATTGATACTAGAAAGGTAAATTTAATTACTCGTATATATGTGTCTCATATTTTCAATCCTCTTTAAAAAATATGAATTTTTTTTTTCAAAAAAAAAAAAGCGGGCTTGCGGGTTGGCCCGCAACCCGCACACTGCGGGTTAGGGTTGGCATTTTGCCAACCCGCAGAAATACGGGCTGTACAGGCCCACACCGCGCGGGCCGCGGGTTGGTGCGGGCCAGCCCGCAACCCGCGGGCTGGCCCGTATTCCCAGCTATACTCAGGAGGTTCGAAATTGGAGTCATTAGTTCTTACATGTACAACAATACATCACTGTTTTTAATGCCCAAAACATTTGGGCCATAGCTGACCAAGTCTGCTTTCCAAAATATACTACATCATTTTTTTTAAAAAAAATATGATAATAATTCCGTGGGTATTATCAGGTCTGACTTCAAAAATAAAAAGAAATATCTAAGTTGTAGTAAGATTTATATTGTTTTGGGAAAAAATATTTATATTTTTAATTAATTATAAACAGTATATGTAGCCAACAAGAGTGGAATGACACAAGAATAGCAAGATTTTTTATGATAACTTTAAAAATCATTTCGGTCAATCTTTTTATGTTTTATTATATGTGAAGATTTACAAAAAAACATTGGAAGAAGCAATTAGGTAGTGGGTAGAACTGGCAATTCGGGCCAGCCCGAGCCTGACGAGCTGGTTTGTCACGGGTTGGCCATAATCGGGCTGGGTTGAAAATAGCCCGTTTACAACAATGGCAGCCCGAGCCTGATTAGGCGCTCACCAGCCTGCCATTTTAAGTGGTCTAGGTCGTTTTGCGTCTGTGCTGTTTTTTTATTTTATTTTGGGCTATATGATACATTGTCTGTTGTTTTTTCTTGTTGCCAACAGATGCATTATCCATTGTTTTGAAGCCCAACTTGCTTCCCCAATAGTCTAGACGAATTGGACCAACAAATGGACCTTTCATTTGTTTGTTCCTTGCCACAAATCATCTGCATTCAATATTAATTTCATCTTGTACAAACATAACCTTACTAATTACTACCAATCTACCATTTATTTTTTTCTAATTACATAAATAGCTCATTAACTCACTAAGTTATTTAGCTGAAGTCATCTCATATCCGGTGAATGAAATAAATGAAATCATGCATCACTCATCAGTTTACTAATTAATTTTGTCCTTCACACATATAAATGAATTTCACAATGTTTGACAGTTTGAGGCTATCTATTCATGCAAATCAATAATCATGCATCACTCATCAGGCAAGACATGGCATAAGTATATTCGAAGGGAATGAGGGATACAAGTCATATAATATAATAGCAATTAGCAAGAAAGTTGTAATCTTCTTGGATCTAATTCTTCAACACAACAAAAAAACTTATAATCTTGCTTCCTCATTCTTCAATCGCCAATAATTATATTTGAAACATTGTCTGAAGCTAAAAAAATAAGGACAGGAGCGGTTTCCCTTTTCGCTATCTCAGAATGGCCTCTGCCGCATGTAATGACATAAATATAAAATATTTATTAAATAGATATATAAAAAAAAAAGATAAATGAACAAATATGATTATAAATATTACCATCCCATGGAAAACCAAGAAGCCAATTTTGAGTGCAAATGAGAGCTTCAACATTATCTAGAAGAAGAGAAGATCGATACTTTGTGAGAACCCGAGATACTATGCTAAAAGCTGATTCACTAGCAATGGTAGCAATTGGAATGCTAAGAATATTACATGCCATCTTTGAAAGACAAGGAAATCCAGCTGAGTTGGCTTTCCAATAATCCAAACCTTTGTATATTGACTATTCTAGCTGTTGTGAACAATTTAATCGGTGAAATTTCACCAGATTGTCATTGGTTTTAATTTTTGGAAATGGGTTGGCCTAGGGGTTATACTTCCAAAATTGGGTTCAAATGGTAATTTTAACCTAATGTAATAGTTAATAAAGTGGTTAGGAGCAGCAAGGAACACATCTATAAAGTAGGATTTCGAAAGCCCCAATTTTCCCGGGGAATTGCATATTTTGGCCAGAGCATAAAATAGGCCTTAGAGTTGAATTTTCAATGATTTGAGGATTTTTAAAGGGAAAATTAGATAGAGTTACAGTCGGTCACTTTTTCGGAAAAGCCCGAAAAAGAATAATTACGAAAATGCCCTTGAAACCCTTAAAGTGGAGTTGCTAAGGCCAATTTTGTCTTTTGACCGTGAATTTTGTAATTTTGATTCCGGAAATGGATTCCTTAGGCGAAAATATGTTAGAATAGCCCATGTAAAAATTTCAGGAAAAGTACAGTCGAACCAGTGTGGCGGGGCCGGGCAAGGGTCTCAGGGGCATTTTGGTAAATTTTCACAATAGACTCATATAACCCTCATAAACACTATGAAAGTGTCTAATTGGTACATTTGAAATTGTAGAACTGAGTTGAGAGCTTGAGTTGCTGGCACGTAAATCGAGGAGAAAAGACTGGAGGTAGGGAACTTACCTCTCTTGCGTGTATTTGATATTTGTGCTGGTGTATTGATGCATGTTATTGCTTTGCTTGATTATGTGAAACATATATGAATGATTGAAGCTCTTTTTCTATTTATGCTATGACCATAAGTATGTTGTTTGAAACATTGAGCACGCAGATATGTCATTGTATGAGCATGAGTTATATAATGCAAGCATGTCGTGCATTAAGCACTTATCTTACATGCATATTGATATTATTTTCCTACTGAGATTCACTCGAATCTCACCCTCCCCTACCCACAATTTAGATAGGAGGAGACAAAAAATATGCTGAAAACAAAAAAGAGAACCGTACAAGGGGATTGCAATGGTAGAACGAAGACGAAAAGATGTCTTCGTTTCACTGGGATGAGTTTAGACACCCTAGTAGCCTTGTGTGCCTATCTTAATTATAAGTATCATGTACGAACCCTTATGGGGATTTTCTATAATCATGCACATATTATCAGTATATTTATGTTATTCCTGTGTTGCCCATCGAACCGCATATCGTTTACCACGAATACTCTGATAAAGGTAAAATTAAAATAAGAGCGTGACATTTTTGTTACAAACATTTATAAATGTTAACCAAACAACTATTTGTAAAAAAAATCAGGAAAATAAAAAGAAAGCTCTTGATCATATAAAATAATTAAAAGAAAACTTTAAACATACTGTAATGCCAAACTGTATTTACGGCAATTTAAAGGGGGGAAAACAAATAACTTTGTACTTTTTTGTTATTACAATTCTCAATGGCGTCCTTTTTTTTTTGAAATTCCCAAATGTTCAAAAATGAATTAGGAATTTGAAAGGGTAAAGGGTAAATTATTAACGGTATCAATGATTTGAACCTAAGTGTATATCTTTAAAATAGAGGAGAGATTTGTATAATTAAGGCAAAATAGAAGGGATGTAAGAATATTTAACTCTTTTTTTGTAGGGGAGGCCAGAAAATAAGGCATTCATTATAAAATCAAAACTACCAAGAAAATTTCCTAATATATATATTTTTTCATTTGTCTGTATAAGAAGACATCAAGACCGAAGTCAAGTTCAAGACCTTGTTTAAATTGTTGAGTATTAAATAAAGCTTCTTCCATAGGAAAAAAAGTGAGTGAACGGACTGCTCTCTCCTGAACAGTGCGCCACCGTCCTCACCTCTGTTCAACATGGATGACCAACAACACCGAAAACTTCCACCGGACCGGCCTTCTGATGTCCTAGCCAGTGGTAGTAATAAAAAGATAAGAAATAACTTTTCTCGCATCATAATAGATATTTCTACGCCGGATGAACTCTCTCCAGAGAATGATATCTCCATGGAACATGACGCTTCCCACCAACAGATGGCTCTGGTTACTACTACCTCCTATAAGAATTCCCTTATTAGTTTTAATGGCATTGCTCATGGAGGTGATTGTATGGACGAAAAGGATCTATTATCGAACACGATTAATATGGAATGGGACCTACCAGAACTTACTGAGGAGGTGCAAGCTCTTATGCAGATCCACCCGGTTGTCCCTATGACGGCAGAAGAATACAATGCTTGGTGTCACCCCTGGAATACAACACTGATCCTAACTGTGTTAGGCAAAAAATAAAATGTCTACACGTTAAAGACACATCTAAGCCGTATATGGCGGACCTCCCAATTTGACCTTGTGGATATGCCCAATAATTACTTTCTGATTTGTTTTCTCTAAAAAGAAGGGTGGGGGCAGCTCTATCAGCAAGTACTATACGGGGGGCCATGGGTGGTGCAGCAGCACACCATTCTGGTGCAAAAATGGTCCCCTAACTTTGACCCTTATAATAACCTACTTGGACGAATAATCACCTGGATCAGGATTCCTAACATCCCAATGCAGTGTTACAATAAGGAATTCATTACAAGACTGGGGAATTACATTGGCAGAATAATAAAAATAGATATGCTTACCCCATCTACCATTGCGTCTGAGTCTGCAAAAATTGAGAGAGGCAAGTATGCCAAGATCTGTGTCGAGCTTAATCTCCAGAAGAAACTTGTCTCACGAGTGATTGCAGCCCACTCGGTTTATCAAGTGGAGTATGAGGGACTGGGCCTAATATGTTTTTCATATGGCCACTACGGCCACCACAAAGATCAGTGTACCTGGACATACCGAGATAAGGACCAATCGGCTCTAGGGCATTCTCAATCCAGTATACCAAATCGGAATACATCAGTGCCTCAACTGAAAGCTAGCATCGAGGAACCCTTTGGAGAGTGGATGCTTGTGGGCAACGGCCTTCAGTCTCGGCTTTGGAGCAGGAAGTTACAGTAGGGGAGTGTGACGGAGAGAAGGGGCGGGAATACAACGGAGAAGAGGAACGGGAGTACGACGAAGCAGAGAAACCGAACCAGGCCGGAAAAGAAAGACGGAGTCAGGCCGGAGAAGAAGAAACCCGCGATGGAAACGGGTACCGTGATGGAGAAAGAAGACGGTGTTGGTTCAATCGCCGGTGGAGTCTCAAGATTTCAGATCCTCACCGACCTTGGGGGTGATGAAGGAATGGCGATAGGATGTCTGGGGTCAGAGGAGCAAGTTAGTGTTGATGATGAGGATGACGTGGGCCGAATTAGGAAGTCAAATGGTCGAATAGCTAATCTACAGGGAGATGACAAGGATGACCGAATGAGAAGGGAAATAGGAAAGGAAAAGAGTAAAAAAACAAAAATAATGGGATGGGGCCTTCACATGATGGGCCAAGACAAGGGGTAAGGGCCCAAATTGAAAGAGCAAAAAACGTGTTGGGCCTGGAAAGAAAGCAAAATTCCAGTGGGCTATCCAAGTCACATGTGGGTGGTAGAAAGCATGTAGTGGTGGGTGGATCTTTAACCCAAGTTGGATCTACCTCTATTTTATTACCCCAAAATCCTCATAGGCTAGAATCTCAACAATTATTATTGATAGAAGGATCCCAAAACAATGCCATAAATCCCAATGCTACTTTTACTCAAGAAATATGTGAGCAAAATATGAGTGGTGCACCAAATACTGCTCTTTTGCCTCCATACTCCACTTCCTTAGACGATGACATTGGAGATGACTTTATGGAAGCAACTCTTGCTGTAGGAAGCCAACATGGTTTAGGGAAACAACCCACACGAGTTGACAAAGCTCTTAGTGATTAGTAAGTATCACTTTTTTTTGTTTCCAAGTCTTATCAATCCTATGATAATTGCCTCTTGGAATTGTAGGGGTGCGGGGAGCAAGTATTTTCCCCACATTGTTAAAGATTTAGTTCATGACAATAATATTGATATTTTGTCTTTAATTGAAACTCGTATTAGTGGTAATAGGGCGGAGGCCGTTACCCGTAAGTTAGGCTTTAGTAATTGGATTAAGTTAGAGGCTATTGGGTTTGCGGGAGGCATCTGGATTTTATGGGATGAGAGTAATACTCAAGTTGATTATTTGTTTTCTACTACTCAACTGGTCCACTGTAAAGTGTCAGACAAGCGAACGAATGATTCCTTTTTTGTTCTTTTGTTCATGGGGAACCAGGGATTAGTAGAAGAGAGAATTTATAGAGTTCCTTGCAAGATCTTACACAGACTATTGAAGGTGCTTGGATGGTAATTGGGGACTTGAATACCTTCTTGACTCCTACGGATAAGGTAGGAGGTACTGCACCTTCTCTCCGGGCTATGACACAATTTTCTAATTGTATTAGTAACTTGAGTTTGTTAGAAATCCCTATTATTGGCGAGCGCTTTATATGGGAAAAGCAGGAGGTTAAAGAAAGACTAAATTGAGTGTTTGGCAATCTTGAGTAGGAGCTCAATCATCCACGAGGAAAGGTTTTTCACCACCTGCGTTATAAATCTGATCATAGACTTGTGATGGTCACAAATGGTGCTAATTCCCCAACTCAATGTACCAAGCGTCGATTCAATTACCATCCAATATAGGCAATGGAAGATAGCTTTTCTGACGTGGTCTGTAAATCTTAGGAGAATAGAACTTAGAATCAGGGTAGGTTGCTTTTCAGGATGAGGCCTCCAAATGGAATGCTAGGGTTCTTGGTAGTCTTCCTAGGAAAAAAAGACATCTTCTCAGAAGATTAGAGGGCATTGATCGAGAGAGACAAACTAATCCTTCTACTGGCCTTTACAAACTTGAGAAGTAGCTTTGAAAAGACTATAGTAAGATATGTGCCCAGGAGGAGCTTTTCTAGTACCAAAAATCTCGGTGCAAGTGGCTAGCTTGGGGGGACAAGAACATGAGCTTTTTCCATACATCAACATTGATTAAATGGAAAAAACAAAGAATCAAAGCCCTTCAGGATGATGAAGGAAATTGGGTTACTGAACCGGATAAGTTAAGAGAAATGGCTGCCACGTTCTTTGCACATCTCTACACTAGGGATCCTCAGATTCCTCAATCCACACATTGGTATGCCAACTTTCCCTCGCTACACCCAACTAATGATATCTTGCTTCACAAAGAAGTGGAGGATATCAAAGTAAAAAATGCTGCATTTTTTATTGGCGCTTTCAAAGCTCCTGGCCCGAATGGTCTTCAAGCACATTTCTTCCACACCCAGTGGACTCACATAGGGAACAAGGTCTGTGCACTCGTCCGAGAGATTTGGCATCAACGGAAAAGGTTAAGGATATCAACCATACTAACATTGTTTTTATCCCAAAAGTTGATAATCCTATAACTTTAAAGGACTTTCACCTTATTTCTCTCTGTAATGTCATCTTTAAGGTTATTACGAAAATCATTACAGAAAGAATGAAGAAGGCGATGCAATATTTGATCCAACCACAACAATGTGGGTTCATAGCTGGGTGTCAGGGGAGTGAGAATGTTATCATTGTGCAAGAAGCTATTCATACTATGTAGAGTAGGCGACGAAAAAGAGGAATGGTTGCAATCAAGGTTGATATGGAGAAAGCTTACGATCGTCTTGATTGGAAGTTTCTACAATCCACTCTTGTTTGTGCTGGGATACGGGAGGAGCTGGTGAATCTTATCAAGGCTTGTACCTCCTTTGTGTCCATGAAGATCCTTTGGAATGGATCCGAATCTCCAGATTTCAGGCCTTCTCAAGGAGTTCGTCAGGGTGACCCTTTGAGCCCCTACTTATTTATGCTATGCATGGAGCGCCTAAGTCAATTAATTAACAACAAAGTTAGGGAAGGACATTGGAAAGGTCTTCGGTTCAAGAGCTATACTCCCCCAATATCCCATCTCTTCTTTGCAGATGATCTTATCCTGTTTAGGGAGGCTACCCAAAATCAGATTGAGCTGATGCGGGACACTATGAGATCCTTTTGTGAAGTTTCAGGCCATCAAGTCAGCTTGACTAAGTCCAAAGTATTCTTTTCCCGTAATGTTCATTTTAATAGGGCTTTTGAGTTGACTCAATCTTTGGGAGTGGGACTTACTGGTGATCTTGGCAAGTATCTTGGTGTACTGATGCTTCATCACAGGATCACTAAGGCTATTTATTTCCCCATTGTTCAGCAGGCAAAGAAGAGATTGACAGGCTGGAAGGGATGACATCTCACCATGGCAGGAAGGACGGTCTTGATTAAGGCAGTTTTGTCAGCATTGCCAAGTTATCATATGCAAACAATGCTGCTTCCTAAAGCCATCCTGGAGGAATTGGAGAAGATTAGCCGAAATTTCATATAGAATCAAGATCAACAGAGTCAAAAGATGCATCTTATTTCTTGGAACCAAATTAAACAACCTAAGGAGGAAGGGGGCTTAGGTATTAAAGACCTTCGGAAGCAAAACATGGCTTTCATTATGAAACTTTGCTGGGGTTTATTAACCCAACCAAAAGCCCTTTGGGTTCGTTGTCTAAAGGGAAAGTATGGATCGGCAACAGCGACTATCCCATGGTTTGTAAGAAGACCAATTCCTCTAGTGTGTGGAGGAGTATCACTAAGGTTTGTGACACTTTCTATAGTGGAATTGGTCGAACCCTGCACAATGGAAATACAACCAATGCCTGGTGGGATTTATGGACTAAACTGGATGAACCCCTTATTCAATTTGTTGATCATAATTCTCATTGTTTTAATCCAGCTGCTAAGGTAAGAGACTTTATTTTACCGAATGGAGAATGGAACATTTCGCGATGGAAGGAATTCCTACCAGATTGGGTGGTTAATCTTATAAGGCAGTTTCCCCCACCATGTCAAACGGGAGATGATCCTTTCTGCTGGAAAAGTGCTTCAGACGGCAACTTTAGTGTCCGTGTTGCGTACTCTTTTCTTTCTACTCAGCGGAAGGGGAATGGCTCAGCTTGGTGGAAGAAGGTGTGGAAATTACTTGTTCCGGAGAAAGTGAAGATGTTTTTCTGGCAGACTATTCATGAGAGACTACCTACTAACTCACTTCAAGCTATGAGAGGTCTATCAGTTAGTGAGGAGTGTCCTTTTCAGTGTCACCGGACAGAAACCATTATACACATTCTTCGGGACTGTGAGATTGTGAGAGCAGTGTGGTCACATTTTATTTCACCTAACTCTCGTTTTAGTTTCTTTCGTTCTGATTTTCAGGTATGGTTCAAAGATAATTTGTCACTTTCTCTGGGCAAGTCTTATTTCCATAGGTGGCCTTGGGTTCGCATATTTAGCATCATATGTTGGCTGTTATGGAAAAACAGATGTAAGGGCGTTATGGAAGGAGTCCGAGCTCAACCGAACGAACTTATTCATGTCAGCTCATGGAATCTAGCGTGGCGGACAACCTGAAGCACCAGACTTTTGCTATAGTGTTGGGGACAATCATACCTGGAAGCTACCATATGAGGGATATGTTCGCCTAAATACTGACGATTCAGTGGATATTCACCGTAATGCAGCTTGTGGGGGACTTATTCGGGATCATAGAGGACATTGGGTCCTTGGCTTTCAGCGTCGACTTGGCTTTCTCCCGCCGACTACTGCTGAGCTTATGGCTTTAAACCAAGGCCTTCAACTGTGTAGACAATATGGGTTTCAGAGAGTGGTGGCTTACATAGATTCACTTGAAGCATACCACTTGATTATGCAAGATAGTGGTCTACTTCACCCACTTAGATTGGAAATTAACGCAGTTAAGGAATTACTTTATTCTGAATGGGACATTGAACTCCGCTATACACCGAGAGATACAATCCGGTGTGCTGATTATTTGGCGAGGGATGCCCATAATTTAGTCCAGTGCTTAGTTGTCTTACCAGTTCCTCACCCTGGGTGTATTCCCATCATGAGGGAGGACTCATTACATTCTTTTTGATGTTTAGTATGTTTTGGTGTATGTACTCTCCAAGCTAGCTTGGCCATATTATGAATTAAAAAAAAATAAAGCTTCTTCCTCATCAAAGCGATGGAAGCATGTGGCATCTTTTTTAGCGTGATATTAATACTTCTCTCTACATGCAATTCAAAATGTTGATTTAATTTTCTCTTAAAAAAAACAATCAAAGGAAATAAGTGAATGTTATTACAAGCTAACTTTAAACTTTCATCGAGGGAGAGGTTAATTGGGGTAAAGAATCTTTCTGCAAACTCCTCTCTTTATTTAATGTCTTAATCATTGAGTCATGTTTTAATGGGTGAAATTTAATGTCATGTAATAATATTATTATTACATATTTTTTTATAGTTAATATTATAATATTATTTAATACATAGGATTGAATCTCACCCATTAACACATGATCTAATGGTTAAAACATTAAGGATCTGTTTGGCAGGGGGAAATGGAAGGTAAGGGAGGGGAAGGAAAACTTTTTTGAGTTAGATTTTAAAAAATTGGAAAAAGGGGTTATGAAATCTTAATAAAGATACGATGTAAAATAAAAGAGTAAAAAAATTAACTAAACACTTCCAACTCCACTTTTCCAATTTTTTAAAATCCAAGTCATATAAATTTTTCCTCTCCTCCCTTCCCCTCCAAATCCCTCATACCAAACAGCCCCTAAGTGAAGAGGGCTTGGAGAAGAAGGTTAGTAGAAACACATTCTCCCCTTAATTGATGGGCTTCTTGAAGTGAGCTGAGAGCGTCAATTGTGGGGATTTGGCTTCGGTCCGCTGCCCATCATTTTCTTTCAAAACCACATCGTTTTGGTGTAGTTTTGAGGGTAAAATGATGGGGTTGAATTTTTTTAAAAAAAATGATGTCTAATGTTTTGAAGTATTGTTCTGGATGTATCTAATATCTTAAAATATTTTTTAAATAACATGCAGTATCCTAAAATAATTTTTAGTGCTTTTAACCCCTTAAAATATTTTTTCAGTTGTATCCAGTGTGTTAGTAGATTGATTACAATTTAACCCTTAAAGTATTTTTTCAGCTCCAAAAATCACTTTAAAAATTTGATGCTACTGAAAAAATATTTTAGAGTGAGTGAAAATCAATAAATTAGTATCCTAAGTTTTGGGTGCTCTTTACTACTAAGAAAAATACATTAACGGTAAAATTGTAGTCAATCTTCTAAAACAATAGGTACAACTAAAAAATATTTTAAAGGGTTAAAAACACTAATAAATATTTTAAAGTAATTTTTGGAACAAAAAAAAATTCATTAATGGTAGAATTGCAATTAGTCTAAAAACACACTGCGTACAACTGAAAAAATATTTTAAGAGGTTAAAAGCACTAAAAATTATTTTAGGATACTGTATGTTACTTAAAAAATATTTTAAGATACTAGATATATCTAGAAAAATACTTCAAAATGCTAGACATCATGTTTTTTTTTAAAAAAATTCAACCCCATCATTTTACTCCAAAACTACACTGGTTTAAGAAAAAAAAAAGGGAGAATGACAGTGAAGTCCCAAGGAAGAGGAGAAATAAAGAAATGGTCCCTATAGATTGTAAAATGAAGAAATGGTCCCATGGAGTTGTCAATACAGGCTCTTGGAGTTATCATTAACAACTCTAGGAGCCTGTATTGACAACTCCATGGGACCATTTTTTCATTTTGCAATCTATAGGGACCATTTTTTCATTTTTTTTTTGCATGGGACTTAAGTGTAAATCTCTCAAAAAAAAAAAGGACGAGCAACGGACTACAAGTCAGCTAACCGAAGGCAAATCCCAATTTAGGTAGCTGGCAAGGCAATAATAAAGAGCCTCCCGAAAAGCATCAAGGTAATTTAATAAAAAAAGTAATGGTGTATAGAAAGCATGTAGGAAAGCCACAAGGAAGCAAATCAACGTTGCATCAGTAAATAAAATCGTTCAGCTTAATTAGTTTCCCACTTTTAAAACAATATAAACGTCAAATCAAATGAAAAGCAAGTCGTACGTTTTTCAGGAACGTAAACAACTAAACAAGGATGAAAACCATTATGCCTTCTGGAAAACAAGATATTTAACAGAGAAATATGGAACTCACAAATCAAGTTCATCAGTTCAGCACTATTAATTGTTGATGACAAAAATTAAAAATCCTCATTCAAGTCCTGAAGAAATTGCTGAATCTGTAATGTACATTAACACCCAGCCATTGTTGTCACCAAGGAATTCCATATTTTTTTCATTTGTAATTTAGTGGGTATATATATAACTATATATATGTTTCATCTTAGTGACGGAAGAGTTAAAATAGAGGGACTTAATTAGACAGACAAATCACAAGTTGGAGAAAAACGAACTGGATGCATCAATTCGGATTCCTCTGCTCCACAATCCACCTAGGATTTCTCTTCTCAGCTACAACCACATATTTATAAGACCAAGGGTAAGAGATTCTTAGTCCTGAAAAGATCCTCTTGCATATTGCAGAGAATACCAAAGAGAGAGTCAGTGGATGTATGACAGTATGAGGACGGATATTATAAGAAGCTAGCACTACAAAAAAAATAACAATTTGCGGCGGCCCATTTGTAACAATTAAAATAAACCACTATAAATATTAGGATTTATATCGATTTTAAGAAAAACTGCTATAAATTTGTAACGGTATGACTTGTGCCAAGTGACACGTTGGTTAACGAATATCATTTGTAGTGATTTACACGACACAACCGCTATAAATTATGGTGCCAGATTTGTAGCGGTTTTGGTATCTGAACCGCCGCAAATGTGGTGCCAGCTTGGCGACATAAGGCGTGAAACTGACACGACTATTGTGGTAGTTATTTTATAGCGGTTTTTATGACAGTAACAGCTACTAATGCAAAGGGTCGCCTCTTTGTAGTGGTCCTCCGTAACCGCTACAAAGTTTAACACATATTTGTAGCAATTACTACATATAACCACTACAAAATGTAAAGGGTTTGCAGTTTTATAGCAATTATTCTTAATCGCTACAAAGTTCCACATTATCTGAGGAAGGGTTTCTCGATTTGTAGCAGTTGAGGTAGCGATTTTTATAAAAATCGCTACAAAATGCAACTCTATAAAAGCACCTTCACCTTCATTTTATCACTTTTGCCATTTTTATTTCTCATGCATCCTTTGAAAAGTTTTGCTCAAGCATTTACATATTTTGGCACTTGAGGTTAGTAAAGTTAAGTCCTTTATTTCATTTTTCCCTATTATTCTATAATTTTGATATAAATATTCCTATTTTTTTTATTTTACAGTTATTATGACTTTTGAGAGAGATAAGGGGAAGGGGAAGGAGGCTGAGCTTCCCCCCAGACCTATTTTGCAGGAAAGCAGTAGTAGAGAGGGTAGTGGGAGGGGCGGTAGAGGGCAACGCGGAGATAGACATGTCCCCATGCCATCACAGGAGACGACCGAACCACAGCAGATGCCCTTATAGCAGACGGCCCCACAGGAGGTGACCGTACCAAAGTTGCCTGTTCAGCCAGAGGGGGGTGACCTCAGTGTCCCCAATTACAATGAGAATGAGGAATGTGACTTCAACATTCCCATTCTTAGTGACATGGAGTGGTTCCTGGATGAGGAGGAGGAGGCCTGAGACCAAAATAACCTACGACGGTCAAATAACCAACGACGGTCATCTTCATGGTCAACGGGATTTGAGGTGCAAGTTCAAGGTAAATTTAATTATTGTTTCAATAAATTTAATATTGAAATTCCATAGGTTAAATGTGGATTTAAATTTAATTAACGTATGTGGTAAATTGTGCAGATAAGCAGGGAAACATTTCCACCAAGAGGTTGGACGTGGCAGGTCTCAATAGCATGAACCGAACACTACGTGTGATAATTCTATGGAATGAGGCCACAGACCAACCGAGTGGTCACCTATTCAATCGCTATTTGAACAAGCTGTGTTGAATTGGATGTGGTTCCCTATCCACTTCAGGACCTGCACACAAATATCCTTTAAAAGTTTATAAAAAGGTATACAGAGAATTCCCAAGTTGGTTTGCACATAGAATACAAAATGACCACAATCACACTCGTCAAATTTTAGAGCTCTCATAATCGGCCTTCTTGACTATGTAAAAAAGTTTACAGCATATAATGTCAATAATGGTTTCAAATTTTGTACGATTTCATGAGAGCAAAAATTGTAAACTCAAAATTCATGTGTTTATGACACCTTTGGGACAAGGAGTTATGCAAGCAGCAGTGACGGCAGTAAGCAGTTCGGAGGTGTCCCTTACTATGGAAAGCTTCTTGATATCATCGAACTAAATTACCAAGGCTGTTTCACCGTGACACTGTTCAAGTGTTTGTGGGCAAATACGAAAACTTCCCGAGGACTTACAACTGACGATTTAGGCATCATATTAGTAAATTTCTCTTGGCCAATTCACACTAATCAATCTAAAAATGATGAGCCATATATTCTTGCCTCAAAGGCACACCAGGTTTATGTTGAGAATGAGAAGCACAAGGATTGGAACATGGTAGTTCACTTAAAGCCTTGAGACCTTTACGACATAGGTAATGGTGATAACATCGCCTACGAGAGTGAGACATTCCAGCCTGCCAATTTTGAAAACTTCTTCCCTAGAGGCGATGACAATTTACCTATAGTTCAGTGCGTTTTTATAACTTCATATCATTTAAATTTAATTTTTGTACAAAATAATACCATACTAACATTTTCTTCACACAATTTTTGTAAGGATGATGACGAAGAATGATTAAACGTATTATAATTTTGTTATGTAAACCTTAATTATATTTTTTCTTAAAAAAATTCAGACTAATTTTTGTAGCAGTTACAGAACCGCTACAAAATCAAACAAAAACGCTACAAATATCAACCGCCACAAAAACAATCACATTAACTGCTACAAACGTTACACAGATCTCTATAAATACCCCCACCACACTTCATTTCAAACACTCTTCCATTTCTTTCCACCCTTCTTCTCTCTCATTTTCTCCTATCTGAATTTTTTAATTCTTCGATTTCAACATTTTTTTTTCTTTTTATAATATTGATATTAATTATTTTTTCTTTTTGTCCAAAAATTTAAGGATTTTTCCTCAATATTTTCAATATTCCTTCCATAATGATGAACATTAAGTAGACAACATAATAAGTCCTTATTACCTACATATTCTCAATATTACTTATATAAAGTTTATACTTATCTAACTTAATTTAATCATTCTTCTCAAATAATAAATCCTATTAATTAAATTAATTCAATAATAAACTATTCAATATAATATTACAACAATGGACTCAAATTATTGTATTATTATTTTTTATTTTCCTAACATTTTGTAGTGGTTTTGAAACCGCTACAAACTCAAACTCAAAATCGGATTAAATTTTTTGTGTTATTTTAAAATTTCATCCTATATTAGTAGCCATTTGATAACCCCTATAAAGGTTTTAGCACCAATTTTTAAAAATTCCTATTTGTACTTAGTAGAGGTTTGCAAAATACTACAAAATTGGAGACAAATTTTCATTTTTCATTTCCCATTATACGAAATTGTGTTGCCAACATGTGTAGCGGTTTTCTAACCACTACAAGCTTCTCAGATAATATGTTATCTACATACACATCTTGTAGCGATTGGAAGAAACCGCTACAAATTTAATAGCGGTTGTATTACGAGAGTAGCGGTTCAAATCCCTTTGCAACATTGGCTTTTGTAGCAGTTTTTGCAACACTACAAATACACTATTTTAACCGTTAGTACACGATAGTTTTTTGTAGTATAATGACCTCCTTCAAAATACCATCCCCTAACAATGGCCGCATTAGAATCTAACGCACATCATCATAGCGCCAACAATGAAAACCACCACAAGTTAGCCAGGAAAGTAGCGGCACCAACAGTATTGGCAAGGCAACGGTGCGACTCTGTTAACCGGGGTGCAAGTATATGATGGTGATCACCGACATCCAAGACGACCTCGGCAACCAGGTGGCGGTGTCCATTGGAACTGACAGGTGCAGTTACTTCCACTGTGAAGTGGCAAACGAGGATCAAGTGAAGCACCTTATGGAATCAACCGTCAATATCTATAGACACCTCGACGTCATGTTCAGCAACGTTGGTATTCTCAACCCATGTAACCAGACCTTCCTTGACCTCGATTTCTCCAAAATGGACATATTATTTGCGATCAACATCCACGGGAAGGTCGCTCGTGTAATGCCCGCAGCTTTGGTGATGTGGAGAAGCACGTGAGGCGGAGCATAGTATGCACGACTATCTTGATAGATATATATATATATATTGGGTTTGTGTCTTCTTTGATACTTGAACTTGAGACAAAAAGGATCTAGTAGTACCAACTCCATATAGGTCAAAGTGCTCTTTTCCTTGATTCTGATTCTTCACCTGGTGGTGGGCTCACAGTGTTTTTCTGCTTTTCGAGTAAAGACTGTATTTTGAGCTAGGGCTTCGTTATTATCTGTTTCTTCATGGTTTACATGCTTTCTTTCCCCTCATGTATCATATGCCAGAGAACATTTATGCAGGCATCCTACTTTTTCTTTCTTCACCGTCTTCTGACTATCATCACACTAATTTAAGATATTTCTTGATTATTCTGTGGAAAGTTTAAGACTTGTTAATGCCTTATTGGTACCAACAAAGTACCGTTAGCTATTACTCCCTCCGATCCTATTTATAAACAATTTTCTCTCTCATTGGATTAATCTCTTTTATAAGCAACTTTCACTTTTTGTTTGAAAGTATAAACTTCTTTTTTCTATTTTACTCTTATTAAATGTTCATTCTCTTTCATAACTTATACTCATTATCTCTCTTATTTTTTATCTATTCTCTCTCCTATACTCTTTTCATAAATAGGGGCATATATGAAAAAAATATGGAATTTTAGACACACTTATTGCTTTAACTACCAGTTCGTTTTGAGCAATCAATAAGAAAGTTGCTTATAGATAGGACCGGAAGGAGTATTATTTTGCTTGTTAATTTGGACATAACTATATCATTCTCCCCCACTATATATCCGGGATATGGGTGTCTCCATTTATTTTCCTCTTCATTTACTCTTTATTGAGTGTATTTACCATTAGATCAACTTTTAATGGTTGAGATTTAATAATATATAAAGAGTAACATTATAATAAAAATCTATCATAATAAATCTCAACCATTGAAAGTTGATTTCATGGTAGATACACTCAATGGAGAGAGTAAATAGAGAGAAAAATCAATAAAAACACCCCTTTCCCCTATATATCGGTCCCTGATTATTCTATTTGTGTTTTTTTTTTCCGATAATAGTTTATCAGCTTTATTTTTCTAACCCCTATATGTTTCTGGAATTGACAAAACCACAACCAGAACGCGTATACGTGCCTGGTCATAGCTATGGTCACATAAAGATTAGCTAGATTAATTACCTCAATCTTCTTGCGACCAATTTTCACAATGACCAATGAATGAAATTTGTTAATTGAAACCATGCACTTGTTTGTTGGAGTAGAGAGACGAAAAATAAAAAATAGATGGGACCAAAACCGACCTAATTTTATTGACCAATAAGGACAGTGACTTGGGGACCAAGATTACAATAATACAGTAGACAATAAGCTGAATATAATAACAAACATATATAAAAATAGGAAAGTGGTATATGATTCAGATGCGACGGCAATTTGATAATTGATTTACTTAAGCAACAAGCAATAGATTAAATAATAATCAACCAAATAATCTAAAATAATCAATTGAGGTCCACATGTGTGAGTTTTGAAGCATTAGTCAATATTGTTCTGCAGTTTCAATCTTGAAAACAAAGGCAAGAGTCTAAACCAATGGCTGTAATATTAAAAAGAGAATGCAGGATTATATTGGAGGAAATAAGGACAGATCAGCATCACATATACTAATGACGCCTATAAATTCTAATGCCCAGAGATCATCACTTAACATCGCCTCTTTAGTGCTTATCATCATCGTTTCGTACAATTTCCTCCAAGAACATGGTGGTTGCCTCAGAATCTACATCAAATCATCCCATCGACAACCGTAAGTTAGTCGGTAAAGTAGCCATCGTGACGGGCGGAGCTAGTGGTATTGGAGAAGCGACGGCGCGTGTATTTGCCAATGAGGGTGCACGTATGGTGGTGATTGCAGACATTCAAGACGAGCTGGGAAACCAGGTGGCGGTGTCCATCGGAACCGACAGGTGCTGCTACGTCCACTGTGACGTGGCCGACGAGGACCAAGTCAAACACCTCGTGGAATCGACGGTCAACATTTATGGACACCTCGACATCATGTTCAGCAACGCTGGTGTTGCGAGCTCCTCTGAACAGACCATTATTGACCTTAACTTCTCTGGAATGGACAGCTTATTTGCGGTCAACGTCCGCGGGATGGCGGCGTGTGTAAAGCACGCGGCTCGTGCCATGGTGGAGAAGCGCGTGAGAGGGAGCATAGTGTGTACGGCAAGCGTGGCCGGTAGCCACGGGTTTCCGTTTGCAACAGACTACATCATGTCGAAGCATGCTGTGGTGGGGCTGATGCGGGCGGCGAGTGTGCAGCTGGCGGCACGTGGGATAAGGGTTAACAGCGTGTCACCGACGGCGTTAGCGACGCCATTGTTGTGTAAGTCTCTAGGAATGAGCTCAGAGCAAGCTAGAGAGTTCTGTCGAAAAAGCGCGAGGTTGGAGGGGGTGGAGCTCACGGCGGAGATGGTGGCAAAGGCGGTGGTGTTCCTGGCTTCGAACGACTCGGAGTTTATAACGGGTCAGGATCTGAACGTGGACGGAAGCCTTTGCGAGTTCCAGAAGGTTGGGGGAAGCCTTTAGCATGGGTTTCTAAAATAAAACACACCTTGCTATTTTAAATATTACGTAGAGTTGATTTTTTTAAAATATTAAAAAATTAATTAAAATATTTATATTTATTTTTTCCATCATTAATCTATGTTGCCCAATATATAAATTAATATATAATCTAATAATATATAATATATGATATAATTATGTGACTTATTCAGCTTCTTTAATCTCTTTAAAAAAATCAACTCTATTTTATATTTAGGAGGTGACAAGACTATATGTATCATATTATGTGTTGTAATAAATAATTAATATGAATAAAAAAGACTCTTAAAAAATGCCGATAGAATTTTTTTTTTTTTTTTTGGGTTTTCATGCAGAATTATTATCTCTAGCTAGGACGAAAAGAAAATTAAGCACTCAGGAGGTTCGAAATTGGAGTCATTAGTTCTTACATGTACAACAATACATCACTGTTTTTAATGCCCAAAACATTTGGGCCATAGCTGACCAAGTCTGCTTTCCAAAATATACTACATCATTTTTTTTTAAAAAAATGATAATAATTCCGTGGGTATTATCAGGTCTGACTTCAAAAATAAAAAGAAATATCTAAGTTGTAGTAAGATTTATATTGTTTTGGGAAAAAATATTTATATTTTTAATTAATTATAAACAGTATATGTAGCCAACAAGAGTGGAATGACACAAGAATAGCAAGATTTTTTATGATAACTTTAAAAATCATTTCGGTCAATCTTTTTATGTTTTATTATATGTGAAGATTTACATAAAAAACATTGGAAGAAGCAATTAGGTAGTGGGTAGAACTGGCAATTCGGGCCAGCCCGAGCCTGACGAGCTGGTTTGTCACGGGTTGGCCATAATCAGGCTGGGTTGAAAATAGCCCGTTTACAACAATGGCAGCCCGAGCCTGATTAGGCGCTCGCCAGCCCGCCATTTTAAGTGGTCTAGGTCGTTTTGTGTCTGTGCCGTTTTTTTATTTTATTTTGGGCTATATGATACATTGTCTGTTGTTTTTTTGTTGTTGCAAACAGATGCATTATCCATTGTTTTGAAGCCCAACTTGCTTCCCTAATAGTCTAGACGAATTGGACCAACCAATGGACCTTTCATTTGTTTGTTCCTTGCCACAAATCATCTGCATTCAATATTAATTTCATCTTGTACAAACATAACCTTACTAATTACTACCAATCTACCATTTATTTTTTTCTAATTACATAAATAGCTCATTAACTCACTAAGTTATTTAGCTGAAGTCATCTCATATCCGGTGAATGAAATAAATGAAATCATGCATCACTCATCAGTTTACTAATTAATTTTGTCCTTCACACATATAAATGAATTTCACAATGTTTGACAGTTTGAGGCTATCTATTCATGCAAATCAATAATCATGCATCACTCATCAGGCAAGACATGGCATAAGTATATTCGAAGGGAATGAGGGATACAAGTCATATAATATAATAACAATTAGCAAGAAAGTTGTAATCTTCTTGGATCTAATTCTTCAACACAACAAAAAAACTTATAATCTTGCTTCCTCATTCTTCAATCGCCAATAATTATATTTGAAACATTGTCTGAAGCTAAAAAAATAAGGACAGGAGCGGTTTCCCTTTTCGCTATCTCAGAATGGCCTCTGCCGCATGTAATGACATAAATATAAAATATTTATTAAATAGATATATAAAAAAAAAAAGATAAATGAACAAATATGATTATAAATATTACCATCCCATGGAAAACCAAGAAGCCAATTTTGAGTGCAAATGAGAGCTTCAACATTATCTAGAAGAAGAGAAGATCGATACTTTGTGAGAACCCGAGATACTATGCTAAAAGTTGATTCACTGGCAATGGTAGTAATTGGAATGCTAAGAATATCACATGCCATCTTTGAAAGACAAGGAAATCCAGCTGAGTTGGCTTTCCAATAATCCAAACCTTTGTATATTGACTATTCTAGCTGTTGTGAACAATTTAATCGGTGAACTTTCACCGGATTGTCATTGGTTTTAATTTTTGGAAATGGGTTGGCCTAGGGGTTATACTTCCAAAATTGGGTTCAAATGGTAATTTTAACCTAATGTAATAGTTAATAAAGTGGTTAGGAGTAGCAAGGAACACATCTATAAAGTAGGATTTCGAAAACCCCAATTTTCCCGGGGAATTGCATATTTCGGCCAGAGCATGAAATAGGCCTTAGAGTTGGATTTTCAATGATTTGAGGATTTTTAAAGGAAAAATTAGATAGAGTTATAGTCGGTCACTTTTTCGGAAAAGCCCGAAAAAGAATAATTACGAAAATGCCCTTGAAACCCTTAAAGTGGAGTTGCTAAGGTCAATTTTGTCTTTTGACCGTGAATTTTGTAATTTTGATTCCGGAAATGGATTCCTTAGGCGAAAATATGTTAAAATAGCTCATGTAAAAATTTTAGGAAAAGTACAGTCGAACCAGTATGGCGGGGCCGGGCAAGGGTCTCAGGGGCATTTTGGTAAATTTTCTCAATAGACTCATATAACCCTCATAAACACTATGAAAGTGTCTAATTGGTACATTTGAAATTGTAGAACCGAGTTGAGAGCTTGAGTTGCTGGCACGTAAATCGAGGAGAAAAGACTGGAGGTAGGGAACTTACCTCTCTTGCGTGTATTTGATATTTGTGCTGGTGTATTGATGTATGTTATTGCTTTGCTTGATTATGTGAAACATATATGAATGATTGAAGCTCTGTTTCTATTTATGCTATGACCATAAGTATGTTGTTTGAAACATTGAGCACACAGATATGTCATTGTGTGAGCATGAGTTATATAATGCAAGCATGTCGTGCATTAAGCACTTATCTTACATGCATATTGATATTATTTTCCTACTAAGATTCACTCGAATCTCACCCTCCCCTACCCACAATTTAGATAGGAGGAGACAAAAAATATGCTGAAAACAAAGAAGAGAACCGTACAAGGGGATTGCAATGGTAGAACGAAGACGAAAAGATGTCTTCGTTTCACTGGGATGAGTTTAGACACCCTAGTAGCCTTGTGTGCCTATCTTAATTATAAGTATCATGTACGAACCCTTATGGGGATTTTCTATAATCATGCACATATTATCAGTATATTTATGTTATTCCTGTGTTGCCCAGCGAACCGCATATCGTTTACCACGAATACTCTGATAAAGGTAAAATTAAAATAAGAGCGTGACATTTTTGTTACAAACATTTATAAATGTTAACCAAACAACTATTTGTAAAAAAAAAAATCAGGAAAATAAAAAGAAAGCTCTTGATCATATAAAATAATTAAAAGAAAACTTTAAACATACTGTAATGCCAAACTGTATTTACGGCAATTTAAAGGGGGGGAAACAAATAACTTTGTACTTTTTTGTTATTACAATTCTCAATGGCGTCCATTTTTTTTTTTTTTTGAAATTCCCAAATGTTCAAAAATGAATTAGGAATTTGAAAGGGTAAAGGGTAAATTATTAACGGTATCAATGATTTGGACCTAAGTGTATATCTTTAAAATAGAGGAGAGATTTGTATAATTAAGGCAAAATAGAAGGGATGTAAGAATATTTAACTCTTTTTTTGTAGGGGAGGCCAGAAAATAAGGCATTCATTATAAAATCAAAACTACCAAGAAAATTTCCTAATATATATATTTTTTCATTTGTCTGTATAAGAAGACATCAAGACCGATGTCAAGTTCAAGACCTTGTTTAAATTGTAGAGTATTAAATAAAGCTTCTTCCATAGGAAAAAAAGTGAGTGAACGGACTGCTCTCTCCTGAACAGTGCGCCACCGTCCTCACCTCTGTTCAACATGGATGACCAACAACACCGAAAACTTCCACTGGACCGACCTTCTGATGTCCTAGCCAGTGGTAGTAATAAAAAGACAAGAAATAACTCTTCTCGCATCATAATGGATACTTCTACGCCGGATGAACTCTCTCCAGAGAATGATATCTCCATGGAACATGATGCTTCCCACCAACAGATGGCTCTGGTTACTACTACCTCCTATAAGAATTCCCTTATTGGTTTTAATGGCATTGCTCATGGAGGTGATTGTATGGACGAAAAGGATCTATTATCGGACACGATTAATATGGAATGGGACCTACCAGAACTTACTGAGGAGGTGCAAGCTCTTATGCAGATCCACCCAGTTGTCCCTGTGACGGCAGAAGAATACAATGCTTGGTGTCGCCCCTGGAATACAACACTGATCCTAACTGTGTTAGGCAAAAAATAAAATGTCTACACGTTAAAGACACATCTAAGCCGTATATGGCGGACCTCCCAATTTGACCTTGTGGATATGCCCAATAATTACTTTCTGGTTTGTTTTCTCCAAAAATAAGGGTGGGGGCAGCTCTATCAGCAAGTATTATACGGGGGCATGGGTGGTGCAGCAGCACACCATTCTGGTGCAAAAATGGTCCCCTAACTTTGACCCTTATAATAACCTACTTGGACGAATAATCAACGTCCCCGGGATGGCGGCATGTGTAAAGCACGCTGCTCGTGCCATGTTGGAGAAGCGCGTGAGAGGGAGCATAGTATGCACGGCAAGCGTGGCCGGTAGCCACGGGTTTCCGATTGCAACAGACTACGTCATGTCGAAGCATGCTGTGGTGGGGCTGATGCGGGCGGCGAGTGTGCAGCTGGCGGAACATGGGATAAGGGTGAACAGCGTGTCACCGACGGGGTTAGCGACGCCATTGTTGTGTAAGTCGCTAGGAATGAGCTCAGAGCAGGCGAGAGAGTTCTGTCGAAAAAGTGCGAGGATGGAGGGGGTGGAGCTCACGGCGGAGATGGTGGCGAAGGCGGTGCTTTTTCTGGCTTCCAACGACTCGGAGTTTATAACGGGTGAGGATCTGAAGGTGGACGGAAGCCGTGCGAGTTCCTGAAGGTTGAGGGAAGCCTCTAGTAGGGGTTTCTAAAATAAAATGAAAAATTATACTAAAGTCAGAATGGTTCAGTACAACTCCATCAGCGGGTTATTGATAATTTTATAAGTGGATATTGATAATTTTATAGGATCTTTTTTTTTTATAATTCTAAGTAACCATTTTTTCATTGTCCTTCTTTCTTAAGATTTGGGTGTAATTTTTTTAAAATAAAATACTCCATCCAACCTTAAATATAAGCCATAGTTAATTTTTTTGGATATGTTAAAGAAGTTAATTAAATTACTTTAAAATATTTTTATTTATTTTTTTGTCTCTAAACTATTTTGTCTACATATAAACTGATATATAATTTAATGATACACAACATGATTAAATAACTTATTTAACTTTTTTAATATAAAAAAAAGAGTCAATTTTTTCTTATGTTAAATAATAGAATATATGTATCATATTATGTGTTGTAAAAAATAATTAATACGAATAAAAAAGACCCTTAAAAAATTACTGATACAAAGGTTTTTTTTTTTTTTTTTTGGGTGTGGTTGGGTTTCATTCAGAATTGTTATCTCTAGAACGAAAAGAAAATGCATTGGGCTGCCAATAACATTCAGGAGGTTCCAAATTTGAGCCATTAGTGTTTTTCCATGGACAACAATACATCACTGTTTTTCAGGCCTAAGACATTTGGGCCATAACTAACCAAGTCAGCTTTCAAAAATATACTACATCATTTGTTTTAAATGATAATAATTCCGTGGCTATTATCAGATCTGACTTAAAAAATAAAAAGAAATATCTAAGTTGTAGTAAGATTTATATTGTTTTGGGAAAAAATATTTATATTTTTAATTAATTATAAGTAGTATATGTATCTAACAAGAGTGGAATGACGCAAGTATAGCAAGAAAAAATTGGAGTTGTTAATCAAGAATCAAAAGTTGTTAATTAAGAGTCTTGCGTTGTTATTCTGAAGTAGGGAGAGAGAAAGCTGAAGGGCAAAATCGTCTTTTCGTATCCCGAATACTGTTCATCTGTACTGACATAGCATTGAACCGGGATTTCGCTAATTCGGTGGTATTTTTAAGGGATTTTCCCAATTTAAAAACCTTGGTTTAAAAAAAAGATTATACTCTCATAATCTTTTATCTCTTTTTTTTTTTTAGAATTTCATCTTCACCCTTAGATTAAATAATTAATGGTTCGAATTTTATATTTTCTAAAACTATTATTAAAGTATTTTATAATTTTATTTTTTAAAAAATTTTGTTTGTATTGCAATTATAAATTGTGTAGATCATATTTTAAAAGCTTAAATTTATTTATTTCTATTTAAAATAACATTTTATAAAATATGAAATATAAACCATCTTTTTTTTTTAACCTGAGGGTGAAGATGATATTTCAAAAAGAAAATAAGATAAATAATTTTGAGAGAACCTAGACCCGGTTCCAAAATCAAAATTAGCAATATCTATAATAAAAAAAATTATGGTATGCACATGTAACATTTAAAATAACATGGAATAATTTCTTAAATATGTAAAAAATTAATTTATAAAACATTTGAGACGAAGTTCATAGCAATTTTAAACCTTTGATATGGAAATGTTACACTTCAAACAAAGTTTCTATGCAGGTTCACTATAACAAGTTTTTGCTATACACCAAAAAATTACTTAAATAAACACAAAATGATTAGGTGTCTCTCACTCTCATGAATAGAAAATAAGTCATACCACACCACCACCACAAGTAAATTCTTGATTTGATTTTTAAGATAAATATTAAGAGATAAGGAAGCCACAGGGATATATATATATATATATATATTGATGATTCAGATATCAGGAGACATTCCAACAGTGAAAGCCACTCTAAGTGGAAGGAATCGCATATATATGATCATGATGAAGAAGATGTTCACAGAATGATTAGTACTAGTAGTCTTTTTTAATTCCTGCCTCAACTTTCCACCTCAATGCTCTACCAAACACTGCATGAAAATGCCTTCATCGAATCACCTTCTTCCACAAATTAAATCTCTCTCTCTCTCTATCACCTTTCTCTCTCTGAATCTGACGACTCTGACGTCTCAGACCAGCATATACCTTCACAGATCCATCCATATTATCTCAGCACCACTCTTTGACTTTCATATTTCATTGGTTAGTTTCTGCAGAATCAGCACCTCTCACCAGTTACCTCCATTATATGTTTTCAGGAATCAAAGAATAGAAATAATAAGCAACTCACAAGTCAGAATCATTACTACTTATAGGCAAGACAGAAACCATCGAGCTTGTGTGGTCGGTGCTACACTATTAATTGATGATGATACAAAACTTCTACTTCAAAATAGCTTTAAGCTGAAGAAATTGCGGAACCAGTGTAGATTGATACCCATCCATTGTGGTCACTTCTCACTTCTATATTTAACAGATCCCACTTTTTGTTATTCTCGCCGGTCCTTTTTATAAGTACCAATCATTAAAATAAGACGGTTTAAAATGTAAGTTAAAAGAAATAAATGCATAAAACATGTACTTATCCTCTCAATTATATCCTTATTTATAAATAAGGTATAGAAGAGATAATGAGTGAATGTACAGAAAAGAGATATGAGTGACTTATATTTAACGAAATCAAAAATGGAAAGAATAGTTTAAAATTTCAGACAAAAGAAATTTGTTCCTTATAAAAATCGCTCATATGAGAGGGAATATTTTTTATAAAAATGACCGAAAGGACTACTTTGTAATTCAGTTTGGGGGGGTTTATTTATTTCTTCATGAAATCCCATTTTTTCATTTTTATCCAGCATGAGCTAATATTACGTACTGTCAGAAGTTCTTATTTAGGACATGTAGATTATTACTCCGCTCCTTATATAAAACATATTTACTTAATTTGTTTAAATTAAAGAAGTTAATCAAGTTATTTAATATGACATGTATTTTTTAAAACACCCTATTCACTTTCTTATTTCCCTCATCCCCTCCTCCTTGATTATTGTTAAGGGAGTATTAATAGGGTTAGATTAGAAAAAAAAAACTGACCAATATGAAAATTGTGTCTTATATTTAGGATCAAGATTAACTTATTAAATATTTCTTATATTAAAAACAAAGGAGTATTAGTTAACGTCACAATCGATTTTTTTAAAGCATATACTCGTATAATTTTTTGAATAATTCTCCAGCAGACGAATGACAAGTTGGAGAAAAACGAAGGTGCAAATATTTTGGGACCTCAAAAGGTCGAAATTATTGGCACAATACGTTCAAAGAATGGCCTGTAAGGCCATATTCTAATATATGGTGGTGAGTATATATTCCTGACCTGAGCGAAAGGGTTCTCTACAGTAGCGGGGTATAATAATAACCCGTCCTTGTGATTCTGAGAGCGACAATTCCTTCAAGACCAACGATTGGTTCTTAATCATTTTCACAACCTAAAAGATCGGGTCTTGTTTGATACCGACGGAATTAACTCTGCCTAACAAATAGATATAGATATAATTATAATAATCCTATGAGGTATTCCCTCCTATCCTAATTATAAAATAAAATTGATTTTTTTAGAGAAACTAATTAAATTACTTTAGAATATTTCTATTTATATTTTTTTCTTTAAACTAATAGTTTAACTAATAAATTAATATATGATCTAAGGATACATAATATATGATATGATTAAGTAATTTATTCAGCTTCCTTGATCTCTCCAAAAAAAATCAATTTTGTCTTATATCTAAGATCGGAGATAATATAATTTAACTTTCTCGTTAAACCAGCTTATAATTATATCCACAAGAGGGTATACTGTGAAAGTGAGAGACACTGATACGGACACCGGCATAGCTCTAGAAACACAAACAGTTCTCTAGGCTATTCATCCCATGCCGTGTTCTTCTATCTTCCACAAAGTCCTCCATTTTATTGGGGTCAAAATATTAATGCTTGTCTACGATATAATAACTTAGCTTCCTACTATAAGAGGACGATGCGTTACATATACACTACACAGTTCCAATGAATAGAGTACATGGTGGGAATGGGAGTGGTGAGGCCCATCACTTGGATGCACATGGCCACCCAACTTGGAGAGATCTTGATGAAGATCCATCATAATAATAATAATAATAATAATCCACGTAGCATATATTTCTTTGCTTTATCCACAACCACATGTTTTTAAGATCAAGGATATGGGACTCATGTTTTTATGTTTGCTTGTTACTCTTGCTTGAAGGGAATTGGAATACCATAGAGTGGAATAGGGTTCCTACTCAAATGACCCTATAGAGAAGTTTCAATCCGTACGTCTCATTCAAGCTTATAGCTCTCAGACACCCTCATAAATGCTCTGATGGCTACAAATCGCAAGTCTTGATATCTAATTTGTGTATTAAGAATTTTTATGATTGTGTTTTAAAGATGTCGAAAAAATTATCTAAATCTCTGTAGGTTAGGAAAAAATGGATGTAGGATGGTTAAGAGAGGAAGATAGCGTAGAGGACAAAGCATTGATCTGTCAATATTAGCATTAAGTCACAGTGGATTTACCACTATATTGGTGGGACATACTTGAAAAGCTTCTTTATAACTTTTTGTTCACGCTCAGCATCATATAATTATGACTTCTATCAATTTGCCCACTTGCTTCTTTTAAATTTGTGTCTCATCTTTCTGATGCCTTCATCATATCCATATTCCCCTGATAAGCATGGTGAACCAATCTAACACTGCATGGTTTTGTTCATGCAATAATCTAACGCCACCTTTAATTCCCAATACGCAAATCATCTTTCTCCTGGAACAATATCATCCGCAAACACCGGTTTAATTTACATGCTGCTCATTTTAAACTAATTTCATTTAACTGTCATGATTAGCTTTCCATATATCGAAATCATGTCCTATCATAAACCAACAAAACAATACAAAGAGAGGAATTTAATTAATTAATTAATGAATTGGAAGATATGAACATTAAAAGACATATTGGTAAAAGATTTGGTTCCTAGCTACCGAATACTTAGATCACTGGCAGAGGGTTGTTTTAGCTTAATCAAGGGTTTCGAGTTCAAGACTTGAAAATGCAGCAGCGTTAGGTGTTAGGAATGCCACCTGAAAATATGATCCTTTCATATCTCAAATTGGAATTAGTTTGAACCCGTAGAGTTCACCGTGACAAGAGGCTGGCCTAAGACACAGGTGCATACACAAAAAGAGATTTGGTTCCTACATTATCTTCTTTCTCAACTCTCCCCTCTCCCATTGAAATGGACAACAACCAACAAGGACAATGACAGCAGTAGAAACTGTCCACTTCAATGTAAGGTAAAAACTAAAGAGACTATATGTGTATATATATATATAGAGAGAGAGAGAGAGAGAGAGTAAATGGTCGCTTTCACGAAGTCTAGATCTTTCCTCTTCTGTGGGAAACCCCATTTCTTGAGCTTATAAATACAATGATGTTTATCACTTTAATTTCCACCATAACAGAAGCATTATTTCTGGATCTGGTAGTGTTATATACCTCAAGCATCCCCCACCGCTGCTGCAACCAAATTCAGAGTAAAATAATAAAGAGGAGACGATAGAGAAGTTTATATCATGGTAAAGATTTAAACTTCATATAGTTTCCACTTTCCCTTGTATATATCTTAGGTTCTAATTAAGCACTATCACTTTGTTCTAAACGCACTGAGAAACTGTTATAGGATATTGAAGCTCGGTCCAACGTTTGGGAAGGTTACGTAGATTGGAAAAACAGGCCTGCCTTGAGAGGACGCCACGGTGACATGCCGGCTGCCTCCTTCGTTTTAGGTTTGTGCATTCTAATAATAAGTCCATATTTTATGTTTCTCGATCTTATTTAATTTGTTGACTATTAAGTATTTGGTCATTAAAAAGTGCATGGAAAATTGAGATATCTATTAGCTACACATGATTCTTTTTATCTTTCTTTTTCCCACAAAAGGTGCTATATATATATATAAGTGTGTATCTGTATCTAATTTTTACACATTGGAAATTACATGCAGTTGTGGAGGTATTGGAAAACCTGGCATATCTGGCCAATGCAAGCAACCTTATTTTGTATTTGACAAAGTTTATGCACTTCTCGCCATCCAAGTCTGCCAACATTGTCACCAACTTCATGGGAACAGCCTTCCTACTTGCTGTTCTTGGTGGTTTCTTGGCAGATTCCTATTTGACTACCTTCTCCATCTATCTGATAAGCGCTGCAATTGAGTTCATGGTATGAGTCTATCGCTAGATTAAACTATAGGATTAAGAAGAAAATTTATCAATAAGGTTTTAAGAAAGGAGCACATAACACAATTATATTTTAAAAGGGGTAAAAATACACATAAGGAATTAAAAGTAGAGCATCCAGCACAAAACCGTTAAATTTGATCTAATGCGTTAAATTATAAGAAAAGAAAACCCCTAACGGCGTTAAGTCAAATTTAACGATTTCGTGCGGGTGGATGCTCCACTTTTAATTCCTTATGTGTATTTTTGCCCCTTTTAAAATATGATCGTACCAAACCCTCCTTCCTTAAAACTTTTTTAATAAATTTTCTCCTTAACTCTAAACTATAATACACTATTATTTATTTATAAAAATTTTCATGCATTTAGTCCAAGTATAAGTATGTGTTTGGATAAGGGAAAAAAAAGTGTTTTTAGTACAAAACCATGGTTTTACATAAAAACACCCAAACACTCGTTATTTTCTCAAAAGCCCATTTTGTAGTGAAATCATGGTTTCATGAGAATCTTTTTTTTTTTCTGTTTTCATTATGTGGGCCCTACCTTCTCTCTCTTATTGGTCCTTTTTATATTTGTGGGCCCGCGCCACTCTCTCTCTCATCTTTTTTTTTTTGTTTTTTTTAGAATTTTGACATTCTCTCACGTCTGTCTATTTTTCTTCCTTAGAATTTTAAAATTTTAATGCTTTCTCATATCTTTAATATAAAACATATTTATCTAATTTGATTATATTAGAAAAATTAGTTGAGTTAATTAACATTACATATAGACAAATTTATTTCATTTTTTGTATTAATTATGAAATTTAATGTTAAATAATGGGTTAAGATGCATCCTTTTTAATGCCATTATGGGTTTTCTTCTCTTTTAATTTAACTCTGTTAGGTCAAATTTAACGGTTTTGTTAAATTTATATCTTTTTTAATTGTTTATTGTTATTTTTGTATTATCCATAACTTATTTCTACCAGACGCCCTTCAGGAAAAACTTGGCTATTAAATTTAGACCTTAACCCTTAAATAATACATAAAATATAACCTTATTATTTATATGTAATTATCACAAAAGTTAATATTTTTTTAGTAATTTGATCGTGAAAAAAGTTATTCTAATCACAAACTCAAACACTCTCATTTTATTAAAATCATTTTTTTCTAAGAATCTATTCTCTAAAAGTTATTTTCCATTTTTTCTCCAAAAGCTATTCTTAAAAAGTTAATCCAAACACACTCTAAATATAATAAACTAGAAAGGAGAAGAAAAGCTAATTTCAAATTTTCTACAGCATACACTGTACTAGTTACAGATAACCGAAAGTAGACAGAACTAGTACAAGGCAGTTAACCGTTATAGGTGGTGCTTCTAGGCTGTTCATTTATCTGATCTAGGAGAAAGAATATAATCGCCACATTAACTTTTTAAAGGATAATTTTGGAAGGGAGAAACAAAAGACGTAACATCATGGTAGGCACGTGAACACCACATGGTCAATATAAGATAGCCCCACATGTTGATGACCTTCTTCATCCCCTAACCAACCCATAAGTTAAAACGAAAAATGACTGAAGAAGAAATGAAACCAACAAGTCATGATCATTTCTAATATAGGTTGTTCACTGATATATTATTTTGACAATCAATCTTAAAATATCTCCGATTATCACATAATATAATGGTCATGATTTATTGAACTGTTGTTTTGAGTTGAAATATTGTTAAAATCATCTTTTATACTTATCTGAAGTCGAACTAAGTTTTCTTCCAATATGAAAGTGTATTCTACAATAATATGATGCCAGTAACTAGTAAATTTTCCTGTAAGTATTGTAATATATATTTTTGTTTTTTTTTTAATTTGAAATAGGGTTTATTAATACTGACAATACAAGCTCATATACCATCACTCAAACCACCAAGCTGTGTTGAGGGAAACGGCAAAAGCCGATGCCAGGAAGCTCATGACGAGAAAGTAGCGATGCTATTTACAGGCCTTTATCTGGTGGCATTAGGTGTGGGAGGAATAAAAGGTTCACTTCCTCCTCATGGGGCTCAACAATTTGATGAAGCTAATTCAGAGGGAAGGAAGCAAAGATCTACATTCTTCAATTACTTTGTGTTTAGCCTGTCATTTGGAGCATTAATTGCAGTAACTTTTGTGGTCTGGATTGAAGACAACAAAGGCTGGCAATGGGGTTTAGGGATTGCAACTGCATCAATTCTGGTCTCCATCCCGGTTTTTCTCCTTGGATCTGGCACTTACAGGACCAAACTTCCTACTGGAAGTCCCATCAGCACTGTGTTCAAGGTATGTTCAGGCATACTACAACATATATATATATATATATATATATGAGAAAATCACCTTGAAAGAATGTAATAACTAAAAAGTCCTACAACAACAAATGAGCAATAAGTAATGATAAGTTTCAGTTAAGGAAATGACAACATATCCATATTACTCATTTGTTGTAAGATCTTTTGGTTATTACATTCCTACCTTGGGAGCTTCTAGTGATTTCCCCTATATTTATATATTCTCTCTAGTCCTAAATATAAGATATATTTACTTAATTTAATTAAATTAAGAAAGTTAGTTTTGTTAGTTAATATGACATGTATTTTCTAAAATACCTTAGTCATCTTTTTAAATTCCCTTATTCTGTTTCCTCCTTGATTATTGTTGAGAGAGCATCAATAAGAATAAATTAGGAAGATATTCACAAATATAAAAAATATGTCTTATATTTATGTAGGATATTCTTCAATTTAAGATCAAACTGTCCAAATATATATTATATTAAGGACTAGAGGAAGTGTGTGTGTGTGTGTATATATATTTGTGTGTGGGGGGGTGAATTTTGAAAAAAAGGCTAAAAGAGTGCCCTTATTTATGAATGGGTGTTTTTCACCCCTTTCTTCTCTCTCCACTTTTGATAGGGGCAAAATTATAAAAATCTCATTTATTATTCTGAAAGTGAACTTATAATAAGGATCAAAATTTGTTCTTAAGATGGATTTATAAATAGAATCAGAGTGATATATATTTGTTTGTGTATGTGAGTGAAGTTGAATTTTGAAAGAAAACTAAAGAAGCAACTTTATATTTGCTTGCAGGTTGTTACAGCTGCAATTATCCACAACTGCAGAGCTAGGAATTCAACTAATGCAATAATAAGTATGGCCACAAGTCCATCTGATGCAACTGAAATTGTCGAGGAAGAAGAGAGTAACAATAAAAAGAAGGTGAAGGACCAAAGTCAGAGTTTGACAGAAAGTCTCAAGTTTCTTAATGGAGCAGCGATGGAGCCAGTTCATGCAAAGCTTGAATGCAAAGCAAAGGAAGTGGAAGAAGTGAAGATGGTAATAAAAATTCTTCCAATATTTATGTCCACCATAATGCTAAATTGTTGCCTTGCTCAGCTCTCCACTTTCTCAGTACAACAGTCTGCCACTATGGACACTAGGCTTGGCTCCTTCAAGGTCCCACCAGCTTCTCTGCCTGTTTTCCCAGTCACCTTCATTATGATCCTTGCACCACTATATAACCATATTATTGTTCCATTTGCTAGAAAACTAACCAAAACAGAAAGTGGTATCACTCATTTAAAAAGAATTGGGACAGGGTTGTTCCTCTCTATTGTGGCCATGGCTGTGGCAGCTTTAGTGGAAATGAAGAGAAAGAAAGTTGCATACAAACATGGTTTGTTGGATTCAGCCAAACCTCTACCAATCACATTTCTTTGGGTGGCTTTACAGTACTCATTTCTTGGTTCAGCAGATTTGTTCACTTTGGCTGGTATGATGGAATTTTTCTTCACAGAAGCACCACTGAGCATGAGATCTGTAGCCACAGCTCTGTCATGGGCCTCACTGGCCATGGGATATTTTCTGAGCACAGTTCTTGTTTCAATTGTGAATAGGCTTACTGGTGCCTTTGGAACTGTGCCTTGGCTCTCTGGTAGCAACCTGAATAGTTATCACCTTGAAAGGTTTTACTGGCTCATGTGTGTACTCAGTGGATTGAACTTTCTGCATTATCTGTTCTGGGCCAATTCCTTCAAGTACAGATCATCAACAATGTCATAGAGCACTAGCTAGAGGAAACAGCCATTTGTTTCATGTTTTAGAGAGTTAGGCACTGCTCAAAGATTCATACCTTTTCGGCTACGCTGGCGGTACGGATCAATAATGATGGAGATTTGTTCTTCTATGTGAACTATACATCTCGATACTATATTACTGGTTTATATTAACATTGGGAAGTCAACTTCTCTAATGTTGTTTACTTGCCTTTTCCTCTGTCCTTTGTGTGTGTGTTGATGATGGAGTTGTAGTAGGTAATTATACAACAAATTATGGGAAATTTCAGTTGGCTCCATGAGTGATTTTATTTTAGCCAATCCCTAAAAAATTCTGAAATTTAACCGTCCACCGAGGTCAAAATGAAATTAAGTTTTGTGAGTGAAAAAACAATCATGGCCTTTCTATATTTTTTCATAAGAGCATTTATAAGACAAATGAGAGAATTTACTAAATAAATAAAAGGATTTAAAAGAAATTAGGGAGTTAGCAAGAATATTTTGGTCATTTACAAGATAAATAAGAACATTTACGGGACAAATGAAGGATTCAAAAGAACCCAAAGAATTTAAAATATTTTAGCCATTCATAAGATAAATAAAGGACACAAGACAAATAAGTTGATTTACAAGATAAATAAAGCAAGGACATTATTATCTTGGGAAAATCGCCCAAAATACCTTTAGAGCAAATTAATTGCTGAATGCTATCATGAAAGATCGGTTGCACTTTAACGGAAAATATTTTACACACAACAGAAGATATTTTGTATACAACAGAAAATAGTTTGCACGTTTATATAGAAGATTTGTGCAAACACAGAAAAGTATTTACACACAATGGAAGTTCTTTTGCACACATAGAAGATGGCTTGCACGCTTGATAGCATTCAGCAATTAATTTACTAAAAATGTATTTATTCCCAATTCTCCCTGTTATCTTTCCACCAAGAAAACATAATTTTATTTTGATCAAGGGGATTACATTGAAGCTTCAGTTTTTTTGTTTGAAGTTAGCTGAAATAAAATCTCTTCAATAAGGTTGACTGAAACTTTCCCATAAATTATTGTACGGTTATGGGAAACTCGAAATACAGGCCACAGGCTGGGCAGGCTTGTTTTGTGGAGCGCCGACGGATACAAGTTTTTGTTTTTAATACAAACCGACTGATAAAGTTGAATCATTACGAATCCCAGCGGAAGATAGGAACAAAATTTTAAAAAAAAAAAAAACAAGTGAAAAAATGGAGGGATATGGATGCAAAATTTGTGAGGGTCACCCTCAATGAGATTTATTAGATATTCTTGGCTTTAACAGATTTATTATTTTCTGACAAAAAAAAAATCAGATTTATTATATTGTATGGGTTTAGACAAAGGGAATTGCTGTTGCTTCCTTCATTTTCTTTTATACGGGTCAAATTAACATGGTTATTAAAACTGGATGGTTCGATGAAAAAACTGATGAAACGATCACCTAGTCAGTCCAATCCGATCAGTTCAGTGTTTATTCAGAATTTCCTAACTTAAGAAATTTATATCTAATTTTATATATTTTCAAAAATTATAAATTAAAAAAAAAATTTGGGCCTACATGATAAAAAATCTATAGAAAGCTTGAGATGTCTACTTTTTAATGTAAAAAAAATCACTCAAAAATATTATCATTTTATCCTTAAAAATTCTTAAATTCCAAAACCATTTCAAAAAATATTATCATTCAAATTCACTTCCTCACTGGTCTGACCCCAGGTTAACTCCGATATGATCCACTGACCCTCAACCTATCATCCAAACAGATTCAATAGTCAATCCGAATTTAATAATCTTACATATTAAACTTACAAATATTTAGCACACAGGCTCTCCCCCATACACACACAAAGCACGTGTTTGAATCGTGACCGACCTCCCAAAGACTCCAGGGTTTTTATCAAGGGTTAAGGTGCAAAAATGCACATGAACTTTTGTCAAAAGTGCATCCAACATCAAATGTTTTTTTTTGGTGCAAAAGTAACCATGTAGTTATAAAAAAGGTGCAAAAGTCACAGTTGGGAAACGCTGACCGTTAAAAGAAACTTGGTTGACTAACTTTGCTGACTGGGCTCAATTAATGATCAGTGAAAAAAAGGAAAAAAACCAAGTGAACACGTGGTTACTTTTAACGGTCAGCGATCTCTGCTCCTGCGGTCATAGTCTCTCCCTCTTTCACGACTATCTCCACGTTCCCTATCCCTGTCAAGGTCCCTGTCTAAGTTCTTACATCTTAGAACCTGCAGTATTGAAACTTCAGAGATTTGTTGGTCCACGCAAACTAACAAGTCCACATTCATGGATGATTATATTATAATTACTTCATCTGCCTTGTGATTAATTGGGAATTAATAGAAGAACCATAGACAAAGTTTGAGAACCATTGGACGGCTCTAATAGCACAGGAAAATCCAAACAATTCTCTCATTAAACTCCTTGATCTATCTAAAAGCCTTTTTTCTCATTAAATCTCTGACCAACATCATTCTCAGAATCTCAGGAGAGATTAAAACAAAACAAAATTTTTCATACACACAGAAACTAAGTCATTTCTATGTAGATCTGCAAAAACTCATGCACAAGGTATATTGAGGGGTTCCTCAATCCAACCAGCAAACTCGTCATCTGCACCAAAATCTGCAAAATCAAAATCAGGAAGCTCACAAGGCCCATCATCATCATCATTAAACCCACAAATTCCACCACCCAGCAACCCAGAAAGATCATCGTCATCGTCAAAACACTGCTTCAAATCATCCACCGTTAAACAATCCAGATCAAACATGTGAGGTTCTGAACATTTTGGAATCGGCACTTCTGAAATAATACTCAAATCGGGTATTTCCATACTTGCTTCAAGCTCAGACGCCAAATCCTTCGCTTCTTCTTTGATTGACACCAAGTCAGTGTTATTTCTCTGCAAACTCAAATCAGGGATTTGTTGAGCTTCAAACGAATCAGGCATTTGCAGAGCTGCAAGAGCAGAATCAAAATGATCGACTTCTTTACTTGAAATACGACTGTTGCTCGCCCTTGGATTTTGGGCACCGTCGCAGATTTCTGCTGCAGATCTGCTTCGACCGTTCGTCCGCCTCTGTTTCTAATTGCTTTCACAATAATCACATATGATGCTTTACCCTCACCTCACCTTCGTTTAAGTTTTCCACGTGGTGTGTGTTTGGATTAGCTTTTTTTAATAGCTTTTACGACTTACGAGGTAAGTGTGTGAGAGGAGTTTTGTCTCGGGTTTCGCAAACCATGGTTTGAAACCATGGTTTGGAGGATATCCAAACACACACGTGTTCACTTGGTTTTTTTCCTTTTTTTCACTGGTCATTAATTGAGCCCAGTCAGCAGCCCAGTCAGCAAAGCTAGTCAACCAAGTTTCTTTTAACGGTTAGCGTTTCCCAACTGTGACTTTTACATCTTTTTTATAACCACATGGTTACTTTTGCATCAAAAAAAAGCATTTGATGTTGGATGCACTTTTGACAAAAGTTCATGTGCATTTTTGCACCTTAACCCTTTTATCAATTGATGTGGTCTCTTGACTCAGAACCTCAATAACTACGGGTTCCTATAATTAAATATTCTTATTATAATTTAATCTATTTTTAATTTTTTTTCTCACACACGTGTTGGTAAATGCGAGGCTGCAACAACTCTAGGCCGAGTATGGACCAGTGAAGAATGTGAGAGAGCTCATGGCCCAAAGCTCTCTCTTAAAAAAGGGAGGAATAAAAGGGGAAAGGAGTTTGTGTAAAAAAAAAAAAAACAGAGAAAGGAGTACGTTTTTTCCCCCGCTGTTTTAGGTAAGAAAGAGGCTAATCCCTTAAAATATGACGAACCAAGATTTTCTGAGAAATATGCTCACATTTAATATCTGACAGTGTCACGCACACAATTACCTCTAATAAGAAGATACATGCGTCTAACACAAAAAATTGGAACCAATGAAAATACATTTTCAAATGAATTTTTTGATGTTGCTGCTTATGTTTCTTCTGATGTATGTGCTAAATGTTGTGTGTGTGTAAGGGATAATACTGTTAAGTGCGTTTTCTTCGATAACATTTCATACGACGGGCACAAGACATTCATGAGATGAAGTGATAAAGTTAATGTTATGCTTAATCAGTTCTACAGGACTGTTTTATTCAAGAGGTACTCATTTCCCTAATATTTTACCAAATCATATACTGTCATCACAATAGATTAGAGATACAATCACTTATTGCACTTATAGTTACGACTGAATCGTTTTTCATTTTGCTGGATCAACAATTGTTCTTATCCATAGGAACATCACCAATGTCATCTTTGATCTCCTAAACCATAGGAACATGCACCAACTCAATAATGATCCAATTGAGTGTAGTTAATGACCTATAATACATATGCCATAAACTTGTAAGATTGAATATTTTTTTCCTTACTATAATTGTACATGCTGTTTTGATTATTTGTTTTTGGTCTACCCAAAGTTTAGGTTTAGTTAGTTACTCCTTTGATCCTAGATATACGACTTAATTTGAGAGCAGATTTTAATCCTAGATACAAGACTTTCTTTTTGTCATTTTATCTCACATACTTGTCATTTTTTACAAATTAATTTGTCTAATTTATGAACTGAAATATAATATAATGATACACATAAATATTTTAGAGATACCATGTCACATATATTATAACTAAGTAATTTATTTTAATTTCCTTAATCTACGCAAATTAGATAAATATGTTCTAAATGAAGTAACAAACAAACATAATAGGAAGAAACCACTAACTGCTCTTCTCAACCGGGGACGCGTGCCTTGAGGCCTTCTCTTTTCCACTCATCCCTCTCTTTGTATTGCGAAAATGGCATGAGCTTCTGCTAAGGAAAAAGCTAATAAACCAGAGTGCAGGCTGCAATCCTCAGTGCATTAGAAGCTGAAAGTCATCATCGTTGTTGACTACAGTATAATCATATCCAAGTCTGTCGGCACGGTCATGGAATTCTACCATCTCATTTTTTGGTACCTGTATTCCCACCAATACATTTGCGCCAGTTTCACCCTGTTGGAGAGCAAGTATAAGGATATGAAATTAGCCCCCCACTGATTTAAGACGTAAAATATCTCTTCCTTAAGATTTTGACAGAACAAATAGCCAACTTTTAACTCCTCACCTGCCCTCGATAATGGAATAAACTAATATTCCAACGTGGACTGAAAGAATCCAAGAATTTCATCAGAGCACCGGGTCTTTCTGGAAAGACGAATCGACAAAGAACCTCATTCTCAACATTTGATCGACCTCCCATCTGACATGTCATCAAAACAAAGTCAACATGGCACCACAATGCACACCAACAACATCAATTAGTGTTGTTAGCTGTAAATTAAAATTATTGACTTGTAGCTTCACCACCATTTGAGACATTATACTATCACACACTCGTCACAACCTTAACGAGACTAGTGTAAGAATAGCAAGATTTCCCATGGGCATGGAGCAGCTCCTAGTCATGTGGTCTAACAACTTTTCAACAATGGTATTGTGTCCGAGAAGGTTGAACAGAAACAAGTAGCTTAGGGAGTATGTTTACAGAATTTGATATTTGGTAATAATCTTGAGAAAATGGTAAAATAAGATAAAACATATTAATCTAAGAAAGAAATTTGGGCAATAAAACTTACCAGATATCGCAAGTGATCTTTCACCAAGTCACTCTCCGTAAGATTATAAGTTTTAAGCTGAGAAGATTCCATCCTCTCCTGCATTGCTCTTAGTTCCTTAACCGTATGAACCCCAACACTACACACGATTTCAAAGCATAGGTATTCCTTGAAAGCTTTCAACAGATAATGTCCTTCAAATTAATATAAATGATAAAAATATATCTAGGCTTCCGGGTCAGTAAGCTTACCTGTACAGGACAACAGCTTTGTTATCAGAATATCTGTACTTGAATTCTGTAATATTCATCTGCCCCACCTGCCAGGGCCAAAGTTTATCAGACTCAGAATTCTCAGTCAAGGCAGTATAAATATACCAATCGACAAAACCACAAGAATTTTCAGTTAAAGCAGTATAGACATACCAATTGACAAAACTGCTTGAAACTGCCAGGTTCCTCCGGCAAAATAGTTGCTAGCAAGGCCTCTTGCTTTCGACCAACATTCGCAAGTTCAGTCACCACCCTCAGCTTGTCAAAATTCATGTTTGCCCCACTGGTTATTGCTACAATATTTTCCCCCTTGAGACCATAATATTTACAGTATGCCTCTGCTCCAGCAAGGGCAAGCGCACCTGCTGGTTCTAATATGCTTCTTTTCTCCTCAAACATGTCCTGCAATAAGTTCTACTATTGTAAGATCTTAATAAATCATGTGATGTGATTGCCATGGATTCCAAATGCACAATGCAACCCAATGAGGGAAATTAGGTACCAAGAAGCAACAAAAAATTACATATGGACCAGTAAGAACAAGCTCTGTACCAAGAAAGAATCAATGCCAATGACAGAGCATACAACCTTTAAAGCATACCAATATAAAAGGCTGAGATCACATAACTGAAGCATTATTCACAAAAAAAAAAAAAGCAATGCCCCCCTGTTCACCCTGTGATTAAATTTGATAACTGCTAGGCTAATGCATCTGGTATTACATAGAAACATATTTTTGCTACCATTTCCACTACTCTTCCAATCTCTTTCCCGAACCTCAACTGGGGCTAGGGAGGGGTTGAACAACAAAAACATCACTGACACAATGCACTTGAAAAGGACTAGGATTGTCCTTTAATGACTCAAAAGTAATTTGACAAAACTTACTCTGGCTGTAATATGCATGCAATATGCCTCACAACTACCCATTAGAAACTTGACAATACCAAGCAACTCATAAGTTAAGCTCCTTTATGAAAAAAGAAACTCCAACTTCATAACCCTATGCATGAGCTATCAAGAAGATTTTGATAATATCACATCAACGACTTTGCATCAGAACAATAAGATCTACACAATTTTTCCACCAAAAAAAGGATCTAATTAATTCAAGAATTCAGAACTAAGTTTAAATAAAAATAAAATTAATTTCTCAAAAAGTGATCTTGGGCAAAGTAAAGAAAGCAATATAAATTGAAAAATCATAAGGAAATTAACTCAAACTCATCACAGTAAAGAAGCACCGAATTGCAAGCTCTCACAAGCACAAGAACCTCACCTTTATTGAGGCACAAATTGAATCACGGTTTACAAGAACTACACCATCTACGTAATCCTTGCATATGCGAAAAGTTTCTTCACCAACCTCTTTAACAGCTACACCATCTGCAAATCCTCCTACCTGGTCCAAAATCACTCTTTGACCATGATGTAGTGACAATGCCATTGCATTTGCATCAGTGGGTTCTACTCCAATAATCTTTACCTGTACAACAGAAGTCAATAGTTATTCCTCTTACAATAAAGCATGCCATACAATGTAGAGAAAACAATCACAGAATCTTGCAAACCTGTGGAGACACCCGCTTCACAAAAGCAGCAATGCCAGCTATCAGACCACCACCTCCCACAGGCACAAATATTGCATGCACTGGACCCTTTATTTGCCGAACAATTTCCATCCCAACTGTTCCCTGGCCCACAATGACATCTGGATGATCAAAAGGAGGTATGAATGTTCGACCCTCGTCTTTTGCACGCTTCTTAGCATATGCTTGCGCCTCATCATAAGAGTCCCCAAGTAGAACAACTGTAGCACCCAGCTTCTCAACAGATCGCCACTGAAATTAAAGTAGGGTGGGGGGATCAAATCAAGACATGTAACTTGGTCATTTAGACTTGTTCTCACAAGACAGCCACACAAAAGAAATAATAATAAAATCCACCTTGATTTCTGGAGTGGTTACAGGCATAGCAATCACAGCACTGCAATTCAATCTCTTGGCAGCTAATGCCACACCTTGGGCATGGTTTCCAGCTGATGAGCAGATTACTCCCTTTTCCAGCTGTTCCTTTGGAAGTTTGGCCATCATATTATAAGCTCCTCGGAGCTTAAATGAGAAAACCTAGGGATGGAATAATTTTAGAAACCAAGAACTACGTACACTTTCCATTTAATATGAAGACAGAAAGGTGATCGAGCTATTGAGTACAGTGATAATAAGCATTAAATACTTAATTCTAACACAAATAACAAACTAAAAGTCAGAGGTAAGCAACAACGAAGGAAGCTCAAATGAAAACCCGTCCCCGCCATCTCCCTCGCCCACAAGGGCGCATACAACGCACAGAGAGGGGAGTTTAGAATAGTAAAAGAGAAGTTCATTAACACTTTAACACAACATTAACGCTTCCCTATCTGATGCAGAGAGATAAGAACTTGCTGGATTTTATGATAGTATTATCTGCACAAAGTTTAATGCACCTTAGGAATGGGCAGCAAATTCTACATGATCAAGTCATAATCATTTCACACCAAATCAATATCTGAGCCAGAGGTATAGCAGGAGTACATTGCCCATATAGTATAGATACGCAATTTGCAAAATGAAAAGTAAACAACACTAAAATCCATCCAACATAACCAAAGATTGAAACATACGGGCTGTAAATCCTCCCTTTTGAGCCAAACATTGACACCTAATCTTTCCGACAGATTTGGCGCCAGCTGGAGCGGAGTTTCAGCAGCCACATCATAGACCTTGGAAGAAAGTATATTCGTCAAGTAGC
This sequence comes from Inga oerstediana, assembly GCA_963210345.1. Classification (NCBI taxonomy): domain Eukaryota; kingdom Viridiplantae; phylum Streptophyta; class Magnoliopsida; order Fabales; family Fabaceae; genus Inga; species Inga oerstediana. The sequence goes on from OY723410.1 coordinate 5,916,591, forward strand.
CCATGGCATTGATTATGCTATCATTGCCATCATGGTAGGTGCGTTCTCGGGCTGCTCCAAGGTAACCGGGTGGGTACTGTAGAGAATCGGGGGATACCCTGGGACGAGGGGGTTTGGAAGTCATGGCAAGCGGATCTACCCGAGAGGTAACGGTCGAAGACGAAGAAGGTACGGAGGTGATCTCCGCCGCCGATTTGAACAGGGTAGCGGTTATGAAGGGCTTGCCAGACCATCTTCTGGCAAATTGATTGTTTCTGGGGTTGCCAATGAGGGATCTGCCAACCAAGTCCTGTAAACGGTCATGACGAGGATGAGGCGCCTGGGTGGAGGAGAATGATAATGCCTCCATGGCCGCGGGAGAGAGTAAAACAGGAGGGAGATGCAAGTTATAGACTAGAAATCTAGAATGATAATACTCCCTCGGTTACGTAATACTCCTCCGTGACCTTATTAAAACGCACTTGATTTTTTTTTAGTGATTAAGTGTGCGTTTGGAATGGCTTATTTTTGTCCAAAACGTGCTTATAATTCGTGATTCACGGTATACGAGGTAAGTATGTGAGAGGAGTTTTTTCTCGACTTGCGTAATAAGTGGCTTATTTTTTAAGCTGCCGTGATACCAAACATGCACTAAAAAGGCCTGCTTCTTGAATTGCCGGTCGAAAAGTAGGTTTACATAAGTTAAGTTGAGACAAAATTTCTACTACAAACTTATCTCTTATATTATAAATTATGTTGGAAAAACATTTTTTTACTGTCAATTCAAAAAAATATTAAAAAAATTAAATAAATTATTTAATTATAAAATATATTATATATTATTAAATTATATATGAATTTATAGGTCAGACAAATTAATTTAGAGAAAAATTATAAATATAAATATTTTAGAGGAAGTTATTTAACTTTTTTAATCTCTCTAAAAAAGTCAACTGGCTTTTATATTAAAAATCAAAAATAATATTAAACACATTTAAAGTTAATCTTAATATTAAATATAAGACATATTTTTTATATTGGTCAATTCTTTTCAAATTTACTATCAATTGATATTCTCTCAACAATAACTAAAAATGGAGGGGAAAGAGGAAACTAAAAATATTACTAGGATATTTTAGAAAATATATGACATATCAAGTATTACTTTTTGATTAAATATAAGTCACTTGCATCATATTCTGACTTTGGCAACTAAAAAAAAAAAACCATATTCTTGCGTGCCAAAATATGAAATCCATTCAATTGATAAAATTTTCTATATTTGCCTTTATTAATTTGTTGCTTTCTGATTTTCACACACCTCTCTATACGTGATATATATATTTTGAACAAACTTTTTTTCCTACAAAATGACATATATTTAAGTATGGAGTGATAATTTAACTAATTTTGTAATATAATTAAATTAAATAAACGCATCTATAAGGATGGAAGTGAGTAATTATTATATTACTAGCAGTAGTATTTACTACAAATTAATAAATTTAAACTATTTTTTTTCATGAGAGTCAATTTATTCACATTGATACCCGCAGGATCATCTCGGAGTTAGCCCACAGGGTTATAGAGAAACCACAAGCCCACAACAACCAGAAAAATGAAAAAGAAAAGAGAGAGGGACAACAATTGGGCACAACTTTGAGAGTGGAAGAAGTAAACGTGATAGGCGGCGCCGCCACCAGATCAAACACCAGGTTATAGAAGGATTGGTGTGGTCAGAGCTGAGGTAGGTTTCGTCGAAATGCAAGGAAACAACCATATACTCTCCTTGGGGGAAAAATCATATATACTCTGTTTTTTTCCAAATATAAATACGTTTAAAGTACTCCCATCTAATGGGGTTAGATTTTGTCTTACATATAAAATCTCGATCAATTTTATCTTTTATATTTATAATTTTTTTCAAACTAACTTATTAAACTGACAAGCATTTTACTGAGATGTTGTCACATTTATTATAATTAATAACATTTCCTTAAAACCTTGATACATATAAAGCTTTTCAGGCCAAGCCTGATGCTGGTGTCCCCATACTACATAACTTGGGAACCAAGCGCAAGATTATTTGAATTGAAAGCCCTTTTTTACCTAATTAACCAATTTTCCATTTCCATTGATCGGAATGGTTCTTATTTGGACGAGCAAAAGGGTGTAGATAATCGAAAGTGCAGTTTGCATGGTTTGATACCAAAACATGGAGCATATTTGAGATGCATCTCGGAGGAAATTTAGGGATTTTGTCAGGGACAATTTAGTCATTTTAAAATTATATTTTATTATTTGGTCCTTATAAATAATTAAAATTTTTAAGATCCTCTCCGACAAATTTCATTTTTCCCAAGTCCTTCTCCCCAATTTTTCCTAAAAAGTACTTGTACTACGTGATTACTAACCAGGGAGCCCCATATTCATGCACATCCATTTTAGGTCAGTTAAAAAAAAGGGTAAAAAAAAGTCCTTTTGATATGCTAGAATAGGCTTCTCAAGATAATATAAAGTTTGTTTGGGATCATATTTGGGATCTCTAAAAATACTTATTCATATAAATCGAGACAAAACCCCTCTCACATGCTTACCTCGTATATTATAAATCACGATTAAAAAATTATTTTTAAAGATTTTAATCGTTATTACAAACAAACACATTCAACAACCCGTGCTTTAGCCACCTCGTCTGGTACAAGAGAGAAAAACACACACATATAGGAGTAGCATCAACAACAACAAATAAACAAAACGGCTTATTAAATTAATTGATCTTTACAGTAATTGGCATTAGCAACTTAACTCAAAAAAACGTGCCATGCTTTGTTGCCATTATTTGTAGTATGACAAGTATATTTTTTACTAAGATGCTAAAATTGTTAAACTTAGAAGTTTAAGCACACTGGCCAGTGATAAGGATTATGTAATTTCATATTATAAACTTAATATATAGTAAACTTATAAGAATTTAATTTTATCAATAAATAAATACTAAAGGTATATAATTAAATAATTTAAATATAAAATAATAATAGTTTGATTTAAATATATTTCAAATCTATTGAAATTAAATCTATTAATATTCATAGTTTATTGTGTTCAACAACAAAAATTATATAAAATTCATATATGAAGTTATTATATATATAATCAAATCTAAAATTCAGTTTAACAGTGAATTGATAAGATTTTATAAACCAAAAATACAAAAATGATAAATTTGGTGTAGCAGCTTGTGAGTTCAACCAAATTTACACTCACGCATGCTCAAACTTGGTGAGTGAAGATGACTGATTTGGGGTTTCCCCTTGATTTATATTAAGTTCTTATTTATAATTTAATGAATTACAGTTTCCATTAAAAAAAAAAACTTGGTGAGTGAACGAACTTGCAATTTTAACTAACAATGTTTTGAAGAGAACATGCATGATTTCATGAACGAAAGCGTTAACAAAGGCTTCCATCCTTTAATATTCAAAAGCGCACAGCAAGTTCAGGAATTAAATTAACCTGCACTCAACTACTGAAATTAAAAACAAAAAGAAGAAAATCATCTTAAAAAAGGGCCTTATTACTACTATTCATATCTAGAGAGGCATAAGATCATTGTTTTTGGTTCCTGAAGATGAAGCCACAGCCTGATGATGATAGTATCTATTCATTGACGGTAATCCTAACTCAAGCTTTGGCCACGCATCATCACAATATTCATCTCTTTCGCTTTCCACTTTTATAACAGCTTTACCCCCTCTCATCTCTGCCAGATTTTTTGCCAACTTGCTCTGTTTCTTCAACATCAACATCGTCGTCTCTGTTCTTGTCTTCATCCTCTTCGGAATCATCAATGATGATCACTCCATCAGCAATTTGGTAACCAGTCCTGATGTCTACATACGGATAGTTAAGATCAAGAGCAACAATGGCGGCCTTTAATGGATTTGAATGAGATTGTGTTTCTGTATTTTCAGATTCAATGAACTCTTCATCTTCTTTATTATGAACATCAGAGTTTCTCGTAGAAATTTCTGTGCCATCAGATGCAGGCAAAGGAGAAGCAGGATTAGCGTCCATACTGATGTCAGTTTCTTCTTATGATCTGTGATGAAGGAGACTGATTTTCTCATTGTGATATTTATTTATTTATGGTTTACTAGTAGTCACGCTTTTTGGAAACTACGTATTCATCAAGTTTTTCTTCAACAAATAATCCCACAGCAAACTACGAATCCTAGCATAGTTGTTATCTAACTGCATTGCTTAAACATCTAATTAGGGATTTGATCTCTTGTGGTACGGGGAAAGAGGCTTCTCCATTTCCCTTTCCATCCACGTTGCTCCACTTCCTTATTCACCCCGTTGTTAAATGAACGTTGATGGTTGAGATTTAATATCTTATAAAAAATATAAAAAATATATATAGAATACTTTAATAAAGTATAAAGGTATGAAGATTAAATTTTAATGATTTTTATTTATTTATTTATGTTTTTTTTCTATCATTTAATATTATAATAATATTTTTATAGGATATTAAATCTCAACCATCAGAATTGATTCAACCAAGTAAATAAAGAAGTGGACGGGAAAGAAATTGGAGGGGCCCTTTGCTAGTAAAGTGTATGGAGAGAGTTTCAAAGCCAGCATTAAAGTTTCTTTGAAAAATTTATGGTGTAAAAGAATTAGACTCCGCTACTAGCGGGAGATACCCTGACCTAAAAAAAAAAAACCAATTGTAAATCTTCTTCATTGTTTTTCAATGATTATGGCTGATTGAAACTAATTAGATTGTGTTTGATTTTATTGGATCTCCCATTTAATATAATTCCTATTTTATGCTTCTTGGAGTTTCGTATATTCGCAAATAAGAACTGGAAGTTAAATTATTTGGGCTCTTGTCTTCCCCATATTTAATTCATGTTTTACCATATAAGTAACTATTGAGATATTTATCAGATTTATGCTTCTAAATATATATAATATATCAATTATAATATATATTTAAGATATATCCCTCAAGATTCTTTTTATAATATAGCTCAATAAGAGTTGTTTTAATATTTAACTTATTTTTTTTATTTGTACTCCTCATAAATTATCTATATATATATATATTATATTAATTAAAAAATTTATGATATTTATATTTATTTTATTTATTTATATTAATTACCTATCATAAATAAGGACATACTTAAAAAAATATTTCAAGACATTATTATTATTTTTAACGAATTTCCACCACTTCCTTAACTTTGTTATCAGGTTTTTATAAATAATATATAATATATTAAATATAATCCATATAAGATATAATATAATATCTGACAAAAAAATAAAATGGAATATTTTCTTGTCATCATTACGTCTTGTTCCCGTTGCGGCGCGCCCGCGGTATCTTGGGAAGTTCCTTAAAAAACTGCTTTTCATAAACAACATAGTTCTTTGTTCCGATTCCAGGAAAACAAGTGCCAGGTATAAAGTTTGAATTTTCCTTAGGCTTTTGAATTTGTGTGAAATCTGAAATCTCTCTGTTTTGGCTTGTGAGGGTTTCTGGGAACTTGTTACATATACTCTGTTCGCAGTTTAGATTCTTTATCCGAAAGTTGCTGGCTTTTTAAGCCCTTTTAGTCTCCCAGCTTGCCTTAGTTTGAAGTGGTCACCCATTCGACTTATTAAATAACTTAAATTATTTATATTATATTTGTCAATTCCAGTGGGGGAGTTACGTTGAACAATGGAAGTAAACAGATAGAACAAGTACATAGCTTTCTCCTTTATATTCTATTTAGCCAGTTTGGCTCTAGGTTTTATCTGTGAGAACAAGACGTTTGCTTAGCTGGACCACCTTGGCGAAATTTTCAAGGGTTATCTTGTTGCTTGGCTTTGGATTTAGACGAAAGATGATAAATAGGATTATTGACTTCAAAATTGGTTGAGTTGAGATATCCTCGAAATTACTTAAATTCAACATGATTTATTCAATTAGACCAAACGGATAAAAATACTCCATCAGCCCTAAAGGTAGTAATCAATCAATATCAATGATTATATCTTCCCACTCCATACATAATAATTAAATTTATTCCTGCATAGCGTGTAGTTATCTTTCTGGTTGGCTTTTGATTCAGACAAATGATAAGCGACTATTTACTCTCTTGAAAGATAGGGAAGAACTATGTGTATGCGAATATTATTTCTTAAATTCCACAAACTGTGAAAAGGCCCCTCAAGTCATCTTTGCTGGGTCTGCATCTAAAGCCTAGCCTTGTTCTGCAATGTTGCCCTGAGTTCTGACAATAATCTTTCTTCTTGCTCTCTCTATCCCCCCCCCCCCCCCAAACACACGCACACACAAGCGCGTGCACCCTCTCGCTCACTCGTATTTTCAAGACATGTAAGTTTCCTTAGCTCCATGTTTGTGTAAGATGCCAGTGGAATTTTGATGCATACTTTCACATGCACACCAATAACACCAAAAACCAGAATATATGAATGGATTCTAGGCATGAATATCTTTTTTTTTTTTTCTGTTTTGTGGAATTGGATTCATTTTTCTTTTCCTATGGGCTGTGTACCTGAAGACCTGAAATTTTGTGTATCTGTGTTGCTGGTGTATCAGTGCATTTTACCCTTGCTTGCATTCTTCTCACTGTCAAACTTCTATCTTATTGGGTTGATGATATGTTGATACATATTTTAGACGTAAAGTGAAGAGCAAAAATGGGAAATTTTTTCTGTTGTGTACAAGTCGGACAATCCACAGTGGCTATGAAAGAACGATTTGGGAGGTTTACAGAGGTACTTGAGCCAGGATGTCATTGCATGCCATGGATTATCGGAAGTCAACTTGCTGGCCATCTCTCTCTGAGGCTTCAGCAACTGGATGTCCGATGTGAGACCAAGACAAAGGTTTGTTATTTTTCTGTGACTTAGGTTATAATTTAGTATGCATGAATTTTTTTCACAGTGATATACAGTTGATTGGTGTTTGTGGTCATTTGCTTTCAGGATAATGTATTTGTTAATGTTGTTGCTTCTGTTCAATACCGTGCTTTGGCTGATAAGGCCTATGATGCATATTACAAACTTTCCAATACAAGGTCCCAAATCCAAGCCTATGTTTTTGACGGTATGAATCAGAACATTGCTTGATGTTGCAGATACAGAATAAGCTAATTTATTATTTATCTGCTAAGATGAGGTTGCCTTTCTTATTGCAGTAATCAGAGCGAGTGTTCCAAAGCTGAACTTGGATGATGCTTTTGAGCAGAAAAATGAAATTGCAAAAGCTGTGGAAGAAGAACTCGAGAAGGTTAATTTTTGTGATACTTTATTTTGATGTGAGCTTTGAAGTTGTTTAGCTTGATTCTGATTTTGTATTCTTTCAACAGGCTATGTCAGCTTATGGCTATGAAATCGTTCAAACACTGATCGTTGATATAGAGCCAGATGAGCATGTCAAGAGGGCTATGAATGAAATCAATGCTGGTACATTATATGAGCATTATTATGTCTTATATGTTCATTTTCGTTAATTCTCTCAGCCTAGCAGGTCTTTATTACACACATGAATTGATGAAAACCTATTTAAGACTCTGGCTCAAGTGTTAGTTCCTAAATCTGATATGTTGCTTCAAATTGTTGGCATCTTGTTACCTTGTTTTTCTGGTGTTTTGTGCTTGATATCAGCATATTAATCACAACCTGATATAACTCACCAGTTAAAACTAAATGATTGTTTAGTTATATATTTAACAACATTTCTGTGTTGAGTTCAAACTGCAAAGTACTCTTTATCCATTGGCTGGCCAAATCGGTGAAAAAAAATGTTCTTTTTTGCCTTTGCTCATATTCTAACAAATACTTTTTTTATCTCAGCTGCAAGATTGAGGGTTGCAGCTAAGGAGAAGGCAGAGGCAGAGAAAATTGTGCAGATTAAGCGAGCAGAGGGTGAGGCAGAGTCCAAATATCTCTCTGGAATGGGTATTGCGCGACAACGTCAAGCAATAGTGGATGGTTTAAGAGACAGTGTGCTTGGATTCTCAGTGAATGTACCAGGAACCACTGCTAAAGATGTGATGGACATGGTGCTTGTGACTCAGTATTTCGACACCATGAAAGAAATTGGTGCTGCCTCCAAGTCTTCTGCTGTGTTCATCCCCCATGGACCTGGTGCTGTTCGTGATGTCGCCACTCAAATTCGGGATGGACTTCTTCAGACTTCTTATCAGTAGCTTCTGTGTCACCAAGCTGTTTTTTATCTGGTTTGTACAGCAGTATGGATGATACCGTATTGGCCATTCCTGTGGTGGGTTTCTGTGAACTGTGCTTTCTGATCTCGTTTTGTGGCAACATTTTAAGTATTACTGTAGATATGAGTTCTCTTTTAAATACCCTGCTTGGGATTACTTAAACTATAAATTGCCTCCACACATTTTCTGTTTTCTATGGTGTGAATGGTTCTTTCAAGTAAATCTCTTTTGTTTTTGTTTACCTCTCTGGAGTTTACTTCGTGCCCAATTATATTAAATTGTTCACAGATGCCAGCCGTCTGTTGTTTTTTTTTCCCTTATAATGTTACTTGGCATTGGAGTCTTTCTTTATATAAAGAAATATGTTACAACACAGCTCTCTAAAATAGAGTAGAGCATTTAAGTGCACATGGCTTCCATTAAGTGAGGTTTGTGAAGGGATAGATATATGTAGTCTCACTCTGCACAGATGGAGTAAACAAGAGAAATAGTATGCCAACTCCCACCTTTAACATTGAAGAGAGTATATCAAATTAGTTTTTTCCTTGGGAGCACCAATTTCTGTTTGATGAAATAGAGCTAAAAAATATAGTCAACTATCATTGTGTTTATTCATAAAAATTGTTAGACAACTCTTTCCTAGGTGCCTCAACCCTTAAGAAAAACAGCCAGCATGCCATGTATGGCATCTCATACTGTTCTGCAATATTGATTAAAATGGACAGTAATAAAAAATTTGAAATCTTTCATCAAGCGAGCTAGGTAGTGGTAGTAGCTTTTGTGAGTTCGACTAGGGTGCTAGACCCAGTGAGAGTCCAAACTTAGGAAGTTTACTTTCGGCCCTAAAATCAATTTCACCAGCCATGGATATGCAAATTCTCTGCCAGAACTGTTGCTGAAGAAGACCACCCGCCTTGCCATAAGTGTCAAGCTTAGCCTTCACCATTGTGCAAGGCAACAATGCGAGCTGAGCACCGATAGTCACGCCAGTCTCATTCATTGAGATTCTGTGCTTCACCTCTGCTGCTAAGGCCGTCTTCGTCAGAGGGTTCACCTCATGGTAAAATGATGCTTTCACTGTGTCAAACCTGTCATGCCTGTATGTATCAAAACCAAACTTCAGAATCTCATGATATGGTTTTCTCAAAGATCCAGCTCAAACTAATAATCATTCGTTAAGAGTTTTAAGTGGATGTTTTGAAGCTCACATGGTCATAGAAGCAACTAGGAATGGAGTGTTGAGGCTGAAACCAACATTCATTTTCCTGAATTCCCTTGTTGAAATGTCGATAGCGAGTTTGGCTCCCAGAGATAGAATATCTGTTCCTATAAGACCAGAGAAGTTGGCCACAGGGTCATATCCCCTTTCAAGGTTTCCTATTAATCCAATGCACCCAGTAATCCCTGTGTAGTTGCTCAAGTGTTGCAGTTCCACCTGTGTGATCATCAAAATTCAAATGAACTAAGATGGTATTGGTATAGTTCTCAACAAAAGGATAGAAGGATGAACATGATGACTGAGTAATCTTCAGATATTATATCAATATGAGAGTTTAAACTTTAAGGTAAATACGAAATATAAAACATGATAAGAAAGCCTCTTAAGCTCAAAGATAACTTGAAAATTTTACATGGAAAGGGCATATGTTTATTATATTTTGAAAGTTGGAAGAGATTTTACCTTCCCAGAATCAGGTAGTGTAAAATTGCAAAGGCTTCTAAGTCCAGGCACAATTTCATCCACTGTTACAATAGCAACAAAAAAGGCACTATAGTTGGCTATTAAATTCCATGGCTATTTATTACTCCCATTTTCAAATATTATATTTATGATCAATACCGTTCTTTCAGACTTAAAAAGAGCAAAGACATGAGTTTTAAGAAATTCAATTTATTTCTTATAATCATTTTTTTGAACAGAAAATATTTTTAAGCCATAAGGAAGGAAGAGGATATTTCAATTACCTTGACAAGAAAGATCAAGATTCCAGTCCATGATTTGGTAGTGAAAGTGAATTGGTGGTTGGTTGGGATAGTCCTTGTGAAGAACATCTGAGAAAAATGAAATCACAATTGTGTTAGAATCTTAAAGAGAATGAAACCTCCAAGATCACGATATCAGAATCTGAAAAGAAAAAGAAGTAGATCATCCTTTAAAAACCTTTGGCCCTTTTCCCAATATCAAAATATAAGCCCGGACACTTGCTCATTTCTCTAAGAACACAGACTGCATAGAAATCAATATTATTCTCTTGCGGTATGATGCACCTGTTTCTGATTTGGCAGGCTGGAGAATTTATTGGAAAAATAATGAAAGGCAATGACGAAATTTCCTCTTGCACAAACAGACATTTAATCAAACAGTGTCCCATCTCCAAACGAAATTTCCAACGAAGCAGTTTGCAAATACTGTTCATGTGAGTCAAGACGGTATGTGAATAGAGAAAGAGTAAGACTAAAGCTACGTGGGCTTATAGCTGATGGCGATGTAGTTACAGCTTATTAGAGTAATCTGCCCAGTAATTTCGGTCCTATACAACTTACTAATCACAATCATAATTGCTTTGCTTTTAAGCTGAAGCCCAGAACTCTGGTACATATTTGGAATCATTTAAATCTCCTAATTTTGTCACTGTTTAACAACTCTTCGCAAATAGAAGCTAACAAAACTAAAATTAAACACCAAGCCTTTCAATCTGAAGATGTGTGACGATGATATTTGAAGATGCATTGCGAAACTCCAGAATTTTGCTGCAAATTTTGCATCTAATCCTCCAATTAATAACTGGCAAGAAGGGAAGGTACAGATTTCTTCTCTTCCAAAACAGAGCTCCGTGGAAACTTGGCTGCTAGCTCCCCAGAACAGCTTCACCAGAAGGTACAGGAAACACCCAAATCAATATTAATATTCATGAAATCAATTTGCTTTGATTTAGGTGCAAGTGGCAGATAGCTTTTTAAAACTCATTCAAGGTTACACATGCTTTGTTATTAATTAAATAATTTTACTTAAGTACATGTTTTTTAAGATTATTTCAATAAATATAGTATATATTTATGATACGTTAATACAGCCAAAAAGATCCATATAAGCTGAGCTTATGATTACAATTCTGATTGATGAACGTAGCATACCTAATACCCATAAGGCTATAATTTGGGTTGAATACTAAAAAAAAATTAAGGAAAACAAATAACTCTGTAGTCTGTCTGTACTGTAAAATTGACTATATGTGGAATACATACTCCGTATTGTGCCGTATTAGTTGTAAAGTCGCAGAATACAAAGAAACATGGTAATCTTTTTTTAGTAAGTGTGAATGGTTATAAAATTGTGTTTTTTATTCGTTCATATTTTTTACTGAAATTTGTAAGCAAAAAACATTAGGATGCTTCTACTTTCTAAAAAAATAATTGGAGGCTTAAATTGTTGGTCTGGTTTTTGTATTAAATATTGTTTAGGCTTGTTGGTAGCTTTAGTAAAGAAGTTTTCGGTAGTTTGGATATGTAAATCGCTTGTAATCAGTTTGATGGCCCATAAAAACATATGCTAACTCCAATTATTAATATAAGACCAAAATAATTAATTTAGGGAGATTAAAAAAGTTAAATAAATTATTTTAAAACATTTAAATTATTCCATGGTTTTAAAATTCACCATAAACAGTTTCTCCACTTAGCCACTGATATGTGATTTTACTGCATGTGTTTATGTTTATAATTCATGGCCATAACATGATCAATGAATGCCTAATTTCCCAATTTCTCAGATAGTCTCAGGAGTTCTTTCCAGTTCCTTTGTAGGGAACAGAAAACAATGTTAAGACATCTCAAAAAAAAAATTAGTTAAATGTATGCCTAAAAGCTGATTAAGCCTGAAAGCAGAACTTGGCTTGAATATTCTGATGCAATTCAACTCAGTGGATTTCCAGCTTCATAGTCATCAACCCCAAATCATTAATGAATGCCTTAATGGTCCCTCCACCTTTTTTATTCTGATTTTTTTTAACCCATGTGCAGGCCTAAAAAGGTTCAGAAGGTTGCTAAAGTAATTTTGGGAGAATCAAAAGGTTTTGCTCGGTAAGATAAGGAGACTTGGTGGTGGGATGAGATTGTTCAAGAAAAAGTCAAGCATAAGAAAGATTGTTTTAGAGCAATACACTTGTGTAATAATGTGGAAAATTGGGAAAGGTATCGTTTGGCTAAAAAGGAGACTAAGAAGGCAGTGAGTGAAGCTCGTAATAAAGCATATGAGGAGTTTTATAAGGAATTAGGAACAAAGGCGGGAGAGCGTAAGATTTATAAGATTGCAAAGAACAAGGAGAGAAAATCGAAAGACTTGGATCAAGTGAGGTGTATAAAAGATGAAGAAGGAAAAATTTTGGTTACTGATGGACATATTAAAAATAGGTGGGCAGCCTATTTTTATGAGTTGTTCAATGATGGAGGGGGAGGGCCTTGTGATTGCGAAGATTTGACAACTTGAAAAGGTGATCTCAATTTGTCATTTTACCGTAAGATTCAAGTTGACGAGGTTAGGGAAGCTCTTAAGAAAATGGGAAATGGCAAAGTGGTTGGGCCTGATGGGATTCCTATTGAAGTTTGGAAATGTTTGGGTAAAGAGGGTGTTTTGTAGCTCACAAAATTATTTAATGAGATTTTACGATTCAAGAAAATGCCGGATGAATGGAGGAAAAGTACTTTGATTCCTATTTATAAGAATAAAGGGGATATTCAAAATTGTGTAAACTATAGAGGAATTAAGCTTATGAGTCATACAATGAAATTATGGGAAAAGGTGATTGAACGCCGGTTGAGGTTGGAGACTGAAATTGCTGAAAACCAATTTGGATTCATGCCAGGAAGGTCTACAACAGAAGCGATTTATTTATTAAGGGTGTGTATGGAGAAGTATAGGAGCAAAGGAAGAGATTTGCATATGGTTTTCATTGATTTGGAAAAAGCATATGACCGTGTGCCAAGAGATATACAATGGAAAGCCTTAGTAAAGAAAGGAGTGCGGTTTGCATATATCAAAGCCATCCAGGACATGTATGAGGGGGGTTACAACCAACGTTAGAACGCCTAGAGGTGTAACAAAGGACTTTCCTATAAGGATTGACCTACATCAGGGATAAGCTTTGAGCCCTTATTTGTTTAACCTAGTGGTAGATGTTCTAACTGAGCCTATAAGAGAGGAGATCCCTAAATGTATGCTTTTGGCGGATGAAATAGTTCTGTTGGCTGAATCCAAAGAGGAAATTAATTCTAAACTTGAGATATGGAGACGGACTTTGGAAGTGAAGGGTTTTCATCTGAGTAGGAGCAAAAATAAATATATGCATTGTAAGTATGATAAAAGACAAGATCGAAATGAAGTGGAAGTTAAATTAAGAGGGCAAGTCATTCCGCAAGTGATAAAATTTCGGTATTTGGGATCAATTATACAACAAGATGGCGAAATTAATGGTGATGTCAATCACAGAATTCAAGCTGGATGATGTAAATGGAGAAAAACTACTGGAATTATTTGTGATCGGAAAGTACCTAATAAGGTAAAAGGGAAGTTCTACCGCACTGCTATAAGACCAACAATGCTTTATGGTAGTGAGTGTTGAGCTTTAAAGGGATTACATGAGCATAAAATGGGGGTGGCCGAGATAAGGATGTTGAGATGGATGTGTGGTCATACAAGAAAAGACAAGATTCGTAATAATCATATATGTGAACGAGTTGGAGTGACCTCTATTGAAGGAAAAATGGTAGAAAGTCATTTGAGGTGGTTTGGACATGTTCAACGAAGGCCGTTGAATGCACCAGTGAGGAGGGTGAATCAAGCCGTATGGAGTCCTGTAAAACGAAGTCACGGAAGGCCGAAGCGTACGCTTAATGAAGTCATAGAGAGAGACCTTTTGATTAATAATATATTAAACAATATGGTTTTTGACAGAGCACAATGGCGTCGTGCGATCCATATAGCCGATCCCACCTAGTGGAATAAAGGCTTTGTTGTTGTTGTTGTTGTGCAGGCCTAAGTTCCAAGTTTAAAGATGCCTTCCTCTACTCTGCCACTGGGGGACAATCTTGATATTACTAAAAAAACACTGATTTTACTGATTAGAAAATGCAATATCTTGGGTTTGTATATTTAACACAGAAGTGTGCTTCTATTTGGTGCATCCTGGGCACTGCACTGGTATAGGTCATAATACAGAATTCAAGGTATCATTAAAATATCAGAACCACAGTTGAGCAATAAAAGAAAAATAACAACATATAGAGACATTAAAGCAGCAGCTAATGCAATTTTTTTATGTCAGAAAAATATCCAAGAGGTATATACTTTCCCAAACACGATGACAGAGGAAATTCTCCACGCCATCAAAGAGCCAAATACTCCTTCTCTTTATTTCAAAGTTTCAATAATGGTGATCCTCAAGCAATGTAGTTTGATTACAGCAAAAAGAGCATAATGACAACTAGCTACTTTCCTTGTCCATACTATGTTATTATTGTGGACAACTTTTTCAACTCCAAATAAGTTGCTTTGTCGTCCCACCCTTACTCCCACCATGACCTTCCATTCCCAATATTTAAAATCTGATGTCTGAAGAATTGTGCCCAAAAAAGCAAATAAAAAAATAGACCTACAGTAGTGTGAATGAATCTACATCAAGCGATCAGACAGACTTGGCAATCTCCTGAAAAAGTTTAAGGAAGCAGAAGGCATAGGGTCCCTGAACATGGGATGTCGCAGGTAGTAAAATCCTAAAGCCACAGCCACCATTTTTGGTGGCACCACGTACATTACCACTGTAATAACCATACACACTGCAATGAATAGCTTCGTGGCCCTTGGATCCCTCCAACTCACCAAGGCTTGTAGCCTCTCTCCTTGTGCTGCAAAATCACCCAACACAGTTTGGACCCGAGCAGCCAACATCCGTAACCTGTCGTATCTGACCCGAATTATATCAGGTGGTCTTGAACTAGGCATTGTGTCAAATTCCTCATCTAACTCATCCGGGTCAACAGTTTCAGCCTGTGACAATCGGGTATCCATCCCAGCTGGTATCCTGGGTCTGAACCGGTAATACCATATTCCTATCAAAACCACGTATAAGAACGCGGTAGGGACAATCAAATCTGGATACCAAACAAGTACCAAGTATAGAATATGGACCAGAACAGTCGTTACTGGGTTCCTCCACCTTCTGATATCGTCCAACCATTTTGCCAACCCGATGGCCCATGCTAGAACCGCCACGATCCGACACCAATTGGCCTTGCTCTTCCTCATGCTCCAAGTGTGTGAGTCAGCATCCAACATGTACCGAACCACCTCGTGCCCCAACGGTGGCTCCGCCTTGGAGAGCCACTGAGCCACCATCTTTGTGGCGGCTCCACGTAGCGCCTCCTGTTGGGCCAACCCAAGAGGACGAAGATAATGCATTCTCGGAAACAATGGCTGCCCGTAAAGTGCACATGTATCAGGCAACAATGAAGGACAGGCAAAACGAACTGCTAGTTCAATCTCACCGATTTTCTTCAACCCGCATCGAGATAACACCAACAAAGGATAGGAACTTGTGTACACTTTATTACTCTCTAGAGTAGAAACTCGTATTCGAACTTTACCAATGCGACTATCTGGTCTATCTTCTGACGCGTCAACGAACATTCGCCAATTGTCAAACACACCGATGGTCAACACTGTACATGGGTCGTAAACTTGCCACGTGTACTGCTCATTCCAACGTGGATCAAAGCTGTCTGTGATGGTTCGAGTGCGAACCCATTTCTTGCCGTACTTGGCCACACAGTAAGCATCGGTGGACCCCTTTCCTCCTGGTCTGGGTTTCATGGGAATGAGACCGCGAGCTCCTAAGATGCCGAGTTCAAGAATTCCGATGGCCGGCTTCCACAGCTGCTTTGCCGTCGCCCGGAAATCACTGCACACGTGCGCCGCCTCGTCCAGCACGTGATAGCCACCCTCCAGGCATAGTCTCAGGTGGACTCGGCTACTGTAGGGGCTACACCCGCTAAAACCTTCAAGGGGGAACCATTTTGAAGCCACGTGGCGCTCGTCGATTCGTTGCTCAATGGACGCCAGTGGGATTACAGTGTGTCCCAGTATCACGGCTTCTTTGGTCGTACGGTCTTCCACGATGAGAATCATGGGATCTTCTTCGAGAGGCTCGCCGGCCACAAAGAGAAGGTCTTCGTTCCAATGGATTGATAGGCTATGGTTGTTCATACACCCTCGCCTTGTTCGTTGGCTTTGAAATCCTAACTGTACTTTTATTCGAATCTCCGGTGCCGTTAATGGGGGTAAATTCGGAGGGATGTTGAGGTCTTGAGCTTCAATGATGTTCACGCGCAGGTACCAAAGCTTAGGAGACTGGTATACCTTAGAGCGCGTGTATGCCACGTCTGGTACGTCGGAGCTCCATGCCTCCGGGAATGCCTCATCTGCTTGGGTACCAATCCAGACGGAAAGTTGAATATCACCTGAAACTCTGCCTGAATTTTGTTCCACGGCACCACCTTCAAGGCGGTACCATTGCGGGGCCAAGGGACTATCAGGAGGGTCTCGTACAGGCACGTCGGAGAGATCAAAGCAAACACCTCCCAAAAATTGCTCGTTTGGAGAATCCCAAACCGAGATCTCCAATGTCGTGCTCGCTGTGTCAGCTTTGTGTCCGAGTGCGAACACCTGGTTCCACTCGGGCGAGTCATTGGGCTCATTTGGACGGTATTGTGCAGGTTTTGATCTGAGCGGGGGACCTGACGAACCTCGAATCTTCACGTACGGACTCTCATTCGGCGCCAACCCACGAGCCTTAACGATTCTGACAAACAGGTATTGCATCGGCTCCACCAGCTCGTAGGGGTGAACTCTCTCAGAATCGACGCCGACAGGCTTTTTGGAAATCGCTTTTGGAGAGTAATCTCCATTAGGCCTCTTCAAAAACCTAACTCTCTGCCCTCCCGGTATTCTTCCCGAGTGCATTCTCCGGGCCTCTGGAGGGGGAATTTCCGATACTGGCGGTGGTGGTCCTGCCATTTCCTGCATTGGTTGATCCGGCGCTACATGGACCACGGGCGGCGGTGATTCTTCAACAACCACAACATGCGGTAAATGAGGGACTTCAGGCACGCAATGCTCCAGTGGTGGGCCTGGAACCTCAAACACTCTTCCTTCCTCAACCACTACTGCTGCCGGAGATTTCGTCCTCTCATGCTCTGGAACTTGCTGCTGTGATGGCTCCTGCTCCTGCGGCGGCGGTGGCGGGCATTCTTCCTCCATCATCTCATCATAGTAATAAATCTTAAGGCCTATCTCGCCTCTGATCCAACTAAACACGCTCTTCTTCTCCAACGTATAGTACACCAAACCTTCATCCCCTCTCCTGGAGAATTGAGTACCGTACAGCTTAACCCTGCCTAGGAAGTGATTTTTCCGGCCACTACCATTTCCTAACTTCTTGTCGTTGTAGACCTCAATGTCTAGCTCTTCGAGCTCCATGTTATCGGGGTCAGATACAATGAACTCAAGAGTCTCGTTCCAAACCGGGTTAAGTTCCTTGTACCTGGAACTGGTCCTTTTCCTCTGACCATCAAAGTCGGCGACGACGTAAGGGCTTGAGCTTCCCTGGCCATCCTTGGGAAGGAGATTGCGCGCTTCCACTACATCAACGATCAGCTTTCTGACAATTATTGGACCATGCGGTGGCGGCGGATGAATCGGCGTCGTCATGTTCTCATTTTGTTAACGGCATCGGGTTCTGTTTCCGGTGAGCTTAAAATTGCAGTTAATAACGGTGGGTGGCCGTTGATAGAGGTGAACAGAGGAGCGCGAGAGAGAGAGAGAGAGAGATGAGAAGTAGGGTGGTTTTGCGGATGGCTTTTGAAGTGTGCTTTATTATTATTATTTTTTTTTGTGATTTTTAATTTAATTTACGAATTTATGCTGTTTCTTTATTCTTCTTTTTTAGAAATTTTCATATATGGGTGGGACTCGAATTGAAGTTTGGTAGACGGTGATAGTGGGCAGATCAGATTCCATGCTCTCTCGCGAAGGTTTTGCTTTCCACTTTTAATCTTCCTTCCCTCCCTCTGTGCTGGATTCGTTATCCACCTCAGCTTCTCTTCCCATTTCTCTATATAATTATTAATTATGATTTAAAATAAATGATACTCTAGTTTATATTATTCCACTAATTT
The DNA here is from genome assembly GCA_963210345.1 of Inga oerstediana. Classification (NCBI taxonomy): domain Eukaryota; kingdom Viridiplantae; phylum Streptophyta; class Magnoliopsida; order Fabales; family Fabaceae; genus Inga; species Inga oerstediana. Next base: position 5,935,055 of record OY723410.1, read on the forward strand.
CAAACCCATGAGAATGATTATTGCCGCCTCTTCTCATGCACTAAGCTTTGGGGACAAAAGTCCTTATGTTTTATTACTTCTTAATCCATTTTTTAAGCTATCATCCCTCAGCTCATGTATTTGTACTCATAACAAGGTTTGATTAATAAGCCAATCATCATATGTGCAAAGAAACTGTTACTTGCACAACTTTGTGAATGATCTTTTATCTCATAACATTATGTGAAAGAAAATGAAAGGGGGGAAATATAACAACAACAAACCTTATTTCATTATATGGGATAGGCTACATAGACCGTATGATGTCATTATAGTCTATCAACAACTAAATCTTTAGATTTTGGTCGGCTACGTTTGAAGAATATAGGAATATTAAAAAAATAGTATAGCGACATTGTTATTTGGATTTTAAGTTTGTTGATAAGTCATCAATCCCATGATAATTGTCCTTAAAAAATAAAAGGAACAAAGAATTAGGAGGAACAAGCTTTTGAATATTGGCTGAGGAAGCAGCACTAATTGTTAGTTTGAAGGTGAAGACTCTTTTTTGGGGCACATAGTTAGAGATCTTACGTAAGCTAAAAGATTAAGACGGGAAAGCACATGATTCCATGTCTCGCAACCATGGAGGCATCCTTTTTGTCAAAAGCACCCAATTTTGAATAAAGTTGGGAAGACAAAGCATCACCCTTATCGCTTCCTGGGGGCTTCATTCCACTGTATCCTGGCTCTTCACAGTAAGTTTTTCAACCTTAAACACTCTGTATTTTGCTCATGATGTAGCATTTTGGATTGGGAAGATATTAATTTACAGTTATAGATAAACCTTAACAAGTGTTCAAGTTGTGCAAGCAAGGTTATTGTGTTGAGATTAAAAGGGAAATTTTATTATGTTCTGTTGCTGTTACAACTTTTTGGCCCAGATTCCCAAGAAACTTCTCTTGTTTTTGTGCACCTTTTAATTTTGGTGGACTTTTTGTGGAATCTGATCCTATGAGATAAAAAGCAAATCTTGATACGATGCCTCTCTGATTCAGCATATATTTTGGATCAAGTTGAGGATGAGGTGGCTGAAGAACACCGTTGCTTAAAAGAATCAAATGCAAAGGATGTGTTGAAAAAACAAAAGGCAATTCAAGTTATTTGGTAAGGTTTTTTTTCAAAGGGATACTAAGTCGGCAGAAAGTTGGATACATATAAAACTAAGCATTGAGAAAACAAGAACTTGAAATTTCTATAAACATAACCCTCTTGTGACTGTTTTCTTTTTCACACTGCCCTCATCACATGCCTCTTTCTGTATGTCTAACTTAATATGCAGAATATTGACGTGGAGGCAGTATCTTTTGCCACCTCCCTCAGAGTTATGACAAAGCAAAGGTTGCTGATAAACAAACCAAACCATGCTTGAAGATCTTAAAGTTGTGGGGGGAAATTAAAGAAGGAAGGATAAGGAACAGATATTCAAGTTTGCGGAATTATATGAAACTTTATTCTGTATAACTATAATATAATGGGGAAAGCAAAACAAGAGGTGATATATTTGAATTTCTTATTTGTTCATATACACACATATAAAGGAAGAATATACATTTGTGAATGCAGATTGAGTAAATCCATTTATTCTGCTGTTGAGGATTGAAACTTGCGAGAAACTAACAATCCTAAGGAAAATGCTAAAACTGCTGTGATAACAATTCCCTTGTTCTGTCTTAAAACTTTCACCGCACTTGATAATATGGTCCTGGTAGGTTCTTTTCCCCGCTTCCTTATCAACTCTTGAGTAAAACCCCCAACCTGGGTGGTTTGATTTCTTCTTTCCTCCTCCATATTGCGGTCATCTTGTCTGTTATGATCTCTTTGTTGATTATCATCAGCACTGTGTTGCTCGTGTTTGAAATTTTCTTTTTGTCTCCTAACATTACTTGCACTGCCATTTTCAGGCTTAGCTGGTTCAGTTTCTGTGTTCCCTTGTGCAGCTCTCTTGATGATAGTCACATAAAGGATCTCACCATCAAATCTCCCAGTTATCTTATAAGTATCAGAATCCTTTGGCACCGGAAAAACCAGTTCAAAATGAACACGTTTCTCTTCATTCACTTGCCTTTCTCCTCTTACTGTGATATAGCCAGAACCCTCCACCTGAAGCTTCACCTCTTCCTTTTTATACCCTGAAAAAAACAAGAAGCATTCAGGCATACAGAGATTGAAGAAGCAAGCCAAGAAGAAAGTAAAGTGACTTTCCCACATGTATATTCTAATCTTGTAGTTCAAAATAGAAGGTTGTTTGAATATGGAATACCAGGAAGATCAACTAGAAGATAATGGCAGGAGGAGTCCTCTGTCCAATCAGAATTAGGCACTATCTGTTCCACAAGAGGAGGACGTGAGCTTGTTCTGACTCCAACCCGTCTTCCACCTCTAACACTAGCCATTGATATGGATGAACCAAAAGCTGATACGATTCTGTAGACAAGAAGGTATGAATTTGATGTTGAATAAGTATCAAAATTTTCAATGAAACTTTGTCCGTCCTTGATCATGAGCTTATATAATTGCATTGCTTGCTTGCATTATTATTCCAAACTTATGCTGAAAGAGCGTCCAACAACTTAAGGTGGTGACCAACGTACGTATGTAGTTTTTCAACAACGTCCAAATGAGGACTATTCTTTGCTTCATTTGCTTGCTTCCAATTTTTTATCACCTCAACGTTTGCTTTCTTCCCGGCCACCTCTTTTGATGCGGGAGATAGTCCCGCGAACAAAAATATTGAATTAGAGAAACAGATATTAACAATTTGAGGTTATAAGTACGATTAACTCTATGGCCCCACACACTTATGACAAAGCTTAATACTACTAGGCTACAAGGTTATTGATAGTAGATGGCGATATTGATTCATTTCAAATGGGCTCCTTCTTATGATATTAATTGCGGGTCACGGGAGATTTTACATCTATCATAAGTTTATAATATAGTTTAATACTAATTATATTAAAAATTGGGTTGAAGACCATTTTTGCCTAGAAAATTTTTCTTCGGATCAATTTTGCCTCGAAAGTTTTTTGTGGCTCAATTACTTAAAAATTGAAACAATTTCGCCCTCGGTTAAGTTAGAACGCAACGGACGTGTGGCACGTTGGAAGAGATGTAAGGTAGTAGTCCACCTTGGAAAGAATTGAAGACACGTTGGAGTTCATATCCTTATTCAATGTGATTAGTCCGATTTGTGGGAGAGTGCATCTTCCTGTTCAATGTGTTAGATATGAGAAATTAAAATTTGAAGCTTTAAACTCAATGGACAATGATTGACGACAAGCATTCGGAGGTTTGGAGTGGAAAGCATAAGCGATGGGTGACTCCACAGGTTCTTCGACAACGATAAGCAGGAGGAGGGCAAGTATTATGTGATGTGGAGTTCGAGAGGTTGAAGGCGAGGAGTCGGCGAGGATCTATCATTGCGGCATCGTTGCTCCTATGTGCACTTCTTGGACTGAGTTAAACCCATCGTCGGTGACATTATATTTTGCTTATAATGCCTTATAAATCGATTTGTCTCATGTGCATTTCTTAGACTGAGTTTAACCTACAGTCGAGTACATTATATTTTGTTTATAATGCCTTATAAATCTTGCTGTCATAAATAAATCGATTTACTCCTTGAGAAAATCAATTTAAGTAAGGCATAAATCAATGTCCTCCTTGAGCAAGGCATAAATCGATTTACTCTTTTAAGCCATGTCATCGCCACAAATCCACATGACACACACGTTTTATGCCAACGTGTTATTCCAGATGCCAGTTTGTCCAATTTGACAGTAATCGTTATGTCTCCGTTAATCGATGGTGAAATTGCTCCAATTTAAAACTTTCAGGGTATAATTGAACCAGAAAAAACTTTCAGGACAAAATTGATCCTGAGAAAAAAAATTCCAAGGCAAAAATCATCTTTAATCCTTAAAAATTTATGTAAGCCCAACCTAACTATTCTTTAACTGTGTTCAGTTCTTTTTTTTTTTTTTGTTAATCATCAAACTTACTACTACCTCCAATTTATAACATAAGATCTATTTTATAGTTTGGATGAGATCTTATATTAAAAACAAATGTAATATAATAGGAAAATCACTAGATGCTACCACGTCTAGGGGTGTTCAAATCTGAGACTGGGACTGGGATCCCCCACTCTCGGTCCCGGTCCCGGTTTTTTGCTGGGATGCAAATTGCATCTCGGTCCCGGTCCCGGTAATCCCGAGATCGGGACGGAGACCAAATTGGGAAATCCCGGATTTTTAAAAATATATATATATTTAAAATATATTATTATATTAGTTAAATTTTCTATAATCTAGTTTTTAAAGTAATTATTTAACATCTAATAATGTCATAATAATCACACAAATTGATTTATAATTGAAAAATGACATTTTATCATCATCATCATCACCACCACCTTCATCATTTTCGTTATTATCTTTATAAATTATATAGTTAGGATTAGTATCACGATATATATAGTTTAACTCCAACTAAATATGTGATATACATTTTATCAAATGATAACTTAATTTATGGGGGGAAAAAAAGAATAACTTATTTTTTAAGGAAAAAAATTTTAAAAAATAAAAATCCGGGACCTGGACGGGACCGGGATCACAAGGTGTGAGCTTGGTCCTGAGTTCAATAGATCCCGGTCTTGGTCGGGACGGAAAATTTCCTAGATCAAAATGTCTGGGACTGAACCCGGATAACTGGGACCGGATCCAAACAACCAGGACTGGAACACTTTAAACACCCCTAACCAGGTCATGGTCTTATTGCAGGCTGGCAGGTGATACAACGCAGCCCAGCCGGGCTGGCCCAAAGCAATAAACATGTCCAGCAATCAGCGAGAATTGCAAAAGATTATACTTGTATTAAAAAAAAAAGAACATTACTGCCTAAATATTAAAGCTGGATGTTGAAAAAAAATACTGATTTGTAGTTGCCTTTTTTCATTTTACTTTAATTAAAAGTTGTTGAGGGTAAAGCTAACGTGTATGTGTAGGTTAAGACTTTTTTTTTTTTTTTTTTGCCTACAGGTTAAGACTTAAAACAAGTGGGTTGGAATTGAAAGAAATATCATTAGTAGTTTTCATTAAAGTCATCGGTGTTCCACTTGCGAGTTATTATTATTGGAGACTAACGTACAATTCAGATAATACGGATAAATTATTGGGCCATTTTATTTTTCACCAGGGTGAGGTCAGCTCGTTAAATTTTACGCTTGACTGATTAAATAAATAAATAAATATGGGAGAATAACAGCAAGGTTTCCAATAATTTTTCTTGGGAAATAAATTGCAAATATAGATTCAAACTGTTATAAATTCATGAGTCTCAACTCTAAATTAAATATTTAAGTTTCAAATGTAATTATCAGTTTGCAACTGACAATTCCATTTGCAATTCTGCGAATCAATATTTGCATATTATGTTTCAGGAAATGCATCAGCATAAAGAATGAAGGTAAATAGAGTAAATACTTTATAAAAATTATATGATTACTATAATATTACAAATTATTTCATATTTAATTCTGTTCTTGCTCTAAACGGGAAAAAAAAAACAGAGAGATTCTCCTAACATAATTTTATACATTCATAATAGTTCCAGCTTAAGATATTATTCATGGTAAAAAAAAAAAAACTTAAGATATTATTTTCTTGGTCAGACAAAAATGTGTGTGTGTGTGTCTGATAAACTATTATTCAACGTCGATTAGTTAAATCTGACACTATAACATAAGACGCCCAAAGAGAATATTCATCTATATTAAACGTTGCTTACATGCAGACGAATGTAATAAGCAAAATATAAATATTATGAATATAATTTGAAAAAAAAATGAAGGGCCAGTTTATATAGGAGAAATATTGTGAATATGGTGTGTTGTGTACAAGGTTGTCAAACTCGCGAGTTTAAGCAAACTCGTGATAGTGATGTAAATTCGTATCGTAAACTCGTAAGAATTTAGCTTTACCATTAAATAAATATTATTAGTATATAATTAAATAATTAAAATATAAAAAATTGACAACAATTTGATTTAAATATATTTTAAATCTAAATAATTGAAATTAAATATATCAACATTCATAATTTATCGTATTTAATAAAGAAATTTCTATAAAATTCATATATAAAGATGGTGAGTATAATTAAATTGAAAAAGTTAACACAAGTTTAAGGGTGCGTTAATACAGTTTTGTAAATTAGAAACGTAAAAACGGTAAATTCAGTGTATAAACTCGTGAATTTAACCGAGTTTACAAAGGTCACGAGTTTACCAATGACTCGACTCGATTTTATAAGTTAGAAACGTAAAAACGGTAAATTCGGAGAATCAACTCGTGAGTTTGACAACAATGGTTGTATATATATGAACTTTCACGTTAATTCACATTCAAGGGCCTGAATTAATACTTCTAACCTCCCATTCTCCCTTCATATATATAGACACACACACACACAACATTTCAATCACACATAACATTTCAATCATTTGAATTAGTAGTACTTAAATGGAAAAAACATCAAGTGGCTGCAGATTATGAATTTGACTTCTTCTGCTGATTAATCAAATATCATCGAAAATCATTTTCGTAGCATGACTCCAGCTCACACGTTAATTAGTTTTTTTTGACCTCAATATATACATATATTAATTATTTAATAGTTATGGGTTTGGTATTAGGCATTGACTTTCAATTAATTTAATTTTAATGCAACCAATAATATAAAATTTTTCATTGATTAATCATAAAAATTCTTCTGGAAATTTGTTGAAATTATGAATATACTTTTATTTCAAAATAAATACATTCTTCTTAAATTTTATTAATTAAAATCATATAAACTTCTAATTATTTGCTTATAAATTATGCATATATGATATATGTAGGTGGAAAATTAGAATTTTTAAAGAGGAATCTTGATTATGAAGAAAGCAGTGCTAGATCGATGAAAGTAAGATTAGAATAACTGACTTGGTTAACAAAAATATATAATTACAAAGCCGATAATCTAGGAAGATTTTTTAATTTAAAAATTAGTGACGTCTCTCAATCCAACGATATATTGAAAAATACATGTGTGGTTATATATTTTATTGCACATTAACCTTCAAAGATGAGCTAGCTATATGTATACAGGCACAACTTAATATTCGTTGACTTACAGGTATTAACTAAGCATGATCGTTGACCCAATGCATTTCTGATCCTACCTTGACGCAACAAATAAATAATATTATGTCAGTCGATCTGCTTCTTTTCTTTTTGAATGACTATATAAATTATTATTTTTTATTTTATAAATTAATTTTGAAATAAATTATTGGTTTAGTGGGCTCTTAAAATTGAATTAACTAGAGCAATTTGTGGGTGAATAATCAAGTTGACGAAGGTCTGTTGAGTTGTAATATAATTATCAATTACTAAACTAAGCTAATTAAGCCGCTAGTGTGATCATATGCAAGTGGCTTAATTTCGGAGTCTTCTATGGGCCAAAAAATTTGAAAAAAATAAAAAAGATAAAAATATTCCAGCGAGTCTTCAATTTACAGCTCATAATTAGATTGTTCATTCACACTACTGCGCTTTGAAGATGAGATGGAATTTCATAGTGTTTTTTTGGCCTTCGATGGGTTTGGTTCTTCGTTGAAATATATTTTCAATATAAGGGTATAATTGTATAGTACTTCCTCCGGTCCTAATTATAGGACAATATTTGAAAGTTGATTTTGGTCCTAATTATAAAATAAAATTTTAATTTTTGTCAATTTGTTTCCAAAATACCCCTATTGCTTTAGATAATGGTTGGATTGCCTTATGGTAGATTCATGTAGTATTCCTAAATCACCCCAATTAAATAAGGGCATTTTTGAAAATATGTCCTACTATCCTTAATTTCTTCAAAGTTAGGTAAATATGTCCTATAATTAGGACCGGAAAGAGTACTATAATTATAGCATAAATACATAAAAATTTGTGGTAATGTTAATGCATGCATGTATATAGATTCGTTGGGGCTTTTCTTATATTGTTGTCCCATCCGATTCTACTTATAATATATATTTTCATAATTATTAATTAAGCTTAAACCTTCGTATATATTTCTTTTGAAGCTAGTTAAGTTTAAACCTTGATCAAAGTGATTTAAAAAAAGTATAAAAGTTTTTCTTATAACTACTTTTAATTAATTTGTATATATAATAATTATTAATTTTTTATCATAATAAGAATCGGAGTATAAAAGACAAAAAATCCTTTTAATATCATCAGTGAAGTAGAATTTACCTAAGGTTTAGTCAATAATTTTTTTCCCCTGCTGGACATGAAGGATGTATAAGAAAATTAAGATTTTTGGCAAACAAAGTAAAGGCTCTATATTTTTACATGTAATATCAAATTTATAGAAAAAAAAAATACACAAACTACTATTTTTTCAGATAAAAAAATACTCCAACTTATTTAATTATAATAACAACCACTAACGTATAGAAGACATAATAGAATAAGCAAGGCTCTAATACAATAATGTGTGTAGAAAGAAGACAGAGGGAAATTATTAGACGTCAACGGAGTTGATCCCTAGGCTGTCTTTTTATATACATTAATCATTTTCTTGCATTTTTTTTATTTATTTTCCTTATTTCTTCTATACGTATATGGTGAGGTGCACCGTATCGTATTATATTTGACGACTTGTCAATACTAAATATATATGTGAGACATGCCTCGATCGTTTACATTACATATTCCTAATTAATAACAACGTATGGTTATCATTTGTAGTTTGTTTCATTTTCAACGTCTCTGACTAATATTATCTAATCCTTTTAGGTTATTTTCAATTCATATCATCATTCTTCTGATGGGTCTTTTAATTAATTTCATTCACAGCTTTTTTCCCCGTAGAAATTAAATTTGACGAGAAGTTTAATTTATTTGCAGAGAAATTAATTAATTAAACTAACTGATCCTGTTGATCTATATTTATATATTAATTAATTACATTTTTAAACTTTAAACTTTTTTTTCCCAAAAAAAGGGTGAACCTAATCAACCCTCGAAGCCTAACAAATAAAACAGTTGAAAAATTCAAGTGTTGCTTGGCATAAAATAAAGATCTTTTATATGTATAACCGCTTAGGTTGTTAAATGCACAATCGTATAAAATGACGACCTGTAAGTTGATAAACTGGTCAAAACAAGATTGGCTCTGTTAATTCTAATTTAAAATCTTATTCAACATGGTTTTGTCAGCATCTTACTTCAGAATGTTAAACAAATGAAATTAACAAAATTTCAACACTTTTACTTATTATAAAATTTTTGGCACAAAAATTCAAATTGAATTATGAAATTTTGTATGAAGTCATATATTTTTGTTAGTATTGATATTTATGCGATAATGTTGACGTATCATTCAATTGCATACCGCTTATGGTCGGTTTAGATAATTCACCCAAAATTAATCATATTGCCTGAGGGCAGGGAGCACATGAAACCAGATATATATAAATCTAATTTAAATTCAGAGACTACTTTTTTTTTTTTGGGACAATAAGTCACTGAATCGACGGATATCTGAATCGGGACAAATCCGATATAAACGCCTAATTTCTGACATTTAAAAATTTAATTAAAATAACTTTAAGGTTTTCAACTCTCCATATTTTTAATTTGGCGGATAAAAAGATAAATCTTTATATATATATATATATATATATAGGTAAGGACTGTGACAAATGGAATTATCAATTACTCATACTGTTTCTCCATCAGCTTTTTAGGAAGAAAAAAATAGTCTAGGGTTATAATGAAAATGGTATGAACGAGAAGGATCTAAATGCATGCAAGATTTATAAAATACTGGTATTTTATATATAAAAAAAATATCAGATTCTTTTAGCCAACACAACTATAAAACGTAGACTTTTAATTCTCCGGGTATAATAACTTGTTCATAACAGTTGAATCTTCCTGTTTTATACGATTAATAAGGTTCATCATAGTAATAACAAAATAGGATTCAAACCACTACACTGGACATATATTATAAACTTTTCAAAACTCTAGGAGACAAATTAACATCGAGGTTTGAATATGTTAATTACACACGGACAAGTAATTAAGCCCTTTTTAGCTATCAAGCTCCCTAAATATTTTTCAGAGACTTGAACCAACGAGGTGGATCCTCGTTCTCTTTAAATATATTATATATATGCGCTACCATACGGCAAAGAGACGAGGATGTAGACAATAATATATTACTCATTGACATAGCTAGGTTAAACAAATAGGCAATAAACACAGTTATACATAGAAATATAAGAGAGAGAGAGAGAACAAAGAACTTTTGTCTTTCATTTTTGTGTGTGCGATGGGCATCCATAATTTAGTGTAATTAATAGTGTGTTACTAAATGACAGGAGGAAGCGTGCAAGGCAGCCCCACTAGGTTAAAATGCTTGACTCATAAGGAGAACAAAGACAAAAGGAGGAAAGAAGATTGGAAGCTCCGGTCACCGCCGGAGCTAGGTGGCAAAAAAAGTTTGACCCAAAAGGGTTTTGGTTAGGAAAGCATGTGACTTTTTTTGGGTAATGTAAGAAGCTTCAACGATGCCACCTTAAATTGTGTCCGACCATTGCGGCTTCAACCTCTCTCCATGACATCTCTTGTCTATCTCCGACGTTGAAGTTGAATTCTTCTACTTTTAATTTTAATATATATGTTCTTTACGTGTTAAATTTTTTTTTTTTCATATATATATGTATAATAACCCCGGCCTCAACGTGTTTCTTAATTTCAAGTAGTTATTTTATTATTATGGGTCCAATGGGATTGGTGGCTGTGTGTGTTGACATTTTTGTGGGGTTAATTATGTGTGCGTGCCGTGTTGGAGCTAGCCATCCAATCAGCTCCTTTGATTCTCTCTTTGTTTCATTAAGTTTTCTTCTTATCAGTCAAATACTTCATGCAAATCCCTCCTTTTAAATACAAGAGGCCATCTCAAGACCCAGACCTACTACCTCAGATATTGAAAAAACAAAAGGCCAAAGAGAGGGACTTTAGCCAATTAGCCATATAGCTATGGAGTTTTCTCAGCGCAGATCTGGTGGCCAAGAAGGTGAACCAGTCAAGGAAGAGAAGACAATTAGTGAATCTACTCCTCCTGCTCATAATCATCATCAAGCTCCTCCTCATCTTAAACAAGATTCTACTGTTGCCCAGGTGATGAAGAATTATCCATCACTTGTCATAATCATGTTTTTTCCCCTTCAAAAAGCAATTAAATCGCTTGTGTGTGTTTCAATAATTCATTATTTTACATGTTTTGATGAGTTCAAAATCCTTATTGGGTTTCAGATTCGTTATTCGAAAGTTTTTCCGATCCTCTCATGTACTTTGTTCCCATCGATCTTAATTGCATGCTTAGCAAAACTTAAAACCCAAATAGTTTAAAGCTAAGCTATCTTCTGGATTGAACGCGCTGTAGCTTCACCGTTAGATGAGTATGATTATATGTAAATATGTGACGTTTCGATTATAGTTTCTTCAAATTTCCAAAATCATATCTTTAAAATGAGTTTTTGCTAAATTTGGATTGACCAGGTCAAGCGTATGTAAATATGTTCTGGCTGTAAATAGAACAAAACAGCAAAGCGCATATACTATTTATACACCGTAAATTGATCAATAATTACGAAGGGACGACAAGGAGATATGATGTATATAGAAGCCGGGTTTTTCAATTTTTTCACCCCCTCAGGTTAATTTATTAGTCTTTCAACAATCACAGTAATTATAAGTTGATAACATATATATATATGCAACCTTAAGTATTCGATCGATCCAACTAATTAACCATTAATCAAGACCTGCAGAAGTAGAGATTTTTTAATCAGCGGGATAAAAGATAAAAGGGTCTGGCAATTAATTCCACTTTAGATGTGTGTGTAATCATGAAACCTAATTTAATTAATTTCTTCCTTTGATGTAAGAGTTGACCGATGCATGTGTGTTTGGAAGGTATAAGGTAGTGATCTACCTAAAATTGTGATTATCCACACTGCACATGTGAAACCAGTAGATTGTCGGCTGTGCACACACTCGAGTTCTGTTTATTTCTTTTTCTTTGTTTGTTATTTTGGGCAGACTATCAATTTCATTGTTCTCCCTTGACTCTGAAGAGAAGTTGACGGAACCCTAATTAAATACTACACATGCATAAGAAGAGAAAGGAAATTAATTATATACACACATTCAACTCCATGGATTTAAATTGGATGATCTTAATTATTTACAGGTGCCACCCATGAATGCTACTGATAGATCCGTCGTGGACACTACCGGACCACCTCAAGCATCCTCAGACAAAAAGGAAGAGGTTTGTTTCATTAATCTTTCAAGAAATTGTAGTATTATCCTCTGGTGCTTATGATATAAGACTAAGTTAGTTTTCTGAAAAGATTAAGGAAGTTAAATAAATTATTTTAAAGTATTTATATTTATATCTTTTTATATCAAATTAATTTGTCTACTTTATAAAATGATATTTAATCAAATGATACACGACATACTTTATGAATAATTAATTTATTTAGTTTCCTTAATCTCTCCAAAAAAGTAACTGAGTCTTATATTAAGAGTGGAGAAAGTATATTATCTTATTAGTTATTTACCACTTAATTACTATATTAAAATGGATAAAAGTTGCTTATGTACGTGAATGGTTAATTATGATATATAGGTTGATGAACTTGAATCAGCAAGAGTTGAAATGGGGGAGGTGAGAGAAGAAAACCAAAGGCTAAAGATGTGTTTGGAGAGAATAATGAAGGAATACCAGGCCCTGCAAATGCAATTCCACGTTATAGCTCAACAAGAAGCAGCCACCACGAAATCTTGTGGTGATAAAAAACCAAGTAATATTGTTAGCAATCAAGAAGCAGCTCCTGAGGAATCAGATCTGGTCTCACTCAGTCTTGGAAGAGTTCCAGCTAGTAGTAACGAAAAATCTAAAGTCAAGAGCTCCAAACCATCATTAAAATTACAGCGAAAAGAAGAAGAAGAAGAAGAAGAAGACTTGGCTCTTGGACTGGATTGCAAATTTGAAACATCAAAATCTGGAAGCACGACAGAAGCAATGCCAAATAATAATGGAAGCCCCACCAATAGCTCTGAATTAGTGCACAAGGAAGAAGAAGCTGGAGAGAGTTGGCCACCAAGTAAGGCACTTCATAATAAATCTCCCAGAGATTCTTCCACAGATCAAGATGAAGTTTCCCAACAAAATCCTGCTAAGAAGGCCCGAGTTTGTGTCAGGGCAAGATGTGACACGCCAACTGTAATAACTACAACTACTGTCAAATTTATTTTTTCTTTTCAGTTTCTCTGTGTAGATCGATGCCATAATAATATATTTATATTCACACTCGAGTTATTTGAAACAGCTGAATGACGGATGCCAATGGAGGAAATATGGACAGAAAATATCCAAGGGAAATCCTTGTCCAAGAGCTTACTATCGCTGCACAGTTGCACCAAATTGTCCAGTAAGGAAGCAGGTAAACACACACACACTTGGGTCTGAGTATATTTATGTCACCATGTTGAAATTCGATCCTTGTAACTTTTTGGGACATATAATATGTCCGCCAAAAAAGTAAGTAATGATGCATCCAACACTCTAAAATATTTTTCAATTATTTTTAGCATCTTAAATTATTTTTTAAGTTTTAGTGCTGAATGAATTAAAAAATATTTTATAATACTAGACATATCTAAAAAAATATTTCAAAGTGCTGGAAATATAGAAAAAAATATTTTGTGGTGCTGGATACACCTAAAACAATACTTCAAGCACCATAAAATATTTTAGGACACTGGCTGAATGCATGTGAGAAAATAATTTAGGGTTCTAGATGCATACCTTAACCCTAAAAACAATATTAAATTGATGTTTCAGGTGCAAAGATGTGCAGAGGACATGTCGGTTCTAATCACTACCTATGAAGGAAACCACAACCACCCTCTTCCTCTCTCAGCTACTGCTATGGCTTCCACCACTTCTGCTGCTGCTTCCATGCTCTTATCTGGCTCATCTTCAACATCCAATAATCCCACTAGTTTATTGCCGTCTTTAACGGCGACCGCCGCAGCCACCATTGGCTCTGATCTCCCCGGCGGCATCAACTTCTACCTCCCAGATGGCTCCAAACCAAAGCACTTCTACCTCTCAAATCCAGCACTATCACCTTCACCATCACACCCAACAATTACCCTCGACCTCACTTCCAATCCTTCCTCTTCAAATTATTTCTCCTCGTCCCACTTCAATAGATTCAACTCATCAAACTACAATAACCCTCCCAGATTCCCTTCTTCAACAACCAGTCTCAGCTTCGGTTCCTCAGACTCCAACACAAGGTCGTGGAGCAACAATAATGTGGGCTTCCTGGGTTACAACTATAACACTCAACCATATAATAATAGTAACAGAAACATCCTCAGCAGCATCAACCTTGGAAGACAACTACCGATTCAAACTCCTCCTCCTCAAGTTCATCAAAATCCTTCAGTACTGCCAGACACCATAGCTGCAGCAACTAAAGTGATCACAGCTGACCCAACTTTTCAGTCAGCTTTGGCTGCTGCACTTACTTCCATTATCGGCACAGGAAATAATAATAATAATAGTGGTGCTAATAGTGTTAGTGGGAATAGCACGCAAGGTGTTGGAGAAATCAACTTGGGTCAGAAAATTAACCTATGGGGAGATATTTTTGCAGCTTCTTCTGCATCTGGTGGGTCTGCTTCTAATAAAGTCAGTGCATGTGGTTCAAGCTTCTTGAGTAAAACGACGACGCCGGCGGCCGGAACACAAACAGCTGGAAGTAGTGGCTTGATGTTTCTGCCTCCATCTTTGCCATTTTCTAGCTCCAAGACCGCGTCTGCGTTATCTCCGGCTGATAATAGAGACAAGTCCAATTCGTGAGACAGCAATTATTTTGTCTTCTTGTTATGATATTTTTCCCCTTTGTAAGATAAAAAGAGAATTTTGGGCACGTACACATGAATAATGCTATAATGTACATTTAATCTCTTGCTTTTTGTTGATTTAGGAAAGGTGTAGATGATGAAGATTTCTGTATGAATGGAAGTATAAATGAGAGATTGTGCCGCCATTCATCCAGAAAGTTTTCTACATTGTGTTTAAAATGTGTAATGGGTGCTTCCCCCTTTTTTTTTTGTTGATGAAAGTTTTTGTAGTGACGTCTAATAAATGTACAGCATGCGATGTACTTTTTGTACAATTGTCTAGGGAAGTTGAGTAATGTTCAAGGAAGATTAAAAATTAATTTTCACCGTTCTATAGTTGCCATATATATATTTATTATCAAGAATATCCATAATATACATAGGTTATTTGTCTGTCAAAGTGACATTGGGTGTGTTATACATTTTACGTCCCTAAAAAACGTCCCTTTTTAAAAAAGGAATGTAAAAAACAAAGACGGTGACATTTTTGTAATTATGGGTGAGAACTGAATAGCTTTAGACGTCCCCAATTCAAATAGGGACGTCTCTAAAATTAAAAAAAAAAAAAATTTTACTTTAGACGTCCCTAATTCAATTAGGGACGTCTAAAGTGTAACTTTACACTTTAGACGTCCCTATATATATTGGGGACGTCTAAAGTTTTTTAAATTTTTTTTTTTTAATGAGGGACACCCTTTGGCGTCCCTCATATATATGGGGACACCAAAGGGCGTCCCTCATAACATATATATGTTAGGGACGTCATTTTGGCGTCCCTAACATATATAGGGATGCCATTGGCGTCCCTAACATATATATATCCGCAACAGGGACGTCTTTTGGCGTCCCCATCACTACTACAAAAAGGGGTTTTAACATCCTTATTTTGACACTTTTAACGTCCAAAAATTGGGGGGACGTCTATGTGGGAGCCGTAATATGTTTTAAGAAAAGACGTCCGAAAAAAATGGGACGTCTAAAGTCCCCCTGTGTAGAACTTTAGACCTCCCAAATCTCAATTTGGGACGTCTAAAGTCATTTGAATTTCAAATTTCCTGTAGATGTTGAGGTCATCAATTACGAAAGCAAACACAAGTTCCAGACGAGAATCCTCTGTAATAGTTTTGTTGAACATAAATGCTAGCTTTCTCCATTCTCTTTTTGGCTTCAGAATTTCCTTTTTTAGCATCACAACACTTCCACCACTTTGCTAGCTTTGTTCAAACTTCTTTTAGTCAAACTTTAAAATTCAAAAAATCCATTTTTTACCCAGATGCACTGTACCAGATCTGATTGTGAAAAAAGAGAGGAACTTATATAATAATAATAATAAATATACAAGCATGTAAGATTTGAGAAGTGATAAAGAGAGAGTTACCGTCACAAATAGAGGCATCGAAGGGCATGATGAGAGGGGGGACGATTGCGAAAACACCGAAGGAAAAAGCTATGAACAGAAGGGCATGATGAGAGGGGGGACGATGGCAAAAACACTGAAGGAAAAAGCTATTTGAATCTATAGAATGTGGGTCTTTCTCTGCAACTCTTATCAAAGAAATTGAAAACTGCTGTGGGAGCGAGAGAGAGAGAGGAAGGAAAGCTTCCCTTTATTTAATATAAGGCACGAGCGTCCCTTATATTCAATACAGGTCGCGGGAAAATTTTTGAATTACTTTAGCACTTTAGACGTCTCAAATGGAATTTGGGACGTCTAAAGTATTAATTTTTTTTTTTACATCTAAAGTGTAAATTTTTTTTTTTTTACTTTAGACGTCCCAAATTGATTGAATTTGGGACGCCTAAAGGGGTTAAAAAATTAATTAATTTTTTTTACACTTTAGATGTCCCAAATGGAATTTGGGACATTTAAAGTGTAAATTTTTTTTTTATTTTAGACATCACTTTAGATGTCCCAAATTGAATTTGGGACTTTAGACATCCCAAATGGAATTTGGGACATCTAAAGTGTAAAAAAAAAAATTAAATTTTTTTTTATTATTTTAGACATCACTTTAAATGTCCCAAATGGAATTTGGGACATCTAAAGTGTAAATTTTTTTTTTATTTTAGACATCACTTTAGATGTCCCAAATTGAATTTGGGATGTCTAAAGTGGTACTTTAGACATCCCAAATGAAATTTGCGACATCTAAAGTGTTAAAAAAAAAAAAATTTATTTAGGACGTCTAAAGTAAAAAAAAAAATTAATATTTTTTTTAACTTTAGACGTCCCAAATTGAATTTGGGATGTCTAAAGGTACCAAGTTCCCACACATAATTACAAAAATGCCACCGCCTATATTTTAGACGTCCCGATTTTAAAAAGAGACGTCTTTTAGGGTAGTAGTATCTATATTCTGTAGTAGTGCATATATATGAGGGACACCAAAGGGTGTTCCTCATTGAAAAAAAAAATTTAAAAAACTTTAGACGTCCCCAATATATATAGGGACGTCTAAAATGTAACTTTACATACTTTAGACGTCCCTAATTGAATTGGGGACGTCTAAAGTCACGTCTAAAGTAAAAAAAAAAAGGATAACTTTAGGTGTCCCTAAATTAAATTGGGGACGTAAAAAATAATTCAAATTTTTTCTGACAGTCTTTATTTATCAGTTTTGTACTAGTTTTACATTCATCTTTCTCTTCCCATCGCCGTAAACATAAGAAGAGACACTACCACTACGTATTTTAACTCTTGCTTCTTCTTCTTTATATGCCATTTTTACTCTTACTTCTTCCTTTCTCTCTCTTTTTTTCACCACCAGATCTGCTATGCTTTCTTACCATCTTTTGTATTTTATCTTTTTTCTTTGAGTTTCCCTTCTATTTTATCTTCTAACTTGTGTTGTTATGGCTTGTAGATCAAAACTCTGAAACATGCTTCATGACCACGTTCCCGCTGAGAAAACGAGGTTCATCTCTCTCTGTCGCTCTTCTCTATTCATTATTATGAGAAAATAAATTTCAATAATAGAAGGAAATAAATTTTTTGTAACTAATTCCTCTTATTATTTTCATCTTCTGCCTATAAGATTTCAGATTTGGAGTTATTATTGTGTAGATTTTGGATTTCAGATACTAGATCTATAATTTTATTGACGATGATATATGATTTCTGGTTTTAAATACTGTTTAGTCTAGATCTGTAATATTATTGTGTAGATTTTGGATTTCAGATACTAGATCTGTAATTTTATTGACGATGATATATGATTTCTGGTTTTAAATACTGTTTAGTCCAGATCTGTAATATAAACGAATTTTTTAAAAAAAAAAACCACTTTAGACGTCCCCACTTTAAACTGGGGACGTCTAAAGTCCAAATTTTAGACGTCCTTTTTTCTACGGACGTTATTGCCATTTTTTACTACGTCGCTCACATAGACGTCCCCTTGTTTTCAGACGTTAAAAGGCCAAAAAAAGGGACGTTAAAAATGTTTTTTGTAGTAGTGCTTATTGGAGCCCTAAAAGGAAGATTGGTGGGGTAAAAGCAAGATTAGGAGCTTTGGAGTTTTTTTGGCTATGTTTGGCATAGCTTTTGGTCCATTAGGCTTATAAGACAAAAGCAGCTTATTTTGATAAACTGTGCTTGTTTGGTTAGGCGATTGATAGCCTTATCACTACAAAAAAAAAAAGGATTTCGTAGTACGGTTAATGTTAACCGCTACAAATGTTGACATTTGTAATGGTTTAAACATAAACAACTACAATATTAACTGCCACAAATATCAACATTTGTAGCGATTTTAACATAAACCGCTATAATATTGTAGCGGCAACCTACGCGCCAAGTGGTGCAACAGATTAGCAACGTTATTTGTAGCGGTTAATAAGAAATAACCGCTATAAATATGGCGCGAGTTTCCCGCCAAACTTTGTTATGGTTATTTTGTAGCGGTTATAACATATAAACCGCTACAAAGTTCGCGCCACTTGACGCTACTGAGCTGCGCTTATAGTGTATCGATTTTTTGTAGCGATTACTACGAATTAAACCGCTACAAAATACCAAAGGTAACCTATTTGTAGCGGTTCTGAAAATATAACCGCTACAGAACTTCAAGAGTCATCACATTTGTAGCGGTTATGCTTTTCTAACCGCTACAGAACTTCAAGGGTCGTCACATTTGTAGCGGTTATTTCATAACCGCTACAAATTTTTGTCGCCCTAGCTCCTTTGTAGCGGTTGATGTAGCGGTTTTTTCAATAACCGCTACAAAATCCTCACCTATAAAAGGCGCGCCGCCTCTCCTTTTTTCCATTTGGCCATTTTATTTTCTGAAGTTTCTTTGAGAGTTTTCTCTCTAGCATTTCTTATTATCACTTGAGGTACGGACAATACTTATTTTATTTTTATTATAATTTTACATATAAATGTGACTAAATTTTTTTTTATTTTTGTAGTTGATATGGCTTCAGAGATGGACAAGGGGAAGGAGCCTGAGGTCCCCAGACGGATTCTGCGGGGTGGCAGCAACAGAGGAGGGGGCAGTGCGGAGGGAAGGTGTAATATCCCAATTTTTGATTAAGGGATAATCATGATTATTATGGATAATTATGGGTTTAATTGGGATTATTATGTGTTTTATGGCTATTTTAATTAATATGTCATAATTATGGAAAAATTGGAATAATGGAATTATTGGCCATGAGTTGGTAATTAAGGGAGAGATTAATTACTAACTAAGAGAAATGAAATGTGTGATTAAAATGGCTAATGGAGGGATTAGATAAGTTAATGTGTGACTTATTTGGTGAGAGCCAATGGTAGGGTGACATGTGGCGAAGAGAGTAGGTGTGCATAAAAGTCAAATGGGATAAGAAATTATTTTCTCTCTCCTCTCCTCTCTCTTGTTCGGCTGACATGGGAGTATGGGGGAAAAATAATCATCATTTCATCTCTCACACTCTTCCCTCCATCTCTCTCTCTCTCGTCAGTTTTGTGGCCAAAGGAAGGAAGAAAAGATTGATCTTTGGGTAAGTAAATGATCTCCATTGCTCAAGTTCTCTTCTTAAATGTTGATCCTTGAATCATGGGCTTTATTTTGGTGTGTATAGTGTGGCCATTTGGTGCTGATTTGTGCTACACGAAAATTTGGAATGTGGTGAATCAAAGAGTGTCTTTGGAAAAGTGAAAGAGGTAAGGGAACTCAATCTATCTATCTATGTTTCATACCATTTGAGGTAGTTTATAAATTCTGGAAATTTTGGCTTGAATCCGAAAATTGGATGCCACTGTTCATTTGGTATGTTTTTGGCATGAGAATGGTGTTTTGGAATGAGTTTATGATAGATAGATTGATTGGAGGTTGAAATGTTAAGTTTAGTAATTTTGGAAAAATTGATGATTTGTGTTGATTCAACCGAAAACATGATAATAGAGTTGGATTTTGATCGTTTTAATGATTCCATTGAATTCCTTGGGTGTTTTTGTGCGGGAGTAGCTTTGGGTTGGTATTTGGGTTCATTTGGATCACTTGGAAAAATTTCTGGAAATGCTGTCATACCTTCTAGTTTTCTGGTGTCTGATAATCATGCTTGAGGTGAGAGTGTGTGTGCTCGAGTGAGGGAAGAACATCACTCGAGTGAGGATTTTGTGCTTGAGGTGATTCCATATTTGTGCTCTCGGGCATGTGCTTTCTGTCTTCACTTCCTTGTGCTTGAGGTGATTTCCGTACTTGTGCTCGAGTGAGGATTTTGTGCTTGAGGTGATTTCCGTACTTGTGCTCGAGTGAGGATTTTGTGCTTGAGGTGATTCCATATTTGTGCTCTCGGGCATGTGCTTCCTGTCTTCACTTCCTTGTGCTTGAGGTGATTTTCATGCTTGTGCTCGAGTGAGGATTTTGTGCTTGAGGTGATTTCCGTACTTGTGCTCGAGTGAGGATTTTGTGCTTGAGGTGATTCCATATTTGTGCTCTCGGGCATGTGCTTCCTGTCTTCACTTCCTTATGCTTGAAGTGATTTCGTGCTTGTGCTCGAGTGAGGATTTTGTGCTTGAGGTGATTTCCGTACTTGTGCTCGAGTGAGGATTTTGTGCTTGAGGTGATGTCCGTACTTGTGCTCGAGTGAGACCATTTTCACTCGAGGTGAAGCAGTGAAAGATGAGTTTTTGTGCTTCCAAAAAGGGATCTTTGGGATAGTTCTTCCAACCCTTTAGGAGTTTTGTTAGGAGTATTTAGTGACTCTAAAAGAGCAATAATGATAACCAATTAAGCATTATAAAGTGAATTAAGTCTTGGAATAGAGAATAACTCTTCGTCCCTAATTGTGAAAATAGGATTTGATATTTGCCTTCCTCGGGAGAGACCGGCGCTAGGACACGCCCGGAAGAACTCAGGTAGTGACTTTTCTCTCATATCTTATATGATGTTTTGGTATGCATATCTTATCATTGAACTTGTAAATTGTGTGCCATGGTCCATTACGGCGCGAGCAGGTCAGCGTGAGCCGTATAGAGAGTGACAGTGGACATCTCTAGGTCGGCCGTTGGACTGCCGTCGTAATCGACATGGATCTTTGTGAATCCGACCCGTGGGGGCGGCGTTTGTGAAACCAGCCGTGGGCTGCGTGTGTGTATCTTGCCTACGTGGCTTGCGATTATGATATGCTTTATATGGATCCCAGCTGTGGTGAATTATACTGTGTTGATTGTTGTGATGCAATACAACGTGAGCAATTCAGCGTGAGCAATCGTCAGGGATGACATGTGTCATACTAACCATTGCCGTTGTAACTGCCGTTGTAGTTGCTTGTGTGGATAGTGATTTGATTACATGCATTATTATTGTACATTATATGATTGACTTGTTACTACGGGGATTCTTTAGAATCTCACTCTCCCAAAATTAACCCTTTTAGACAGGGCTGAAGGATCAAAAGGCAAGCGGGCGACGAAGAGTAGTTAGAGCTCCTGTTTAGGAGTATCTTTTGGAGTGGATGGTTATCATTGTATATTTTGGAATTGTATATTGTAGACTTTGTGTAATCCCCAAGAAAAAGGGTATGAATTGTAGGCTTCGTGCCTTGTGTAAATCCCTTTTTATTTTTGAATGGAACCCGAGTGAGTCGGGAATATATTTTGCACTCTGATATTTGTAAATGAAATCAACTTGTACAGGCCATATTGTATTGAAATGGGAATATGAGACCATTGTAATTGAGTTTAGAAAAGTTTTTGCAAATCCGATTTTGGGCAAAATATTTCTTTAATAAGTCCCAAATCAATTACGGTCTCTAATTCCACATTAATTACATGTTTATGAACTAAATCTCGGCCTTAAGCGTGAATTCTATATAGTATAATTCCACATTAATTATACTATATTTTTTTAAATTAATTCTATTTAATTAATATTTTTTAATTGTCTTATTTGTAATTATTCATATTTAAATTTTTTTTATAGTTGTGGTTTGCCGTCCGAGCCAACTGGAAGAGGTACACGCTGATGAAGATGGGCAACGGCTGGAGGAACAGGAGGAATCGTCTCTTCCACAATGTGGATAAGGATAGGATGATACCTCTGGAGCAACTGATCGAGAACGTCCCGGACAACATCACGTCAAACGACTAGGCGAGTTTCGTCCAGTTTAGGAGGAGCGCTGAGGGGCAGGTAACGTATTTATTAGATTAATTATATATAATTTTGTAATTGATAATTATTAAAGTATAATTTAAATTTAATTAATTTTATGCTTTTATTAATTATAAATTTTTTATAGTTTTTTAATACATTTAATATTGTTTTTTTTCCAGGCGTTTTCTCAGAGGAACACGAGGTGCCGTGAGCAACAAACGGTCTACTACACAGCAGGATCGAAAACCTTTGTTGTCACTTACAGCGAGATGGTAAATTTTTAGAATATCAATTACTTTTAGCTGGTTATTTCATATTATAAAGAATGTATATGTTTTGATAATACTAATTGAATTTTGTAATTGTTTTAGGAGAGGAAGGCACAGCAGGAAAACCATCAGACAGATTATGGGGAGTCGTTCGCTATCACACACAGACACAGTGACGAGACTCAGACCTCTCAGCAGGCAAAGGCGGCCATTGTAAGTGATTTCATTATTAAATTGTTTATATAACCAACTTTATTATGAAAAATGCTAATAAGTAATTATTTCATAAAATGGCAAGAGTGGATGCAGCAGTCGCAGGCTGAGCTACGAGAAAACCAGGTCGAGGATTCACAGGGGTCTATGGACCCCACGACTCCTTTGAAGGTGGGTCTAAGTCAAGCTGAGTACCCCGGACACATGCGGGGGATGGGGACAGGCGCCAGACCTAGCGTGGTTTACGGTTGGAGTGTCGCCTCTGAGGCTGGCAGCTCTAGATCACAGACGTCCGAGGGACGAGTCTGTTGAGGAGCTGCGCTCAAATTTGGCCCAGACACAAGTTGCAGTGGCTCAGCACCAGCACCAGGCTGATTTCTACTTCACTCAACATGCGCAAAGGCATGATATCATGAACTTCATGCTTGAGCAGTCGTGGAGTCGCCTGTTCCCGGACGAGCAATATCTACAGGTTCCCCCGGTCCCTCGATTCGTCATCCAGCCTCCTCCTTCTCCTCCTGCTAATAATGATGGTGTTGTTAACTCTGCCCAGCGCTATAATCTAGCAGTACCTGAGGGAGCCCCATCTGAGGGAGGACCAGATGATCAGCCTCCTTAGTTTAAGACATATTTATTTTTTCTTTTTGAAACATTTGTAAATAAATCTAGATATTTTATTTCAAAACTTAAATTTTTATTGTGTTTACCATAGTTATATTTATATTTTTAGACCGCCTTGTTAAATTTGTGTTGCATTTGCAACAGTTTTATTTATATTTCTAAAACTAACAAAAAAAATTAATTATATATATTTGTAGCGGTTTTATAATAAAACACTACAAATATTAAAAAAAAATTGAACAATATTTGTAGCAGTTAATACCAAAAACCGCTACAAAAATAGTTGAATATTTGTAGCGGTTATGAGTACAAACCGCTACAAATATAAGAAAATGTTGGAGAGAATTTCAAAATTCAAATGCTGAATATTTGTAGTGGTTACATTAATAACCGCTACGAATATTCACATTTCAATTTTAATTTCCCCCCACTTTGTTCAAATTTGTAGCGGTTTATAAGAATAATCGCTACAAATTGAGAACCAATTTTTGTTTTAAAATTATCCAACGGTCATAAATATTTTGTAGCGGTTTTTTTTCTAATAACCACTACAAAGATAAAATATTTGAAATTTGAAATTATTCTACCGTCAGAAATTTTTAGCGGTTAAGAATGTATAACCGCTACAAATATATATTAGTAGTGGTTTTTAATATAACCGTTACAATTTTAAAACAAATTCTTTAATTTGATTCCAACGGCTTGAGAATTGTAGCGGTTTTAGTCATATAACCGCTACAAATTTGTAATACGGTAGTGTTTATTGTAGCGGTTTCAGAACCGCTACAAAATATTAAATGTTGGAAATTTAAAATATAAGGTTCCAGGCATTCATCATTTTATATTCACTCATCTTCTTTACTATACTTTCTTCTCTCTCACTAGTAGCTATGGATAAGTCATGGATCAGGTTGTCACGCAATTCTCCAAAATATTTGTACGGATTAAACAATTTCTTGGATTTCGCATTCATTCACGCCAGCTATAACAGTAAGATCGTCTGTCCGTGTCAGAGATGCAAGTTCAAGAAGTGGCATGCACGATATGTTGTTAAGGAACTTTTGCTTTTGAAGCCTTTCCCGAAAGACTATACGTTATGGGCAGTTCATGGTGAGAAGGCCGATATGAGATATGATGATGTTCTTCCTCAAAGTTCGCAAGTAGGAGTTCAACTAGATGAAGATGATCCTGTGAATGATGCTGTACATGATGCATTTGGTGTTTATGATGACAACTTCAACGAAGAAGTGCAGGACTCAGAGCCGGTGTTCATGCGGAATGAAGCCGCTTAGGATTTTTTCAACTTAATGGATAAAGTAGATCATCCTTTATATTAAGGTTGTCTAAAATACTCTAAATTATCTTTCTTGATCAAATTGTATCATATCAAGTGCTTATGTGGAATCACAGATAAGGGAATGTCGATGTTGCTGGAAATATTATAAGATGCATTCCCTGACATGAAGTTTCCCATGACGTTCTATGAGGTCAAGAAGATTATTAACAGATTGGGCTTGAACTACAAAAAAAATTGATGCATGCCCCAATGATTGTATGCTGTATTAGGGAGATTTGTAAGCGATGTCACACATCGAGGTACAAGACAATTAGGAAAGGAAAAAGCAGAAGAAGAAACCTGCAAAGATTGTCAGATACTTCCCTTTGAAGCCACGCTTACAAAGATTGTTTATGTCGTCTAAAACAGTGGAGCAGATGAAGTGGCATAAGGTTGATAAGAATGAATATGGTAAATTACGACATCCTCGAGATGCAGACGCCTGGAAAACGTTCGACAAAGACTTTTCATCTTTCGCTGCTGACCCCCGAAATGTTAGATTTGCTTTGGCAACCGATGGTTTCAATCTATTTGGGAATCTTAGCACAAGTTACAGTATTTGGCCGGTAATTTTAGTTCCTTACAATTTACCCTATGGATGTATATCAAACAAAGCTCCTTTATTTTACCTATGATCATTCCAGGCAAAAAGGCACCGGGTAATGACATCGATGTATATCTCTAACCGCTTATTGCAGAATTGCTTGACCTATGAAATGTCGGCATCGAGACATATGACGCCTTCGGGAAGACATTGTTCAACTTACGTGCAGCCTTGATGTGGACGATTAGTGACTTTCCTGGCCTTGGAACATTATCTAGGTGGAATGTGCATACTGGCTCAGCTTGTCCAGCTTGTAATTTTAATTCTGACGCAGTGCGCCTTTCCCACAGTCAGAAGTGGTGCTTTATGGGACATCAGAGGTTTCTTGATAAAAGGCACAAGTTTAGATTGCAACGGAATCATTTCAATAGGAAACCAGAAACAAGAGAGCCACTTCAAACTTTATCCGAGCAAACATCTTACAGCAGCTTGAAGATGTTGAATTAGAATTTGAAAAAAGCGATGATACAGCACAAGCAGGCCGAAAGAGGGGCAAGACTTCTGTGCCTCAGCAATGGCAGAAGATAAGCATTTTCTTCACTCTTCTATATTGGAATTCTAATTTACTTTGCCACAGTCTTGATGTCATGCACATTGAAAAAAATGTATGCGAAAATGTGCTATATACGCTGCTTAACGTACCGGGAAAGTCAAAAGATCATTTTCAAGCGAGGAAAGATTTATGTGTCATGGGAGTTCGTGAAGAAGCGTGGCCAGATGAGCATGACAAATTTCAGCTGGCAAAGTTCACCCTCACAAAACCGAACAAGGAAGTCTTCCTCGCGACGTTGAAGAACATAAAAGTTCCATATGGGTATTCAAGCAATATTTCACTATGTATTGACATGCAGGCTCGAAAAGTTGCTACCTTGAAGAGTCATAACTCACATGTGCTTATGCAACAGTTACTTCCGTTGGCTATAAAGAATGCACTTCCTCCCGATGTGTCAATCGATTTAGTAGAGCTTTGTTCTTTCTTTCGGAAGTTGTATTCCAAGATCTTGATCGTTGAGGAGCTCGATCAGCTGCAGCCCAAAATTATTCTTACACTTTGTCATTTAGAGATGCTCTTTCCTCCGTCTTTTTTCACTTGATGGTTCACCTTACAGTCCACCTTGTTCATGAAATAAAGCTCGCTGGCTCAGTTCAATATCGATGGATGTATTATATTGAGAGGTACTCATTTTATATATGTGTGTCATTAATAGTTCTTATATTTGTTAGTCACCTTTTTGAGCATTTTGTATCATTTTTCCCTTCTTCACTTTATAGGTTTCTTGGGAAAATGAAATCTCACGTAAGGAATAAGGCTTGGCCAAAAGGTTCTATAGCTGAAGGTTATATAAGGGATGAGGTCATGTATTTCTGTTAAAGGTACTTTGATGACATTGAGACCGCCTTCAACAAATTGCCTCATGTAGACGATTGTCCTAAACCCGCGGCAACATCAGGAGAATTTATCCCTCGTGTTGGTAAACCAGTTGAAGGAACTGAGAACTTTAAACTAAAGGCAATTGAGAAGCTGCAAACACATAGACATGTCTTGATTAATTGCACTCAAGTTGAACCTTTCATAAGTAAGAATTTTACATTCATATGTTATTCTATATCTTTCGTAACATTTTTCACTTTTATTTCACTATCGCATTCCATTGATTAATTGCAGGGAATTCAGAAGTCATGTTAAGCGTCAACTCAGGATCCATACATAAACATCTTCCGAAGTTGACAAAAAGGTCCACAGAGAATTCCCAAGCTGGTTTGCGTGCAGAATACTGAATGATCACAACCAATACTCACCAGATTTTAGAGCTCTCGCAATCGGCCCTCTTAACCGTGCAAAAAGGTTTACAGCTTACAATGTCAATAGTTTCAAGTTTTGCACGGTTTCACGTGATCAAGGATTGTAAACTCAAAATTTGGGTGTTTATAGCACCTTTGGGACAAGGAGTTATGCGAGCAGCAGTAATGCCAACATGCAGTTTAGAGGCGTTCCTTACTATGAAAAGCTTCTTGATGTCGTGGAACTTAATTACCAATGGCGTTTCAGTGTTATGCTATTCAAGTGTTTGTGGGCAAATACCACTACTTTCCGAGAACTCACAACTGACGACTTAGGCATCACATCAATAAATTTCTCACGGCTAATTCACACTGATCATTCTTAAGATGATGAGCCGTATATTCTTGCCTCAGAGGCATACCAGGTTTATTATGTTGAGAACGAGAGACATAGGGATTGGCACATGGTTGTTCATTAAAGCTTCGAGACTTTTACGACATGGGTGATGGTGATAACATCGCTTACAAGAGTGAGCCGTTTCAGACGGCCAATTTCGAAAATTTCTTCTCTGAAGGCGATCACAATTTACCTATAGTTCGGTGCGTTTTTTACATTCATATAATTTTAATTAAAGTTTTTTAACAAAAAAACACATCGCTAACAATTTTTCTATATAATTTCTGTAGGGATGGCGCAGATGACTGATCAAACAAATTATTTTTTTATTTTAAAACAAAATATGTTTTTGTTTTTTTTTAAAAAAATTGTAGCGGTTATAAAACCGCTACAAAAAACAAAAATAACTGCTATAAAAATAAACCCGCTACAAAACACATGACACTAACCACTACAAGTTCTACGCAGATCCCTATAAATACCTTAACCATATCTCATTTCAAACACCCCCCATTTCTTTCCACCTTACCTCTCTTTCATCTTCTCTCATTTTCACTTTTTTTTTCTCTGAGTCGAGGAGCTTAATAAGGTGATCAAATATGGTAATAAATTTTTAAATTATTTATTTCAATACTTTTTTTCTTTCACATAATATTTATTCTCACTGTTTTTTTTAAGATATTTATTTACATAATCATAATCACATTATAGCGGACAACATAATGGTTCCTTATTACCTACATATCCCCAATAATATTATCAATACAATTTTCAAACTTATCTAATTTAATTAAATCATTCCTTTAAAAGTATAAATGACCTAAACTCATGAATAACAAGCTAATTAAATTAGCTAAACTATTAAAATAATAAAATATTTAATTTAATATTAAAAAAATGAAAAAAGGTAATTTTTTTTTAATTTTTCTAAAATTTGTATCGGTTTTATAACCGCTACAAATATATTTTTAAAAACAAACCAAATTTTTGGTTCAAAATTTGAATTTTAATGGAATTAGTAGCGGTTATATAACCGCTACTAATTATTCCCGTGCTTTTTAAATTCACTTTTATAGCGGTTAATAAACAGCTACTAACAATTCTCGCCCTTTTTAAATTCACTTTTCTAGCGGTTTTATAACCACTACAAATATCACGACAAATTTTCATTTCCCTCCATAAAATATTCATGGTTACAATAGTAAGAAAAGTTCCTCAGATTGATAATGTTGTAGCGGTGCTTATTAACCGCTATGAATATAGTAGCGGTTATTAATAACCACTACAAATACACTTGCAATAGTGAATTTAGTAGCAGTTTCTTAAATCACTACTAATTATGTTGGTAGCAATTAAAATCGCTATAAATATACTCTTTTAACCACTACTAAATCTTTTATATAAATATTTATGAACATAAGTTGAAATAACACTCCTCTTACATACTTACCTTGTATACCGTAAATCACGACTGAAATACTGTTTTTAAAGACTCCAATCACTGTTCTAAACGAGCATTAGAATTTGCAGCTTGTGGAGTAAGAGAAGCACGATTGGTAGAAAGAAAAACACCGACCCTATTATTTCTCTCTTCTCCCTCTTACATAATTATTCCAGTTTATTCTCAACTCAAGGTTTTCCCAGAATTATTCCCGTTTGTTAAATAATTTCTTGGGAGATACAGAGTGGCTTTATATGAGTATAATATATTCGTTATATAATCTAACAAAATCTGATTTTGTATGCCATATATCATTGTAAAGGACTCTAGTGTTTTTTAACTTATAATTATCTCCATATAGATACATGTAACATATATGTATTATTTAATTTAATAAGATTTGCGTCTTTTTCAGTCATTTTTCATCTAAACTTGCTTTTCAAAATAATCATTCAAATAAGTTTAGTTTCAGAAAAGCCACTTATATTACCGTCAATCCAAACATAAATCATATTATATAATCTGAGTTTTACTCAATCTTAAGTTTATATAAGTCATATTACAAAAAAGCCACTTTTCCCGCCGTGATCCCAAACACATACATTGATAGCATCAAGAAGACGCGTCACTCAATACTGATCACGTTATTAATTAGCAATACAGTGAATGATAATAACACTTTTGCCATCAATGCATAGGGACGATTTGAGCAAGATCATCCTTTGAAAAGAATGTTCTCTCTTTGGTTGTATTCTCTCATGAAGTTTGTTCATTAATTAGAATAAAGTAACGCGTGTTTGGATTGAAAAAGGTCTTGGTAGCTAGTCCAGTGTGTAAATTTACAGTTCATGATCAGCATAGCTGAGCAGCTTATGCCATCAAACTGACAGTACGTAGGGGCTAACGAGAAGACATCGGGCCCCATGGTTGAAAAAAGGAAATATATATAATATAAAGGTTTAGCTGTTACAACAGCGCAGCATGGGGATGTAGCTCAAATGGTAGAGCGCCCGCTTTGCATGCGGGAGGTACAGGGTTCGATCCCCTGCATCTCCACTTTTTTCGGCTGCTTGAAGTTATATTCCTTTTAATGAGGGCCTAATTTTTTTCACTTGAACAGGGTTAGTCATATGGTTCATAATTTATATATTGTGGCCCCAAAATAAAATGATAAGCATAGGACAGGGCAGCGATATGTATGTATTATTTTCACCTATAGAGGATAACGTTAATGTATAGTGATTAAAAAATACTTGATGCATGTCATCAAACCAAGTCTAAGAAAAAGTATGATTAAATCAGCATCAAATAATTTATTTAGACCTTGAGGACTATATAATCTACTATATATACATTGTGTTTATTTAAAGTTGATCTTTCTTTCATTCAATTGCGTTGCAGCTGATTGATGGGTAATATCAAGGTTATTAAACTGGGACCAATTACTAAACTGGTTGGGGTACTGGGTCAAGGGTCAGTAGATCAGACCGAAGTCAAACCAGAGCTAACCCGGGACAAAACCGGTGAAAGAGTGAAAATTTCAGGTTTATTAATATAAAATTATTTAGAAATTTTAAAAAAATTGAATTTTTTTTTTAAATACTGAACCGGTCTGGTTTGGTTCCCTTGCCGGTTCGCTAGCTCTCGGGCTGGACCGGTCCAAGTTTAATAACAATGGGTAATATTTCACTACATAATCAATTGAAGAGATCAAGTTTTCTTTGGCTTTTAATCTTGTTGCCAACAAAATAGTGACATTTTTGGGGCAGGTCTCTGTTCTTATATTCTTTACTTTCATAATTCTTACTGCATACTTTTTATGTTGTTTTATTATATAAGTATCAAACTTTTAAATATAGTTTTTTTTTAAAAAAATCTTTTAATATTACGTGAAATTTGGAGGACCTACTTGCAACGTTCTCACATAGAACTTTTGAGTATTTTTTCTTTACAACAAATACCTTCCTCTCAAATAAAAGGGTAATAAACTAATAATTGTTTCTCTATTAGATTAAAAAAGTGACCAGACAATGCTCATCAATTTTGTAAAGTATTACTTCCGGCCTGTAATACAAGACTTGAACTATAACTTGGATCATATATTCAGAATCAGATGTAATAGTTATTATGCTTGTTTGGAATAGTGATTGGAATACTTAAAAATAACTTTTCAATCGTAATTTATGATATACGAGATAAGTATGTGTGAGGAATTTTGTCTCAATTTACGTGAAAAGCAACTTATAAGCAATCTAAACGTCATACCAAACATGCCCTATCTTGAAGTTGTTTAACTCCAAATCATTATAATTAACATCATGAACTTAAAACCGAGAACAAATTATATAAAAAGAAAACATAAGTATATATCTTGAACATAGATGAACTTTAAATGCGTGAAGAGAACTCAATCAAGCCTTCCCCTGATAGCCCCATGGATTGTTTGTAGCCCAATTCCACTGATCTCTGCACATGTCCTCTACACCGTATTTTGCCCTGCAAAAAAAAAAAAGATTTTTTTTTTTTACCATAAGTAAATTAAAACACAAATAATTCAAAATCAAAGATAACATCAAGCGCAATATATGAAAGCATTGTATGCTTGTAACCATATGTCCTTACTTCCAATCAAGTTCTTTCTCAGCCTTCTCTGTGGATGCATAAACAGCAGTAGCATCTCCAGGCCTCCTTGGACACAGTTTCATTGGAATTTTCTGTACAACAAAGAGTCAAAAACAATAAAAAATTTTTAGCGCTGATAATTTATCAGACATATATATATATATATATATGTAGTTTAAGAAAGATTCATATTCATAAATACCTTGCCACAGGCTTTTTCAAATGCAGCAACCATTTCAAGCACTGATGTACCTTGGCCAGTTCCCAAGTTATAGGCAATGCAACCTAAGAAACAAGTTGGTCAGTTATCCTGAAGCAAACCAAAAGATGAAACAAAACAACTCTATAATCTTTTGGCCATAATCTTGATTGAAAATAAGATATTTTACCAATATTCTCGGTAGTGAGAAGTTTTTGCAAAGCAGCAATGTGACCATCTGCCAAATCCATTACATGAATGTAGTCTCTAACCGCTGATCCATCCTTAGTGGGATAATCATGGCCATAAACATTAAGTTCAGGCAATCTCCCAACAGCTACTTGCTGAATGTAAGGCATGAGGTTATTTGGGATGCCTTTGGGATCTTCACCAAGTTTACCACTTTCATGCGCACCAACAGGATTGAAATATCTGAGCAAAATAATCCTCCATTCTGGCTCTGCCTTTTGAATGTCTCGACCAATTTCTTCAAGGAAATGCTGTCACATATCTAGGTGTGTTAGACAAGGAATAAAGCCAAACTTACCAACACTAGCAGTCCTACTAGATCCCTCTAGGTCTTGAGTTCAAGTTCAAGTCTCAGAGGATACACTTGTGTTGGGAAAGACAGCCAAAAACTCTAAACCAGACGTAAAAAGAAGCCAAACTTGTTGATCTCAACAATACAATGTTGATTACCTTGGTCCGTCCATAAGGATTCGTCGCCTGTAAATTGAAATCCTCAACACATGGTATCTTCTCAGGTTGGCCATAAACTGTTGCGGATGATGAAAATACCATCTATTTTAGCAGTATATTCAAAGTGTCATTACGAGTATTTGAAACAGAAGGTCAATTAAACTTGAGAATTTCAAGTAATGGGATCATGGCTCTAACCATTTTGCAGTTATATTTTGCCATGACTTGATAGAGATTGATGGTGCCAACCAAATTAAAATCAAAATATCGAAGGGGATTAGCAACACTTTCACCTACAGCTTTTAGACCCGCGAAGTGAATCACAGCATCAAATCTGTTTCATCGTTATTCCCCAATAAAAGAAACCATCTCTTAGCAGCTTTAGAAAACAGAAATAGTATGATACAGTAGAGGCATTAACATAAAATTTTGAACGTAAAAACAACACAAGCAAGAATTTGGATTAATTCGTCCACGCACTTGGTTTTAGAGAAGAGATTCTCCAAATCGTCCTTGTTTCTGAGATCACCCTGAAACCAAGCCAGAGCACGAGAATCAGACGACTGAAAAAACTGCGTTTTATGGTGGAGCAAGTCTTTGTAATCGGAAAGCAGAAAAGAAAAACAAAAACTTCGCATACCTTAGTAAATTCAAGTCTCTCGGAAAGTTGAGGCCCTACAACTTCTCGAACTCGATCCACGGCTTCAATGACGGAATTGTCCAGATTATCGATGATAGAGACCTTAAATCCACTGTTGAGGAGCTGAACGACGGTGTGGCTGCCGATGAAGCCAGCACCGCCGGTAACCAGAATTGTCTGATGGGAGTTGGCCATTGTTTTGGATATCAGAGAAGACAGAAGAGAAAGAAGTCAAGAACAGAGGCGCTGATTGAAGCGAGGGAGAAAGCAGAGAGGGAATTTATAGACTGCCTGGAGAAAATCAGGAGCAATTAAGCGATAAGATTTTCTGGATATAAATTGGGATTTAACGTGTATTTTAAATTTGATTGATTATCTGTTTACTTAAAATCTTTCGTGATTTTCTATTTTAGGTAATCTGGTTTTTGGACAGAAGGATATATATCAGTTTGGCGCGCTTTGCTCTGAGGTGTTTGGGGTTGAAGAATGGTATGCCACGTCACATATTGTTCAAAGCTGTTTTCATTGTTAGGAACTGAAACTGAGCTGTCCTAAATTTATCCAAAAATTTTGGTTCTTTAATTTGACCCTTGTAATTTATTTTTTATATGTGTGTCTATAAATCATAATAAATACTCCCTCCGGTCCTAATTATAAGATAAAGTTGACTTTTTTAGAAAAATTAAGGAAGTCAATTAAATCATTTTAGAATATTTATATTTTTAGTATCTTTAGATTATATATAAGTTTATTAGTCAAATTAATTAGTTTGAAAAAAAAAATAAAAATAAAAATATTCTAAAGTGATTTAATTGGCTTCCTTAATTTCTCCAAAAAAGTCAACTTTATCTTATAATTAGGACCGGAGGGAGTATTATATATATAGAATTAGAATAATATTACATATCGGATTTTTTTTTTTTTGATACAATGGAAAACTAAAGAACAGAAAATAAACTAACTACACCAGATTTATATCGGATATTAAATATATCCAAAGTTATAATTTTGAACTATCTTTTAATATCATATTATGATATAAAATATTGAACTAAAGTTATTTATTTAAACTTAAATATTTAAAACCTATATTATGCTATAATTCATAGTTATTAATGTACTTTATTTTAATCTTGAATTTTCATACTTTAAACTATATGTTTTGATCCTTTAAATCTCATTTTGTTTAAAGCATTTGTTACTATAATTTATATAACAACTTGAATCATTTTGCCCTTTTAAAGTTTACAATGTTAAATCCCCTTCCTCTCAACTTCTTGAGAGGTGGAAGCTCTTCTCTCATCGTTAGGCGAGCTTTTTTCATAGCATCTCCTTCCCTGGTTTCGGCCCGGAGTGGAAATGTCCGTATTTTGTGTTTATCTCTATTTATTTTCATGTTTCTTTAGGCTTTCTTATGCGTGTTGCTTTTTTTTTTTTGGTAGCAATAAATTGAGTTGGGGGTTTTAATGACAATAAATCTCACTTGGTGGCTACGTTTTGCCGTTTTGGGGGTTGGGATTTAATAGCTATAGTCTTATATATTGTTGAATCCATTTTTTAAAATATTATTATGGGTTGTTGGCAACAGCAAATCCAAAGTATATATCATGCTCGTGACCGTGCGTTTCGTTGTGTAGTTGACGACTTCTCTATTTTCATCTTTTTTACTAGTGTCTGTGGGTGTTTTTCCTTTTATGAGATTTTCTCATGAGGATTCTCCAACAACCAAACTAGTTGCTTTATTGGCAATAAAAGCAATAGATCTTTTGGGATAGTTCTTTGAACAGCCACTTCTTATAATAGCTTTGTTACCAATGATGGTATTTTTCTATCCACAGATTCTAGTGAAGGGATTATAAAGATGGTAAGATTCTTAAATGTGGCGACGGCTCCCTTTTACTTATTTTAGGTTTAGGTTATTTTTAAGTTTCTTTATATTGTTATGCATTTGGGCTTTTCTTTTGCAAACCTTTTATCTTGGTTTATATCCCTCGTTGGGTCAGTTTTAATGAAATATTGTTTTCTATTAAAAAACAATACTCTCTCAATTTCTTTTTATAGGAAACAATAGCCATATACTTAGTTTCTATTTATAAGAAACATTTATAGAATATCTCGATTTTTGTTTGTTACTTTCTCATCTTGCCCCTATTTAATTACCCATCACTAGTATAAAAAAGGGTTTTTAGGCTGGTTATATCGGATAAGGTTTTAAAAATATGATCAATGGCATTTTTGTAATTATGATGAAATATTAAGACCCGTTATATTTATAACCGGTCTTAAAAATAATTTTAAGACCGGTTATAATAAAAACCGGTCTTAAGATATATACAATTAGAAAATAAATACATGTAATATATTTTCTAGACCGGTTCTAAATATAACCGGTTTAGAAAATATTATATGAATTAAAGGCAATTAAAAAAATAAAATCGTTATTATTTTTAAGATCGGCTGTACATGAAAACCGATCTTAAATATTAAAAATTTAAGACCGGTTATTATTTAATAACCGATCTTAAAAAGTTTCTATTTTTAAGACCTGTTATTTATTAATAACCGGTCTTAAATATTAATTTTAAGACCGGTTTCTAATTAAAACCGGTCTTAAATATTACTTTTAAGACCGGATGCTAATTACAATCGGTCTTAAAACTAACCTGGATTTCAAAAGGCACCTAATTTTAACTCTAAAATTTGAGACTCAAGCACATCAGCGAAACCCCTGCGTCTGTTCGCGACAGCTCCTCCTTTCCCCTTCTCTCCTCCGTCCTTAACTTTGCCGCTGTCAACGAAGATTTACGGTTGAATACATTGCCGTAAGGCTATCGCCATTTGTTCCCTCCGATTGATTTCGTTCTCAACCTCGTTTTTATTGTCCGGTTTGTGTTTCAGTTGCCAGGCGTTCAATTAAATAAATGGTTTCGTTTTTGGGTATTTCATTGAAATCTCCATTTTCTTTGTTTGATTCTTGCAGCAAGTCGTCAACCCACTTTTCAGAAGCGTCCATTGCCTCCTAAGAGAAACCTTACTCGATTTGTAAAGTGACCAAAGACTATTCAAATCCAGAGAAAAAAGAGGATCCTCAAGCAAAGGTTGAAGGTACTGTTAATTATTTTGAAAAGTTTTACATAATGCATGTATATCTGAGGTTAATGTCCTTATGCTTCTGTGGATCTGGGTTTTTTTGGTTGTGTATAAAAAGGGTTCAATTTTGGTTCTGTATTTTTGCATGTTTAATATAGTAAAACTCTGGATAAGGTAGTGCTGATATTGCTTGATATGAACTTTGGTGCTGCTTCTGTGTCTGCCTCCTAATGCATTTATGTTCAACTTTGCTCAACTTGTGCTGACATTGTTATGGAATGTATAAGGGTAGCTTGATAGGGACCTAAGTAAATAAACTAGATTAGTCTAAATAAGGACTTAAGTGCAAACTCACATAATTGGATCAGTTTTGACCTGATAAGAAATCAGAAAGAGAGAAAGAGATAAGAACAAAAAGTAAGGGAAACAGAGGAGAGTAGAGAAGAGAAAGGTTCTTTTAGAATATCACTCAATGAACAACTCAGGTCAAAACTGATACAATGGAGGGTGCATAAGCTATTTATAACATAATAGCCGACCTCTCCCAACGGCTACTAACTTCCTTGCACATTATTTATTAATAACTATCCAATTATGTGAGTTTGCACTTAAGTCCTTATTTAGACTAATCTAGTTTATTCACTTAGGTCCCTATCAAGCTACCCTTATACATTCCATAACAGACATTAACTCTTATTTTTGCATATATGTTCAACTTGTGCATTGCAATTAATTATTTGTTTATGTTTGCATAACTTGGGAATTGTTTTTGAACGATGTCTTTGTAGATAGTGTTGTGTAGCAAAATTTCCTTAAACTATCACTAGCTATCCTTAAAAATTGTCCTTAAAGTGTTTTTAGACAATGAGTCGTCCTAGTGAGGGTACTCCCGATCCAACTAATCCAAATCAAAGTGAGCCTAGCAATGCTCCTAGCCAGGAACACAGTGAGCCAAGTAATCGGCCTAGACGAAGGGGTAGGAGAGCCACCCGATTGAGAGACATTCCTCTCAATTGGAATACCGAGGAAAAGATTCCGATTGAGTTTGATAGTTATTGGAAACCAATCGGCCCTAATGCCCAACGGTATAGGAGTTTTGTCGGCCTCCTGGCACGCAACAAGCCTAGCATCTTGATAGAGCAGTGGAGAACTGTGGATAAAGGTGTGAAGCGACATATTTGGGAAACTATCCAGCTCACTTACGACATTCCTGAGAGTGAAGTCTTGTATGACAATATAATGACGTATTGTGATGAACACTGAAGGAAGTTTAAGACAAGTCTAACTAACAATTACATGCATATCGAGGTGGAAGAAGGTCAGCCTCTTCCTAATCCATGCGATCAATATTCTTTTATTGACGAACAGACTTGGCAAGAATTTAGACGGCTTCGGACTACTTCAGAAGCATTGGTGAGTTGACTTATTTTGCAATTGATTTGCTTATGAATTATGAATTGTCTTTATTGATTCACAATAACTTAATTTTGATTTCTTATATGCAGGAAAAAAGGAAAAAGGCTCAAGAGAGTTGTAGAAAGAATGATTGCCTCCATACAATGTCTCGTGGGGATATGCGAAGGCCAAAAAAGACTTGTTGGCGGCCAAACGGAACAGATTGGAAGAAGCATCTCAATCCGATCCTTCTGTTCTTCTTTCTCCACCATCTCCGATACGTCACGAAGAGAAGTGGTTGTTCGCTCACCAAAAGAGGAGCAGATCTTATACGAGTGAACAATCTCGTATAGTCTGTGAGAAAATTGTAAGTATTGTTGTTGACTTGTTGTTATTAATTAATTAGTAAACAAATTTTATTACTAACATTTGTCATCTATGTCTTATAGGAGGAGCTTCAAAAAAAACAAGCCGAGGGATCGTTTAGGTCGGATGGGAGGAATGGCATCCTGACCGTAGCTACAGGAAAACCTGAGCATCCCGGCTGTGTCAAGGGGATTGGAGGAGGGGTAGGCATAAGGGATTACTTTGAAGCACCCTTATGCCGTTCCTCAAGTAGTATGGTGACTATGGAGGAGATGGAGCGTATATTGGCCACTGTGAGGGCGGAAGCTAGGGCCGAGGCAGAAGCATCATTTGATGCACGATTTGAAGAAAGGTTCAGCAAGATGAAGGAGGAATGGATGATCATGACGAGCATAAAACAAGCAGATATCAGTGCTCCCCAGGCTCATTCCCTAAACCCTAAACATAGCACTAAAGGGAGTTGCATTGGTCAGTCATCAGAGGGTCCTGGAAAAGAAATTGGTGAGCCTTGTGACTTGTTTGTGGAGGATCCTCTGAGATGATTGGTTGCACGGGGGAGCGTGCACAACTTGGGATCAACTGTCCACCACCAAGAAATAAAGGATGATCAAGTCAGAGTGGTAGTTGAAGAGGTGATCGTTGTAGATACACCTCTCCCTATCCCTGTTGATGACTTCAAGGTTGTGGGCAATGTCATCAACTCTTTCATCTTATGGCTAAAGAACCTTATTTCTGATCGAGCTAAGGAATCCCCACCACCTCCACCTCTACCTCCCTCCAC
Organism: Inga oerstediana; assembly: GCA_963210345.1. NCBI lineage: Eukaryota > Viridiplantae > Streptophyta > Magnoliopsida > Fabales > Fabaceae > Inga > Inga oerstediana. The sequence goes on from OY723410.1 coordinate 5,974,179, forward strand.
TCAAGATGTTTCACGGCCTCCATTGAATGTCATGCAGCAAGTAATTCTAATGGCATATGATACGTCCTTTGCAACAAGAAATTGGGCTACTGAGTCAGCTGTTGGCAAGTTAGGGACGCAATGCTATCTTGAGAGGGATGATTTAATGTCCCTGGTAGCTCCTCTACAATAGCTTATGATTTCGATTGTCCAGCTCTTTTTTATGTAAGTATCTTTTGAAATTGGAAGTTAATATTTTACAAATTATACCGTTAAACTTTAATTTAATATCCCTGCTTGAATTATTGTAGGTGCATGCATCATAGGTTGGTTGACTCTAGCAAAACCGATAAATTTGGACTCCTATGCCCAGTTCAACTCTACGACAAAGGGACCACTGCTTCTATCAAACACACATACTTATCGCACAAGCTTAGTGAAACCTTAATTGAGTGTTTCTTGGCTCCATATTTGCATGGGTAAGAAAAAAATTTATATTTCATAATATACATAATGTTTTATATTTGCTTAAAAATCTTCCCTTTTTTCAATTATCATTGGTAATTGGCTATTTTGTGCAAGAAGAGTTATTCTGTCATCCTCTTATGCTCTCTCCACCTCAACAAGCCAACTAGTGAATTAAAGAAGAGCTTGAATGCGTAAGTTTTCTTGCATTATTAATTACCTTTCGTGCGCAAAATTTATGGAATTTGTGTAAAATAAGTAACCTTTGTGATTTTGATGATATAGGGCTATGCGGACATTCCAACACACTGCTTGTGGTAGGCCTATGCGTGGGGTAAAAGACCCTACATGGATCTTGCCAATGGTTAGTTACATATTAGTTTGTTTTAAGAATGGATTCAATAATAAGCCATGCTTTAATTTTATACTTGTTTTAATGATATCATATTATTTTTCAAACCTGTAGGAAACCACCGGGGTCTAACTTGTGTGGGTTATATATTCTGAGGCATATGTATAATATTATTATCCTAGGCACGACAGAACTTACTGAAGAGGTAAATGTATATATATTTTAAAAATTTTGTATTACTTTTATTTTTTTAAGTGAAGTTAATGTTTTGCCTGGCTTTAGTGTTTCAGATGTTTGAACTTGTTGACCCCTTTCCAGAAGAAGATATTGAGCACATTCGCAATTGTTGTGCTGAATTCATTTATGAACTTTTACAACAGTGAGTTCTTATAAAACTGAGGAATTTTTTTGTATATATTGATGAATTGACATGTTGGTTGGTTGCAAATATTGTTGGTTGCATTATTTGACATGTTTGTTATTTTTAACATGATTTTTGTATATTTTGATGAATTGACTTGTTGGTTACATGATATGACATGGTTGAATTCATTTATGCATATATATATGATGGTTTTAAACAAAACATTATACATGAGGATATATGACATGTTACAAGTTCCTAATTCAATGAGAAGGTTAAAGCAAAAGGAAATGGTAAGTGGAAGGTTAAAGTAATAGGACATGGTAAGTGGAAGTAAACTGAACACCATATGACACTTAATAAGTATGGCATTAGAGGTAGCAATTCAATGATGTGTTCTGGTAATTAACCTAATCATAAATAATTAAAAAAACTTTTAAAACCGGTTATAATTATAACCGATCTTAAAAATGTTATATAAATCGCCTTACAAAAGAGTTCTTTTAAGACATGCTCATGAAAACCGGTCTTAAAATTGTTACTTTTAGAACTATTTTTAATACGACCGATATTAAAAGTGAGACTTTTAAGTCCGGTTACCAAACCAGTCTCAAAAGCGACATACTAGTACATATTTTTAACTGATCTAAAAAGCTCTTTTTTAACTAAAAAAGTCAATTTTAACCGATCTAAAAAGCTCTTTTTAGAACCGGTCAAAAAAGTCAATTTTAACCGAGCTAAAAAACTCTTTTTCCACTAGTGCATATTTTTTACTTTCTCTCCTCTACACATTTTCTCTCTTATATTATCATCTTTAGTTACTTTTACAATATTAATTTTCTTATTTTCCCTCTTTCGACAATCCTCTTTATTATAGTAACAATTTCCTTATTCTCTTTTTTATTCCTTATCTCTTCATATATAAAGGTATTTTTGTCAAAAACATTATAAGTTTTACATACTCCTCTTGTTCTTAATAGAAGACATATTTGGAAAGTTGATCTTGATTCTAAATATAAGACAAAATTTTTATATTTGTCAATATTTTTCCTAATTTATCTTTATTGATGATCCCTCAACAATAATCAAGGAGGAGAGGGAATGAGGGAATTAAGGAAGGTGACTAGAGTGTTTTAAAAAATACATGTCATATTAGCTAATTTAATCAATTTTCTTAATCTAATCAAATTAGATAAATATGTCTTATAAAAACTAAAAGAGTATTTATAATCATTAACCGCGGCTTTGATGTATGCTATTTGAGTATTCGGTTAATTATTCCTTATAAAAAGAAAAAGGAGGGAGTAACTACGTTGCACGCATGTATAACGCGTATATATAATTGCTTGCACCATATTTTTAACTTGAGGGATGTATGCTCAGAGAACTTGAAAGAATTAATTTTTTTCTGGGCTAAAAAAAATAATTAAAATTAGTGATAAAAATTGAAAAAATTGGACGACCACCCCTGAGCATTAATAACTTCATGCACAAATCAATCAGCTTGGAAGTAAAATGACAAAGCGGCTCTTAAAATTTTATAGGAAGTGCAAATCATGTATATATCAAATATTCGAATTAATCTCACGGTTTGTCTTAAGTTGCTGATAGATAGAGCTTGTTCGAGTTAGAGTTAGTGTTATAAAAGCACATAAATCATGATAATTTTTTTACATATTTACTTCATACATCGTAAATCATGATAAAAAAATTAATTTTTATTGTTAATCTAAATAGGCACAGAGAAGAAGCCTCTCATTAGTTCATAACAACAAGTCAAGTTTAGGAACCCGGACTGGACTGGCCGGTTCGGCTTGGAAACCGGCCAACTGACCGATGGACTGGTCCGGTCCGGGTTCCAATTTAAAAAAAAATTATATTTTTCTTTTAGAATTTTATACTATAAGCTTAAAATCTTCAATTTTTCATCGGTTTGGTACCGGTTTAGCTCTAATTTAATCCCAATCTGATCTACTGACCCTTAACCTAACACCCCAACCGATTCAATACCAAATCTAAATTTTAATACCTTGATGTCCACAAGTCACAACCTTTAAAGTTTTTTTGCCAATACACAACCCCTAAAGTGGCCCATACGGAGTATTAATTTTCACGAGCTCTACGTCACTATTCCTGGTCACATCAGATTCTGTTCATAGATCATGCGTTTGTTATATTTTGTTTATTATTATTGTTGGTGGTGCTTGTATAGTTTAATCAAATTTTTATTTGGTCCTGTAACTTTAAATTATCCATTAAAAGTATATTTAGATTAAATCTTGATGAAATTGTATGAACAAAATTAAAATTTGAACTACTGTTAAAGCTCTAAAGAAGTGTATTTTCTATAATTCGAACTCATATTTTCCTCCTTACAATATAAGATGACCACTACCTTAACCAACAATTTACTGTCAACTTGTTTCTTTTAAGGAAAATGACGGAAAAATTGTTTAAAATGGAGAAAAGGCAAATCAGTGCTTCCAATTTGACAAATCCTTAATTTGGCATATGGGAGGAATTTGAAAATAGCAAATGTTTCAAAATGACCAAGCTGCCCTTGAGTTCTCCTCTCTCTCCTTCTATGGTTATTCTCTTCCATTTTCTTCCTCCATCCCCTTCTCACTCTCCCTCCCTCACAACAACTATCAAATTGTAGGCCAAATCACTCTCTTTCTCTGGTGGCGTGAAGCTTGAGAGTTTCAAGGTCATTAGGGGTGGCTATAAGTATGATCGTGGTGGCGACATCGACACTGCCAATGGTAATAATGACCTAAATCCTTGAGATTAGCTAGGGGTGCAATTTCTATTACGGGCACCAAAGGAGAGGCAAGGTGGGCTTGGGTCTTTGAATGAGATCTTCACCTTTAGATCTTCATTGCCTAGATGACGACCATCGAGTTCTTTTGATTTGGCCGAACCTTACCTTTTCCAAGCCACTCTTAAGTGGGCTGGGAGAGAAATTTGGGAGCGGGAGCCGTCAGTGGTGAGATTTGAAGTAGTGTTGAGCGCTACCATCAGAGACTGGTGAGGGAGAGAGAAATGGAAAAGGGGATAAGGGTCATTGCTTGTCCAATGCCGCATCAACTGGTCGGGAAACTTGACCTACTAACCTCTCAACTCGGGCTCCAACTTCAGTGACCAATCGCCCATAGAGACGGCCCTATTGTTTCCCGGTTGCGACTATGAGCTCTGGCTCATTGTCATGGACAAGCCTGACGGAGAGGGTTCTACCAAACAACAAATGATTGATTGTTATATACAAACTCTTGCTAAGGTTGTTGGAAGGTATACTGATTTTAGTTGATGGGTTGCTTGAGAAAATGAAAATTTCCCTTATGAAATTTTAGTACTTACAATACCCTGTTTTCGATTGTTCTCTCTTTCTTGTGAAGAGAAAAGCTAAGAATTGATATTAATATTTGTATAGAGATTAACAATATTAGAATTTAAATTGACGACTTCAGTATCTTATTTCACAACTTCATATCCCCAAAAACCCAACACGTATAACCAGGTATAATTCACAAGTTTCAGAGGCCAATAACAACATTTGTATAGAGATTAGCAACATTAGAATTTAAATTAACAATTTTAGTATTTTGTTTTACAACTTCGTATCCCTAAAAACCAACACTTATATCCAGGTATTATTTTCAGGGCACAAGTTTTAAGGGTCAATAACAATATCTATGTAGAGATTAACAACATTAGAATTTAAATTAACGACTTCAGTATCTTATTTCTATTTTGTTTTCATCTGTCACATTACTTAGAGCAATTTGGTCATGTGGTGATATTTGAAAATCCGGGATTTCTCCATCATTTATGATATAGGATTTCATATATTGGCAGAAATTATTTATCTATTGCATATTTTAATAATATTTTTATGAGATTTTCCCTTTCTTTTATTCTACACTTTTTGCAATAAATTCCTTCTCATCTTTTATTGGGTCTACTATTTATCTATTATTTATGCATTTAATTCCTCAATAAATTCATTCCTCACTGGATTTTAATTTTCATTTTTACTTGGAATTTGAATCACACATGTTATGCTCACGTCTGAGAAAAGAAATACTCCATCTAGTTAGTGTCTGTTTGAGGTAGTGTTCAATAAGCATGTTCGTGTAAGTTGAGATAAAACTCATCTCATAACTTAAAAAGTAACTTCTACCGCTAATCAAATAGCCACTTAGTACCACAATTTAGGTTATAATTAAGTAAGTATTAACCGCGGTATTTTTCTTTTAATTTTTTAAAATTAAAATGGCGGCATGAATGTAATTTTTTGCATGAATGTAATGAAGAACGGAAGGTCTATACCCAATTACGTCACATCAAACTGTGCCGTAGGTCCGAACACCTTATTCCTGCACAACGAAACAAACGAAACAAACGTGACTCCCTTTCTCCGAGTCTTCCGTAATGCTCTCTATCTCACGGAAACTCCGATTTGGATGATCGTGCTATTCTTTCCAGACACACTAAGCTCACCCGCAGCTATCAACTTCCTTCTGCGATCTTAGTCTCTTCAATTTCGGACCTTCTTCTGGGTGAGACAACTCTTTCTTTAAATTTTGTTCGATGGATCACCTTTTTTTACCTTCGTTTTTTTTTGCCCGTTCGAATTTACATGGATTGTTTATGAGATATTGGCACAGATGATCTGGATCAGAGCCTTATTTTTATAAATTTTTACAGTCTTGTTAAATGAAAGATTTGTGTTTCTGAAAGTTTAGGGTTTTTAGCTTGCCTTAATATGAATCTATGGCATGGGGTTTTTAGCGAATTATGCTTCAATCTTGGTGTAAAGTTGCACCCGGGGAAAAAGGGGAAATTCGGACGGATTGAATTTCCGAATTATAGCTTACAATAGACGCCTTATGTTGCAAAATTTTATTTTATTTTTCTTCTGCCCATTTGTGCATTGTGTTTAGTCTATGTAGCAGATGCTTGTCCTTTCTCGATTTTCTACGATTACTTCTCAACTGAATTTTGATTCTTGGCCATTGCAAATTGTGACGCAATCAAATTACAATTGAATGATATTTGGTGTGCGCAATTTAAATACAGAAACAGTAAACTAAAGGTGATGTCAAAGACTGCTTTTTAATGGATTGAAGTATTTATTGCGTTTTTGGCTGTTGGTCTTTTTAGGTAGTGACAATGTCGACCCCTGCTAGGAAGAGGCTGATGAGGGATTTTAAGAGGCTGCAGCAAGATCCACCTGCAGGAATCAGCGGTGCCCCACAGGACAACAATATAATGCTCTGGAATGCTGTCATATTTGGGTGAGTTGTAATGAAATTGGACCAAGATCCATCATTGTTTTTACCTCCATTTTATTCCCTAGCTTTGTTTCTCATTTTTTAAAGTACATATCAATAAGTAATTTCTGCTTTCTTGTCTGCTTTGGATTGCAGTCCCGATGATACTCCATGGGATGGAGGTGAGTTAATCCTTGCGTTGCATCTCTTGTCTGAAAATATTTGTGAGGGTAAACAATTGGACTTGTAATTTGGGAACTTTGTGGTTTACTTTAATTTATTGATTCTTTTGCATTTGACGATATTATTCAGCATCTTAGATGTAGCTGTAGCTTTTAGTGTCATAGCCCCCTCATTTTCAAAAACTTTTTGAGAATTTTGATGGATTTCTCCAGTATTGTCATGAAATTAAGAAAGTTTTTATAGAACAAGTACGTAGGTTCTGCAATTCAGTTTGATTCAATTTTGTGGATGCCTTTTTAAATTTTTCTCATGGTTTTAACTTTTGTTTACTGTGTTGTCTTGTTGATACTCTGCTTAGATGTGCCTGTCAGATGTTATGGACACTGGATGTCATATTTGCTATCTGTTGATATCATCATGATACTAAGTATACTTACACAGCTACAAATTTTGAGTTATTCAGGAACGTTTAAGTTGACGCTTCAATTTACGGAGGATTATCCAAACAAACCACCAACTGTGCGATTTGTCTCTCGGATGTTTCATCCAAATAGTAAGTTTTATCTTGAAATTTTTTACCTTATCCATAAATTCCCCCTGGGGATACTAATGCCTTTTTGTTTTTGGAAAAAATGAAAAATGACTTTGTCAGTTTATGCGGATGGGAGTATATGTTTGGATATACTACAAAATCAGTGGAGTCCTATATATGATGTAGCTGCTATACTCACATCTATCCAGGTATCATGCTATTTTTACCTGCTTTTATGAAGCATCTGTATTTTTTTGTGGATCTTTTGCAAAAAAGGTGGGAACATCTTTTGGATACATTTGAAATTGGGTTTGTGTAAAATAAAAGGAAGTTGGCTTTTTTGTTTCAACAAATCACTGCGGGTTAAAGATACACAGTTGATTTTATTTATTTTACATGTTCCCTTTGTCCCCTTTTTCCCGGAGAGGATGGGGGGTTGCCAGGCTAAGAGCCTGGGAACTCTCCTCCATCTTTTCCTGAAATTCCCCTCTTCTCTACTATAGCAAAGCCAAATTGCTTTTCCTTGTATTTATCTCGTTTCCACTCAATATAAACAATTTAAGAAGAACCTCAAGCCATGCCTGTGTTGATTTGCCCCACAGACTTTCAGTTGATGTCTTTATGGAAATCCCTCAAGTTGACGGGCTGTTCCATTTTTCTTTGCCCTTAACTCATAAGAAATGATTATTTTCTTTTCTTTTTACCTTTGCAATCGAACAATTGGAGTTAAATTTTGTCTTAGTGAAATTTACCCGATGGTTGGTATATATAAACTATAAAGCACATGTCAGAGGTCTGTCTAGCTTCTCTTTAAAATCCTTTTCATTTATGTGGCAATTATGTGAGAATGGTGCGTATGGTTGAGTCATATTTATTACTCAATCCATGGCACACTGCCAATCTAATATTGCCTGAATGATGCATTCAACATGCAAAGTATAGAAACTAGAGATCAATAGGCGATGCTGTGTCTGCGGATTGCCTGAAATGATTGTATATGGTTGAATTAGTATAACCAAGAACTGTGAGTCTTGCTTTGGACGTTCAGAAAACAATTTATCTCACTGCAATTTGCAAAGGTGACCTATGGTATTTTCTTGTTTTTGGGTCATTTTAGAAATTAATAGTTATTGTTGCTGTAAACTGTATATGGATCAATATTATGAAAATCAGAACAATATTGAACTAGTTGAAACTCTGGTTTAAGGTTCAAATTTGGTTTATAATCTGTTATAAGAGGGGGGGTGTCAAAGGTTTATAATTTCGTAATTGTAAAATACTTGAAAATTTGGGCACTTGTTCATGTGTTCAATGAAGTATTCTGTTGAACAAGTGTGTTTTAAGTTGTAATTATCTGTGCTATGCTGCTAGAAGTAGTGAGCAATATTGAACTAGTTGAAACTCTGGTTTAAGGTTCAAATTTGGTTTATAATCTGTTATAAGAGGGGGGTGTCAAAGGTTTATAATTTCGTAATTGTAAAATACTTGAAAATTTGGGCACTTGTTCATGTGTTCAATGAAGTATTCTGTTGAACAAGTGTGTTTTAAGTTGTAATTATCTGTGCTATGCTGCTAGAAGTAGTGAGCAATATTGAACTAGTTGAAACTCTGGTTTAAGGTTCAAATTTGGTTTATAATCTGTTATAAGAGGGGGGTGTCAAAGGTTTATAATTTCGTAATTGTAAAATACTTGAAAATTTGGGCACTTGTTCATGTGTTCAATGAAGTATTCTGTTGAACAAGTGTGTTTTAAGTTGTAATTATCTGTGCTATGCTGCTAGAAGTAGTGAGCACTTGCCATTTTATGATTATTTTCTGAAATGTGATGAATCATTTTTGGCAGTCACTGCTTTGCGATCCAAACCCAAATTCTCCTGCAAACTCAGAAGCAGCTCGAATGTTTAGTGAGAATAAGCGTGAGTACAACCGAAGAGTGAGAGAAATTGTGGAGCAGAGCTGGACAGCTGACTAAGCCCCCCAAATCCATGTACACTTGTGGGCATTCTGCCTGTCTGAAGCTATGGATGAATTATTAAGTTATGCTGCCACCATTATGAATCATTGTGCAAACTTATCAACTTATTTGCTTTATTCATCGCTGTTTTGAATGTTAGGATCATTTCATCTTTAATTAATTGTAGTTCATGCATTGTTCATGTCAGTTTATGTAAAATAGATCTTCTGTGTATCAAATTGCATTGAATTGTTGTCAACATGGTTCAATACGAACTACGAAGTTTCAGTTTGCTGAATTGGTTATGATGACAAAAGGTTTGACTTATTAGCTTAGGTAAATTTCTCAGCTTGTATCATCGCGAATGTGGTTGTGTTTTAGCCTTCACTAAATTTTTTGGCCAATACCCTCTGATACAAGACACTGACTCCTTACCTTTCATTTTGTTGTTTATCGATCCAAATCTTTCTTTTGTAAGTTATTGATAAATCTTTGGAGGTGTGTTTGCATGAGTGGAAAAGCACAGTTTAGTGCTTACTACTGCAACCAAAAAATGTTTCTTAAGGCTTACCCAAAGCTTTTTAATTGTTAAAGTGGTTCATAATTCTTTCCATGATCCTTTCTCTCGCTATCTGGGCCTCGGGGTACTGCAGCTTGAGTAAGCCCGCTAAACTAATGCAATATAAGGGACTTGCGGGTTCCCTGATGGGCTAGCTTTTGCCTTATATAAAATATCAAGATTTTGATTAACTGTATAAAAAAAAGTACAGCAACGCCTGAGATTCAATAGAGTTTAATTGATCAGCATGTGTATTATATAGACAACAAACACAGACGATGTCCAACGACCAAACACGATTGAAAAACAGTTTTCTGACGCCAGACCACAAGAAACAATCTCCAAAAGGACTATACAACTAAAGCAAGCTCCACACGAGAACAAACTGACTTCGAAAATGAAATCATTGAAAGATTCAAGCACGAACTTGTTGAAGTTAAACCCTCTCTTCAATAAGAGAAGCATCCTACAATAGAGAAGGAAATCAGATCAGCTTCGTATTTGTCTTTCTTCAACAATATCCAAAAAAGCTAAAGCACTGCATTAGATAAGCTTCTCACCATGTTTTCTTTGTCTCCCGTAATGGTCACTTCAGGATGTGAATGGCTAACAGTAGCTGAGTTGGGGGAAATAAGAAATTAGGACTAGCAGAGCTAAACATGCTTCATAAACTGTCATACAAGAGAAATTACTGCACACTTACTCTGCTCAGCTTCGCTTTTCTTTCCTTGCTTCATGACCTTGCCTTTTTCTTTACCAGCTTCTTGCTTGCTTGGCCTCTCAGCTTTTTTCAATGACCTGCGACTACTGGTTTCTGAAGCTGTTCTTGAATTTGAAGAATTCTTGCCGGCATCTTCTTTCACCCTGGATCCAGCATTATTCTTCTGTCCAGTCACCTTCTTCGTTGACTCTTTGACAGGAGGAGAAACTTGAGTAGAATCAATGTTCAAACACTTAGGTTTGAGTTTCCCAGTACCCACGGTAGAAGAAGTGCTGTGTACATCTTCATCGGAGGATCGAGTCCCATCTTCTGGCACCTGCGAAATAGTTTCAGATATCTGCGACTGCTGTATGTTATCTTCAGCATCAGTAATATTATAGCTTTCGAACAATTCTTTCACAGGTTCTCCAAGATCAGCAAGATTATGTCGGCGCACATATGATTTCAGTTCATCTTGCATTTTCTTGAGAGGCTGCAATAGATGTAAAAGAATGACAAAGGAAAAGATGGGTAAACTGATATACAAACGAATCAGGGCAGAATACCAAAAGCATTTGTAAAGCCTAAACACAACAAACATCACAAGTTTACATAAGCGGAATAACCAATTCAAGTGACAGAGAGTGCTTGAAATGTTTAGAAGAAGCGTGAATTGAAGCAAGCACAAAATAATATATGCTTTCAATGTTTGTGTATAACTGCATTTTGATGTATGACGTTACCTCGCATCCTGCCTCCAACGCTAATTTGAAGAAGCCAAGTGAAATTGAGTGCTTGCCAGAAGATTCTGAGACCTTGATCTGGGATAACCAATATGATGGTTTAGACAGCATGTTGAACTTCGTTCGACTCGAAGATCTGGAAATGTCAGAAATGGGTGTTTCGCTTCTGCCTTGACCATTAGCAGGCCTCCTTGTTCTGGTCTCCGAGATTGGTGTAATAGTGGTAGACAACTTTGGTCCTGGAGTTGCAGCAGCTTTGGAAGGAATAGAGAGCCTTCTTGGTGGTTTAGCAGCACAAGACTTATCCTTGCCAGAGAGATCAAGAACTCCCACGCTTTTACTTACACTTGAAGCAGCGGGTCTTACCCTAGAAAAAAAGAATGAAATGCAACAAAGGATGACAAGCAAGGGGTGGAAACAACGTAACATGTTCTAATGCTTAATTAATATTCTTCAATGACGCCAAATTTCTAGATTATTCATTTTCATCCAAAAGATCGAAGTACAACTAAATCATCATCGTTTTATATTAATTGCTAGATTATTCATTTTCATCCAAACCCCAATATGTAATTGCATAGCTCTTCTGTCCCGGCTGTTTTTTTTCTGGCAAAGGAAAACACTTGTACATAGTTATAATTATCTGAAAAGAAATTGGGAACAGAGCCCATGGGTGGAGTTCCAATCAATAATAAAATATCATGTTGCTGTTGTTATGAAAATTCGGAAATAGTTATACTTTTCTGTATCATCTTGAATCGTCCTAAAAACGAACATATCTTTCAAAACCATAGAAGAGAAAGACAGGAAAGAAGGAAGTTGCAGGAGTCAAAAAACCTCTTTGACGCAGAAGAATTGGACAAATCGGAAGCATCAGGCTTCTGTTCCTTGGCTTTAGACGCCGAACGCAGCGCATACTTTTGAAGCTTGGGTCTCCCGGAGTTCCCTGAATCACGACCCAATTAGAGTTAGAATTAGGGATATAACATACATAGAAACTCAAAAAGATTTAGAACACTGGCAAGAACTATACCAGAAACACCAGCGGATTGCTCTTGCGCGACGGGTTCCTCCATTTACCTTACTCGCAGTGTAACACAGAAATTTGGGGATGAAAAGGCTCAACTCCGAAGATGTCCTTGTATGTTGAATTCAAAATTATGGTCCGCGGATTTATAAGGATGGTTTCTTTCCACCAAGGGTCCTCATGAGCGGGAAAACCTTGCTGACGTGGACAATCTACAGTGCTGACAAATTTCACGGCAAGACTTTTTCCTACTACACGTTCAGTTTCATGTGAGCTCGCTGATGAGGACACTCTCTGATTTCTTTATTCAATTTTGAAACGCGCCCTACCACGTTGCGATTGAGGATCGAGGGCTATATTTAGTGAACAGAATTTGAAGCCCCACCATAACGTGTGGCCGTTAAAATTGAAAAAGAAGACAAAACATAACTGATAGTGACAGATAAGCATCCAAAAAGAAGGAATAAACGGTCCAATAGGCTAATCATGCTTAGTTGGAGGTTGGTACTGAGTTGGGACCCACGTAGGCTCCTTAATTTTCGAATTTCAAATTTTAACAAGTTGGAGCCTGCTCAACGGTTGCAACTCGCAATGACATGGGTATGGACATGGACTGTGGGCTCAATTGGGCCACACTTAGGCCCACATGTTCCATGAATTCAGTCCAAGTCTAGATGCGAATAATGCCACTAGAAATCGGGTAGAGTTTTATCCCTTTCATGTATTACACAAATAATTGGATTTGTTTTTATCAAATAAATAAATCATTGGATTCAGCAAAAGAGTAAATCTAAAAATTTACGACTCAAAATTTTAGATACTCCCTCCTGTCTAAATAAAGGATAAAGTTTGTAGTGTAAATTACATTATAAACTTTATCCTATATTTAATAAAGTTAGTAACATTTATTAAACTCATCAAGTGTTCCCCCGCCAATCTGCCATCGTAATATTAATGAGAGGTATTACTGATTACACAGTACCCAACCGGTCCTCGTGACAGTTACAGATAGACATGGGTTGGGTGGTTTACTCTTACACCCTCCTTGCCTCGGGTTATCTCTAGCGTGGCTTCCCATTCCACCACTTAATAATATTCCACGTGCTCTTGATTGTCATATCTTGTGACTCTGCCGCACAAATTAACGGTTTAGATCTGACACGCTGCGTCACTGCGCGTGAGACGAATATTAAGAAGTGAGGGCGTAAGAGTGATTTCGGTTTGCTTCGGAATAAAGAAGCTGGAACACTTGGTTCCGAAGCAACTATTGCTCTGAGACTTCCGACACGGTCCTTTTTTAATCCCAACCACTTTTTGAAGTGGAACCTGTTGCAGCATAAGCTCCCTTTCTCACCGTTCGATTAACCAGTCAATCTTTGATTTCCATTAAGTCATTGGATCGATCGGATAAAATGAGAGGTGTAGCCTTTTTTTTCAGTGAGCTCTAACTACGCGGAAGCACATTTCCAACAAATTATCCAGGCTTTTCTGGGTTGGGCGTTTTCACTCCTCCATCTGCAGAGTTCACAGAGGAGCAACCAACCGAGCAAGCAGAAAATTGATGGAGCTTTAGGCCGCTTTCTTCTTTTTTCAGCTCTGCTTTTCTTTTATTTTCTTGGTTTTTAAGCTCTCTCTGTTTCATGGTATGCTACTTCCACTGTCATTCTCTCTGTTGTCCATTTCAGTGTGTGTAGATTTCTCTGCTTATTCTGGTAATAAACAACGACTACATAGTGCTCAATTTCTAATCTCATGGTTTTATTCTGGTCTACAGGAATGGTAGATTTGAAGTGAAGAGGTTCAGCATTTACCGGGTAAATGTCAGATCTAGCTCCCCACGAGCATGTGTGCTTTAATTTCGGACATTGAGTGATCAAGTAGTGTTAACCGTCTGCTGGTTCTTATATGTGGCAGATCTTGTGGATTTTAGCAAATTGCTACTTTGGTTTGAGTAAATGCTTCAATTTACTTCGTTTTTCGTCTTGGCAGTCCATTGGAAGTCCTGAATTATGTTGCAGCTGCTTGTATTATCCTGATGTTAACGTTCTTCTAAACGTTGTACAGTACTTTCGGAGTTGTTAATTCTTTCCCTGAAACGATGAACTCTGAATCTGTTATGTTAATTAAGGACGCGATAGTGTTTGCGTCTTCTTGAATAATTCCGAGCTCATTGTTTAGGTTCCCAATAAGACTTTTAGCGCAAAAAGCGTAGTTGTTTTGGAGGTTAAACTTGATTTGCCGACTTGGTTTTCGTACGATATTGTTGTCGGTGATGACATATTTTCTTCCCAAAATATCTTAGAGGTAATTGGTGAGGACAATAACTGATCCTACGGAGTGAAAGGATATGTCATTTGGTTTTATATTGTTTTATTCGAGAAAAGCTGCAACGATTAGTATATTATGTCCTCTATATGTAACCTGTATAATTGATTGGTTATTATTTCCCTTGACTCACCTTCATCTTTAAACGCCTTTTGTAGTACATTGACTTGCATTTTTAACGGCTGAGAAATTAGCTAATGGGCGAATGTAGCCTTTCTTGATTGTTAGTAAATTTATGTTATTTTCGGTTTTCTACCTTGTATTCATTCGGCAACACTAACTACACCATAAGAAATAGTATCATAGTGGCACAAAGTTGTTCCATTTTACTGAAGGGAATTTTTCTTTTTGGTTAATACTTAAGGCACAAAGTCACGATACTACTATTTTAAGAAAAGTTTGATTTCAAGATATGTTATCAAGGCGCATATACTCTGTTCATTAGAGACAACTGTATCCATAACTGAATGTTTTCATTGTTTGTTATCTTGTTTGTTTAGGAAGCACTTTGCACGATTTCATGATCCAGTTTAATATTCTTTTTCATGTTGGTTATTTAATTTCCTGATCGAGCACTTTTTGGAATCTGGGTTCACTGTTTTCTGTCGCAGGTCCTGTTCTCACAATGGGCAAGTCACCAGGAAAATGGATCAAAAATGTACTATTTGGAAAAAAGTCATCCAAATCAAATACTTCCAAAGGAAGAGAGGTAACACTGATTGTTGAGTTCAGCAATCTTATTTCAAATGGGTTAACATGACTAGATGGCTGTACTATTTAGAAATATGGTATCAGATTTAAAGGCCAAGTGTTATTATTACTATGAGAATGAAGGCATAAAAGGAGTACCTTTTGTTCTGTTCTCACTTTATTTTTTTGTTTTTGGTGAAATTTTTTGTTCTCACTTTGTGTATGCCTTGAAACATGTCTTTCCTGAAAGACCTCATCATTGCTTTGGTGCTGTTGCCATTGGATGAGGTTCTGCGTGTTACTCAGTACTGGTCTTGATAAGCTTATAAGCAGTATTCACAAACGATCAAATATAGTCATATAAACTGCAGCTGGGTCTGAAAGCTGTTAGCTGCTGTTTTGCTTTTGAAATTTTAAAGCATTACTGTTCAATTTTATTTTCTGTTGGGAATAGCTCTAGTTTGGTATGTGTTTCCCTCCAGCAGTGAGATTCCTGACTTATTTTTAAAATAATTTAATGCAGAAACTCATTAACCAGAAAGAAGCATTGGTTGCACCCAAGGCACCAGAAACTGGTGTGGCTGTAGAACCACCCCCACATACTGTAGCCAGAAATGAGGAAGAGTTGGAATTGGAGAATAAAGAACCAGAAAATTTTTCTCCTGTGAATCAGGAAATTGATTTGGTGTCACATGTTCATCATGAAGATGCACCACCAGATCCGGAGAAAATCAGGCAGGAGGAAGCTGCAACAAAGGCGCAGGCTGCTCTTAGGGGTTATTTGGTAAGGGTCTGACTGCTTTACATAATGGTTTATTGATCCAAACGGACCACACGAAGTGTCTTTCTGCTAAAAGGAAAAAAGACAGAGAACTCTAATATGGTTCTGTAGTTTATTGTGGATTTATTTGTCATGAAATCTTGTGTGTCTATAGTGAACCAAAATAGAATCAGAAAGTTTGAGTTGATCTAATGCTTTTGGATTACATTCTTGATATTCGACATGGTATTTAATAAGTATGTAACTTTATAGACTTGAATAGCATGGAGTATTCTTGCAGATATTCATCAACCGCACCCTCAATCCTTCTAATTTTTTCGGGATCTGATATTATGCATGTTCTTGTTTGATGTGATAAGATGTTGAAAAAGGAGTTGTCAAATTTGGCAACTTCCTTTCATCATGTTCTCAATTGATTTTCTGGCAGATATCCACTTTACCTGGCTTCCCTGATATGATGTCTTCTTTGGGGGGAAAGCATATATCATGAACTTATTTTGATCTTTCATGTTTGTCTCTGAAAATTCATAAATAATTATCTCATCCAGTTTCCAATTTGAATATATTGAACTTTTTCTTGTGTAGTTCAGATGGTTTGAATTGTTTTAACATATGGTTGCCTCATGTAATGGAAGCTTCTGTTGTGAAGGCTCGCAGGGCATTCAAGGCCTTAAAAGGGATAATAAGATTGCAAGCACTTATTCGTGGGCACTTAGTTCGAAGACAAGCTGTTGCTACATTATGTTCCATGTATGGGATAGTCAAGCTCCAGGCAGTTGTTCGTGGAGGGAGGGTTAGACAGTCTCATGATGGTTATGAAATCCGTGAGAAGTACAATATGTTGAAGCTTCAGGTAATGTTTTGCAAGAACTGCGTTCTCTGTTTATGATCGAAGATATGTATATTTTGCACAACAATTTAGGTATTGTGTTCCAGTATCAAATTCCTTGTATTATAATTATTGTTAATGTTAATGATGTTTCCTTCTGGATGCATTGGGTTTCAGGATGGAAAACGTGCCAACCCAGTTGATATAGCCACGAAATTTGCAAAGCTATCGACAAATACTTACACCTGCAAGGTAATTTGGGCCCTATCCTGCAATTTATAAGATTATTATTTGTGGCTGCTCATTCTGAATTCTGAATTTATTTCACTCAAGAATGAACAGTACTACAATGACCAGCGCTGAGTATTTGATAAATGCTTTTTGTCAGTTGATATTGAAGACAAGACAAAGTTGTGCCTGAATTGATCAGTGAGACAAAGTTTGAAAATCATTTTTTAACTAAATAGATAAATGCTTTTTCTTAGTTGATATTGAAGACCCGACATGCATGTTTTCAATTCTTTTTGCTTGAGTTGTCGTCTTTTATATGACACTAATATGGGTTTATGTGCAATATTGACATTTTCTACACATCAACTCATCATTGTTTAGTATGGAAATATTTGAGATTTCAGCTACACTGCTGTATCATTGTTTAATTTAGGGTTTATGTGCAATATTGACATTTTCTACACTATGACACATCTTTTGATCTATCTTAGTGAAAATGTCCATATAAAAACATATTTCTTGTTTTAGCTTCTCGCATCATCTACTACGATAATGGCCTTGCGCCTGCAATATGTTCCTGGTGATCCGAATTCAGTGTTAAGTTGGTTGGAGCGCTGGACTGCATCTCACTTTTGGATACCGATTCCCCAACCCAAGAAAATTCCAGATTCTAGGTCTCGGAGAAAGCAAGGTAATACTTCAACTGGAGAAGTTCAAATGAGCAAGTCAAGACGCACTACCCGGAAGGTTCCAACTGTGAATTCTGAATCAGTCCCAGGACAAGCAAGTCCTGAATTGGAGAAACCAAAACGAAACCTGAGGAAATTATCAAACCAAGCTGCAGATCCCGTGCAAGAAAATCCACAAAGTGAGCTTGAAAAGGTTAAGCGGAGCCTGAGAAAGGTCAATAACCCCATTGTTGAGAACGCTGTTCCACCAGAAGTTGAGTCTGAGACCCCAAAAAAGCACTTGGAAAAGGCAAATATTACCTCAGGACATATTGTTTCAGAGCAAGAGGTTGTTAGCTCTAACGAAATACCTGACAAAGAACCAACATTAGCTGAGCCTGTGCCCAGTGTACCTGATGTGGAAATTACTCCTAGACCTTCTGTTAGCAAGGAGGCGTCTGAAATGTCAGGCAGCTATCAATTCGAACTGGATCCAAAGCCCTTGGTAGAGAATACAAGTAAAGATAGAAATACTTCTGGTGACGGGGCCTTAAATGAGCCAAAAGTTCTAACAGAGAGTGGATGTAACGATGAAAATTCTCCACTAACAAATGGGGATCTGAATCATAAGGAAGATCCAACAGGCAATGAAAATCAGAGACCCTCCCGGCGAGCCTCAGTTCAAGGAAAACAGGAACGTACAGAGAATGGTGTACAGAGTAGTCCAACATTACCAAGCTATATGGCAGCAACTGAATCAGCCAAGGCCAAGTTGAGGGCACAAGGATCACCAAGGTTGGGACAAGATAGTGGTGAGAGAAACCACTCTGCACGGCGACATTCTTTGCCATCCTCAACTAACAGCAAAATTAGTTCGCATTCACCAAGGACACAGAGACCAGTTCAACCAGGCAGCAAAGGGGGGCACAAAGCTGTCTCATCTAGAGATGGAAACGGTATGATGTATTTCTTCCTCCATGCAGTGGTTTAAACTGACATCTTGCCCAACAAGACAACCATGACACGTGATAATTTCATTAAGAATCCGCACTACTTTTTATTGGCACAAATACGGAGATGCCAAGTGAGTGTTTGGGAAACACCCAAACCGTGGTTTCAGAATTTATTTTCTGCAAATCGAGACAAAACTCCTTTCACATACTTATCCTGTAAATTGTAAAAGCTATTCTCAAAAGCTAATCCAAATACGCTAAACATACTTAAGAAAGTTTCTATAACCACTGTGGCTATTAATTACGCACCCATATGCGGTTCCACTTTTATTTTACTGAGACCACTTGGTAGATTGATTTCCAAAAGGAGTCAGTTATGTTTTGGTGTACGACATTTTTTATTGATTTGATAATTTTAAACGAGCCTGGTCGTCTTGCAGGAAGAGTAATTCAAGCCGAGTGGAAGAGGTGATTTGAGCACTGAATTTTGCGGAGTTTAAAATCAGGAGGCTGAGACTCATGTTTGATTTATCTGTAATAACTTTGTTGAACTACTTGGGACTATAGTAGGAAGAATGTGTTTGACCGGGTTCTTTCATCATTTGCTGCATTGTGGGCGTTGAGGGTGATTTGTACATTATAGGTTTTATGTTTTGCATGCTGCAACTATACCTAAATTTGATTTCTTGCTTTTTTTGCATGATTTCTGGGCTGTCCATACTGTAATTTTCTTCCAACTATGTATTGTGCATTAAAGTAAGTTTGCCAATGGTGTTGTAACTTGAAGGTTCTTCAAAATTACGTGTCTCGACTTTGCGAGCCCTTCATCTGTGGGGCATTTCGCGTCTTGGTATGTTGGATTTGCTACGGTTAACTGATTGTTGAGGTTTCACCAAGAAGAAGATTAGGCTTGAAGAGTGCTTATATAAATATATATATATATATATATGTAGTATTATTTACTGACAAAATTCAACATTTTTACACCATCGCCTTACAAGATTTAGAGTCACATTCTTGTGAGTACAAGTTTTATCTTTTAGTTACCGAAACTAAAACAATTTTGATTTGCTAATAAAAAAGCTCAATCTTTTAAGCTTTTTGTCAAGGGTTTGACTTCTGGTTATATGAAAGAAAATTAGAAAAAGAGATAGGGATGAAGGTTTTTTTTTTTTTTGTTGAAACAAGGCAATATATATTAGGATAATACGATTTTACATCGGTTTTTATATCGGGCCTAATAGTAATTACAAAAGAAAATGATAGAGATGTTGCAATACACGTCCAGTAAGATGGAGATGAAGTTAACTAATGTGATATGGCCACAAAGGAAGGAATTAGTACAAGTTTTATCTTTTAGTTACCCAAAATAAAACAATTTTGATTTGCTAATAAAAAAGTTTAATCTTTCAAGCATTTTGTCAATGGTCTGACTTCCGGTTATATGTAAGAAATTAGAAAAAGGGATAGAGATGAAGTTAACTTATGTGATACGTCCAAAAAGGAAGTCTGATAGCAGCTTCAGCTTGACTTATTCAAGAAAACATAAGCGAGTAAGAAGGGAATAAGCAGTCAAATTAATCGCTGCTGAATCTTTATTGCTGATAGTTTATTTAATTAATTTTTAGATGAGGAATAAGTGGAAAACCACTAGGAGTCTGTTAGATCCTAAATTCTAGGAAGTAGTTGTTCTTTTGAACTAACAGATCCTAAATTCTAGGAAGTAGTTGTTCTTTTAAATTCCTGTTGCGCCAATTTCTTTGTACATTGCTATTATAAAAAGGCCCAGAAGCCTCGTCAATAAAGCAGAGATAATTTCTAAGAATATTCTGATATTGGAGATACTCCACGGGCTGTTACAAAAGAGAAAGTAAGATCCTTGCTCTCTCTCTTTGACAGATACTTGTATTCTGGTATTTATTATTAAGTGACTAAGTTAGTATCTTAACAAAGTCTTTCACTATTCGTTGGGGAATGTAAAAAAAAAAAAAACTTTAGTTCTTACATGCAGAAATTAAACAGAGTCAGGATTCTTGTTCCATTCTTATCGAATTTAATGTTAAAAAATAAAATTAAGATAGCAAATATGTTTTTATGAACATATAAACAAGTCAAACCATATGCTCAAAATGATCTAGTAACCACATATATTAAAAGAGCTAAAATTTTAATTTTTTTCCAAAATGAGTCAGAAGGTCCGGCTTCTGTATATCTATGTATCATATAAAATTAGTAAGAAAATGCACTGTTTAAAAGCCATGGTTAAGGAATAATATGAATGATCTCAGACTATGTGTAAAGCCCAAAAATAACTTGCCAAGATTTATATTGACCTAAAGGTAAAACCCAACCTAGCCTAATACATTTACAAATGTGAAATTAGAATTAGTTTGAAATCTTGCCAACCAACCTCTCCAATTGTATACACTATACACAAGGAGTAAATCCACGTTTTTCAGAATAAATATTAATCTTGCACTCAGAAGGCTTACAGATAACAAGCACAACTACACCACAGGGTGATTAAAGAACAACTATAACAGAGAAATAAACACCGTTGTGCTGATGAATTAGCCTCAATGAGTTTAGCTCACAGGGAGATAGTGACTATTTGGGATGATTGACATGTTAGAGTAGTTTGTACTGTGCCATGAGCGTAGCCCCATATATGTCACCAAAAAAAAAAAAAAACTCAGAGAAATAAACTCTACTATGTTGAGTTGCAGTTATAAAGCATGACCTACCTCTACCAAACTACTGGATGAATCTTGCTTCCTTAAACCCATAATCTTCATAGAACCCCTTAGTTCTTGTACATCACTCCATCCTTCCATGGCTGCGTGAGAATTAGACAGCATTACAAAATCTTCAATACTTTTAGGCCCAGCTTCATGTAAAATCTTTGCAACGCGATTTGTTAGCTCCATGTTACTTTGCCTTTGACATGCTCCAAGCAGCATTCGCCACACCACAGTATCTGGTTTTAATGGCATTGCCTCAGCAAAGTCTAATGCCTCTTTCAGTAGCCCTGCCCTGCACAGAAGATCCACAATACTTCCATAGTGCTCCATCCATGGCTCTATATGATAATCATTGATCATTGATTCAAAACATTTCAGTCCCTCATCCACTAAACCTGCATGGCTACAAGCAGATAAGATGCTGAGGAAGACGACACCATCTGGTTTAAAACCTTCTCTTTGCATCTGACAGAATCGGACTAATGCCAGCACGCCATGGCCATGCCTTGCTAACCCATTAATGATTGTAGTCCAAGAGACTAGAGTTTTCTGCACCATCCCATCAAAAATTTGGCAGGCCTTCTTCATATTACCACATTTGGCATGCATGTTCATTAAAGCATTTGCAATAGAACAATTCTCTTTACTAATCAAGTTCTTTTCTAGATAGTCTTCAATCTGTAGTCCAAGTTCAAAGCGCCCCAATTTGGAGCACATTGAAATTAACTCTAACAAGGTAACCTCATCTGGTCTCATGTTTTCAGATTCCATCTTGGTGAGCAAATTCAATGCACCGTGTGGACAGTTGTTATCAACATAACCCTTGATCATTGATGTCCATGAAACCACATTTCTTGAAGGCATCAATTGAAAGATGATGAGGGCTTTTGAAAGATCCCCACAATTTGAATACATTCCAATCAAGGCATTGTTGAGAAAAATATCAAAATGGCAGAGATTTCTGATCGCATAACCGTGGACAACTCTGCCCTCTTTCAACGCTTTCATCAAAGAGCAAGATGAAAGAACACTTGCTGCAGTCACCTCATTAGGTCGAATATTATTCATGACCATACTATGCAAACCTTGAAGTGCTTTCAAAGGGAAACCCTTTTGAGCATATAAAGCAATAAGGGAGTTCCACATAACCAAATCTCTCTGGGGCATTTCATCGAACACCTGTTCCGCTTGAGAAATCCTATCATACGACGCATACATTTGCATAATGGCAGTTCGAATTATAAGCACATGCGAGAATCCCAATTTGTACAGTTGAGCGTGCAACTGTTCCCCTTGAATAATGTTCAAATAGCACGCTTTGATTGCAAATAGAAGGGTGTAACTATCAACACTCAAGGCTCTTCTTCTTACGAGGGAATAAACTGAAAAGGCTTCTTCAGGTTTATTTGCTTCCAAATAACCTCTGGCGATTGTGTTCCAAGTGTAAGTATCAAGACCTTGAATACGATGAGCGATTACACAGGCTATAGAAGTAGTTCCAGGAAGGGGGCTCAAGGCCGAAGACGCAACAAGTTTGCTTGCTATAGAGGGCTTTCGAATGAGACCTGAAATGATCGAAAGCGCATGAATTTGATTGAGTTGCCGCTTCCCTTTGCATCTTTCCAAAAGGAAATATAAGCTTTCGTAATATGGGAGTTGGGTAATTCGAGCGGGAATGCTTCGACTTGAAATTGATTTTCCTGACATCTAATACATTGCTGATAGCAAGAATTGTGCGACACACACTGTTCGTATTTTGTATTTATGTGCTTAAGTATGCGGAAGCATAATATGATGCTTAGATTAATATATTGTTAAGCGATGCCCAGGGAGTTTGTGGATTTTAAGGATAACGATTTTATAAGTGCCCGTTTGTTTTGCGGGATTGGAGGTAACGTAATTGAATGTGATATAATAATAATAATTAAATAATTTATTTGGTTCGTCGTTAGTAAAAGATGATACATATGCATAAAAATATTTAATTAGATTATAGGATAAAATTATCCCTATTTACATATATAATAATATACATGTTGGATTTATGATAATTTTTTTCTTTTTTCGCGGTGTATACATTAGGTTCATAGTAGTTTTTAATATTTAATGGTAAAAATATTATGAGTTCATATTAATTTTTAATATTTGATGGAGGGAACATTATTTAATTGGATATTTTAATATTTTTTTAATGGTGGAATATAAATTTTTTAATTTTCAATGGGGGAATATTTCTTAAATGTCTATATTATTAATTATTTTTTTAATATTTAATAGTGATAATTAAAATTATTTAATAGTTAATAGCATTTATGGGTATGCACTTTAGTTAATTTAAAAAATTATAATGGCAATAGTATCATTTTCACCTGATTACAATATATCTATATCCTCCCTCATCAGTCCTAATAGTATAATCCTTATTACATCAAATGATATAATCAGGATTACAAAATGTACTTCTCTTTACATTACATAAACCCCACCAAACGCTGTAATCAATCTATTACATCAAAATTACAAATATTCTCCCTCATAGAATCGAACAAAAAAAGTTATAAATGATAACTGAAATAAATTAATATTAATATAAGTTAAATATGATATTCAAATATGGGATAGCCCAACCAACAGGTCTAAGTGCATGTCTAGGAGCATTTATTTTTTGAATATAAGTGCTTATTACGCAAGTCGAGATAAAACTCCTCTCACATACTTAACTCGTATACCGTAAATCACGATTTTTAAGCATTTATTGTCCAAAAATAAGCTATTCCAAACGAGCACTAAATCAGTTTCATACATGCATGTGACAAAATTGATTTTTTATTTAAATTTAACAAAAGTATGGGAAGCTATCTCATAAAGAGATAAATTAGAGATTAGATAAGTGTTAAAAGAATTAAAGAAGTTAAAAACTAAACATATAGGAATCATATGTACTTGAAAATTTATTATGAATTAAATATTTCAATTTGTAAGGAGGAAGGTATAATAACATAACCGCGGGATGGCCACGTATCTTAAAAGTTATCAGGGAATGTTTTTACCTGTCAAACAGCCAGCCTACCGCAGTACCGCCATCCCGCTCTTATAGTATATATAATGGATAATGGATTACTATGATTTTAAATTTAAATAATATATACTAAGTTATATCTCGATAATGGAAAAATAAAATTAGAATAAAGGATCGAGATAAAATAATATTTATTATAGAATATTTTAAAAATAAAAATTATTTAGGAGGACCGAAAATCAAGATATAAATGGAAAGTACTAAAGTGCCCCTAGTTAATCCCCCACGTTTCCGCAAGTCACATCTCAAGTTTTTAACCGTTAGTAACAAATTGACGGGCTCAAACATAGAGCTCCCAACAAGACTAGAATAATCCATAATATTTTCTGCAGTAAAACTGCTTCCTGTCAGAGTAAAGGCCGATCAATCCAAGATCCATGACTACCATAAAGGCCTTTATTAGCATTGATCTTATCTTCATTGTATTCTAGAATATTGTATAGACTAGGGCTACGTGCTCTCTTCACATGTGCCACCGTACACTGCTGCTTTACTATTTATTGATGTAAGCTGCTGCACTCTATCTGAGAAGCAAGAGGAGAAGCCCCTCTCTATCTCCATTGTCCTTTTATTAAAAAATTGATTACAATACTCTTTAAGTTTATGATCGTTGTGGCTTTAAAGTGGCATATTAGTTGTCTGATACGTAGTTTGAATCGGTTTATTTTCTTTGTTGTGTACATGGTATCTCGGCTGTAACATGTTCATATCGAAAACAAAGAGTGGGAGAGAAGAGAAGAGAAATTGGTGGTGGTGATGAGAAAGAAGACCCGGGACATGCCAGTGTAAAATTGAGTGTTTGCGAACTTGGACGGCACCGGCCGGAAACCAACAAACCAGCATCCACTAGTCCGGTTCGCGGTTCGGTCCAGGTTCCAATTTTTTTTAAAAAAATTTTAAATTTTTTTTTAGAATTTAATATTAATAAACTTAAAATCTTCAATTTCTCACCGGTTTAACCCCAATCTAACCCACTAACCTTTAATTCAGTACCCGACTGGTTCAGTATCCGGTCTGGGTTCATGAACTTGGGTAAAATCAGAGAGATGCAACAACAAAGAGGTTGAAATTAAGTATGGTTGGAGGGAATGCAAGGATTATTGGCAAAAAATAAATAAATAAAGGAAGGTGGGGATTTAGTTTAGGGGTAATTAGTATTTAAATATTTATATTTTAAATTTTAGTTATTCTAAATAATTACAATTTTAAAGGCCCTCTCTCGTAAATATCATACCTCTTATATATTTGTTATAATAAAAAATCAAGAATAAAGAATAAATTAAAAAAATCATCCACCGCGTGAATTGTCTTGAGTGATTTTTAAACTTCAAATTATACTCAGGTTAAAACAAAACTTCAAACTGTATAAAGTTATAAAATAAATTTATGAAAATTTCAAATTTCATTCATTGTTATTAAATTTATTTCAGTTTATTTTATTATAATATCATAAAAAATTGCAAAAATAAAAAATAAAGAAATCTCTATATACAAATAAATATAAGGAAATATTTTACATATACATGAATTTTACCGTTCTATATTGATATTGAAACTCTATGTTTAAGACTCTATCCCCTATACATTACATTGAGACTATATTTAAGACTCTATATACATTTGAGCACCCTCCTCCCCCTATGTTTAAGACGCTACTATTTGAGAAGAGATGGTCAAAGTTATGAGATATGAGTCTCAAGGGTCAGAAGATCATTGAATGTGCAAAGACATATCTATATTTGCAAAGGCATATGAAAGAGTGAAAGATACGGTGTGTGTTTGAAACAGTGATTAGTAATTAGGTTTGTTTTAATTGGGCTTGTTGTAATATTATTTTTGATAAAAGTTAAATTGTGTAATGTGATTTATGTTTGGACTGGCGATTGTCAATTGGGCTTTTGTAAAAATAAAACTTTTTTGGATTGGCTTAAGTATAAGGGCTTTTGTGATAATGGTAAGAGAGAGTGGTTGGAAAAATATTTAAAAAATCAAGTAATTACTTTAAAATATTATGTGCTACTGGAAAAATATTTTAGAGTTGGTGGAAATCAATAAATCAGTATTATAAGTTTTGAGTGCTCTTTACTACTAAAAAAATACATTAAAGGTAAAATTTTAGTCGGTCTCCTAAGACTGGATATAACTGAAAAAATATTTTAAAGGGTTAAAAGCACAAAAAAATATTTTCAAGTAATTTTTGGAGCTGAAAAAATACATTAATGGTAAAATTGCAATCAGTATGATAACACACTGGGTACAGTTGGAAAAATATTTTAAGGGGTTAAAAGCACCGAAAAATATTTTAAATTAATTTTTGTAGCTGAAAAAATATATTAAAGATAAAATTGCAATCAGTCTGATAACACACTAGACACAACATGGGATATATTTCAATTGAGCTTTTGATAAAAGCTCCAACATTGAGCTTTACCCAATCTTATGTGAATAGTGCTCAATTTGTCAAAAGCCCAATTGCTCATTTTGTCAACCAAACATGCACTTTTTTTTTTCTCAACCACCTATTGAGCTTAAGGCTAAAATAAGCCCAATTAATCCCTCCAATTGGGGCTCCAAACACACACATAGTAATTTGAAAATATCAGGTGAAAATATATATTAAGATGTAAATATTTTAATAACTAAAATTAAAATGCAGCAAATTATAATGTACAGGTGGAAATCTAACCTAAAAAAGAGACTATAATCCATATATCAAAATACATAATGGGTCCGGATTACGAAGCTAATGAAATTGAGGGCAAATAATTAAAATGATGACTATGAGGAAGATTCAATTTCCTCGGTTCTTCTTCTACTTGTTGTTGAATAACTTTTCTCATCAATTCTTGCTCTGCTTGTTGCTGCATAACTTTCCTCATCAATTCCTGCTCCGCTTGCTGCTGCATAACTTGTATAGTTTGCATAACTTGTGCACGTTCTTCGTGGCGCTTTCCTTTCTTTTGCCATTTCTTCCACCATTTCTTCACAACGGAATCTTGACGATCAATCTTCTTCACGAGAGCTTCAGCCTACAAAATAATGAATCCAAATAAACATTCATATTTTCTAAAAAAGATACAAGATAGCAGTGCTTTTGGATAGAAGAGAAACAAACCTCAGATTCCACGTGTTGTATTATACGCTCCAGGTCAGCCCTATCTTTCTTTAGTTTCTCCTCAAACTCAGCATTTAATTCCTTCACATGCTGCTCCAACTCCCAAGAAAGCTCGCCATCGGTCAGTGATGTCTTTAGCTTCTCCTCAAACTTAGAGATAGATTTCTTTAATTGTTGCTTAAATTCTGAAGAAACAATTTTGCGCCTTAAGTCAGCCATGTCTATTTTTTTCTCCTCAAACTCAGCATTAGATTTCTTTCCCTGCTGTTTAAACTCCCAAAAAAGCTCGCCACAGGTCTGTGGCATCTTTAATTTCTCCTCAAACTCAAATATAGATTTCTTTAGTTGCTGCTTAAACTCCAGAGAAAGCTCGCATTTCTTCATTTTCTTACAATTTGGTGCGAGACACACGACAAGACAGGGAAGATGCGAGACACGCTACAAGAGGTAATAGAAAATCTCAAACTATTGGGATGATTTTCAATTCGTGAAAGAGCTTCTATATATAGAGGAGGAAGGGAGTATTTTAATATCAAAATATCCACTAAAATATCTATTTCAATTTTCTGATTTTAAATTTATTCAAATTTCTATCATGTTTTTACAATATCAGATAGTGCATACAAATGCTGATTTAAATCATAAATATGACTAAAATTTAAAAATACTGAATTAAATAATGTATATCCAATATTTTAATTATTCCATAGTTTTAAATTAAATTTCTTATTCAATTCATATTACATTTAATTAGGTGAGAATGACCTCAATTATTTGTAAATTCAAATAAGCATTTATGTTTTCTCAAATCAACCATAACCGCTAGTTACTCGTTTATTTAAAAATTTAGTATTTTAATTTGAAATTTAAATATATATGTTATTTTATAGCCTTCAAAATATATCATATATGTGTGCGCGCGCGCGAGAGAAGTTTAATTGCTTGATTTTTACCTATTTATTATTTTTAATTAATTTTAATGTACGTGTTTATTTACATAATTTAGTTATTAATATCGTATAAAAGGAATCAGGTGAAGTACTAATTATTTAATTTGTTACAATAAAGTATATCAATTATACAATAAGGAAGATATGGGTTTAAACTTATTTAAATCTCAATCATATAGTATTTACAATATGAAATACTTAGATTTTAATAAGGGAAAATTGTGAAAAACTCCCTTATTAGCAACTTATTTGCTAAATGGGACCTTCGCGTACAGATTATCTTCCACGTGTGCAGAATATTTTCCATGGTATGCAAATGATCTTTCCTGTGTGCAAAAGTCAAAACTCTTCCCTATATGTGTGCAAAATTCTTCCCTACGTGGCAAAAATCTTCCCTCCATATGCAGATATCTTCCCTCCATATGCAAAATATCTTCCCAGATCCCATTTAGCAAATAAGTTATCCATGAGGTCTTTTTAAGCAATTCTCTCTTTAAACAATAAAAAAATACTTATATTTAAATCATACATATGATTACTTTTAAACATAATATTAAGGGAAAATCTCACTCAAGTTTCAAGGATTAGAACAAATAAATCTCAGTGCAGATTCCTTTATAAAAAAAGTCCCTAGACTTGTTAATAATATAGATGGACTTGTCAATGATCACTCTATAACTTACTAATATAATGATATACACTTGTCAATAAAAGAAGTTTTAGTTAATATAGATATGTTTGTCAATGGTCACTTTATAATTTGTCAGTATAGTGATATACACTTATCAATAGAAGCTGGTTTAGTTAATATAGATGAGTTTGTCAATAAACACTTTATGACAGATTAATATAGTCATATGGAATTATCAATAAAGTAAGTTCACATTTAAAATCCATATCACTGAGGTCCTCAGGAATTTTTTTAATAGAAAAATCTACACTAAGATTTTTTTTCGATATTTTATATGGTCCCTAGAACATGAGTGTGATTTTTCCTAATATTAACTTTTGTTCCCCTCTACACCATGTGCAACATTACAGTTCACACCCCACCCCTACAAGCTCGGCGTCCTTATTAGAATGTCGATTGGAGCTTGACTCTCATTTCACCTATAATATCTCAACACCTTACTTAAAAATTTATTAAGTTATCACCTACGTATTTGAATTTTTATAATAGATTAAATATTTCAATTTATAAGAAGGAAGTTATAATTACATAATCACAGGCTGATCACATATCTCAGGAAGTTATACGGGGAACATATAATAATAATAATAATAGGTTAAATAATTTAATTTATCTAGCACGCATGTTGCCATGTGGCACATAGGGGGGCTAGCAATAGGTCACACAGCCAACCTACTAGCATCCGCAAGTAATAGATAATAGATTAATGTATTTTTTTTCCTACAAAAATATATTATAAGTATTTACCTCCCTCCATTAATGTAACTCATTTCTCATATAAAGAAAGGCAATTTTTTTTTTTTTTTTGGAGGATGTTTCTCTTGGCAATTAAGCAAAAATGCCTTTGTTCAAAATAGGGCAATTGACATCATTTGGAAATGTAGTAACCTGTTTCTTGCCATACCAGAAACTGAAATCGGATTTCTTGTTATTGAACAATTACGACTGGCTCTTGTTAAACAGCAATAATGCAGAAACTAAAACCCAGTCCTCACCGATATGATGATGCACCTTAATGCTCATGATATCTCCAAGTCCAACTTTTTTTTTTTTGTTTGTATATACAGGTACAAGTAAAATAGTGAAACTCCTCAAAACTCCCTAATGGGACCATCAGCCAACACGAGCCTGCAAAAAGGGATGCACTTTGACACGCCCATCTGAAGACAAACACACTCCTCTTTATATCGCCCCCTTGGGATCTCTAAGATGGCAATGGAGTTCTCACAGACTTGATACAGACTTGCTCTCTGTTAAACAATGAACATTTCCCAAAGGTGAGTTCCCTGTAGAAGAAGGGACAGACACCCGACTCTGGCCGGATGATCTGCTGACCAGAAGCTGTTCTAACGTAGCCACGACCTCAAACATCTGGGGTCTGATTTTGGCCTCACTAATGCACTGTAAAGCAAGGATTGCAGCTGCATAAGCAGCCCTCTGTGGGTACTGACCTTCTAACTTGGTGTCCATAATCCTGAATAGCTTTCTCCTATCGCCCAAAAAAGACGCTTTTGTCCATTCTACCAGATTTTGTTCCACTCTAGATTTTGTTTTGTCGATGACACAACGCCCTGATAGCAGCTCCAAAAGCACAACCCCGAAGCTATAGACATCGCACTTTGTTGTTAGCCGACCTGCTCAATGTTTATTTTGGCATCAGATTCAAGGAAAAGGCTTTAGCTTTGCTATGACATCCTTATAAGGATGACGTTTATGAACCAAAGTTCACGGAGTAATAGTAGATTTTGTTATTAGAAATAGGAGTACTAATTATTGGCGGATTTAAAACCACATGTGACCATTGATGAGCTGAAAATGTTACAGAAGCCACTTGATAAATGGTAATAAAAAACTAAAACAATCACTTCATTAAGGGTTACAGCCAGACAACCGGATTATTCATATAGGAATAGGAACAGAGTTAGATGATACAAACAGATAGACTAAAACTAGAGACTAAAAAGATGGAAAGCATTATCTTTGACAACTCCGTAAACTAAAAGACTATATAGGAAAATAATTGGATAATACAAACCGATAAACTCAATCTAGAGACTAAAAAGATAGAAAAGTTTATCTTTTCCAACAGTAGTTTATTGTTATAATGAAGATACAGAAATTGACATATGCTCTCAATGTCTATGTATAGATGATGATCTGAGTCAGTTCACAAGTCATTCCAATTCGAGCTTTTAAAAATTCATCTCATTGCCTAGTTGAAACACAAATAAGTGATATCCACAAAAGCATCGATTTTGAATTTCTTCTCGTAATCTTGACAAAAGAGCCTGAAAGCCTGGTACCAAAAAGCTTGAAAATACAGATCATGCAAAAATCATATATACCTGTAGCAATATATTCAGGAGCAGCATAGCCGTGAGTACCCATGACTTGAGTTGAAACATGAGAACGATCACCAGTTGGTCCTGCTTTAGCCAAACCGAAGTCTGAGAGTTTTGCATTAAATTCCTGCATTTGTAGACAGCCCAAATTCAATGCATTATAAAAAGAAGGTGGCTTTCACGTTAATATCCTTCCTTCTATGTTATTTTCTTCTCTCTTTTTTTCCTTTACTAATTGTATTTCCCCCATTATTGGTAGAGGAGGATTATGCCAATCAGTCCCTTCATGTTTTACAAGCATCTTTCGCCAAATACCACAATATGAAATCATGCTTCTGCTTAGCCAACCTACCGAATCTAATAATACATTGGAAGCCTTAAAATCACGGTAGATAACTTGTGGATCGGAGTCATGTAGGAAGGCAAGACCACGAGCAGCATCAATCGCAACTTTGATCCTTGTTGCCCATGAAAGTGACTGTGAGCCCCCTGCAAGCAGAAGTTCCACAGATGGTGAACGCACAATTTTGTGCCAACTTTGGTACCAAGATAATTGATAGTTTGAAATACAGTTTTAACCAAAGTACAGCCAGGTAAGAAGTGTATTAATCTCTCAAAAGCATTCTGCAAGCAACCACATACTGCGAAATAGATGGTTCTCCAAGCTGCCTTTGGGCATGTACTCATATACTAGAAGTCGATTATCTCCATGTAGGCAGTATCCAATAAGTTTAACAAGATTTCGATGATGAAGTTGGCCAAGATAATTGACTTCAGACTGTAAATGAAGAAATGTATGATAAGCATACGTTATTTCAAGGAAAAGCAGCTGGATTGTTAAGAAAAGTAATCTACCAGCCACTCCTTGTGCCCTTGAAAACCTTCAGTTTTCAACTTCTTCACGGCCACAACCATTCCAGATCCGGGCTTAGTAGCACTAAGGGATTGCTCATCAATCCACCCCTTGTGGACATCACCAAAGCCTCCTTGTCCTATTAGACTATCAGGACCAAAGTTCCTAGTAGCATTCTTAAGTTCGTTAAATGTGAAGGCCTTCAAATTTGGAGAGGAAAGTATATCAACTTCAGATCTTGGGGCCCAGAGAGTCTGAGATTTATCTGTGTTCTTGTATTCAAAAACTAATTGACTTAAACAGGAAGGGGTGCTTCTACCAGCAACTTCTGAAGCATCTGCAAAAGATTTTTCATTTAAATAAAAGAAAAAAATTTGTTGAAAGAAAGAGAAAAGCTTGATACAAGGGCATACATGAAAAATCATAAGAATAAAAATATGTAGGTAAAACATTCATCAGTATCAAGAGAAGAGACAAACAAAAGGGTTTTTCAGTAGCTTGTGCAATCCCAGTTGAAGTTATCTTTTTCATACCAAATTTCATCATAGATACAAGCACACGATCAGTTCAACTGACTTGTTTGTTTATGTTCAGTGAACAAGGAGTGATCGGTGGAGAAAGCATTGATTCCAAATCCCCACAAAGTTATTTTGTGTAGAAATGCATTTGAGAGAGCCATGTGCCAAATAATAGCAACTAATAATAACAAGTATTTATAACTTTTGAGCGAGCCAAGCCACAAATAACCAGCTTAAAAGTTTGAAGAGAATAAGGTCCCTACAAAAGCCTATATCAAAATTTCATATTTTTCATGTGAGACTCGAGTAACATATACATTCATCCACATGATAGCATTTTGCCAATAGTCAGCCACATAGAGAACGAAATGCAAGAAACAGGGCACAAAAATGCAACTTGTTTTTTTCAAGATTGAAAGAAAATTTATATTACTCAACAAGAACTGGAAAGAAGATGGCGATAGAATTGGGACCATTCCCACTTTCCGTAACAAAATTTAGCTTGAAAAGACGAAGGCATTGCAAGGCGTTGCCTTTATAATGCATGTAACAATATAAAAAGGAGGAAAAGAAACAAAAACAAAGCCTAGAAAAGATTGTTAAAACAGATATACCATAAGTTTGATGAGAGGTTCGACTGTAATCAAACCCGGGACGAGAACCCAAGCAATTTCCCATGGGACGAAAAAAGCCAATAGGAATCCACAGAAAAATTCAATCCAGCTTCTCAATGTATCAAGCAGATTCGTTATTGCTCTCAGAAATTTATACATTTTCGGCTGGCATTCCCTGCATTCTGTTTCTGTCCTTCTCCCCCAATATTGCTCCAAGAGAAGAACAAGGAAGCAGAGAGGACAAGGATATGGTTTTGCAAATTTATTTTTTGTTAGAGACATTTGAAAATTTTGATAAAGACGCAAGATGGGCAGAGAGAAAGTTTCGTTCGTCTCGTACGCGACCAATGTGAGGCCAGTGTGCAGACATCCTCGAGAATCGATCGAAAGGAGGGAGAATAAATGCGATTCTCTCTATGACGTAAATGCCATTCTATATTACCATAATTACAGGCGTCGAAGACTGGTAATTAGGAGGCATGTGGAGGGCAGATAAAGGAATTAAATTAAACAGAACAGTTATTCTTGTAACGATTCTTCGGTGCACGATGTTCATGCATGTTTTCCAATGTTGTCTAATCGAGACTATGAAACCCTTCTTGCTCACCAATTTCCACGTAAATTCTCATTCTTTTATTTTTATTTTTTTGCCAACGCGATCTTATTCATCTACCCTACCATTAAAAAAATTAAAATTATTCCTATAAACATGCAATAATCACTAAGCTCACAAGAAATGAGTGCAAACACTATAAATCCTCTTTTATCAATTGTTTTGGGAAAACTCTCTCCTCTCTTAATAAAATCTCAACTAGAACTTGTCAAAAGCCCAGTACCATTTTTTTTTCATTCTTCAAGAAAATTAATTTTTATAATTAAAAATATGTTCATTTTCCTTTTTTAGGCCAAAATATTTGGAACATTTGTGCTTCTAGAGTGAAAATATGATACACAGACTCCACAAAACGATGACAATGAGATATGGGAGTTGGTTTTAACCTTTAGTACGTGTTTGGATCTGCTTTTAAGAATAATTTTTATGATTTATGAGATAAATATATGAGAAAAGTTTTACCTCGACTTACTAAAAATAACTTCTAACTCACATGGCACCTCACTTCTCATATAGGAGGTTGTGGGTTCTACATGACTATATCCAAAGTGATTAACATAGGGACGAGTCTGTGTGTGGGTCCCCTCTCCTATGCCGTAAGGCGTCGTTAAATTGTTTAAATAAATAAAATTCAAATATATACAAATATATGAGGGAATCCCCCGACAATTCAAATACAACGGTACCGTTGACTATTTTCACCTTCTCCTTCTCCTTGTGCGCCATTTTCAGTTAAAGGTGAGTTTTTTTTTTGGGTTGGAGTCGACAACAGGAATTTGGAAATTCAATATGCTGTGGTGCCCGATACTTAGTGCGTTGGGTCATATATGGGCCTTGTTGCCTGATGTGCTTTATTGCATTAACCTTCTTCAAGAACACTGCACTAATAGGCCGATTAGAGTTGACACAGACATTTGGTAAGAATGGGTTTGGATCCCAAAAAGATGCAAATTTGATTACTACTATTGTTGTGAGGGCTCATTTAATAGACGATCTCGTAAGTCCCTTGTAAGTGTTCTCTAAATCTTAGAGCCGTACCCTGACTTTAGTGGGATGATTGATCCCGAATCCATCTAAACTATTTTGTACAAGAAAAAAAAAACACTGCACCGATAGAAAAAGGAACACAAGTGATGAAACTGACTTGAACAAAATTAAAGAACAGAAGTGGACTTCACTGGCTTCATCTTTTTATCACTCTGAAAACCGTTGGATGTGGCAAGAAGTCCCACGTCCAACAAATTTTGAAAGGGAAGGGGGGCCTTATGCTATAAAAGAAACCTCCCTCCCTCCATTTATTCCATCCCAACAATTGTCTACTTCTTTCTCTAAGGTATTTTGTGCTTCCTCATTTCTTGTAATATCTTACCTATAAATTATTTGGAATGAAATTAAATTCTAGTATTCATTTTGTTATTGTCTTGTTTATTATTTATTAGATATACAGTAGTTATGATTTATTGTATTATTAAATTATGTCTATAAATTTTATTTTTTAGCATTATGATTTTTCAATATAATCGGTTATGCTCTATATATCCCGTTTTAGCAACAACAAAAACAACTTAAGCAATAAGTATGCCTCCGAGTGGCCCTTACACCACAATGAATACTCTACATCTCCAGTTCACATGTCCCTATCTGTAATGGGTGTTGAGAATGCATGTGTTTTGTCTTATGACAAAAAGATTGTGAATATAGAGGTAAGTGCGTGTGGTTGTAATTATCCCCTATAAAAAAAGAATTGATTATGCAACTCTTATTTTTTCAATTAATTTCTCTAAACTTTGATCTAATACAATTCAGTTCTTGTAGTTCATTGAGTTGATGAATTATAGGCACTCTGCTGTGCTGAGTTAGAAAGTTACAGGCTGGCAAAAAAAAAGAGAGTTAGACAGAGAGTGAGTTTTTTTACAGTAAAAAATATAGAGAGAATAAATTGTATTGAGTTAAGATTAATGAATAAATTGATAATTAAAAAATTAAAAGATGAAAAAATCATGGCGTTATTTGGTTCTGAGTTATGTTTCTATGATTTTGAATAGTTTTATAAAATTATTTTTAAAATAGGGTTTTAGGAAAAAAATGTTTGGATGATAGTTCTAAAAAGTTACATTTAAACAAAAACAAAAACATTGTTTGAAATCGTTGTTGTTACAGTTAACCGAGAGAACTGAGATAGGTTGACAGACTCCAATTTTGCGCAAGAGACAACAGACGGAAAGTTAGAGGACTTAGAGATAACGTTGACTAAGACCAGCGACTTCTGTTTACTAAAAAAGGAGAGAAAATATTAGGAAAAAATTTTCTTTAAATGGTAAAATTTCTTCCTACTTTCTCTTATCCTAAATATATAAGATACAGTTACTTTTTTTTAAGATATTAAGAAAGTTAATTTAATTACTTTAAAATATTTATATTTATTATTTTTTCTCCAAACTATTTTGCCTAACTTATAAACTGATATATAATCCAAAAATACACAACATATGATATGATTAAATATCTTATTTAATTTTCTTAATCTCTCTAAAAAAATCAACCATGATTACATTTAAGATCGGAAGGAATATTTTTTAGAGTTTTTTCTCCTAATTTTCTTTCCCTCGGAAGGAATCCACAACAAAAAATTGTTTCCAAAATAACAGATCAAACTAGGCCTATATTTGTCCAAGATAGTAATAAGAGAAAAAGATAAATAATTAGTAAAAATCTTGATAAACTGTTTCGTAAGCCATGAGTCATGAGATCCCTATTGGCTCTGGTGAACTCAAAAACGCCAACTTTACTGGCTGAATTTTCTGTCAAAGTTAAAACAAGTGGGAGACAATGAAAGAAAGAAAGAAACGCGGGGTAATTAATTAATTACGCACTTCTCTCCCATTCACATGCATCCCGTTTTAGAAGTCCCGAAACGGCACCATTCGCGACAGCGACACCCACTACCAGGTACATGCTTAACACGGGGATCGCATTCTGTGGTTATTACATCCATCAACAACTAATTTTTTTTATTATTGTAATGAAATCTTAACAGTTTAAATTTTAATTTGAATAATTTAAATTTAGAATTTTTTAGATGTTGAATCCATTTTCATAAGAAGTAATAATTATAAGATTATTTTTATTATTAATTCTGTATATAATAAAATAAAGGGTTAAGGTGCAAAAATACCCATGAATTTTTCTCAAAAGTGCATCCAACACCATAAACTTTTTTTAGGTGCAAAAATACCCATGAATTTTTCTCAAAAGTGCATCCAACACCATAAACTTTTTTTAGGTGCAAAAATACCCATGAACTTCTTAAAATGGGGCAAAAATGTCAAACCGTTAATTGGTACAAACGTCCGTTTTGTGGGACCCACAATTTATTTTTTGAGGTGTAAAAATACCCATGAACTTTTCTAAAAAGTGCATCCAACACCATAAAATTTTTTCTAGGTACAAAAATGCCCATTAACTTTTCAAAAGTTTATGGTGTTGGGTGCACTTTTTAGAAAAGTTCATGGGTATTTTTACATCTCTAAAAATAAAATTGTGGATTCCACAAAACGGACGTTTATACCAATTAACGGTTTGACATTTTTGCCCCATTTTGAGAAGTTTATGGGTATTTTTGCACCTAAAAAAAGTTTATGGTGTTGGATGCATTTTTTATAAAAGTTCATGGGTATTTTTGCACCTTAACCCTAAAATAAAAATTTAATTAAAATACTAAAATTAAATCAAATCTGAACCGTTCAAAACAATCTGATGGTGATCACATTTTTTCTCATCATAGCGATAAGCATAAAATGTGGTCCCTGCTTAACACGTGCATTATGCTGCTTTGTCCATAATTAAACCCTAATGACTGTCTCCCCGTACTCTGACTAAATTGCCCTTCGTCCCCCGAATTAGTTAGCGTAATCATACCCTTTTTCTCCATTCATTGTATACAGCCTGCAGAATAACCTCTCTTATCCGTCACCAGGAGAGCAGCATAGATGGAAAGTATTCCTGCTGTAGTATTTGGAAGTGGAAATCCTGTATCGTTGGATTATAGGAATGGTTTCAATTATGCCACGTGATAGAATTAGTCAAATCACTGTCAGACACGATATTCGAAGAAGACGAAATATTACTTCTTCTTCTTTTTTTTGCCAGTGAAATATTACTTCTGATTTGCCCTTGGTGTGGGCAATTCGACCACTGCCCTTATTGGGCAACAAAATATTACTGAGAGAGACATAAAAAAAAACAAATAGAGTTGGTAATATTGAGTTTGGGAAATCTAATTTTTGGTAGATATTTTTTTAATGATAAAATTCATATTAAGGACTAATAAATTATTGATTGAAATAATAACTGGTTTCATCCTCTGAGAAGAAAAGTATAAATTTAAATATATGCATTTATTAAAAGAAATGAAAATCCTTTACATTATAAATCTCAAAATGACAGACTCTTAAAATAGAAAAAAAAATCACATTGAGGAGGTTTTAAAATTACATTGGAATATTATTAATAATAAAAATCACATGTTGTACCTTTGATCCTAAATATAAAATTCAACTAAATTTTTTAGAGAGATTAAGAAAGCTAAATAAGTTACTTAATCATAGCACATGTTATGCATCATTAGACTATATATCGATTTATAAATTAGACAAATTAATTTGGAGGGGAAAATATAAATATAAATATTTTAATATAATTTAATTAATTTTCTTAATCTATCAAAAAAAATAACTAAATCTTATATTTAAAATCGGATTAGTACGAATATTTGCTGGGATAACAAAAATCAAATATAGGTAAACAAATGGACCTAGGTACCTAATTGTGAACAGGAGAAACGAAGAAGGGTAGCATGAACTTTGGCAGACAAAAGGGCAGAATACATTAATTCCTAGAAGCACTCACGGATAATGATAGGAGTAGCATATCACACCCCATTTGAATTTTTATTAATATCCTTGCTTTATTTTATTCCTTCTTTTCCTCTCCACCACGCGAAAAAGTTAGAACTTGTTCGCGCTTTTAGTTTCTTCGTGTTCGATTTTTGTTCCTTTTTCGTTTTTTTTTTTAAATTTCTCCGTCAATCTTAGCTAGCCTATACCGAAAAAAGTATATTACTAATTTACTACCATTGTTTTCCAATCTTAGATTATACCGAAATAGTGTCTGGCAAGCACGGAAAGTTTTTTTTGTTTTGATTGAGATAAAATTCATGTCACATACTTATTTCAAAATTTATAAAAATAATTATAAAAACTAAAATGATCAGACAATCTCTATAAAAAAAAAATAATTTTGCTATTCAACATGTTAATCTCAAGTAACTTGTTTACAGAGATTGACAAGTTGTATGTATTCAGTTATCCTTAGAGGAAAAATAATAGTTTTACTGATTATTTTGTTAAGCCTTCAAATATATTAACAGGAAATTTTTGCATTTTTTATGATGAGACCATATACTCCGTAATTATTAGAAAAAAAAAGAGTATAGAATTTGCATGGACGATGGAAGGATATTAATTGATATTTGATGTTTCAGGTAAAAATAATAATTTAAATATGGGTTTTTTACTTTATAAATACAGCATATTATATAGACGTGTATATGTGACATATAGACTTGATGTGAAGATATGGCACAAGATCTGGAAACGTGTACACAAACCAATCGCCATCTTTTTCTCTCCTTAACTAAACTAGGGCGGTGGTAGAAAAAAACTAGGGCGGTGGTAGAAATTATTATTATATTGCCAATAATCCCAGGAGATATAATCCTTTTAGTGGGATATCACCATCAGACTCCATATTATTCATTCAAATGCATCTCATATATAGATTTCGCATGGATATAATAATCTATGATATCAGATAAGTTATTGTTTATGCTAATAAGTTTGGTATACACAAGTTTTTATTTTTTTCCATCTTTTAAACGTGAAAAAAAAATTCTCATGTGTCTCAAGGAGAAGATAAAAAATATAATTATACATGTATGTTTTTATGCTATAGTTATTTATTTGTAATTGTAAAAGTTATTGTTTATGTTAATATGTTTTTGATATACACAAGTTATTATTTTTTCCATCTTTTAAACATGGGGAAAAAAAACTCGTGTATCTCAGGGAAAATAAAAAATATAATTATACATGTATTTTTTTATGCTATAGTTATTTATTTATAATTGTTTATTCAGGTTTATTTTACACTTTATATAAAACTATTAAATTAATATTTACTAAATATTTTGCTTCTGCTCATTTTTAATGCATGCATGTAAGGTGTAAAATATAGCTATTACTATGAGGCAATGTTTCTGGTCCAATTCCTCCAGGTGTGTTTTATTTTGATGGAAGCCAAATTATAATTGTAAGTATTAAGATTATTAAGAAATATTGGGGTAGTCAGATTGACTCGCATAAATGTTGTGAGAAGAGAATAGCTAGAGTAATAGTGGTTTATGAATTTATAATTATTAATTAGTATTTAAAAATTGATGTTGGAAAATATTTAACTTTATTATGAAATATGGTGGAGAG
Organism: Inga oerstediana; assembly: GCA_963210345.1. Lineage (NCBI taxonomy): Eukaryota > Viridiplantae > Streptophyta > Magnoliopsida > Fabales > Fabaceae > Inga > Inga oerstediana. The sequence continues at coordinate 6,014,842 of OY723410.1, forward strand.
ATTGAGTGAAACACTGCTAAACCAAAAGCATGGTCCTCCTCCTCCTCCTCCTCCTGTGCTTAATATAATATATATGTATATAATTTGATTAAATTAAGAAAGTTAGTTGAGTTATTTAATATGATATATATTTACTAAAACACCCTAGTCATCTTCCTTAATTTTTTCATTCACTTTCCTCCTTGATTATTATTGAGTGAGTATCGATAAGGATAAACTAAAAAAATATTAATAAATATGTAAACTATATTTTATATTCACGACTAATATTAACTCTCATAAATATGTCTTATAACTCTCATAAATATGTCTTATATTAAAAATAGGAGGGAGTATATTATTTTAAGAAATTATAAAATAATGAAATGGAGAGGTTGGGGTGGCAAAAGTAACTAAACACTCTTTCTTTAATAAATGTAATCATAATTTTCATTATAGAGTTGTAATGAAGTTGATCACACCGGCGTTAAGTTTATAGAACCGTGTTGGGTTTAGAGTTTAAAGCTGCAATAATCACGTCGATGTGACCGTACACTTCATTTGAAAAAAAGAATGATATAATTTTAACAAATAAATTAAACAAGATTTGTTTACTTTTTAAAAAAAGAAATGTGAGGCGTGAACTTGTGAGGATGGAATCTCTTCTTTAACTGCCACGTCCAAAATTGACCGGCACATCATAATAAAATTCCACATCAAATCCCACTTTTACTTTGCTTGGGACAACTTGATAGCCCTTTTCTGGTTGTTTTTTTTTTTTTGATCGGAACCTTTTCTGGTTGTTACCAACTTCATTATGTGATCATGCGTCAACAAATAACAATAATGATGTTAATTAGAAATAATAGTGTTATTAAGATGGATTTTGTGGGTAATTTTGAAGCTGTAAAACAAAACTAGTCCAATAATGAAATCATAATCATACAAATTAACATGATAATGGGCTTTAGGCGAGAAAGCCACAGAGATATAATAAAATGATATGAAAGGAGGTTATGAAAACTGTGGGAAGCCAAAAGAGGAAAGAGCTTTGTTTACCAATCCCAAATGCACAAAAAAGAAAGGCCTTTGATTGCTCACAAACACCTCTATATGCTTTACTTATATAACCGTCAATTCCTCATTCATCCTTCTCCTCTTTTGTGTCCCTTTACTAGCTAGATGTAGCCTCTATTTAGTGAGATTAAGATATATATATATAACTATATAAATCCACGAGTTAATTAAGAGTTTTGTTTTAGTTCTAAACAAAAGACATAATCTCATTTTCCTTTTTTTTTTCCTTCACCGTTATTACATTTTAATTGAATGGTTTAAATTTAATATTTTATAACATTATTATTATTTTATATAAAAAAATATAAATTAATTTTAGCTATCAAATTGATGTCAACAAGTGAGAAAAGTGTTGAAAAAGTAAAAAAAAAAATTCACTTTATAAAAATGTTAATGAGTAACATTTTTAATTTATTTATGTATTTTTATATAAAATTGTATTATTTTTTTTGTAAGAAAATATTGAATACTAACCACATGAATTTTAATCAAATGGCGGTTTAAATGTTTTAAGAAAATAAACACATTTTTTTTTATAAATATATAACTTCATTAATTTTAATATATGCGTGCATTCTTTTGGCATGTGATACGGAGAGAAAGGGACATAAGATGCTTTTTTAAAAAAATTCTTACTCTAGTTACAATATACCCATTTTAATATAAATACCACCAATTGATTGAGTTCAGGGTGTGATTTAATAATAACTAAATAAATGTGTAATATTGTAGCTAGGAAGCTAATACGTAGGGTGCAAAGCTAAGTAAATTGAGTGGTGGATAGAGTAAAGTCGTGATCAGTTTGTAATGCATACGGAACCATATTCAAGAATTGCGTAATTAATTAATTTATTCCTTCTCATCCACATCATCTTGCATTGATGCCCCAAGTTATCTTATTCCCAATAGCCACCTCCTTTTCCTTTTCCTTTTCCTTTTTCTCTCACCCTCACCTTCATCAAGTCACCATCCCAATTATACTAATCTCTCTCTCTCTCTACCTCTCTCTCTCAACTTAATTCTTATTCCCCCAAAACAAATTTATTTTTCATACACAAAAAAGAGACATGTCAAGAAGCTGAGAGTAGTTGCTTTCCACGTCGTGGTTTGGTTAATTTTCCATGATCTCTCCATTTGTTCCATACTTATAGTTATTAGGACCACAAATGCTTCTCTTATTGTCGTGACTCCGGAAGCAAGATCTTAAAATCTCGTTATCTCTTTTAATATTAAATATGTTGTTTCCTATCGATTTATTTAAATATAAACCCTGATCCATATTATCTTCTTAATATATAATCAATGAAAGTTGGGTCTAATGATAGCGACTAACCCCTTAAATCTCTGTTAAAAAAAACACTTACATTTAATACTTGACAGTATTGATAAAAAAAATATTGCATCTAATAGAAATTCTTTGTATTTGTTGGATTTGATCAAAACAATATGAGAGTGACTTTATCTTAAAAGTCATGGGGTTATGTTTCGAAGGAGTTACCAAACAAACACGCTTGCATTGTGATAATGCGTTGTGCTTTCTAAGCTAATAAATACAAATAGTAATTAAAAGCGTGAGCTTTTCACATTCTTATATGGTCAACTTCCACGCGATATGGCCTACTCATATTGAACCCTTTGTTCTAAAAGAATGCAGGCGCATGCATTGTATCTTTTCCATTTGATTCTTTTCATTAATCTCTTGCCTAACCACTGTGATCTCACGAATAGTAAAATCATGATTGGGATTTGATATGCTTTTGACTGCCAAACCACAGTCACAAGTAATCAAATTTATTCCATTTTTTTAAATGTATCATTAACGTACAAATTATTATCAGTGGTAATGGTACTTTATGAACTTATTACTACTTATTAATAAAGAATCAACAACCCCCATAATGACCCAATCATCCACGCTAACTAAGTTTTGGCCCTTACCACTCATAAATACTTCTTTCAGATAATATCATAAGTCATCACTTACTTACTAGCTACTTTATCGAAATCAAGGAGGGGCTTTTAACTTATTAACTTTATCTGAAAATGATTTTTTTTTTTTTACTTTTTTTCATATTTAAAAATATAAAAAATGCCATATCAGACTTCAAGTTTTTCCCTGAATAAATCATAATAAGGGTAATAATTGAAAAAAGTTCATTGATGATCCACCAAATGGCTTATATGATGGATAACAAAATTTTTAGATGACCCTCATATTTGAGACTGAATGGAATAATAATGTCTGATGTTTAATGGATCTTTAAAAGCAAGATTTGGGCGTGAGATTATCATAAATTAAGAAGTTGTGAGCTACTAATGAGAGTTTGTGTAAGTGGTAAGCGGCTTGGTTCCGCTTAAGTAAGATCTCAGGTTCGAGTCTTGTGTATGCAGAAAATTTTTATTGGGAGACTCTCCCATCATAATCAGATGCGTGACGCGGGTCAGATCCAAATATAGTCGGGATAAAGTTCCGGTGAATAAGATAAAAAAAAAATAAAAAAAAGTTATGAGCTCTTTAGGTGGTTAATTAATGCCCCAAAAGAGGGGCCGAATTTAGCCATCAATGTGGGAGGAGGGACGAGGCACGGATCTCGCGACACTCCTTTAATATTCCTGATCTTTTTATTTTTCCAAATTCCATCTATATATGCATTACCTGATTATTTTGAAAGAAAATTATCCAATATGCTAAAACAAAAAAAAAATCAATAAAAAATTATATTTATAAGATAAAATTGCATGTTTATAAATGAAATTTAACTATTTATATTCACAAGTCAAACTTCCATATTTATAAGTTGAGTTGCATCATTTAAAATTTACAAGTTACAACTTAAAAACTTGCAAGAAATGAAGGCAAAAAAAAACTTGTTAAAAAAATTTTTAGACATTTTTTATATTTAATTTTCTTAATTGATATGTATATATGGATAATCTTTTTAAAAAAAAAACTCAGCCTATTAAAAAATTAGATAACTATGTTAGTTAGTCGTATTTAATTAATTGATCTGGACCGAGCGGCGCAAAATGAGTAAACGGTAGGAATAACATTAGAAATTATAAATTGTAAAGAAAAAAAGAATAAAAAAAAAGTTTTCTCAAGAGAAGCAACGGGGAAAACAGCTATGCAGGAATAAGTTTGTTACACGTGCAGGGAGAAGCGTGAGCGGGTTCGGTACCCATGGCCGCAATCGCAAAACGGCGAGTGTAGGCCCCACCATCCTCTCCTCCCCCTGAAAAAAAATTCATTTATAAATATTATACTATTCAGGATTCCAGTATTCACATATATGCGTTACTACGCTCTCTCTCAGGCAATTGCGATTACAACTAGAAGGGAGGGAGAGAATCTTGACCCTTGTGAAGTGCATCGCTCTCTGGGCTGGGGCGTCGTCTGCAGACGGAATCGAAAGCTGCGCATAGTCCACTCGCTATTTGTAAGCTGGTCTTCTAACTCTCTTTGTTTTACTTTTTTCTGTGTGTTTGATTGACGGTCTTTTCTTGCCCTGCCATCATCACTTCAATCTCTGGAAAGATAAAGGGGAAAGGTATATGGGATTGTCGCCAATGCAAATTATAAGCGATCTCCTTTTTTTAATTTTTTGGGTAATTTGCTGGAGGCTGAAAACCTGCAACTTTTGGAGTTTGATTTGCATGTTATCGTTTTGATCTAGTTTTTTTTATTGGAGTAATTTGTTTTAAAGATTCCCTCTTTTCTCCCGAGCCTTCTGTGTTTGCCCAACTCCTGAGATCTCATGCGGGGAATTTTGCCGTTTAGGGCTATATGTATCGAATTTTTGTTTCAATTCTGATTACTTTATGCGCTGGACTGGTTACCTAGTCGACGCTCTTCGCCGGTTTTCTAATTCTTATCGTTTTTCTGATCCTTATGTGCATGCGCTTAATTTTGTGCCAAATCCTTGTTGACTAGGTGGTACAAGCGTTTATGTCGATTCTGCATGCCTTTTTTAATCCCGATCTGAATCTTGAAACATATTGGTGAAGATTGTCCCAAATGTTAGGTTATCTTGATTTTCTAGTTTAAATGACGTTTGAATGTGTTCTGTGAAAGGGGTATAAAACTGATGCATATTCTTTCGTGATTGCTTAAAACTGATATGATTCTCTTGTATGAATTCCTGTATTGGTATGTCTGAGTAATATCACTGTGTACTGCTGAGAAACTGATGTTTCATTTCTATTTGATGGGGTGAGAACTAAGAAACAAGGCTTTTCTGTTGAGCAGATCCATAATTTCCAACAGAATGTTGGAGGGTCCATCCTTTCTTGTTGTAAGGGAGTTACCAAGCTCATGTGACGAAGAGAGCAGGTGGATTTATAATACCATTCATGTAATGGAGCTCTCGAACAACAAGCGCAGATTGGAACACGAAGGACAAATGGTGTTAGGAAAGTCCTTCAAACGTTCAGATGCTCCTGACGAAGCAGGAGAAACATGGTTGAGGGTGCGTGACCTTTCCCTTTCCAATAACCAAATAAATGACCAAAATCATGCTGGTGATCAGTCAGATTCAAGCTCACTTATCCACCAACTTGGCCGGGATATGTCAATTAACTGTCTCCTTCGATGCTCAAGGGCTGACTATGGTTCAATCGCCTCAGTGAATCAGAATTTTCGATCTCTCATTCGAAGCGGAGAACTATATAAACTCAGGCGGCAGTTTGGTATTATAGAACATTGGGTTTACTTCTCTTGCAATCTCCTTGAATGGGAGGCATTTGATCCAAACAATGGTCGATGGATGCGCTTGCCTAGAATGACTTGTAATGAATGCTTTATGTGTTCGGACAAGGAGTCACTTGCTGTTGGTACAGAACTTTTGGTGTTTGGAAAGGAAATCATGTCTCCTGTTATTTACAAATACAGCATATTGACAAACTCATGGTCATCTGCTAAAGAAATGAATACTCCTAGATGCTTGTTTGGTTCCGCAAGCCTTGGTGAAATAGCCATACTGGCTGGTGGCTGTGACCCGCGAGGCAACATCTTAAGTTCAGCTGAGCTTTACAACTCAGAAACTGGAGATTGGGAGACTCTTCCAAACATGAACAGAGCAAGGAAAATGTGCTCTGGTGTATTTATGGATGGAAAATTTTATGTCATTGGGGGCATTGGAGTAGGCAACACAAGACAGTTGACATCCGGTGAGGAGTTTGATTTACAGACAAGGAAATGGCGTGAAATACCCAATATGTTCCCTGGTCGATACGGAGGGGCTGGGATCACTGAGGCGCCAGCTGCTGCTGAGGCACCTCCTTTAATTGCAGTTGTAAATAATGTATTGTATGCTGCAGATTATGCTCTACAGGAGGTAAGGAGGTATGATAAAGTCAGGAATTTATGGGTCACCATTGGAAGGCTGCCTGAGCGGGCAGCTTCAATGAATGGTTGGGGATTAGCTTTTCGAGCATGTGGAGATAGGCTAATCGTTATTGGTGGGCCGCGGGATTTAAATGTGAGGGCAATTGAGGTTAATGCTTGGATCCCTGGGGAAGGCGAACCACAGTGGAACCTGTTGGCCAGCAGGCAATCAGGGAGCTTTGTGTATAATTGTGCTGTGATGGGATGCTGAAGATTTTGGGGCTTTGTGAATCTCTTCTGGTTGGAATTAACAACAATCTTCAATTTTCAAGCAGATGGATTCTGGCTCTTGGGTAACCTCTGCCCTCCTTTTTGAGGAAATTTCATTTCGTACTTAGAGTCATAGATACAGGTTTAGAAGTTTCACAGGTTGGTCATTTTTTTCTCTTCCTTTTTCTAGTTTCTTATGGTCTTTTTCACCTAAATTAGCATGAGGGCTTGTCAACTGTTGGCATCATGTAGGCACAGGCAAATAATGTGAACAACTGGTACATGTTGTGTTGCAATGACCATTTTTACAAATTTAATTGAAGCATTGCAGAATTGTAATTGTTATGTCATCTCATCTTTGCTTCCGTTCTTCCCTTTTGTTATATAGACATTTACTCGCCTTTTGCTCACAAACCCTGGTGGCTTTAATCACCCTCTTATGAATCACCTCTTCCAGCTGCAGAGAATGTGCACAAATAAAAAGAGAGAAAATAGGAATACAATGAATAGCCTCATGCATGGAAATATCTTCCCTTCTTTTTCATGTTATTTCCTTCTGAAGGGAATGGAAAATGTGTGGTTTTCTTCTAATTGGAAGATATAAATGCAATTAGAAAGCTGAGCAGATCTATTAGTGACAATCTTGAATAAATTGTATTAGATTATACTGTCAATGACAGTGAAGTTTATTTAATCCAAGCAGGACTGCAAGTCCCCTCGTTCCTCTAAAAGATCATTTTCACCATCGCTGGGTGAGGTTTGGACATTGTGGAGTGGCTGGCATTTTGTTCTTGTTCGGCGTTATTATGTATGAATCTCCTTACTGGGTGTTTGTAGAATAATGAAGATTGATTTATAGCCAAACCATCGTTTTTCTCTTCTTTTTGAGTTATCTATCTTGTGAAATTTGGAAATGGTCTTGTGATATTCAGGACACGTTAGCTTTATTTCTGGAATTAATTGATTCATCGATGACTTTCCTATATTACATGTTTCGTAAGCTCAGATCTGATGCAAGGGATTTTATTATTCTTTTTAATTGTTTTTCTGTCAACTATCAAATCATTGAATGATCTGGACATTGAGCTAGGCCTGTCTTGTGAAATTAACATTTGGGTTGCCGTAATAAATCTATTAGCATCAACCTGATACATCCCAAACTGATTAATTGAGCATTAGCACTCAGTAGCAATCACAAAACTCGAACAATCTTCTGAGAAACTGCCATATCTTAGTCTGACATGAGTTTTGAGATATGGTCGGTTTGTTTTAGATGTATGCTGTTTTGTCTCTGACTCAAGCGGTTTCAAACGGCTGGATTTGCAAATTTCTTGGTCTTGTGTAATTCTGCTGAAGAAGGTTCAATGCATTCAGTCATGTACAACCAAGTTTGAATGTCAACCTGTGATGAGAAGATGGATTAGGGCATACAAGGATCATCTTTCTCCTCATTGAGGTGGAAGTATCTTCCAGATTCTGAATGGCAAAAACCCGTTTTTAGATATACCTGTAACTCTGCCATGCAAGTTTGAAATCATTTACCTGCAGGCCAGTTTGTAGATACTTGTATCCGGAATTGCTTTCTTGCAGGGCCTCAAGTAAGATCAATACTGAAGTGGCTTTTAGCTATTGGTTTGATTATGAATCTGTGTTGTGATGTTAGAGTGGATGAGAAAGATCATAGGATCCGACTTGAAGAAGCACAAAAGCATGCATTGGGAAGTGGTGAGAGTATTATGTGAGTTATTGTTGGTCCAGATATGGTAGGTTAAACACTTTCTTCGATCATGTGCAAAGATGATGAAGAAATGAGAAATCTTTGTTGGAGACAACATGGCAGGTACAGGTTGTCCCACCGCTAAAAGGAACAGATCATAATATATGGCCCCACCTACATGTGCTCCCTCCCACTTCTTCAACTTCTGCTCCTGCTTCCTCCGTACCTGCCTTTCCCACTTTATTTCCCCCCCGGAGTCCTTTCACTGTTGTATTCATTCTTTAATATAACCATAGTGTTTTAAGGAGTAGTCTCAATTTATTTTATTCAAAAATAGTTTATCATCTAAACTCAAATGATGGATGACACAAGTTGAGAGGTAATGCCTCCAATATGAATTAGAGCCCCAATGATTCAGGGTGTTCAAACGATAGTTAGCTCTTGGTAATCATAACAGAATGAATTTTCATTTTAATTCCTAATTTTTTTTTTAAGTTTTCAGAAGCGTTCATATGAGCATATTACTTCACATGTAGATGTTAACAGAATGAGTGAAAATTAGCGTGGCAATTAAAATACTCATTCTACTAAAGTACCAAGTGGTTGGAGATGGAGGCAAGTACCAAGTGGTTCTGCTAAAGTACCTAGTGATGTGTAGGTTCGTAGAGCTTTCACAGAAAAAAATATTTATGGCTCTTTTTTTCCCATGGAGATCCGATAACATACAGTAAAAACTAAAGGCTATATGCTACTACATATACAAATATACATTACCACAAGAAGTCAAATCCTGTAGATTCATTCACGTGTAAGCGTAACAATTATGGTATGCTTTGGCAAGAAAAAAGAACAAGTAAAGTGCTACCTATGTTTTTACTGAGATGCGCAAAGTCTAAAACACCCTTGTGAACCATTCTAATTTTCCATTTCCCACTCACCCGAGACTACGTATGCTGTATGGCTTCAAGAAATGGAGTCGGTTGAAACCCTTGCAGCATCAATCCATCACCTGAACTCTCCTTAACGCTTGGTATATTCTGGTATTGTGATGGACAAATTTTTATTATTTATTTATTTAATGGGCTGTTCAATGAAGGGGGAGAAGATGATGAAGAAATTGACCTGTTATATCCATATTTTGTCATAGATACCGAAAATAATGATGCTGGTTGGCTCATATTCGTAGAAACAAGTGCAAGGTTCGGTGTGGAGAACAGTAAACCAATCAGCTGTGGGCCCACGGCGCTGCATTTCCATTTGCCTCTCCAAGTAGGTTAAAAACCATGGCTGCTCTCTTCTCTGTAAAGACAATGAAGTTTATTACCATGACACATGTATTGATATTACAGTATTACAATGTTGAGAAAAGAAAACCACCTAGCCATTTAATTTCAATTGAGTGGCAATTGGCGAAATATAGATCTATGATTGGTAAATCCCTTTTTGCTGTAATCTCAGAAGAAAGACAGCTAATATGATCACAAATTGACTTAGAAGGATCCTTTTACTCTTCGCATCTAGCATACGGTTTGGGTCAATATAAGCATAGGCTTTGTTTTACATTTTTAGCAACTGTCTCTGGATTGATCGATCTTGAAATTCTGACTTTTTGGGTTGGGGTTGGTGAAGATTCCGTACTCTGGATGAACTGAGTATTCTTCAAGGCAAAACTCATGAGTACAGTGGAAGTCATGCCATAACTGCATCCCCAACTATTTCCTTAAACTTGCAGGAATTTGTATGATTGCTACTAAAATGCTCAATTAAATTGACAGATGAACTATTAACTTCAAGTCTTCAACTACCAAGTCTATGATATATGCTTGGTGAAATCCTCCTGCATCTTGATTAAGTCTCTACTAGAGGACTCTGGGATTATTCCATACTTTGACGAGGATGGGGCCCACAGAGTTTTTTGTTCTATCTGTGGTTTTTGACCGACCTGACTAGCTTGATCTGTGGGCAAAAATAGGCTCATCCGAGTGCTAGTGGCTTTGGATATTTGAGAGCTGAAGGCTTCTTTCCGAGAGTAGGTTGAGTTTTAAACTATTGATGATGATAGTGAATAAAATGCAAGAATGTTTAGCAGGAGGTAAGAGATGGTTGAAACATAATGGAATATGGAATTTCATGTTGATCACATTAATAATTATTCGGAACCTTTGAAAAGTCCTTCTTCAGAAAATGACAGTTGAATGAGGAAAACTGTTTTTCCTATTTTTGTTTCTGGATTTGAACGTCTCACAGTTATTTTCTTATGGAAGTTGAGAGTAGAGGACTCTAAAACCTTTCGTTTTCCTACCAATGGAAGTTGGCGCAGATGGGTAGGCATCTGCGCCACACCAATCCGTTCCTGGGTTCGATCCCAGGAAACGGAAGGTATAAAGAATTTCCATTGGGAGCTCTCTCCCCTGGGGCGCCTCAAAGAGGTGAATTCCTGTTGGGCCTATCAGATTGGGGGTGCCAGGACTAGTCGGTTGTCGGGGGCCCATGTTGGTAAATCCGGCGTTGGCCTTCAGGTTAACGCCGGATACCTGGAAGGTGGGTGCACCGAAGGCCAAAAATGGTCCATTGCATAAACCATAAAAAAAAAAACCTTTCGTTGGAGACTCCGAATTCATCACATCACGGGTTGGTATCATCATGTTATTATCATCAAACAAAAAGACCATTTGATGGAACAACAACAAAAAGTTAATGTCGATTACTTTGGTTGTGAGCATCATTAAATGTCGATTACTTTGGTTGTGAGCATCATTATCTGTCATAGCCTTTTCCTGGTCGAATCTTTGGTTACCAGAACAAAGTCCAAAATTTTTTCGAGTATTGGTTAGCTCCTATTATTTCTGAACAAAAAAAAAAAAAAAAATCTCAACTCATAGCCAAAAAAAAGAAAAGAAAAGAAAAAGCTATTATCTCCATGAAAGTTGCATTCACTATTGATATTCATGCTTTTCCTCCTCTTACTGTTACAGTGTTACTGATATAAGTAATGAAGACAATTATGTCTTTTCCCAAGTTGTTCATATTTATCAGCAGCTATATGGAGAACCAGATAGTGTTTCTGAAATGTCTCGTGAATTTTAGCCATTATCCCTAGAAGCAGCGCGCATGTTCCTATATTGGTAGTAGGATTTGACAATAGTTTTTGACTTTGTTTAGGAGCGCAACGTGAAGATTAGAAGAAGGAAGGTACTGGGCCCTGAACCTTCAAACAGTATAGGACGTGAATATATGAAAATTGTCCTATACCAAAACTACTACGGCCTTTTCTCTCTCGTCCCCTTCCCCCTTGATCATTGATCACTAGAAGACACGACTCTAGTGATCAGAATCTTCCAGTTCAAACCTTGACTTTGTGCATGAAACATCAATGTCTAGCTTGATATCTGCACTAGAAGTTGTAGATTCTCAATTAATGAAAAAAGAAACATCCGTATCTTAAGAGAGTATTTGCCGATACAAGCTCCTAGAATGTTATTACAGAGATTCAATTCTGTGCAGTAAGATTGACTACCCTTTGAGTTAATTCATGTTCAATGCTATTACCTCTCACCGAGTCAACTTTTCACTGAATATATATCACCGAAAGAGGATGGTAAAGAGAACTCTTAGGACCGTGTCTCAAAATACAAGGACATTCGAGGGCCGCCTCAATATTTCTGTAGAGAGTTCACATCGGGGGCAAAATAGTAGGACATATCTATCCAGCTCGTCCAATCTTGAAATGCCACGTGGAACCACTGTAGGTACTGCATCTTCTGTAATAGTTTACTTATTGCCACCGCAAAGTTAGGGGCAAAACAATTATGAGGTTTGGTGAATAACGCCAAAGGCTCACTTATTTATTATTTTGGTCTTGTCCCTGCCATTTTCCTTCTTCCCTCCAAGTAACATATCTTCTTGCCGGTCGCCTTCATGCACATGCCTGTGTAGTTTAGTCATTCATCTTCTTCTGCATGGTTCGTCACATCAAAGCTCTACGCTTTGGAAAAAGATAAAAATGAACAGGGGAAAGTAAAGGAAGAATTAGAAGCAGTCTGGTAGAATTAGCAGTGTTAAAGGACTTTTCAGATTATACATTTGAATTTGACTTTTGGATTAGGTGGCAAAGATACTAAACTGGTGGTGCTTGTGAAAAATGCTGAGTTTATTCAAATATTTCAGGCTTCTTTAAATGATTTTAAGAAATGTCTTCTCAATTAGATTATTGTAATGAGTATCTGTTGTTTTCAGTATGTAAGGATTTTTTTCTTGTTTGTTCTCTGTCTAGGTATCTGCTGACAAAGCCTAAAATTTAAGATTGCTTTGAAATTTAATTAGCTAGTGACCTCAAAATTTGGAATTTTTGGCCAAAATGAGCGAAAATATTTAAAGCTAAAAAAGGAAAGGTTATTATTGAAGTTGCAATTCGTTTACACCTCAAACGTGGGGATTAAATATTTAATCAGTTGTCCATCACTGACATGTATTCTTTAATTAATCTGTTATCGTCTAGATTGAAACAGATTTTGACGGCTTAACCAACAAATACTCCGTATCCAAAAAAGAAAACATATGGTGGAACCAACGGACATGACTTCTCCAAAGACACATTGAACAAGCAATCAAATAGATAAGGTATGTGCCCCCCACAACCTTAACCTTAATTTTCTCGTAAAACAAACAAGAGGGTATCATTTGGTGTCCTGTTTGCATCTGTAATTTATATGTCTGGTGATTAATTCACTTCCAAAATATTAAGGCTGTGCTTCTTGATACATGTATCGGAGATAAAGTTAAGGTGTTATGGCTTTATATTATATGAGATTAATGGCCAAGGGCTTTAAAATCCTACGTCATTGTGGGGCCATGTAAAGGCAGAAATTTGTGACCACTGGGGCCCCTAATCAAAATCAATTTAAATTGTTAATATTTGTAAGGTGTTGTCTTGTTCTAACTAATTAGTATCTTGACGAAACTTGATATTGAAACAATCAATCTCTCATACCCTTTTTCCCTATTTAAAGCAGCTTTTATCAGTGAAACTTCCTCCTGCAACGTAACTACAGCAAAAAAGGCTAAAGCTTCAGTTGAGAGCACCACAACTAGAAGTTTGAGCCATGTCTGGCCAAGAAAGTTGCAGAGCTTCAAACTTGACCGAGAATGAGATCAATGATCTTGTGTCGAGGTTACAAGCACTTCTGCCTCGCCTGAACCGAAGGACTGACTCAAGGGTATGATGTTTCTGAGACACACACACACACAGATATAACAACATTCTACTCTGCTGCAAGTTATGGATTAACTACTTTTTTGTTTTTATCAAAGAACACTGCAACTCAATAGTACTAATACTCTTTTTCGTATGAAAGTTGCTCAGATTTCAGTTGTAAACAAAGCTCATTAGACTCATCCACTTCTGATTTTTATAAGGTTCATTTACTACTCAGGCATAATGTGGTTACAGGAATCTTACTCTTGATCATTTGGTTATGTATCAAAGATCACTCCTTTAAATTAAAAGTTCATTATTCTAAAGCAGAAACTTGTGGGTGGGTGGGGTGCAGGTATCAGTGTCGAAGATATTGAAAGAAACTTGCAGTCACATCAAGAAGCTACAGAAAGAGGTGGAAGAGCTGAGTGAAAGGGTGATAGAGCTGATGGAATCTGCTGACATTAGGGAAATAGACGAGGAGAGTCTTAGAAGATTGTTGCTACATTGACAAAATAATGAACCCTCTAGAGTCTTAGGCCTCATCACCTACCCTTTTAGCCTTTTCTCTTCCTGTTGCTTGGTGGGCTTCGACCACTTTATGTTATAATATGGAACATATCTAGCAGTATATGCTATCTCGTCGTTGAAATGCTTGGTCCATTGTGTGAAATGAAGAACTTTATGCCATTTATGGCAAATTAATCTGTTTTCTGATATGATGTATATTGGGACATTGAAGCTAGAGTTTCTAGCTCCTAAGCTATATGCTCATATGACTTGAAATTATTTTTTTCATCCAGATTCAGTAAGGCTGACGAACAGTCGAAATTTCTTATCTTCTTTTTCCATGTGTGACAAGTTTTTCAAGAGTTAAAGGCTTACCTGTTTTTATAAAGTATTTCAACTTCTTTTATGTCCCACAAATCCTTGACGCCCAGGTGTTTGAAATGGAAAACAAAACTGCCTAGACAAGGAATGGCTTTGCATGAAGTTTAGCTACAACAACAAAACTTTATGCTGCTATTGCACCTTTTTTTTATCCAAAAAAAAAAAATGGAGATGCGGGGTATCGATCCCCGTACCTCTCGCATGCTAAGCGAGCGCTCTACCATCTGAGCTACATCCCCACATGAAAAACAATTCAATTTCAGATTAATTGTCCTTTCCTTAGGTCTTTAACTCTTGAAAAATATGTCACCATTTGTATGGACAGTAAATCGATATCTGTTGTGGAGAGAGTTTTACTCTTATAATTACACCGGACTCAATTCTTGGGCCCAACGTCACTTCTAAATTTCAAATTAATTGTGCTTTCCAAGTTTGATCATTACCTTCCTTTTGTTAATGAGGTGGAGAATGAGGAAAAGGATAATCGGTAGAGGTGGTAATATGGGTTGAGACCATGGGCCGAGCCCGCCCAACCCGACAAAATGGGCGGTTTGGGTTCTATAAAACTGGGACCATATTGATACGGTCCTTTTTGGCCCGAACCCATATTGTCCCAACCTGTCATGGGTTAGACCACCGGGTTGGCAGGTTGGCCTATATTATTTTTTAACTAAGAGGGAAAAGGAAGAACCATTAGCCAATAGTTCAAATCTCCAAAACCGTAACTCCAAAGTCCAATCCATTTCTCCTCAATCCCTACTCTCCTCAGCGTGCTTCAAATTGAAACACCTTTAATATTAACTAATTATTGATTATTGTTAAGTTATACTGATGACTTGTGGATTTATATTTATTTTGTTATGTATGGACCTGTGATGAATATTTAATTTGTAATGTATTTTAATTTTGTTATGTTTAAGTATGTAGACAAAACAATCTTATTGTATATAAAAAAACAATCTTAATATATTGTTAAACAAAATTTGAAAAAAAAAAATGGGTTGGCCCGCCCAACCCGCCAACCCAGTGGTTATGGGTTGGGTTCGCTAAATGCCAACCCATATTGATGCGGTCCTTTTGGAACCGAACCCATATGGTCCCAACCCGTGGTGGGTTGGCCCGAACCCATCGGGCCGGACCATATTACCACCTCTAATAATCGGTGCTCCTTTATAGCGTTTTAGTTTTTTCTTTGTAATGTTTTGATTTTTAGTTTCCGGTTCATATTAAAAAATAACGGCTAATTTTGACCTGTCTTCCTCATCCTTCATTGATATCCATTTGCTTCTTGTATGGCCTTTTTTTTTTATAATAAAAGATATTCTATAAATACATCAGAAGCTATTCTCCTGAATCAACATGAAAATTCATCCTGTTTACATCATTAATTAAAAGGGCGGTAATAGCATCAGGGGGTGAAAATGTGATATGAAGATCAATCGCCATCTTCCAAGCTTCTTTTGCTATAGCGTCTGCAACCGTGTTAAACTCCCGAATACAATGTGAAATTTCCACGTCCCAATCTCTATGCAGCAGCGTTTGAACCTCCACAATAAGCTGAAAATCAGAGTGTTCCCGAGAAACGTTACCCTGAATTATATCCATTACTTCACTACAATCAGACTCAATCATGATCTTTCTGTATCCTCTATCCCATGCAACTTTTAGTCCCCACAAAACACCCCAAACTTCCGCAGATACTACCGTTCCTTGCCCAATCTGATACATAAACCCCATCAGAAATTCACCATTGTGATCTCTCAACACACCTCCACACTTGCAAGTCCCTAAGTTGTCATTCCTAGATCCATCGGTATTAATCTTCACCCACCCAAGCGGTGGTGGCATCCACTGTTGTTGATTCCTTTCTGCATTCTTATTTTGAACCCAACTTGTATTTCCCCATGTTAAGCAGGCACGAGCACAGGCTAATATAGCATGACTACTCCAAGTGTTGTTATTAAAACATCTGTCATTTCGAGCTAACCAGCTATGTCGGCATAGTACCGAAAACCAAAGACGAAACTCGAATCCCTGTATAGCTTCTTTTCTCCCCGCATACCATGTAAGCCAGTCATTTCTCTCAAAAGAGCCAAAGAAATGATCACGCCAATCCAGAGGTAAGAATCCTTTCCATAATTCAGAAGTGAAAGGACAATCCCGCAAAACGTGGAGTACAGGATCGCTTGAGTTATGGCATATATCACAAAAACCCGTCGGATGACTACCTTGCTGATAACGCATTAAGTTTGTCATTAGACGACCATGAAAGCACAACCACAAGAAAAAACGGTACCTTTGAGGGACTTTCAATTTCCAAACACATCTCCTCCAGTTATTACTGTGAGGTTGTGGGGTGCCTACTAGATATTTGTAGGCAGATCTGATGTTGAACATTCCATCTGAAGACCATCTCCATACTGGAAAATCCTCCCCATTACACTGATTAATATTAACACGTGCAATAGCTGTGCAAACATGACTTGGAAGTAGGTGCTGAAACTTTCTCATATCCCACTGTCCGGATGAAGTGATACAATCAGCTACTCTCCATTCAATAGCATCTCTAGGCAATTCTCTGATTACCAAACTCTGAAGCTTATCAAAATGCGGGACCCAAATTTCATTCCAGAAAGAAGTGTTATGTCTATTGGTAACTCTCCATGTTAAGCTATCTTTGATCTTGTCCCAACAGTTACGAATACCCCTCCACGTACTAGACTCAAACCGGTGCTTCTCAACTTTAGGAATAATATAATTCCCAGCTTTATATTTTTCACGCAAAATCCTAACTCAGAGCGAATCTCTTCTGTTAATCATATTCCATCCAAGCTTCATCATGAACGCCTGGTTCTGGTACCGAGCTAACCTAAGACCAAGGCCTCCATTCTCCTTACGTGCACACATACTATCCCAGGAGACTAGATGAGGTTTTCTGCTTGCTGAGCTACTACCCTAGAGGAAGTTATGACAGCGTTTGTCAATTTCATCACAAAGTACCAAAGGAAGAGGCACTGTCTGCATAGCATAAGTTGGCATAGCCGACATAACAGACGACACAAAAGTATGCCTGGCAACCATTGATAACATGTTAGACTTCCAATTGGCTAGGCGAGCATCCATCTTATCCAGAAGAAAACTGTACGTAGCCTTTGATCTTCGTTCATGTAAAATTGGCATTCCCAGATATTTCCCCAGATTTGACGTCGGAGTAAAATTTAGAAATTCACTGATTTCTCTGCTTTTTATATGATTTACATTCTTTGAGAAGTAAACTCTTGATTTTCTAGCATTTACTTTCTGTCCCGAAATGTCACAGAAGTCATCCAAGATAGCCTTAATAACCCCTGCGTTATCTAGATCTGCTTCTGCAAACAAAATGAGATCATCAGCAAAAAAATATGAGAGACAGGAGTACCTCGTTTGGAGAGTCTAAACGGTTGCCAAACACCCTCTTTAACTGTCGTTTGTATAAGATGCCCCAATCTTTCCATCATGATAACAAAAAGATACGGCGATATTGGGTCACCTTGTCTAACCCCTCTAGAAGGGCAAAACATATTAGTAACTTCTCTATTCCAAAGCAATTGCAAATGAGACGTCGACATACAAGCTTGAATAACTTTGCTCAGATATTCAGGAATCTTGAGTTCTTTTAAACAGTCGTAGACAAAATCCCATCTCACCCGATCATAAGCCTTCTCTAAATCAATCTTAATAGCCATGAAACCCTTTTTTCTTTTTAAAGACTTCATAGAGTGAATGATCTCCTGCACAAGTATAACATTATCTGAACTCTGACGCCCTTTAACAAAACTACACTGATTCGGTGCTATCACCAAAGGCATAATTGCCTTGAGTCTGTTTGATATAACCTTCGTAACAATCTTGTAAATAACATTGCAAAGACTTATAGGACGAAAATCATGAAACGTCTCTGGATGTTCCACCTTCAGAATGAGAACAATCTGAGTCCCATTGATTTGTCGTATCCACATCGGATCATTGAAAACTCTTTTTACTAAATCAATCACTGACGGTCTTATAGTTTCTCATTGGCTTTGGTAAAATAGCGGATTGAAACCGTCTGGTCCTGGTGCTTTCAACGGCCCCATATCAAACAAAGCTCTTTTAATCTCTTGCTCTTCAACCGATCTCCCCAGAATATGCAAATTTGCATCATCAACCTCAGGATAAGTGCATCCGAATACCAAAGATCCATTATAATTATGGGTTTCTGTATACAAAGTTTCGAATACCAAAGATCCAGAATATGCAAATTTGCATCATCAATCTCAGGATAAGTGCATCCGAATACCAAAGATCCATTATAATTATGGGTTTCTGTATACAAAGTTTCGAAGAATTGGCTTCCCAATCTCATAATATCCGCTGCATTATATGTCCATTCCCCAGATTCAAGCTTTAATGCTTCAATTTTATTCCTTCTTCGTCTGCCATTAGCCACAGAATGGAAGTATCTAGTATTACGATTTCCATCCACATACCAATTAGCCCGAGAGTATTGAAGCCACATGACTTCTTCCCGTGCCAAAAGTTTTTCAAGCTCTCCCCATAGCTCACCTCGTAACTTCTCGAGGTGCTCCGAGATACCTACCGAAGCCATCTTTTTCATTAATCCCATATAATCTTCGATATAATCTGTCTTTCATATAAGATATATTGCCGAAAACCTCTTTATTCCATAACCTCAGATCCTCAGTAAATTGTTTAACAGATCCGCACCAGTCATCCTCCACCCCCAGTGTGAATGAACAAAATTATTGAAATCATCATGCATAACCCAGGGAGCGAAAAATCTAAAAGGCCTTCGATTCTTTGCCGTAAGAACATGAGATTCAGTATCAACCAACACTAGACAATGATCGGATTTATATTTTGGCAAATGTGTCACTGTGGCATTAGGATTATTTCTAAACCAGCAGTTATTAACCAAGGCTCTGTCTATTCTGCTCTGGCTATTCAGATTCTTCCAAGTAAATTGAGGTCAATTAAAACCAATATCAAGTAACTCGCTACTCAGAAGCCAATTCCGAAAAGACCTATCAATACCATTAGTCTTCCTGTGATTCTTACTCCAGCGTTCCTCGGGATGAGAAACAGCATTAAAATCACCAATCAAAACCCATCCTCCCATAGTCAATTGCCGAATACCCTCAAGAGTCTGCCACAGATGACGCCTAATAACCATATTTGGATGCCCATACATCACAGTTAGAGACCACTCATCCCTGGTACCTTTATTAACCACCCCATGAACAAATTGATCCCCTGAAGAAGTAACAGAGAAATTTAAAGTAGAATCCCAAAACAACCACATACCTCCACTAAAACCACGAGCTTCAACCACGTGCATATTTATCCATCCCAACTTCCTAGCAATGAGCTTAGCTTTAACCCCTAGCTGTCTAGGCTCCAACTGGGCAAATAAACTAACTCCATGTCTGGCAACAACATCACTAAGTAACCTTCGAAAGGAGGCACTACCGGCACCTCGAGTATTCCAAGTCATAATAATCATTAAAAAATTAATAAAATAAGAGAAGAACACAAACAACCCAGGCATTATTGAGACAAATGTCCCTCCTGAACATCCTCAATTCCATGCATTACCACATCATCAACACCTCCAAGTGGACTAATTTGAGGTACAACGGTCTCTTCTCCTTTTGCACCTGGGTCAATAGGATTGGAGGCTTCTAGACGAATATCGGAGGAATTGGAATCTAATTTTATAACATTCTTCTTTCTTCCTGACCCCACTTCCCTACTTAAATTACACGACGGTCCAGCTTCTTGTGTTTTCTCCATACTCAATATTTCTTGGGAAGTTCCCTCCTCAATCCCTTTCTTTTTAGCTACTTGGATCCCACGTGTTGTATTCAACTTATTAAAATGCCCAACATTATTCACTTCATCACCACTAATCTCCTTTTTTCTTACATTTGAAATATCAGATCTATTATTACCCTTGCTCCCTTTATTTAGAACAGGTAGATGACCAGTTTTTTCTTTTGTATCCCGCGACCTATCTTCTGGCTTTGAACTAACACGAATCTTCCCCTGATATGCTTTATCACCAGAACCGCCATCAATAATTGTCATGTCTTCAACATTCAGAGCCTCAAACCGAGATCCTCCTCCCATATTTCTAGAAGGTAAATCACGCCTAGGCTCACGACTATAATTGTCATTCCTTGCATTCGAGTTCCATTGCCCCCTTCTCCGACTTGGCGCCACCATCCACTCCCCATACATTCCAGCAGTTATTTCGGAGGATGTGGATGATGGTGTTATAACTGTAGAATTCGACGTGTTATCCGTGCATGCTAACTTTGACGTATTTTTTACTTGATTATTTGGGCAATGTTCAGTATCATGACCATACCGCCCACATGAGAAGCAAATCAAATGCAGACCCTCATAAACAACCTTCTTTTCTTTCCCATTAATCATTATGGATGGAAGCAAAGGTGTATTCAAATCAATTTCAACACATATACGGGCAAAATGCCCTTTGGTTTGCCTAAGGGTATTATTATCCACTTTTAGAACCCTTCCAATTTGGTTACCTACCACATATAAAATACCCTTATCATAAAAATCAACAGGGAATTTAGGAATTCTTACCCATACTGCAATTTTGGAAACCTCACTAGAATCGGGATCAAACTCTGACTTCCATGGCTGCACTGTTAGGTAATGATCCATGTATAACCAAAGGCCTCCTGTTAACACAAAATCATAGTCCTCCTTATTGCTCATACAAACCAGAAAATACCCAGAGCCTATCTCAATAGTTTCAACCTGCCCTCTACATCCCCATAACTGTTGCAGTTTTCGACCCAATTGATCCTCCCGCACCATTCTGCCAAGTAATCTAACGAACAACGACGTAGACCATTTTCGTGCTAGCTTCATTCTAAACTCTGGAGACACAATGATGTTAGGACCCTTCTTCGTTATCTCCACTTCAATTCTAGACTTCCAACCATCCCCTTTCCACCATTCTTCTTCTTCATCTGAACATTCCACCCTTGTCTGATCTTCATATGATCTTTGTGGTGCTTCCGATATAATGCCTTCCTTTTCAATATCCTCATCCCTCATCCATTCCTCAACCCTTGGAGCTAATGATTGCATGCATGTGAATTCTTCATGATCATCTCGAATTTTCTTAGTATTACGTTCCAAGACATCACTCTTTTTCATCATCAGCTCTGAAATCATTCTCTAAGGACTACGTTCTCTCTCACGTTCAGTCATGTCTAAACCCTAGCTTTCTGTGCTTAAAAGAAAATAAATGGCTTACTTAATAAGAGCACGAGTTTTTCCTTTCATCATTAATATATAATTGATAATATTGATAGTAAACAAATATAAAAAATGAAATGATAATAATTTACAAATGTGTATATATCAATAATCAAATTAAATATTATAAAAAAATAACCAAATTAATAAAACAAATATAACATATACTAGTAGATCAAAATAAAAAGGTCATCCCCGGGCCATTAAAAAGAATTTCAGGAGAGTGATCAAATGGGAAAAAACACGGTCGGTATTCTTTTTGGTGATAAAAATCTGTTTGGAAAATTGTTTTCATCTTTTTGTTTTTAAAAACAAAAAAACATATATTTGTTTTTAAAAACTAATAACATAAAACAATTTTAACATGTTTTTCGTTTTTGTTTTTCTCTTTTCCTATCCTAAAATATCGCGACCCATCCAACCTTTTACTTCTCGCTTGCTGCGTCCCCTCACCCTTCGGTCTCGGTGCTCGGTGGTTGTTATCTCCAGACTCCAGTCTCTTCTTTTCATGAAATCCTGTTCAATTATGATTTTTTTTTTTTTTTGCTTCCAGTGATGTGTCTTTCAACAATCTATCTGGTAGCATTCCCCCTGAAATCGGGTTGCTGCAGAATTTTGTTTCACTGTAAGTTAACTATAAAAGTAGTTTCTACCCAATATCCTATGGCAAGTATATTCTGAATAGGATGTTCATTTTTTTTTAATATTTTTTCTTTGCTGGAATTTATAATAGGATTCAAAACAACAATGACTTGCATGGGAAGATTCCTGACCCGTTAACTAACTGCTTCAGTCTCTCCTCTTTGCGAGTATACCCATCCAATAGTTTTCCCTAGTGTTATATTTCTTCTGTGTTGTTTCTGAAGCTAATTGCTTTGATTATTGACTTTTTTAGGAATGTCTCTTACAATAACTTATCTGGAACAATTCCTCCTATAAAGAACTTCTCACGATTTTCATCTGCAGGTATTGATGCGAAGACTGGGAATTTCATTTTCATCTTCTATTGATCAATATGTGATCCTTACATGCCAAAACCCAGGGGTATGTGGCTTTTCTTGTCTTCATTCTAGTTTTGTGGGTTAAAGAAATGTTTGAGCATGATGGGCAATATCTTATGCTTTCCTTTTTCTTTTCCTTTTCCTTTTCCTTTTTTCCTGTTCAGTAACTCTTTCCAGGGCTGCAACTGTTTGTCTCACTCTTGGGATCCTCACATTGTTGGCTATGGTAATAGTTGCTATGTTTCAGAGTGAGCCAATCAATGCAATTGATGAAGTGATCCAGATGCAATGGGCAAGGCTTGGGTAAATGTTAGAACATAGAACTTCTTCACTTGATAAATTTTTGGCAATGGCAGCTGCTGAGGGACTTGCTTATCTCCGCCACGGCTGCAACCCTCGAATTATTCACAGGGATATTAATTCTTCAAATATTCTTCTGGATGAGAATTTCGAAGCTCATCTCTCTGATTTTGGCATTGCCAAATGCATCTCAACCACTATAACTCATGAATCAACACATGTTCTTGGAACAATAGGCTATATCGACCCCGAGTATGCCCGCCTCAATGAGAAATCTGATGTATACAGCTTTGACACAAGTATTTTGACATTTCAAGCCTATTTTAAGGCACTGTTTGGTTACAGATCACGAAAAAAAATTACTTTTTGTTGCTTGAGATGTAAAGTATCTTCAACTGTCTCAAATGAATAAGAACGAGTAAATCAGTAACCAAGTTGAAAGGAAAAAAAAAAAAAAGTCCCCCAAGATTGATTTTTTTCTTTATTCATTTTCTTTTTTGAAGTCGAGCCTTAGTTGAACATTTGCACGGGTATTTACGTGGACATGTGAAAAATTCCCAAACCACGTGCCTGCCTGGATGATTCAAAAAAGAGTTCCCGAAAACTAAGTGCGGTGTTGGGATCCATTTTAGCAATTCCTAGAAATGTTTATCTTTGCCTGAATCAGCCTCTTCCTTTGGGATAGCTTCCATATAAACTAAAAAGCTCAGGATATATCCCATTACCAAGCAGCGAATTTTTTTTCCCCCGAGTTTTAACCACATGTAAAACATCCTGTGACATTTTTTTTTTTTTTGAAAAAGACAAAATGATATTTCAATAATTAACCAGGTCTATAGGTTACAAATAGACATAGAACATAAACTTCCATCTACGAAAAGACGATAAGAAACCTGAGAAATTATCCTAATACTAACATTTGAAAAAATAAAAAATACCAAGTCCTAAAGAGCAATCACTAGGGATATGAATGAAGAATTTGTTGACGTAGTTGTTGATGTAGAAGACGAGTAGCAGATGCTTGTGATCAATCTGTTGGAGCTCAGAGTCCCGGATCCAAAACATACAACCTCCTGTGTCAAAATAGAGAAGAATGGAAACTTGACACAGTGAAATTATATGAAAGTCTAGGGACCCTTCAGAAATAACAAGTCGAGAAACTGCTAAGGATCTTCTTCGGAACTTTTCCAAGTGCCCCGTGTTTTGCAGCTGATACCTCTATCTTGAGAAGATAGAGGAATAATTGCTCTATCTTCCAAGGGCCCTGTGCTTTGTTGGCATCAATAATTACTTTCTTCTCTTCAACCTCCTCGTGGATAAGAGCTATTTCGTTCTTTATTCTCTCCGCATAATCTGCTTTCTTCTTTTTCAATCGTTCCTATCCACATAAAAATGTCAAGATAAAAAGGTACGTAAAGAACCACTTTCATTAATTTTCAATTTACTTTGTCAAAACTAATTTTCTATTTCTTTCACTTCCAAGAGTTTTGTCCCTCGTTTTCTCATTGCAATTTTTATTCAAGGAAGAAAAAAAAAAAAGTGGTTAGAGAAGTATGAGCACTTGGTTCGTAGCAGAAGCTATAGTAATCTAGATTTAAATCAATGAACAAATATTTTAACAATACTCCTAGGAATTGCTAATGAGAATGAATGATTGATTTTACTTGGAACTTCCTTAATTTAGCCTCCATGCGTGCCGTCTCACTGTTTTCCCATGCTGGGAGAGAGCCTTCTTGTGTGCTTTGCTAAAAAAGATTCAAGCCAGATTAATATCGGTTGAATGAATATGAAAGAAACAAATATCTTGATCGAATATAATATTATGTGTAATAGTGCCCTTATTTGTTCTCTACTTTTGATTTTTCGCTTTCTTCCTAGGCTATGATCTGCCACTGCGTCCTCTATTGTAATTACAAACTTGCTGTAACATCTCGAAATTTAGTAAAAAGTTAATTTTTTTTTAAAAAATTAAATAGTGTTAGAGATTAGTTTGGGAATTAAAGGCCTCGAATAATTGAGGGAAAATGTGGGCAATAATTATCTAAGGAGTAAGTATGAAATTTATTTCCAGTTAGTTAAAGGAAAATACCTAATTCCTTTACCTAAAGTTAAATATTGTACAAAACTTAACATGGATGCAAATTGAAGAAATAATGACGTTTTGGAAGGAGGAAAGCTTTGGATGATCATTGTCATTTTACTTAGCTAAGATTTAACCACATATGCTATGTCAAAGAAGGGGGGAGGATTATGATATATCATGATGCTCAAGTATGGGAAAGAAGACTTCAAGGACTTCATAAGGTACCTAGGTGGTGTGAATCTAGGCAAAGGAAAAAGGAAGAAGTAATCTTGGCTATTTGATAATAAGGAGTTATAAAATAATAATTTTCGTTGGAGGTGGATGTGATGCAAAATAGAGAAAAGCCAAATTATAGGACCTAAGAAGTTTAAGGAATTTTAAATTAGACAACAGGGGAAATTAAGAGTCTAGTGTATATGAATTATAGGATAAAGATATACTTATAGATATATAAAAAACCACACCCATCCGATGCATGACACACACTCACAATTAATTGTTCATCCTTCTTTTCATTTGGATGCTCCCCAAGCCGACACCTCAGCTCACTCTCAACCACATGCAAATACACCTAGGGCTTGTTTGGTATGATGGAATTGGAATTTTTTGTAATTCTATATGGAAACCAAATCTTCCCAATTCCATCAAATTGGCTTCCACCCAAAAAAGCAAAGATTTCCAATTCCATGTAGGAAAATTCTTTTTGGTCCTTCATCGAGCTTCGTCGCCTTCTTCGTCGAGCATCACCGACACCTGCGATCCACGATCGAGCTTCGTCGACTTCATCGAGCTTCGCCGACAGCTATGACCCACGATCGAGCTTTGCCTTCTTCATCATGCTTGTCGACACCTGCAAATCCCATTGCTTTCTTCATAGACCCAAGCAACCCACAATCTGTTTGGTTTAGAGGAAGGAGTATACAAATACCACATCTCAAACTAAAACCCCAAAGCATCAACGAAGAATGACCCAGAAGGCTACGAGGGAAACTGGTCAACCACCCACGCTCTCATTTTTGGAATGCTTGGACAAATTTTTTGGAAAGATTTTTTTTTTTCAAAGTTATTTCTGGATTTTTTTTTTGAGATGGGCATTTTGGTCTTTTCACCTAAAAATCATGTCTCCTTTCCGTGACATACCAAACATACTTTTAAACCTCATTTCCATATCCATATCCATTTCTTTATTCATTTCCATTTCCATCTCCATCAAAATCAATTCCAATATACCAAACGGGCCTCTATTAATTCAAATACTCTCTCTGTAAACCCTAAAAAAATAAATAAAGATACTGGCAGAAAACATGCCGTAAAAAATATTTTATTAATACATAGAGTTCTCGAATACATCATCATTTCCTATAAAAAGTCCAAAAAAAAACATATGCCTAAAGGAAATTAGAGAGGCTTCTTGTCTGCTGCTCTGACTCATCTTCATATTGGCATGATTTCCAATTTTTGGGACATTACAACAAGATATGAGTGATACTAAATAAATAAGTTTTAACCAATAATGCCCAACTGCTAATTTAGCAAAAAACAATTTACATCCCTACAATATAATTATATGTGAATATGCATAGAAAAGTATTAAATTCACAAGCATCCACAGTACCATAATTTCGTCACTTAGAAATACTAGGGCGTCCCCTAAGTGGATTCACAATAATTCACACAGAAAATCTTACCCCATAGGATAGTTCACATAGCAATCCTTCTTGGGGAGGTCATAATATTTATCGATACAACAATATAGTATTCCTTGCATATTCCCATACAATTCCAACAACTTTTAAATACAAGAATGAATCACATAGAAAATAGTTAGATAGTAAAACATTTAAAATAATTTTTAGAAGTATAAATAAAAGTAGGGTGTATCACTAAGTAAGAAAACTCTTACTTAATTTTCAGCAGTTTCCTTCTATTCTTCCCTATGACTTTTGCTTTCTTTCTTTTAGAAAACCAAAACAAAAGAGCATATATATAGGCATTGCAATATGATTCACTTCTCAATGTTCATCCTTGTCCTTTTTCATTTATTACATTCCTATCTCATTCTTTTCCTTTTTCCCAAGTCATCCGAAATCAATATCTTCCTACCTGTTTTCCAAGTTATAACATCATTTGTTGCCTTTTAATTGTACCATGACGTCTTCACTTGCTCCCTATGTCAGATTTCTGCTTCTTTTTAACTTCTTCATTTTTCCCCTTCTCTCTCTTATTTCCACGTCTTCCCATACTATTTTTTTTTCTTTCTTTTAATCTCTCATCTCTTCCTTCACGTGATCTCTTCCCTTTCAATCTAATAATCAAACCTTTATATATTAATTGCTTTCTCACGTGGCTTTACCTCCTTCTATACTAGGGAAGACCTCATAATTCTCAAAAAACTACTTACAATAAGTTATTTAATTTAATAATTATATGTGTGTGTGTGTGTATTAATTATATATATACACAATTTTTCTAGGATGTTACACTCTCCCACTCTCATTTGTAAAATTCGGCCACATTGGCCCACACCTCACACACATACTTGCCTATTTAATTAAAACACCCCCTCTCACCTTTATTAGCTCCAATTCGGCCATAAGCACAAAGTGAGAAGAGAGAGTGAGAGGCCAAGAGTTGGAGAGAAAGAAGGAGAGATTGAAAGAGAGGGAAGCTTGCCGAAGAAGGGAGGAGCTTGGGTAGGAGACACCACAAGCAAGCCCGGATTCTTATGTAGGTGAGTCTCTTACACTCCTTTCTAGCTTCCACAGTTGGATTTGAGCTTGTTGTTCGGTTGTTTTTTGGGCTAGAAGTTGAATTTGGTTTGGAAAAGCAATTCTGTCACTGATAAGCTTGAATTATAATGTTTGTATGTTGATTTTGGGGCTTCCTTGGCTTGGTTTTGCTGTCACCAAAATAGGGCATGAGAATAGGAGTCAATAGAGTCAGAATCTTTGAGGTTTAGAGTCCAAAACATGATTGCCTATCACTTTCTTTATCTTGTTCTGGATGCGGGGAAAAAACAAAGCTTCTACCAGAAAGTTGTATAAGCTGGAACTAAGGCTATAGGTGGAGTTTTCGACTGGTTCTTTTTGGTACGTAAAGTGTAGAATATGTAGTTGATGATAGAATCAATGGGAGCACGATTTGAAGTGAAAATGATTGAGTTATTGAGTGTTGAATGCAAACTCTCAGATTTGAGTTTTCCAGGGAGTCAGGTTGTTTCGGGCTTGGTTTTGACCAGACAAATTTGTCCAATATTTATGATTGGGAAATATTACACATCCAAATATTTAAAATGACTTCTAGAATGCGTCAATTGGATACCTAAAAAAAGTTATGATTTTTGAAAGATAGGTCCAGAAATAAGGGAAATTCTGGAAGTTTTGGTTCTGATAGTGGATAAATAGGCAAAATTCATAAGGTTAACATGGTAATTTTTCCTGTGATTATTTTTCCCTTAAAATAGACATTTAGATCTTTCCATTGAGTATTAGAACTTAGGAATTGTATGTGTAATTTATAAGTTATGAATTTTTAAAGTTTGAGTGAAAACTCTGAGAAATTCTAACTCTCTTCTTAGGCAATCAGATTGATTGTCAAAAATGGGGTATTATGTATAAGAGTTGACACCAGTAAGTATTTTTATTATATAGGGGACTTCAAGAAGCTTCACATAGTAGGTTGAACCACCTCAATTCGGGTTTTTGAGGTTAAGATATGAATTTTCAAAGTTTCCTCAAGAATTCAGGCAGATTGGGGTTGATTCTGGAATTTTTAGTTTTTAAGGAAATTGTGATTAGGAGATAAATGAGGATTAGGAACATGTTTTAAAGACCAATGTGACCACATTGGATACCCAAATCACAAGGGTGGAAGTCATATAACATGTCTTAAAGTAGATATACACTAGACGTAGCACAAAAGAATATTAAAGAAAAGCAACAAAAGTTAAAATAAAGAACAAGAATTTGGAATGGGTTAAGAATAACATAATCTTTATTATGTTAATAGAATTAGAATAAGTAATAACACATCTATTCATGAATTCTAAATTATAGGATTCAATATTTGACCGAGCTCAAAGAAGAAGCTTGTTGGTAAAGGTAAATTGCAGAAAAGGCAATCAGGTAGTAACTCTTTCTCTCATATAATATGTATTGTTTTGCATGTATGTTTTTACCATTGATTATATTCATTTCATGAATATATGGAATTGATGTTTGGACCAGTGTGTCCTGAGGCCGTAAGACCTGTTATTTGTTCTGGACTAATGTGTCCTAAGGCCATAAGATCTGTTATGCATTCAGAGTTGTACAGGGAAGTGACTCGAGGCCATAAGTTCCGAAAGTGCATAGTTGCATGAGACAATGTCCCCAGCGCTGTAAGACCTTATAAGCCATCGGAGCTGTATTAGATCAGTATGTCCCGTGTTTGCTGATTGTAATGCATCTTAATTGTTGAATGTTGATCATATGATGGTTCGTTTAGCATGCTTCATAAAGTTGCATATTTTATTATTGACTATTGTTATTACTGAGATTCTCGCGAATCTCACCCTTTCTATTAAATAACATACAGCTAAAGTGAGCAGCTCAAAGGGCAAGAAGGTAGTTAGGGCATATAAATAAGAAGGTGGTGAAGAAAGACTATCATATTTAGGTTGGTTATCTGTATATGTATTTTGAGTAGACTTGGGTATTTTGGTAGCCTCGTATGGCTATATGGGTTGTATATGTACATGTATATAAATATATATGGATATAATAGTGATAATAATACATGGTAGTATCAGTAAGTGGTAGTATCATACATATAATAATGATATCGGTACACCAAGTAATGTAGTAGTATCAGTACACATAGTAGTGGTATCAGTACACTAAGTGGTGGTATCAATACACATAGTAGTGGTATCTATACACAAAGTGGTGTATCAATGGTATTAATGCACATAGTAGTGATATTAGTATCACTTCATCTCCAAGGGACATAAAACAATTGAGAAACCTAGATTTTGAGAATCTTCGGATGGTTTCTCCTCAAAAACTTCATAAGGCTCTAGTTTAATTAACAACAATAATCACAAACATGTCATGATGATAACTCAACCAGTCAATTTTATGAGAAAACAAAGAGATAAAGGAGAAAAGCAAGAGAAAGAAAGGGGAGTTGGGAATATACTCTCAACAAGAGCAAGAGCCTTAATGTCGTCATCAGAAAGAGGTGTGGATCCACAGATTTCTCCTTAGTCACATTGAGTTACTCCATGCTTTTTTGCTTTTGATGATGAGGATTTGAAGCGGAGCTTTCACTTTATTGAAGCGCGGAGCTCTTTCTTTCAAAGCTCTCTAATATATTCCAATTTCCAAATGAGCGAGATGGTGGATACATGTGCCACGTTTCAACTATCTCTTCATCCTCATTTCCCTCAATGATGCTACTAACTACTCTATTTTCTTATTTCTATTTCTTTTTTGAGAAAGGCATGTAAGAATTTTTGAATTTAGAAAACCATCCAATCCTAATCCTAGTAGGATTTGGAATCTTTCTAATACAAAAAAAAAATAGATTTGAAATTTTTTATAACCTTGAATCCTAAGTAACCAAGAGACAAGTGACACCCTTTAGTTCATCAAACTGTAACATCCCCAAGTCCCGAGGTGCATTCATAGCCACCCCAGGGTATTGCTCATGAACCAAACATATTAGTCTTAACTACAAACTACTATTCCTAAAATAAAGAAACCATAAATATATAATTAAGCTAATAACTAAAACTAACACCCCCTTTTGTAGCTCCAAGCATCAAGACTCAAACCATTACTCTAGGAAAAGAGGAAATTAGCCTCTGCAATTGGTAATCACAGCATCTCCCAACAATGTCAAGATTTCAGCCATGAACAACACTGATTAGAACAATCAAATAACACTAAATCAAAGGAGGTCAGTGGCTGAAATTAAACCCAGATAAATCAGATTGGAGAGAGCCACAGTCCAAGGAGGTTGCTGGCTGTACAGTGAGGAATGAAAGAACAGCCGGTGATGGTGATAAAGATGGTAGATGTGAAGTGAAGATGGCGGAGGTTTAAACCCAGATAAATCAGATTGGAGAGAGCCACAGTCCAAGGAGGTTGCTGGCTGTACAGTGAGGAATGAAAGAACAGCCGGTGATGGTGATAAAGATGGTAGATGTGAAGTGAAGATAGCGGAGGTGATGAGTTGAGCTTTGAAGGTCGCCGCCCCTCCTCTACGAATCCCAACCCCCAGCTCTGTTGGTGACGGACGAGACGATGATGGACAGTGGTGGAGGAACGATGGTGAAGAGGTAGTAGTGAACCGGTGGTGATTGTGAGGTTGAAGGTCACCGCCCAAACGTGTCCATAAGGAAGATACTGTTGGATCTCATGTTTTGATGATAACAAAAGAATGGTTTGAAAAGGAAATGCTTAATAATCAAGTTTGAACTAGGTAATGACAGGAATAAGATTACTTGAAGTAAGCATGGAAGTAATGAAGTTTGGACAAGAGAAAATGCTGAGGTAGCAAAGCTTTCAAGGCATTACTCGAGGCACTACTCGAGTAATGAGACAAAACTTGAAGTAACAGAGGAGAACTTCCAGTAACCTGCCACCATTACTCGAGGCGCTACTCGAGTAACCAGGTAAAATTTCAAGGTTGCTCTCGGCCTGCTAATGTTACTCGAGGAGGTACTCGAGTAACCATGTGAAAACTTCCAGTGGCCTTCAAGTTAGCAAAATGTTACTCGAGGAGCTACCCGAGTAACCGTATGTACCTCTCGGCATTTTGTACCACTGCTAATGTTACTCGAGGAGCTACTCGAGTAACCAGATCAGAAACTTCCAGTCAGACTTCAGGTTTTCCATGATACTCGAGGAGCTACTCGAGTAACCGTGTATTTGAAAATGTGTAACTCTCGGCACTTTGTACCACTGCCAATGTTACTCGAGGAGGTACTCGAGTAACAGCCTGAGGTAAGTTAAAACTTGAGGTTGGTATCCGATTAACTTGTTTTTATTTTTACCATCTTCCTCGAGTGCTTACTCGAGTATTCAAGTTTCTAATGTTTTATCTTAAGTGGATTCCTCGAGTATGTACCCCAGTAAAGCACAAATATTTTCAAAGGAAACTTCAAGGTATTATCAGAGTAAATCAAGTTACTCGAGGTGTTACCCGAGTAACCTGTGCAAAAATGTGTGCATTACTCGAGGAGCTACTCGAGTAATGAGGTAATTGCTCTCGGCCTTGAAATCCTGCCAACAATACTCGAGGTGTTACCCGAGTAATCTATGAAATTGATAAAGCTTTACTGGAGGCATTACCCGAGTAAGTAACTGTTCACAAAGGTTTGAAATTTAGTTTACTCCATGCACTACCCGAGTAATCTTGTTTGTCTTCATTAAATTTCAAACAAATAGTGATTTCACGATGTTACTCGAGGAGCTACTCGAGTAAACTTCATATGTTACTCGAGGAGCTACTCGAGTAAGCATACCCAGAAATTTAGAAATCATTCAAACGTTCATTGATTTGTTTCCTATATGATTAATCTTTCATTGTATTAGTATTCTTAGTCTATTTACAGATAAACAATGAAGGAATCACTTCAAGAGATGAAAGTCAAATCAAACGTTCAAATGCCAACCACCGCCAACGGATATTTTTCAAAAACTTGAAAAGTCAACAGTGGCTGCGCACTCACCAACGGACGAAAGGAAAACGTTCCAACGGTCATCACCATCATATCTATATATATGGGAACCTTCAAACAGAGAAGAACAACTAAGCATTCACACAAACGATTCATTAAGTTCATTGCTCTGTTTTCACGTTGAAATTATATTCATATGCTTCAGTGATTATCATTTACTCTTTGTGAGAGATATTTCATTCAAACTCAATATTTGTTATTGAGATAACTTAAGGTTGTGGAACCTTGAGTTGGGATTGGATTACAATCTGTAAGGGGGAGCGAGTGTCCAGGTGTAAGGAACTTGCTTGTACTGTGGTACCAAGAACCCACTGAATCTTGGAAGTTATAGTGAAACTCTCAGAGAAGCTCTGAGGACTGGACGTAGGTCAAAGTGGTTGTGACCGAACCAGTATAACTCCCGGTGTACACTTCGGTGATATTTCTCCTTACTCATTACTGTTTTAATTCTTTTGTCAAAGTTTTATATTTTCGAAAAGAAATTTCAGTATCACCCAATTCACCCCCCCTCTTGGGTGAAACGCTTGATCTTACATTTGGTATCAGAGCA
The DNA here is from genome assembly GCA_963210345.1 of Inga oerstediana. Classification (NCBI taxonomy): domain Eukaryota; kingdom Viridiplantae; phylum Streptophyta; class Magnoliopsida; order Fabales; family Fabaceae; genus Inga; species Inga oerstediana. Next base: position 6,048,288 of record OY723410.1, read on the forward strand.
TAGGTCTTCTTGTTAAGGTATAACAACCTAAGAAGGATCCAATGGCAAGCATGGGTGAAGGAATTCTTCCCGACGGAGCATCCATCACTAGACCTCCCGGTTTCAATGGAGAACACTTTTCTTTCTGGAAAGCTAAATTCAGAGTGTTCGTGATGGCTACTGAATATGGGCTATGGGATGTAATCGAGAGTGGAAACTATCAACCTACAAAGACTGTAGATTCTCAGAAAATTCCAAAGACGCCAGCGGAATATGATGAGAATGACAAGAAACTTATCACTCTCAATAGCAAGGCAATTCTGATGTTACAAAGCTCCTTGAGTCAAAATGAATACTTCAGAATTTGCACACTCCCAACAGCAAAGGAAATGTGGGAAGCTCTGGAAATAGCTCATGAAGGAACTTCGGGAATAAAGGAGAATCGAATCAACACCTTGATCACAGAATTCGATCTACTTCGAATGAAATCAGGTGAGTCAATTTCTGAATTCGAACTTAGATATACTCATCTTGTTAATCAACTTGCAGCACTTGGTAAAGTCTATGATCAAAATATCCAAGTACGAAAGATTTTGAATATTCTTTCTAAAGAGTGGGAGGCCAAAGTCACTGCAATAGAAGAGGCAAAAGGGGAATCAATGAGATCAGTTGCTTCTCTATTTGGAAGCCTTTCTGAATATGAAAGCAAGTTAAAGTTCAAACGGGAACTAGACGACATCAGTGACAAAAGAAAGAAAGGTCTAGCTCTAAAAGCAAAAGAAGAAAATCAAGATGAAGATGAGGAGTTTGATGATGATGAAATGGGTTTAATCATAAAACGATTCAGAAAGTTCTACAAGAAAGGTCAAGGCTTCAAACACTTTCAAAAAGGAGGAACTAGCAACAAAGACCATATCATTTGCTATGAATGTGGTAAACCAGGACATATCAAATCAGAATGTCCAGAGCTCAATCAAAAGAGCAAGGAAAAGAGAAAAGGCAAATTCTTTAACAAAAAGAAGGCCTTTGTATCTGCTATATGGGGAGATAGTTCCTCAGACGAAGAAAGTGATGAGGAAGAAGTAGCCAACATATGTCTTGTTGCTCAAGAAGAGACAGAAGAAGAGGTAAATGATTCTGACCCTACCTATGATGAATTATTATCCGAATATAATGCTTTACATTCTGAATTCATCAAAGTAGTTAAAGAACTAATTGTTTTCAAAAAGAAAAACAAAGCTCTTGAAATTGAGCTTAAAGAAAGTTCAGAAAAGAATTGTGAAAATTGTTCTTCTTTGAGAAAGAAAAACACTGATCTCACAAAAACTCTTGAAAAGTTTACCAAAGGAAGTGAGATGCTAAGTGTGATTTTAAAAGAACAACGATTTGTAAATGACCGATCTGGTATTGGATATGATCCAAAATCAGATAAAAGGAAAGGTAGAAAGAAAGCAGGAGGTAAGTCATATTTGAATTATTTCCAGCATTCTGTACATATATCAAATCCTTTTGCATTTTGTAATTACTGTAATAGAAAAGGTCATTACACCTCCTCATGCATTCATAAGAAGAAAGGAAACATAGGAACCTACAAATGGGTACCTAAAGGCACATATGTTCAGAAAATCATTTATACTAATCCAAAAGGACCCAAAAAGAAATGGGTACCTAAGACTTAGTCATTTGATTGCAGGTATGTCTTAAAGCATCCAAAAATAACAAGTGGTTTATAGACAGTGGATGCTCTAGACATATGACCGGTGATTTCGAAAGTTTTACCAAATTACAACCCAAGGAAGGTGGAAAGGTAAAATTTGGAGGAAATCAAACCGGAAGAATAGCAGGAATTGGTGAAATCAAAAATGACAAAGGCATACAAGTCAAAGACGTATACTACGTTGAAGGCTTATGTCATAATTTGCTGAGCGTAAGTCAAAGTGCAGATAAAGACAACTGGATAATCTTTGATTCAGAGGAATGTCTAATTGTCAACAAGAAAGACTTACTACTTGATAAGAAGAATATCAAGGCTAAGCTCAGAGCAAAAAGGGAAGGTAACTGCTATACCTTAGATATTAGTAGAAATGAATCCGAAAACTGTTTTCTGAGTAATGCTGATGAAAGTTGGCTATGGCATAAAAGATTGGCTCATGTCAACATGCATCAACTAGGCAAACTACTCAAAAAGGATTTAGTTCTTGGATTACCCAAAGTAAACTTCAAAAACGATTTGATTTGTGACGCATGTCAAAAGGGTAAACAAACTAAGTCATCTTTCAAATTGAAAAATGAGATCTCAACAAATAGACCATTACAATTATTGCATATGGATTTAGTTGGTCCAGCAAGAGTAAAGAGTCTTGGTGGCAACTTGTATTCATTGGTCATTGTTGATGATTTTTCTAGATTTACATGGGTTATTTTTCTATCATCAAAAGATGAAACCTTTGAAGAATTTATTGTTTTTGCCAAGAAAGTGCAAAATGAGAAAGGTATGTCTATTGCAGGTATTAGGACTGATCATGGTGGAGAATTTGAGAATCAAGCCTTTGAAGAATATTGTGATACTAACGGCATTGATCACAATTTCTCTGCTCCAAGGACGCCCCAACAAAATGGAGTTGTGGAACGCAAGAATAGAGTGCTTACCGAAATGGCTAGAACAATGTTAAATGAAAAGAACATGTCTCAAGTTTTCTGGGCTGATGCTATGAGTACAGCATGCTATATTTCAAATAGAGCCTATATCAGAACGAAACTTGGAAAGACACCATACGAGCTATACAAAGGAAGGAAGCCAAACATTGCTCATCTACACATCTTCGGTTGTAAGTGTTTCATTCATAATAATGGTAAAGACAACCTAGGAAAATTTGATTCTAAAACTGATGAAGGAATTTTCTTAGGATATTCTAATCGAAGTAAAGCTTATAGAATTTTCAATAAAAGAACTTGTGTTGTTGAAGAGTCAATTCATGTTGTATTTGATGAATTTGAAACCTCTGACAAAACCATTGATGAAGAACAGGAAGTTGTTTTAAATCAAGAAAATGGTCAATCTATCTCTAAGTCTCTTATTCCAGAGGTTGATGAAACTAAGGATGAAGAGCAATCCCTAGGTCAACCTAAAGCCTGGAAATACAATAGAAGTCATCCCTTAGATCAAGTTATAGGAGATGTGAATGAAGGGATCAAAACCAGAAATAGAATTTTCAATGAAGTAAGCTTTTCTGCATTCATTTCTGAGATTGAACCTTCTAACATTGATGAAGCCCTATCAGACAATGATTGGGTCATAGCAATGCAAGAAGAATTAAATCAATTTGAAAGGAATCAAGTCTGGGATTTGGTGCCCCGACCCAAAGATCATACGATCATTGGTACTAAATGGGTATTCAAAAACAAACTTGATGAATCTGCAATTATTGTCAGAAACAAGGCAAGATTGGTGGCCAAAGGCTATAATCAGGAAGAAGGAATTGATTATGAGGAAACGTATGCTCCAGTGGCTAGATTGGAAGCTATACGTGTACTCTTAGCCTTTGCATGCATCAAAGGATTCAAACTCTATCAAATGGATGTTAAGAGTGCCTTTCTAAATGGTTACATCATGGAAGAAGTGTATGTAGAACAACCTCCTGGTTTTGAAGATGTCACTAAACAGGACCATGTTTTCAAACTTAAAAAGGCTTTGTATGGTTTAAAACAAGCTCCTAGAGCCTGGTATGAAAGGCTTAGTAAGTTTCTCATCGATCAAGGTTTTGTACGGGGAAAAGTTGATACAACATTATTTATAAATCGAAAACGTGATGATATTTTAATTGTACAAATATATGTTGATGATATTGTTTTCGGTGCTACTAATGAATCTCTGTGTAAGGAATTTTCTGAGATTATGCAGGGAGAATTTGAGATGTCAATGATGGGAGAATTAAATTTCTTTCTTGGTTTGCAAATCAAACAAAGAAAGAATGGGATCTTCATATCTCAAACAAAGTATTTAAAAGAGCTATTGAAGAAGTATGGAATGGATGAAGCAAATGGCTCAGATACGCCTATGAGCTCAACAACATTACTTGATGCTGATGTCAAAGGGAAAGACTACAATATCACAAAATATAGAGGAATGATTGGATCATTACTCTATCTCACGGCAAGCAGACCAGACATCCAATTTAGTGTCGGCATATGTGCAAGATATCAATCGGCACCAAAGGAATCACATGCTGAAACTGTCAAACGAATCTTTAGATACCTTGCTGACACACCAGAATTGGGTCTGTGGTATCCCAAAGGAAGAAGTGAGTATCTAATTGCATATTCGGACTCTGATCATGGAGGATATAAGACAGACAGAAAGAGCACCAGTGGACAAGGACAATTCCTTGGAGGATCTCTTGTTTCGTGGTTCAGCAAGAAACAAAATACAGTGTCTCTTTCGTCAACGGAAGCCGAATATGTTGCAGTCTCAAGTTGTTGTGCACAAGTGATATGGTTAAAACAACAACTACAAGATCTTGGTATTTACCTCAAAGAAATACCAATCTATTGTGACAATACAAGTACGATAAGCTTGGCAAAGAATCCAGTTCAACACTCTAGAACCAAGCATATCGATGTCAGACATCACTTCATCAGAGATCATGTCCAAAAGAAGGATGTGAAAGTGATATTCATTCCTACTCATCTTCAACTAGCTGATATCTTCATAAAACCCCTTGCAAAAGATCAATTTCTATACATTAGAAGAGAATTGGGAATGGTAAATCCCAATGAGTTATAAGTAATTTCAGCATTTCATAATATTAGATGAAGTCATTTAATAATGTTTTAATGATTACTAACTTAAGCTTCGGAGTATATAGAAATGTGTTTTGCAGGAAGGTTGAAATTCTGTTTTGAGGAATAAAAACAGAGGTAAACAGAGGACACATTTACTGGAGTACCGACTTGAAGTAATGGGTGACAGAAAAGATTTACCCGAGGAGTAACTTGAGGTAAAATGGCATTTTACTCGAGTATGTACTCGAGTAATGGCCCCCAAAACTGGAAGTAATGGATCAAGTAACTTGATATTTAAATCTAACGGTTCAGTTTTGAGGAAATGAAAGGTCAGAAGTTCAAAAGACAGGTTACCCGAGGCGAGCCTCGAGTAAACTTGAAGCTTACTCGAGTAAGGCCTCGAGTAAAGTCGGAGTCCAGATTCTCAAATTGATAAATAATGATGCAAATCTGATCAACATGAGTTATAAATGATCGAGGGAACATCTATGGATAATTACTACATTATTCATACAAGGTACGCAATTTAAATGAATTATTTTGAATTTTTTCTGTATGAACACCCGAGGAAGGCCTCGAGTAACTTTGAACATTACTCGAGTAAGGCCTCGAGTAAAGTCGGGATTTAGGTCTTTATCTTGCGCAAACTTGGTCATTTCCACAAAATCTCCTCGAGTAAATCACTATACACCCTTTCAAAAACTTTTCCCAATCGATTCCTTGCCCCATTTCCGTCAAAACCCAACTAGTTTCAAGATCAAAAACTTCCTATTTTGTTCAAAATCCCTCTGACCTAAACTAGCGACAGTAACTTCTGTTTCTGAGTCTTCTGATTTTTTTTTCAAAATGGTTAGAACCAAGAATCTCAACTTCACTGATTCTGATTCTGAGCAAACTCCTGATCTTCTTTCTCCTCCTCCAACAAAGAGAAGAAAGTTGATTCCTAGATCAAAAGCCAAAACCCCTCTTCAACCTAAATCTCCACCTAAAGCTAAAGGTGTGGTGATCAAAGAGCCTATTGTAACTAGGGCTCAGTCCAAAAAGAGTTCATCTACTGGAAGGAGTAAAGGTGTCAAAACTCCCTCACCTTCTCACTCAGATTCATCCACACCCTCTTTTACTCCAAAACCTCCCAAGAAGCCAAAATATGACAAAAATGTGGCTAAAGCTATGGCTGGGATCATTGACCAACTGGAGAAGGGTCAATCATCAAAGAAATCCAAGATTCCAGAGGCAGAGATCACTACCCCTCCCAAAGGATTCAATGTGGGGAAACTGGTGGAATCTCCCAAGTATCTGACACAGTTCTCCAGAAGGAAAGTGTGCAAAACACACTTTGTTGATCTGAAGCTTCTACAAGAGGTAGTGAAGTTTGACCTTAGTCCTTATCTTAATCCATTTATGCCTTGGTTATCTGTGAGATTGCCTTTTTGCACAAAGGTAGTCACCCACTTTTATTGCAACCTAGAAATCACAGATGAACCTGAGCGAACCTCTGTTGAGGAAGAGATGACCACTACTGTTAGAGGTCAAAAGATTTTGATATCTCCCTCTAAAATCAATTTGTGGTTGGGAATTGAAAACCCTCCTGATGATATTTATTCCGAACTTGAGCCCAATCAAATATTTACTATCCTTAAGCCCGGTGAGTTAGTTGGCCCCTTAAACTTTAAACCGAGTGATATGTGTGATCATCACAGGGTCCTATGGTACATCTACTCTAGGTCCCTAGTGAACAAAGCCAACAACTATACCCACTTTTCGGATAGGGACTACAGATGGTTTGCTTCACTCCTCTTGAAAGAAGAAAAGGATCTGGGAGAATACATATTCTCAGAAATGAAGAGATACAAGGTGGATGGAAAGGGAACCACTCCAATGCCATATCCTCAAATTGTGTCTCTTATCCTAAAAGAGAACAAAATTTGGTATTTGGATAGTAAGGAGCCTATTGAGAGAGTGACCCCAGTGGGGAGGAACCAAATTGGCAAGCTAAACATAGACATTCCTCTCAAAGGCCCACTGGAGTCTGGGTCAAAGAAGAAGAGAAAGGCTACTGAGACTGAAACCAGTAGAATGGATGACACTCAGTCATCGGCTCCAGCTGCTACCACATCCTCACCATCTTTCCTGAATGCCACTCTCCAGCACTTCATGGAGAACATCCTCAGAGGCTTCCATGTGGACATAGCCAATACTAATGCTGAATTGATTACCAATACCAACTTCAAGATGGGAGAACTGGTTGAGAAAATTGACAAAAGGCATGAGGAGTTGGTTGAGAGAATGGATAGGAAACATGAGGAGTTGCTTGAAGAGCAACGTGCCCAGGGAGAGACCTTGAGACTGATACTGGCACGCTTGGACTCATTGGGTCCCGGACCTTCTGCCGGTCCATCCTCATCTGCACCACCACCTCCAGAGAACCCTCCTACTGATATTCCTATTCCAGAGGCTGAACCCTTTACCCCTTTAGTTTCTGATCCACTTGAGCCCCAAGGAAAAGATATCTTATTCACAGTGGATGATCCTGAAACCCATGAGACTACACATATTACCATTGATGATTCACCTCTGAAGCCACAGCCAGAGACTACTCCTAAACCTATCCCCTCTCCTACCCAAACAGAGGAAGTATCATCTTCCTTCTCCTCTGAACATCTCACTCCTGTGTTAGACACTCCTCCAGAGGCTGAGACCACTATGGTTGTATTTCAACCTTCTCCTTTCCTGCCTAGAGATGACATCCATATCCCACCTCTTAATCTTCCTGAACCAGAATCATCCAGTTCCTTTGATTCATCTAGTTCAGATGGTGGATTGGTCCTTCCTGTAAAGCCCATCTCTATGGTGAAGCCTTCTAACCCTCCTCTTAAATGATGAAGCCAAAAAGGGGGAGAAGTGCTTGAGAATGATTTTGTGGTTTTGTCCTCGCTTTTCATGGGTATATGGGTGTACATGGGACTTTAGGGAGCTTTTTGAATTCAGTATGAACTTTTTGTAATTTGAAATTTAAGTTCAATGCAAGTATATTTAAATTATGCCTTCATTTGATTTCTTTTAAGTCTGTGAATTATGATATATGTTTTGGACTAATGAAGTTGTTATGTATGCAAGGTATAATCAACTTAATAAGAAATAATTAATTAAGAATCCAATTTGAAAAACCATGTTCAAAATCACCAAGTTTTGTCATCATCAAAAAGGGGGAGAATGTTGGATCTCATGTTTTGATGATAACAAAAGAATGGTTTGAAAAGGAAATGCTTAATAATCAAGTTTGAACTAGGTAATGACAGGAATAAGATTACTTGAAGTAAGCATGGAAGTAATGAAGTTTGGACAAGAGAAAATGCTGAGGTAGCAAAGCTTTCAAGGCATTACTCGAGGCACTACTCGAGTAATGAGACAAAACTTGAAGTAACAGAGGAGAACTTCCAGTAACCTGCCACCATTACTCGAGGCGCTACTCGAGTAACCAGGTAAAATTTCAAGGTTGCTCTCGGCCTGCTAATGTTACTCGAGGAGGTACTCGAGTAACCATGTGAAAACTTCCAGTGGCCTTCAAGTTAGCAAAATGTTACTCGAGGAGCTACCCGAGTAACCGTATGTACCTCTCGGCATTTTGTACCACTGCTAATGTTACTCGAGGAGCTACTCGAGTAACCAGATCAGAAACTTCCAGTCAGACTTCAGGTTTTCCATGATACTCGAGGAGCTACTCGAGTAACCGTGTATTTGAAAATGTGTAACTCTCGGCACTTTGTACCACTGCCAATGTTACTCGAGGAGGTACTCGAGTAACAGCCTGAGGTAAGTTAAAACTTGAGGTTGGTATCCGATTAACTTGTTTTTATTTTTACCATCTTCCTCGAGTGCTTACTCGAGTATTCAAGTTTCTAATGTTTTATCTTAAGTGGATTCCTCGAGTATGTACCCCAGTAAAGCACAAATATTTTCAAAGGAAACTTCAAGGTATTATCAGAGTAAATCAAGTTACTCGAGGTGTTACCCGAGTAACCTGTGCAAAAATGTGTGCATTACTCGAGGAGCTACTCGAGTAATGAGGTAATTGCTCTCGGCCTTGAAATCCTGCCAACAATACTCGAGGTGTTACCCGAGTAATCTATGAAATTGATAAAGCTTTACTGGAGGCATTACCCGAGTAAGTAACTGTTCACAAAGGTTTGAAATTTAGTTTACTCCATGCACTACCCGAGTAATCTTGTTTGTCTTCATTAAATTTCAAACAAATAGTGATTTCACGATGTTACTCGAGGAGCTACTCGAGTAAACTTCATATGTTACTCGAGGAGCTACTCGAGTAAGCATACCCAGAAATTTAGAAATCATTCAAACGTTCATTGATTTGTTTCCTATATGATTAATCTTTCATTGTATTAGTATTCTTAGTCTATTTACAGATAAACAATGAAGGAATCACTTCAAGAGATGAAAGTCAAATCAAACGTTCAAATGCCAACCACCGCCAACGGATATTTTTCAAAAACTTGAAAAGTCAACAGTGGCTGCGCACTCACCAACGGACGAAAGGAAAACGTTCCAACGGTCATCACCATCATATCTATATATATGGGAACCTTCAAACAGAGAAGAACAACTAAGCATTCACACAAACGATTCATTAAGTTCATTGCTCTGTTTTCACGTTGAAATTATATTCATATGCTTCAGTGATTATCATTTACTCTTTGTGAGAGATATTTCATTCAAACTCAATATTTGTTATTGAGATAACTTAAGGTTGTGGAACCTTGAGTTGGGATTGGATTACAATCTGTAAGGGGGAGCGAGTGTCCAGGTGTAAGGAACTTGCTTGTACTGTGGTACCAAGAACCCACTGAATCTTGGAAGTTATAGTGAAACTCTCAGAGAAGCTCTGAGGACTGGACGTAGGTCAAAGTGGTTGTGACCGAACCAGTATAACTCCCGGTGTACACTTCGGTGATATTTCTCCTTACTCATTACTGTTTTAATTCTTTTGTCAAAGTTTTATATTTTCGAAAAGAAATTTCAGTATCACCCAATTCACCCCCCCTCTTGGGTGAAACGCTTGATCTTACAGATACCACTCCAGTCGCCTTGGTAACTCAACCTTAGCTCTAATACCAATGTAACATCCCCAGGTCCCAGGGTAGCACCGTAGCCAACTCATGGTGTCGCTCATGAATATTTTCTACTTTGGTGCAATCATAGCCACCCTAGACCCTGGTTCTGATACCAATGTAACATCCCCATGTTCTGGGGTACAACCGTAGCCACCCCAGGGTATTACTCATGAATATTCACACCTATAGCCACCTCACAGTTTTAAAACATGTCCATAAAGGAGAGGTATCCGCACCTTTATAAGGTATGCTTCGTTCCCCTCTTTAGTCGATGTGGAACTTAAAACTGTGAGGTGGCTATGGGTGCATCAAAGCAGACAATATTCATAAGCAACACCTTGGGGTGGCTACGGTTGTACCCGGGACCTGGGGATATTACATTGGTATCAGAGCCACGGTTGAGTTAGTGTGTAGTAAGGACGTTTTGCCCTAGAGGTGGATTGTGAAGTCCCACATCAGCTGGAGAGGGGAACGAAGCATGCCTTATAAGGGTGCGGATACCTCTCCCTTATAAACGCGTTTTAAAATCGTGAGGTGGCTACGACTGCACTAAGGCAGACAATATAAATAAGTGATACTTCTGTACTCGGGACCTAGGGATGTTACATAAACCAATTTAGGAAACCTTTATCCTAGGTCAATTAAGACTCCTAAATAATTTCCTAAAGTATAAAAAATGCAGCTCCAACTTCCCCAGTCAAATTAGGAAACCTTCCTATCTTGCACCTAAATTTAAGACATCTAGTTTCCTTTTTTGGGTCAAGCTTGACCACCACTCATTTCACATTCCATGTAACGAACTAGGCATCTAATTAACTTTAGGAAACCTTGAGAACCGTAATAAAGGTCAGCAAAACTGAAGCCCTACTTATTACACTCAAATTAGGAAACTACACTGACTTACTTCTGAAGCAAAGGCTAAAACTTTCCTATTTTATGCCTTGTCTTGACCAGCCACCTTCTTCACCATTATGACCAATAGATTTCATCTAAAACACATTAGGAAAGTGTCTAAAAGTAGGTTGCAACGTTCCCCTTTCATAAAATCTATTTTTTTAAAAAAAATAAATATGACTGATCGACAATTTCAACTGATAGATAATAATTCAAATCGAAAAATAAAATCTGCATTGAATGAATATTAATGAACATAACCCTCGCTGAAAAACTGTTTGTTTTTTGTGTTGTTAAAAGAACAATAAAATTTGTTTAGCAAATTGTTTTCATCTTTTTGTTTTTTTAAAAAAAAAACATATATTTGTTTTTAAAAACTAAGAACATAAAACAATTTTAACATGTTTTTTTGTTTTTCTCTTTTCTTATTTAGAAAAATCGTGACCCATCTCTGACCTTTTCCTTCTCGCTTGCTTCATCCCCTCAACCTTCAGTCTCAGTGCTCAGTGTTCACCTTCTTCTCAGCTCGGTTCTAGCCGTCTTCTCGTTTCGGTGGTTGCTATCTCCGATCTCTCCTTCCTCCCCTTCTCAGCCCTCAATCGGAGAGTATCCAGCCTTTACTCTCTCATTGTATGTATTTGATTAGACTTAGGTATTTTGGTAGCCTCGTGTGGCTACATGGGTTGTATATGTATATGAATATACATGGATATATTAGTGATAACAATACACGATAGTATCAATACGCGATAGTATGAGTACACATAATAAGGGTATTGGTACACCTAGTAATGTGGTGATATCAGTGCATATAGTTGTGGTATCAGTGCACATATTAGAGTATACTAAGTGATGGTATTAGTATACATAGTGGTGATATTAGTGTATATAGTCATGGTATCAGTATTATTATTATGCTCAGTAATGAAAACGGGGTTGGGCATTTGCATGATACGAGCCCATAACTTAACTAGAAAAGATTTAGGTAAGAGCAGATAAGCACTTTGATAATCATAAATGGAGGTAAGGATTGATGAGTATTAATGAAATTGTGAATCATTGTATAACCGTTTTTTAAGGTTTTAATTTTTTCAGAAAAGCTCATTCAATTACAGGTTCAAACCTTGTGTTAAAGTTAAGATTTTAAATTGTTTTCAAAAGTGTATTTGTCCCAGGATTGAATCCTAACTTAGTGGTTCAAATTCATTATATACGAAACTCTTCTGATAACTTTGAAAATAAGGGTATCATAGGCTCTGCGCTACTGTAATTCTAGCCACTTCATCTGCAAGGGACATAAAACTATTGAGAAACCTATATTTTGGGAATCTTCAGATGGTTTCTCTTCAAAAACTTTATAAGGGTGTAGTTTAATTAACAACAATAATCACAAACATGTCATCATGTCATATTTTATGAGGAAACGAAGAGATTAAGGAGAAAATTGAGAGAAAGAAAGGGGAGTTTGGAATATACTCTTAACAAGAGCAAGAGCCTTAATATCGTCATTAGAAAAAGGACGTGAAGCCACATATTTCTCCTCAGCCACATTGAGTTACTCCATGCTTTTTTGCTTTCGACGATGAGGATTTGAAGCGGAGCTTTCACTTTATTGAAGCTCGAAGCCCAAATAGTGGTTAGGATATTATGGTTGGAGGAATAAGGTAACTGTATGAAAAATTATAAAATTGAAGTTCTAGTGATTACATTTAAATTAGGAACTTACTTTTGAAGCAAAGGCTAAAACTTTCCTATTTTGTGCATTGTTTTGACCAGCTACTTTCATCACCATTATGACCGATTGATTTCATCTAAAACACATTAGGAAAGTGTCTAAAAGTAGGCTGTAACGTTCCCCTTTCATAAATTGTATTTTTTTTAAAAAAATTAAATATGATTGATCGGTAATTTCAACTAATAGAGAATAATTGAAATCGAAAAATAAAATCTGCATTGAATGAATATTAATAAACACAACCGTGGCTAAAATTTAATAAAACCTGAAAATAAATGAAATTTATGTATATTTTGATTTTCATTAAACAAATAATAAGAAAGTGTCGCGCAATGCCTTTCCTTTCCTTTGTTTACAGTTTCCCATCTTTTTTTAATCTCATCATTCTTTAAAACTTTTAAATCTAATATTAGGTAATCATTTCCCTTATTTTGTATTTGCAGTACTTAGACATTACTGGTTTATAATTTTCTTATTGGCTGGGATATGAAGTTGTTAGATATAGGGAAAATTCTACTTAAATACCATTTGAATTTACAAAAACCTAAAAAGTCTGATAAGAAATGGAAAGGACAAATTGGTGGTTGGGAGGAATTTGGGTTTTGGATGTTTTGTGGAAAAGACTAAAATGCCCCTGGATTAATTTATTTCTCTCTCCACCCTTCCTCCTCCTCCGACTTTTTTTTTATGAACTTCTTTCACCTCCAATCTCCTCGTCCTTACAGAGTCCGCATTGCACCTAATCTTTCATAGCATGAAGCTCAACACTTCTTAGGACGCCGTTTAAACAGAAAGCATGATACCATAGATTCAGAACATCATATTACCCAACTTTTATTTGATCGTGTTTTGTGTGATGTCCCATGTGGTAGAGATGGTACCCTTTGTAAGCCCCCTGATCTTTGGAGGAAATGATAATGTGCCCAATTGGCTTTTTATTTTCTTCCCCTTTACCCCAACCCTATATCCTTTTTCACATTGCTTTTAATTTGGTCATGTTATGTTTTGATTTCATGCAGGAACACAAGAACGGGTCATAGGCTTCATAGCCTACAAGTTCTAATAGCTTTGTGAGGTACTTTGATAGTTTCTCTGTTTAATTGTTCGGGTCTACCATCAGTGGGTTTGTCATGTTCTAGTATTTTTTTTCCTAGTTTAATGTTAAAATGGCTGCCTCTTCTGTTGGTTTTAAATTATTTTAGTGATAGGTTAGTATGGTTAGACTACTGTTATATTCTCCCATCATCAGAAAAGACTTAATTGATTGTAGCCAAGTGTTGCAAGTTATGATGATTTTGGTCACCGTTCTTGTATACTGATTCATAATTGTGGTATTTTGTGATGTAGTCTTAGTGTATGGAGATTGACTAAAGCTTTAGTCCCTTTATTCCAATAGTATGCTATTGTGCACTTTTTTGTATAGGAAGTAAGTAAATCAAGAAATATTATCTGTGATAGTGTGGCCCAAAAAGAGCTGGGCGCTGACAAATTCAGTAATGAGAATAACAAAATTTTTAATGGTTTTGACGATATCAATAAAGGAAATGACAACTTATTCTTACCAAATGTGTGACTGTTAGCCCAAAAGGGGTGGCTTTAGACAAATTAAGTAATCAGAATGACAAAGTTATTAATGGTTTTGACGAATTGGCTAATGGCAATGACAACTAATGCAAGACGTATTGACCAAATGTGTGCAAGCGTTGGCCTAAAAGGGGTGGGCTCTAACAAATTCTCTAATGAGAATGACAAAATTATTAATGATTTTGACGACTTCGCTAATGATAATGACAACTAATGCAATACGAACTCACCAAGTGTGTGAAAATGTTGGCCAAGAGGGGGGCCTCTGACTAATTTACTAATGGGAATGACAAATTAATTAATTGTTTTGACGAGATTGATAATGGGAATGCCAACTAATGCATGACATCGTGAGTTGCATGTGTGAAAGTATTGGCCAAGAGGGGGGGACTCTGACAAATTGACTAACAGGAATGACAAATTAATTAATGGTTTTGACGATATCAATAATGGAAATTCCAACTAATACACGACATCGTGACCAAATGTGTGAAAGTGTTGGCCCAAAAGGGGTAAGCACTGACAATTTCAGTAATGAGAATAACGAAATTATTAATAGTTTTAACGAGATCGATAATATAAATGACAACTTATTCTCACTATATGTGTCAGTGTTGGCCCAAAAGGGGTGGGCGCTGACAAGTTCAGTGTTGGCCCAAAAGGGACATTTTTGTCTTTAACCTTAAACTTCAATAACCCAAATTCCCACCCCCAACCTTTATCAGTCTTTTACATGTTATAATGGACTTTTTTAGATTAAATAAATTCAAGTGGTATTTTAATGAGATTTTATCTTAGATATATGTATAATACTAAGATAAGATATAATATAACCACATGTGGCTGTTTGGTTGTTAAAAAAACAATAAAACCTGTCTGGCAAAAGGTTAAAGTACAGATTTATCAATGAAGTTTTAAATAAGGAGCGTCAGAGACAATTAGTTTTAAATGGAGCAAAAATATACATAAGAAATAAAAAAATAGAACATCCATCACAAAACCATTAAATTTGATCTAACACCGTTAGAAGTTTTCTTCTGTTATAATTTAACACCGTTAGATCAAATTTAACTGTTTTGTGGTGGATACTCCATTTTTTAATTCCTTATGTGTATTTTTTTCCCTTTAAAATAAAATTACGTCTAAAACTCCTTACTTAAAACTTTATTGGTAAATCCGCATCTTCACCTTCTGGCAAATTGTTTTCATCTTGTTTTTTTAAAAACAAAATAACACATTTGTTTTTAAAAACTAACAAAAATTCTCGCACAAAATCCTAAAAAATGGATATTAGTCGGATTCAATCCACAACATCCCCTGACAATTTTCGTTTGCATTTCTCTGGGACGTTATCAGATTGTCCAAAAGGAAAAAAAAATGGTTAAGCTGGCAAGAAAAGCAGAATTTATATATATATATATATATATATATGTATATTACACGCACACATAATTCACAGAAGGCAACCCACAACAACATCAAAGATCACTGATCAGATAATCCTTGGGATAACAAAAAATTACAAACAGGAGAACAAGATCTGCATATTACTTTACCATTACGTGTTGTTGGAGAAGTAACTAGCACTAAATCCCCGCGCAACAGGGAGCATTTTCTACCTAGCTTAATCTAAACATCAACGAAAGTCAACCAACAATGTTAACTTCATTACTAAACAACTTCTGAACATTCAACAATAGCCGTATAAGAAATTATAACATTTCACAATATCCTCTACTAATATCAGCATACATGTATCATTACAATAGACCTAAACTGAACTATGCCATGCACAACTTATATGTCATTAACCAACATCTACAAGTTTAAATCAACAACCC
Organism: Inga oerstediana; assembly: GCA_963210345.1. Taxonomy (NCBI): domain Eukaryota; kingdom Viridiplantae; phylum Streptophyta; class Magnoliopsida; order Fabales; family Fabaceae; genus Inga; species Inga oerstediana. Next base: position 6,064,232 of record OY723410.1, read on the forward strand.
AAATTCCTAAACACCTCCTTGTACACAACATTTTTTGTAGTGCCACCTTTATCTTCATCATTTGGAGGGACATATATCTTCAATCCACTCATGCTTTTAACCCTAGACAGTGCAACATATAATTGACCATGTGTAAACACAGGCTTTGATAAATATAACCCAACATTACGAAGAGATTGACCTTGACTTTTGTTGATTGTCATTGCAAAGCTGAGGATTATTGAAAATTGTCTCCTCCACATATGGAATGGCCATCTACTTTCAGAAGAATTCATGTATATTACACGCACACATAATTCACAGAAGGCAACCCACAACAACCTCAAAGATCACTGATCAGATAATCCTTGGGATAACAAAAAATTACAAACAGGAGAACAAGATCTGCATATTACTTTACCATTACGTGTTGTTGAAGAAGTAATGCGAGTTTCATGAATAGAATTTTTCAATGGAGGGACATATTGAAGCGTTGCAGTAAGATGTGAATGTTGGCAACTATGGCTAAGCTGTTGCTTGTGTACTCCCTCGACCTCTGCATCTTCCCCTTCATCTCCCCCAGCGCCGCCGACTGTGTCTCCTCCAATCCATCCAAACACGTTTCCTGGTCCGTCACCGCTGCGCTGATCCACGTCTGTATGTCGTTGATCTTCGCATCCGTCAACGCCTTGTCGCCTGGAGCCACATCCATCGCCGACAACGAATCGTTGAGTCGACTCAGCGCGTCGTCGATCTGATCCTCACAATCAGGGAGAGCGGGCGAGTTGGAGGTCGAAGCCAAGGTTCTGAGGGAGGACGACAGCTTAGAGAGTTCGTCGTGGGAAACATGAAGAGAAAGCTTGAGAATGGATTCGGGGTCGTTAGGGTTTTGGAGGGAAGTGCGGAGGGAGGAAATACTGGAGTAGCAGGAGGCCGGGAAGCGCGTGACGTTGCAGACGGTTCTGATGGAGGCGACGACGTTGGTATTGGCGGTGGAAGGAGTTGATCGTGGTCCGGAATTGGAGTTATGGATGAGAGCTCCGAGCGTGACACCGACAGAGAGAGTAAGGAAGAGGATGGCTAAAATAGAAATGAAGGCAACAAGGGGCTTGCGATTGGGGGATCTGGGGATAGAGGGCTGATCTTCGAGGTGATCAGCTACTTTGCCATAGCCATGGACGAATTTGGAGGAATTCATGGCGGGATCTGAGAAGAAGGAAGAAGATGAAGCCTTTGTTGGAGGATGTTGTTCTTTATTTATCAATTTTGAGAGCCGGTAAGAATAAAAGAAATTGGAGTGTGTCGATGTTTGGTTCCCACTTTGCCAAAACGCCAACAGTGGAGGAAACTGGCAAGTTAAAGCCGCGTTTTCTTCTTCTTCTGGTATTCAAAATCCATTGTCTGACTTACTCTGGCCTTTTTTTTTATGTTAGTTTTAGATTTTGTCGTTGTGAAAAATATTATTTATTGCCACCGTTTATTCTTTTTAAAGCCCCCTTCCACGGGACTTCCAATTCTTGAATCGCTGTGCCATCACCCTTTTTCTCCCAGTAGGTGGAGGTTGTATATTTTTTTTTTAGCTTTGTCCGGCACTATATATGAGACAATATACTTGCGCAATTCTTTGAATAGGAATTTGAATCTTGATTCACTATATCATGAGGGATTAATCCCTTTCGTTAAACACAACCCCCAGTTGGTTGCCATTACCTTCCTTTGATTCTCTATTGGAGAGTGTTTTTTTTTTCCCGGTTATAACAAGGGTTTTCCCTCAAAACTTAAAAGGCAAAAATGGTCATGACCTCTCTTGGTCCTCCTTTGTTTAGCACTATGACTAAAACCAATAAGGCCGAATCGAAAGGCCCATATTGTAAATAACCAAAACTAAAGCCTATCTAATTGGGCTTTCTCATGTAAATGAGCCCACTAGCCCAAAATACCTATTCCCAATATCGTTATTTTTGTTGATTTTTGTGAGGAGTAGCGAAGCTGAGCGCATCCATCTATACATTGTTAATACTCCATCCTCCTTGTACCAAAAAAAAAAAAAAATACTCCATCCTCCATCAACATGAGATTTGATAAAACAAAAGATTTATTATTAAATTAACAAATATGACCTCTTGTATGCTACAAATAAGACCTTTATATTAAAAACGGGAGGTAGTATTTTAAAATAACAAAGGAAATAGTAATATCTTATGCACCTGCTGGCAAATCAGTTAACCTTCTTTTTCCTCATGTTAAAATTCTAACAGACATATCAATAAGGATGAAGGGGTAAAAATACCTATGTAAATATCTCAAAGGCGCGTCTAGCACCATATATAAATTTTGGGTGCAAAAATGCTCATGTACTTTTCTAAAGAGAGCAAAAATGCCATCCCCGTTAAATGTTAAAAACGTCCGTCTCTGTTTGCTTTTGTGGGCCCCATCTGTTGTGCAAATCACACCAAATGTGCCATATGTCCAAATGCAGTAAAGACGCCCCCTCCCCCTCTGTTCTTTCAAGCTGGATCTTTTCGAAACTCCTTCTACTCTTGAGACAAATGGTATGACTCCAAAAGTGAGTCCTCAAGTAGCTTAAACAAACACTGAGAAGTCATAACAATGATAGAAGCCTGAAAAGACCCTGCAAGCCTAGGTATTATGCAGAAAATTCCTCCCAAAGTTTAACATAGCCACAATGTCCATAATCTTCCTCTCATCCCAAACCTCCTCACCATAAAATCTGATATAAATCCTCTAGGCGGCCACAAAAATGCCTTTGCCAAACCGAAGCTGCCAGCTACCATCCCAGTGGTGTGAGGCTTCAAATTAAAGGGTCGTGAAGAAGACAGCGGGGGCTGTGAGAAGGATGAGTGAGGTGCAGGCAAGGCGAAAACCAATGAGGTCACGAGCAGTGTCCATGGCAATATGGGCGAAGGAGACGTTAGAGACAGAGGCCATGCTCACGTTGCCGATATCGGATTATCGGATATTGAAGTGGTGAGGTTGAGATTGGGATGGATAATGAGCAGGAGAGGCGGCATGGCGAAGCTAGAGGCGAAGTAGGAGAAGGAGAGCCATGGAAGGTGAAAGTGGCTTGGTGACGAAGAACATGAACTCTGTCACTTTGTGTTCTAAGTCTTTGGAAGAGTAAATTTTAGGTATTGCTTTATCTAAATCTGGTATATTGATTTTCATTGCCCTATGTTGTCACTTTTCACTGAAGAAAGTAAAGCATGGAAAAGGGGGGAAAACTCGGTTGGATCAAATGAAGAAGATGAAGGGGCCGGCTAGGTGATAATGATTTGACTAGTCAAAGCACAGATAGCCTGACAATCATGACATTTGGACAATAGATGGGGCCCACAAAAGCAAAAAGAGACGGACATTTGTAACATTTGATGGGGATGACATTTTTGCTCTCTTTAGATAAGTACATGGGCATTTTTACACCCAAAATTTTTATATGGTGCCAAGTGCTCCTATGAGATATTTACATAGGTAGTTTTACCCCTTCGTCCTATCAATAATGCTTCTCAGTATAGCTGGGAATATGGGTCAACCCGCGGGTTGCGGGCTGGCCCGCACCAACCCACGGCCTGCATGGTGCGGGCCTGTACAGCCCGCACTTCTGCGGGCTGGCAAAATACCAACCCTAACCCGCAATGTGAGGGTTGCGGGCCAGCCCGCGGGCCCGCATTTTATTTTTGAAAAAAAAAAATTCATATTTTTTAAAGAGGATTAAAAATATGAGACACATATAAATGAGTAATTAAATTTACTTTCCTAGTATCAATCATTTCTTTTATCAAAATTTAAAAACATAATCTAAAATTTAAGAGATAAGGTTATCAAATTTGTTAAAATTTATAAACAAAACATAAACTCATTCTCAAGCAACCAAGATATAATAATTTTGTTTAAAAAAGAAGGGAAGAAGCTAAGATTTTTTTACTTTGGATTGAGAGGTACCAAGATAAGAGTGGAAAACTTATAAGTTTTGTAAAATTATTATATGTAAATAAAAAATAAAAAATTTTGCGGGCCAACCCGCGGGCTAACCAGCATTAACTCGCGGGTTATGCGGTGCGGTCCGCATTTTTGCGGGTTGGGATTTTCCCAACCCTAACCCGTCAAAACCCGCGGGCTCACAGTTGAGCCCGCGGATTGAGCCCATATTACCGGCTCTACTTCTCAGGGATAAAAAAAGAAGAATATAATGCATATTGTTCAGTTCTTTTTTCCTGTGCTGGCCAGTGCTTCTAGTTCAGTTTGAGTTGCTTCAATCTTTAGCCTCGGTCTGAATTAAAATGATTTCAAGGATGCAGCTTAGCTTGACGCGTTGTTTTCTTTTTTGCCAGATAGCTTGATGCATTGTTAATAAGTAGTAATAAGCAATCATGTGACTTTGTAATGAGCTAATTACTATGGAAAATTTTACTTCAAGGAAGATCGACAACTCCCAGCATTGGCGTTAATCATGGATTACACTCACGGCCTCTTGGGAATTAAGCAAAAAGGGTATGTGTCTTTGTTTTTTTTTATCGATGAATGTGTCTTTGTTTGAAGACGATTTTAAAGGTGGAGTGAAGTCACATCTAGTTCTGCCAACAACGTCATACATGACGCAGAAACAAATCGCAATTTTTTTTTCTTTCAATTTTACAGTACACTTCTTTCTCTGGCTGGATTCTGTGCTGTTGACTAGGTTCACTGTAGATTTTTCTTCCAACCTGTAAATTTTTTTTGGGAACAAAAGTTATGACTTTTGATGCCACCGTATCTTATTATAAACTCACGTGAATGCCATATTATATTGCCAATTATAATCCTTTTTGGTAAAATTGAGATGTTAAAAAAATAATGCAATATTTATTTAAATTAGTGGTAGAATTCGTAGAAGTTATTTTTTTTTACGCAATTTACGGTTTATGAGATATGTTTATAAGAGAAATTTTATCTCAATTTATATAAATGTACTTTTAAAATACTAAGCTGTAAAAAAGAGTATAAAGACTCTGATGGCAAAAAAATGAAAAAGAAAAAAAAAAAAGGAGGATAAAGACTCCCATACTTGTTGTCTAAATTTAAAAACGGTACAATCCTTCCAATCTTCCATTTGGCACCTAAATACGAGCATTAACCGTTCAAAGTAATTTGTTAATCATAATCAACCGATTAAAAAAAAATCGGTTTCCCTCCTTTTTCATTACCGTATTGAAGAGCGAGTCGCATTAAATTCCTAATCTTGGTTTGTCATATACTTGTCCGCGACGTCCCATAGTCACTCAAGAGTCCCCTCTGATAGCGTGCGGGCTCCGTAGACCGTCGTTTCCTTTTCTCCCACAAAATCTTTTTCGTTTTCCATGACCGTTCAATTTTAATTCATTCGTTATTCGTTTTAGTTGTCGATTTTCAAGGATAAAAATCATAACTTTGTCCTAACTTTTTCTGAGATTTCGCCAACCCCCCCAAATCTCGATCCCGTGCCTTTAAAGGCCCACGCTACCATCATCATTTCCCTCTATTTACTTCTCTCATTTTTCTGGGCCCTCCCCGAAGGATTTGTTTTCTGTTGAGTTTCTGGTGGAAATGGCGATGAGCATTGGTATCATGGACAGTGCTTACTTTGTCGGCCGGAATGAGATTTTGACTTGGATCAACAAAAGACTTCAACTCAATCTCTCTCGCATTGAGGAGGTACCGACCATTTTGCGTCGAACTTAAAGCCTTAATCCTGTTTTGGTAATGTCGATAGAAACAATAGAAAGTTTGGAACGATGATATCTTCCTTTCGTTTATCTCTCGCTACATTGAGTGAAATTTATTACTCTTAATCGCTTTGCTTTTTCTTCCCGTGGCAGTGCTCTTATTCGTAATACATTTTGGCTTTTTTTCCCCCGTGGCAGTGCTCTTGTTGTTATTCGTAATACATTTTTGCTCCTCAAGTTTTGGGGATTTCCAATTTGTTCTTGCTTACCTTCGTACTAGGTTTGTAGGGAAATATTCTTCGGTCTACTTTATAATCTGAGTTACTAGATCGACTCAGTGACGGAGTGATCCAACAGTTTTGTACCAAACTCTTTGTTTAATTGGCTACCTGGCTTCTTTGTACGTATATAATTTCTGGGGTGGTGATTCTATTTTGTTATGAAAAAATTCCTGCATGTTTATCTTTAGCTACATTATTCATCTTAGCTATTTCTATGATAAAAATTGGGCTTCTGATTATGACCGGCTATATTTTACTGTATAGGCTGCATCTGGTGCTGTACAATGCCAGATGATGGACATGACATATCCAGGGGTTGTTCCAATGCACAAGGTAGCAACATGATTTAACTTTTCCTTGATCCTATTATATCATCATATTTGCTTGTTGCGTATTTACAATCTGAGGTTGATTCCAGGTGAATTTTGATGCGAAGTCAGAGTATGATATGATCCAGAATTACAAAATTCTTCAGGAAGTATTCAACAAGCTGAAGATTGAGAAGGTATTTCCTTTTGGACACTGGGGGACAGCCACGAGAAATGCATGAGTCACTTCAAACCATTCTTTTTATTACTGATTCAGAAACAATACATGGTTGAGAGGATTGCTAGGAAAAAGGCTATGCTATAATAAACAAAAAAAAGAAATGAAATAATAGTGGTGTGGCCAATAGTCTGTATGTGTGGTATTTAATCAGTATTTTTTACCCTCTGGTATAAAATAATAACATGCTAATCACTTTTTTTTTTAAATAAGAAAGAGCGAGGTTTGTTTACTGGATGTGATATCTATTCCCAGTTTTGTTGGTTGCATAAGTCCCATGGCAGGGGATGATTGGTCTCCATACTTTAAATATCGATATGATTTAAGATGATTCCTTTACAGGAGGTGAAAAGCCAGATTAAGAACGTACTTTGTTGCACTGAATCAATATATGTCTCCATTTATTTTGCTAACATTCCCACCCTGTGGCAGCATATTGAAGTTAACAGGCTTGTTAAAGGCCGACCTTTGGATAACCTGGAATTTCTACAATGGCTGAAGCGATATTGCGACTCTGTTAATGGCGGCATTATGAATGAGTAAGCTACTTTCTCTGATCATATTCTTTTAGCCCCTAATTAGCCTGATTCTCAACGTGCCAATCTTACTTTCTGCAAAAGTTCATTGTAGTATGAGTTGTATTGTATGATATATGGCTTTATGACACGCAAATATAGTTTTCATGTTGTGTGCTTTATGTATTATTAAATCCTTTTTTCCCCTTCTAGGAATTATAATCCTGTGGAGCGCAGGAGCAAGTGTGGAAGGGAAAAAAATGTTAAGAGTTCTTCTAGGAGCTCAAAGTCACTACAAACAAATGTTGTTAATAATTCTGCTTCAGGCAACACACTCAGTCCTAATAGAACCTCCGGTTGGCTTCTTGACATTTCCGATCTTAGAGTGCTCTCCATTTTTGTTTGTCTGTTTTACCATGTACTACTCTATTTGTCATGACTTTCTCCATTCTTTGATGTCTTTTGACCATAGGGCCCAAGCAACAAAGGTCGAGTTGTGCAGCAGGCATGACTAATACTTCAGTAGATGTTCAAGCTTTGTCCAAGGAGGTATGCACTATGAATATTGAGTCCTCTATGCCTGAAGCAATTATCACATTGCTGTGAATGATTCTTAAAGCATAGTCCTTGGGCCTGTGGCTTAATCCATCCAAACGTAGCCAATATTTCATTATTATGACAATTGATATAAATATGAGTGCCCGTGCTTAATCCCGCCACCCGGGGCCTAGTACTCTCAATTTCACTCAGCAAACATTGTATTTGTTCTTGTGTGTATTTTAACACTGAAATCTTGTTGCTTGAAACTTTATTGAACTATATTAATTACCTTTCTTCAAGTGAGTTCATTGCTTATTTCTTTACGCTGTTTGACAGATAACTGATCTCAAACTCTCCCTGGATATCCTGGAAAAAGAAAGAGACTTTTACTATGCAAAACTAAGGGACATAGAAATTCTCTGTCAGACTCCACAACTGGAGAATGGACCTGTAAGAATTCTAGTCAAATGTTGTGTAGCAGTTTCAGTTATTAGTTTTTACCAAGATTTTATTTTCCTCTTGTTTTAATCTGCCATGACCCTTTCCGACTTTAAATATTCATATACTTTTAGTTGACCTGTAGTGGGGGAAATATAGTGTAATTTGCTAAAAGAATTGCATTGACATATGCACCTTACAAAATTGTTTTCATAATAGTTCATGCTTGGATGGAGCAAGGTCTCCCTGAAGCTCTAGCCTCCAATGATTCTTTAGTCAGAATCACAACTATTGAGTACAAGTTATGGAGTCCCGAATAACTTCTGTTGTCTACCTACCTATGCCTGTGACAGCTTTTTCCCCCCTTTTAATAATGTATCATAAGAATCATAACCCCTCCTCACCTCTCTCCCAAACAATATATATTTTTACTTTTGTATGGTAAAGGTGTAAAGATGAGCTTATGGTGGATTCATAAATGTTGCCAACTTTTTGCAGTCTATATATGCAAACAACTAATACCTGCGCTCAAGGTTGTTGATCCAAAAAAGCTAAAAAATATGGTTCATTGAGAAGAAGTACATGAACGAACACCTGTGCCTCTTTAAAAATAGACCGAAAAACTTTTAAACAATGAATTAAATGCATTTAAGCAATGGTTACGTGGGTTTTGTACAGATGTCTACAGCAATCAAGAAGATTTTGTATGCTGCTGATGCGAAGGAGTCGGCGTTAGATGAAGCTCAGGATTACCTTAATCAAATTTTGGAATCTGCTCAACCTGAAGAAGAAGAAAAAGCAGAAGCTGAAACTGAAGCTTGATTTCTTGCCAAAATGACACCTGGCTGGTATGCGCAAGATATTCGCCAGGCTTCTTGTTGAACAAATAGAAATAGAGAATTGTAGCTTATGGTGCCTCTTGCTTGCTCCTTGGAAGTGCTGGATTGATATTCTCAGCAGAAAATGTGACTGGTATTTCCAATATAGTTTTTTTCATCATATGCCCCTTCTATTGAATAATTGCATCTCTAATGATGGCTGCTTGAGGAATGAAACTGGTTAGAACATCCATAATCATGGCTTGTTGATATTTTAATTGCATCTCTGCGATCTATGACATTAGCAGCCGTGCGTTCTGTGTACATAATGGTGCTTGAAATAATGGAGAATTGTCGGTCAAAAATGAGCAATGAACTTTTCTTGTGAAGTTGGTATTGATATTGACTAATAGATAAGGGCAACCAGATCCATCAAACAATGGATTATTGTGCCAACTAAGAGGTATTGATACATTTTGGTCATCTTATAGCTGTCCCACTTTGTCCAAAGTTGGTTGATATGAAATCAATTTCTATTATATTCAATAAATAATAGAGACATGCCAATCCTGTGGATATCATCCTCACATGGACATCTCTTTCTCTCCCCTTCTACTTCCGTGGATGGTGAATGATCAGAATTCGATCATGTTTCTTGTTCTTATGGTGAGCCATATAGATTATCAATATTAATGTTGACTGATAATATGAAGTTCCATCATGTGAGGTTCCCAGGAGGCAGGAATTGCATTGACCTGCATGGGAGTCCCTACTACTACCATTCGATGCAAATTAATTTAATTTAAACCGCGGTTATTACAATTGAAGGTTTGAAGATTTTATTTCACAAACGATGGATTATTAATTTCATTCAGCTTCCAAGATACCTATGGCTTTAGATTTGAATTTTAAGAATGATCAATTATCTTAATGATGATGTAATCCCCAAGTCTTCTAAATAGCTATTATTCTCAGACTCTGGGATTCAATATGGTGTTTCCATAAGGCTTTAATGAATGGTCCCAACATGGTCACTGCATATTGCATACCATGGTAAAGACTCTATTGAGTGTATTCAAACAGGCTTGTTTTAATAATGCTAATAATACAATGTATTAACTTCAACTTTATTTACAAAAAATAAAAGGAAATTGCCACTTCATAGGCATGATTGATAGGGCATGTTTGATATGGTATTTAGATTGCTTATAAGTTGTTTTTCACGTAAATTGAAATAAAATTCCTCTCACATATTTACCTCGTATACTGTAAATCACGGTTGAAAAGTTGCTTTTAAATATTCAAATCGCTATTTCAAACAAACACAAAGTTGGAGGAGGAGAAGGGGCACAAAACCCAGAAAAAATATGAACCAGCTGCTTTTGAACTTTTATTACTATTATCTACCACCGTTGTCATGGCCACCAGATAAAACGCACATTAGTAAAGCCTGACATAATTACACGCTAAGATATTCTAGACAATAATACGAGAAACCAAAAGCTCCAAACTAGTATCACTCAAGTAAAGACGACAAAATATAAGTATCATGCTAACATACATGTACAGGGACCCCCTTTCACACAAGAGACAGGCTAGAAGATTGCATTCAGTAGTAGTCAAGGGAAAAGACTCAGTATGCATAACCCTCGTCATGCGCCCTATATCCGCCACTCCTAGATTTATCAGCCTGCACAGAGGTTCAAGTGTATTACCGCAATCAAGTTAGATGCAAAAGATGGAAAGCATAATTTCACCATAAAACAACGAACGTACCCTGTTGATGAGACTCTCAAATTCTTGTGTTCCATGTTCTTGGATATATTTCTCTGCAGCAGTTAGAATGTCATCTGGTTTACTCAGTTGGTCCTTTTTCCCTGGGACGTACCAGATGTTGATAGTCCGAGGATTGAGAAAGAAAGGCCTCACATAATGCTCATAAACATAGGCAGCACCATTGAAGTAAGGAAGCACCAACCAGCAGGTTAGGATCAACTTTGCATATGGCCAGATAGGGATCCTGTCACACAATTGAAGAGATTTTCAGCAAAAGTCCAGCTACTTTTGCAGGTCTTGTTATAGAGGGATTCAACGTGGATGTTTACATTTTAAATTATACTCGCATTAGGTTCCTATAATGCATCTCACATTACCTACAACCTTTACTTTTTACCCCCTTTTCAAGATTGTAAATGGGTAACATGATATGAGAAACTACTAATCACAGTGGAAAAATTAGGCATCCATTCTGCAGCTTAATTAGTCAGAAAACCTTAAAAAGTTGAACTCGCATGCTAAGAAACCACCAATCACATTGCACATTTGCACAAGAAGTTGAACTACACTATAACTCAGTACTGGCTACTCTGGGCCCTATATCTCAAGATCGTGACTACTAATGGTGCTAGGGTTCCTACACAATAAAGGAAAAATCAGAAAATTGGTGTAAAATTAAGAGGCGTACCATTCAAGGACTTTGAAAAAAGTAAGTTCAAACAGGGTGATCATGGAATACATAATCCAGTAAGTAAGCCATTGCTGGTCATCAATAGGATTCTTGGTCTCGATTGCCTGAATTGAGGCATATCTGCGATTGAACCAAGATCTTCAGCCATTCAAGTACAGTAAAACAATAACAAACTGAACTGATCGGAGTAAGTTTCCAAGCAATTCGCTAGTATGTATATTTATGTAGGAAAATAAAGAGGGTAGGCTTAAAATTGTACTTACAGAGGATATGCAAGACTAACCACAGGCCTACAAGAGAAGCCCACAAGTATGAGTTAGGAGAGAAGCAACAAAAGCACATTGACATGAAGAATGAATCTCCGAAGAGAAAGGGCAGAGCGCAATAAATAAAAATTGGTTGCTTGTGCTATTCTGGTGGATCTTCAAGTGTTTGGCCAATTCTAATAATTAAATCTCCTCGCCTTCCATGATTCCAATGGAGTTAAAGCAAGAAATTGTACTGTACAATCTTTGACTCGCAAAAAAGAAGGAAGTAAAGGGAATGAGGATAAAGCTTACCCAGCAAGAACATCAAAGTTTCTTAGAATAACCTTGAGGAAATTCCCAGCTCCAGATCCCATCTCCGATCTCTCAAAATGAGGATTACTTCTTGCAAGCTTGCGCGTGAAAAATAGGGTTTGTTCGAGCCCGATTTGCTTCTGCAATGATGCTCACAAACAATTCAGAGAGCGAGGACAGAACAGTGAGTGTGTGTTGCTTTTGGAGGACGCCGTTTATGTCCGGTGAGAAAAGCAAACGCAACAAAAGGCGGTTCTGTAATGGAAAAGAAGAAATAAATAAATACGAGTAAAACATAAATAAAAAGGAGATTCTGTTAATTGCCGACCCCACCAATTTCCTTATTTTTAGAGGTGCCTAATTTTCCTTCTTTTTTTTTTTTTGTTCAAACTAATTTTCCTTCTTTGACAATAAGAAAATAAAAGTATTACCAATTTTACTTATGCGATAAAAAATATTTTTCAGATCGAGCACATTAATATGTAATATAAAATTTATAATAAATTATAAAGGGGAAATTACACTCAAGTCCTAAAAAAGAAGGGAAATAAAAATTTAGTCCCTTAAAATTGCAAAATAAAAAAATGATTCTACTAATATGTATGAGCAGGTCATTGATAATTCTCCAGAAGCGGGCATGGACAACTTCATAGGATTATTTTTTCATTTCCTTTTTTCTTGGGACTTAAGTGTAAATTCCCATTATAAAACCACATTCCAAGCTCATCATAGTGATGAGCAACTGATTTCTCATCATTGTGATGAGATCTGAACCGTTTAAATTTTGATTTGAACGGTTCAAATTTAAAATTTTTAATTTGTGATTTTTTAATGATAAATGTATTTTTATGAGAAGTGATAGTTATAAGATCATTTTTATTTTTAATTCTGCATATAGTAAAATAAAAATTTATTTAAAATATAAAAATTAAGTTATATGAAATTTGCACCGTTTAAAATCAATCTAACGGTGAATATGGATGATGAGCACATTTTTAATGAGTTCCCTAATTTTTTATAAAAGGATTTCATTTTTATAGCAAAAATGTTTCGTTTTTTCCTATGTTGGTGGGTTTGGTCACCGTCACCGAATAAACGCCCCAGGATCATAAAACTCTGACGAAAATGAAAGGAGCCTTGGTTTTGATCATAATTACGAGAATACCAACTACCGACGCCTCCTGAAAGCTGCTGAGCTGTCACCCTCAAGTCTCAACCAAAACCTCAACAAAACAGAGGGCATGTAAACGGAATGTGTGTGTAATTTTTTCAGTTTATGAATAATTCTTTTGCTTTTTCAGATGAATTTTTCTCTTAACTGATGGAATGTCATATTAAACGAAGCTCTTGAATTGAATTATTTGCGTGAATAAATTTTCTTAACTTCAAACCATGCGTGAGTAAAATATCACTTGAAGTTTTATTGATGATAAAATATCACATTCATCAATGACAAAGATTACTCATGCATAATCTTAAATTAAAAAATTTATTAATTATATTCGCGTGTGAACGTACATAGCAAGCAAAGCATATCTGTCATAAAATCCCACATTATTGTACTGGGAACTCAGTGTTGGTGGTAACATATCATTATAGTAGTTGGTATTGAGAAATTAGCATGCATATCAGTCATAACTTGATGCTACGGAGCAGCCTCCAAGTTTGAACTTGCGAATGTTCATTCTTCCATTCAGTGCAAGTGCAAGCACGTCATATTCCTCCACGTACCACAGATCCCCCACCACTGCCTGCAGGGAACCAAAAATCAGCTGATCCTGTTTTGAAGTGTTCAAGTAACAGAGCACCAGAATGCAGAACTTAAACAATGTCAATTGTTTCCAGAATGAAGGTCCATGGCTACTTCAAGTGTTTTGTACCATAAGCAAGTCCATTAAGTGAAACTAAAACCATCATCTATGAATCGTGCCCCTAGCAGGAAGAAGAAATTGTGGGCTAAGTAACTTCATTACTTGTAGTAATTCCAGCTAAATGCTTTATTTTTTGTCTGTTTGAAGATGATATATAATCAGAGACCTTGAATCCATGGAGCTGATTGTTGAGTTGATTAACTAGCTTGTGGAAGACTTGGAGTTCGCTTGAGGTTTTATGCTCCTGTTCATCGCGAGAATTGAGAAATTAATAACATAATGGAGCGGGTGGGAATTGATAAAATAATGCTGCAAAAGTATCTAACTAGTTCAATGCAAGTATGCTGGCATTTGAAGTTGTGCAAACAAATATTAACATGAGCATTAGACTCTAGATTTGTTTTTTATATAGGTTTCTCTAACAGATATAACAACTGTTAGGTGACCAACAAATACAGTGATCGCAGACATAGTGTCAGATGCCACTTTAAAACAGGAGGTGCCAAGATGATGTCATCCAGCCTATTAATATATAGGTAAACAATTCAATAAATACTGAAATGCATATTACCGTAGGCAATGCATTAGGTGGACCCAAAAGCCTTGCAAATGACGTGTAAAGAATTGGAGGATCATACTGTGGAAGAAACAAAATGGCAGACCAACAATAAGCATCACAAAGCTATAATCGATATTTAGTAATAGACAAGATTTCAAATCAAACTTAAGTTAGGACAAGTTATGCCACTTCAATTTGAGAATGAAATTCAATGGCATAACAAACTGTTTAATTTTGAACCCAACCAGTGCGACACAATACAAAGAGAAGAACAAGTCCATCAGCTTTAATTCCTGTCCCTGCTCTTTGTTACTCGTAAGAGGCAAGACAAGGGAAATGGTGAAGTAGATTTTCCATCAGGGAAGTTGAACTGAGCAACATTACTGCAACACAGATTGCCTTAAACAGGAATCTCATATTTAATGGGATCATAGAGAATACATGGCATTCAAGACTCATGTAGGGCTATGACCCCAATTTCATTTCAATGGGCTTCAGAAATTTAAGTGTGGAAAAATAAAGTTCTAACTACATGTTAAAACTTTACAAGACGCTCCTCTTGATCACAGTGAAAAGTTTAATAAAAGGGAGCAATCAAGTGGTGCTTACAATTTGCTTCTCTGGTGCATGTGGAAGTGCATCCCGCAACTTAGCACGAATGGTTACAGGATCTGTCCCAGAGGTCACCTACAGGAAATGGATACAAATATAATCATTAACCAATCCAAGGCTTGTGTACGTTGTGTGAAATCCCAAAAGAAATAGGTTTCTGACACAATGACTCAACTAAAGGTATGGTTTCGAATTCTTAACTGTATTGATAGTATAAAGAGATCAATAGTTCTTGTTACCGGTCAAAACTCACTTATTATAAAGTGCCAGCCAACTATAGTTCAAATGATCATCGAGTTACTAAAAATGGAAGGCTTTACAAATTAACCCACAGAAGGCAAGACTAAGCAAGGATGGGGGGGGGGGGGGGGGGAATCACGATGAAAGCAATAATTCCAAAACAACTGCCAGCATCAGTAAACATAACAAGATGATGAATCATACTATTATGTGTATTACTACCTCCAGTCCTTAATATAAGATCTATTTTATAGTGCGATTTACACTACAAATTAGGTCTTATTTTAACGACTGAAAGTAGTATAAAGGAAAAAATTGTAATCTCATCTGAAAATTTGACTTGACGACACTCATATCAAACTGTATTATGTGTATGAGAGGGAGAAGAAGGCTTTCAATTATAGAAAGTAACCTGCCAGCAACCCAGAAGAACTCCACTTGACGTCAAAACCACCCTATCCAAAACAATATTCAAAGGGCAGATTGTCCCAGCAACAGCTTGCACAGCTTCAGCTTCAGCTTCTATCTGAGAATAAATGATCCTCATGAATCATGAGGTAGAGTTAATAATATAATGCAGAGTCAAGAAGAAACGGTGAAAATTTACCTCTTCTTTAGTGGCAGGTACAGGTGCAAGATGGTGGGAAGTATGAAACATGCTAAAATGGTACACACTAGAGTTCTGGAACCAGATTGCTAATTGACCCATGAAAGGATGCCAATAAAATGAACAGGATAAGGAAAAGGGTGGAGTATAAACCAATATGTCAATGGGTTGATCCAAGTCCAACTATAGCTTACCCTTATCAAAGTATGGATTAAAAATGCTTTTAGCAGCTTCCCTGTGTCATATAAATCTGGCACGTGTCAGTTACATGTAGTTTTGAGTTTTACCAAACTTCAGGCATAAATTTTGTAAAGATCTATTTTAAATTTCCATCTCCTTTAATGTTTTTCCACTGCAGAAATCTCTCACAACACCCACATTAAATGTAAGAAATCAAACCTGATCTTTTCTTGATATTTTATCCAAGATAAAGTGAGCAAGATGTAAGTATATACTTATAGATGCAATTTAAAGCTGCAGAAAGCATTAGCTCAAGTTTCCATTACTGCCAAAGGTGACTAAGGTATCAAAATAAGATGATCCAATTCAAAATCATTTCCAAATTAGATAGTTTTGGATATGACTGCTTAACATGAGCTGTCACACAGCAAAGGCATATAAACATAATCATCTCCAAATCATTTCCAAATGCAAAGGCATATAAACAAAATCATCAGTAGAACATTAAGAGACTCACGCAATGGGCACAGAGAATTCAGTGCTCAAATGTAATACAATAGCCCGAACAGGAGGATTTGCTGGCTGCACACAGCAAATAGCAATTCAATCACTGGTCAAGGAAATTCAATTATACTTCCTCATCCTTAATATAAAACCCAGTTGATTTTTTTTGGAGTGATTATAGAAGCTAATTAAATTACTTTAAAATACTTATATTTATCATAATTTCTCTTCAAACTAATTTGTCTAACTTATAAATTAATATATAATCTAATGAAAACGAACATATATCATAATTAAGTAATTTATTAAACTTTCTTAATCTCTCCAAAAAAGTCAATAAGGTGTGAGGGACTAACAATTCACATTATTATATGTCACCTTCAGTATAGGTGTTACAGATCCATCCTTGAGAGTAAAGATATCTGAAAGAGACAATGACTGAGAGGTTTCACCCTGTTTCAGAAATGCAGCCCCGTGTTCATCCAGATCCCTTGCCATCTTCTCATATAACTTTGATCTTTGCTCCGAGTATGTATTTTGAGAATCTGATTCAGGAACCTCTCAACTAAGTACCAATTCACACCCTTTCTCACTTAGACTCAAAAAAAAAAAAACAAAACAATTTGAATGGAAACGTCACTAAAAGCCTAGAAGAAATCGCAAAAAGATCATCCCTCTATAGGATTAGTACGTTAAGCGAAAATATATTGTTATTAAGTGTGAAGCTGTCTTAAGAGGGCCAAACAATTAGCAATTTCAGAAATTTAACCTCAATTCAAGAAAGCTCTCGCCTCACCTCAATATGAATGCCTCGGGTATGAGAGTTGAGAAGCTCCTATTTGAATTCACTGAAATCCATGACATCCCAGAAGCTTAAGGCTTCTTAGAAGACTGTGGTCAATCGCATAACTACTCCAGATTCATTATTTAAGAGTTCATCTTACCATTATATTATAAGAACAACTCATTGCTCAAATACGGAGTGAAAATTTTATCGTTTATGCAAAGGGCTTATATCTATATGACCCAAATCAGTATTCAGCAGGAAAAAAAAAAAAAAAAAACCACCGCTCCTGTATAAGACATCAAAATAATAATTGTTTATTAGATGGATGCACTAATTCTTTTTTTAATAAAATTATAAACTACATGGACCTGTAAGCAACCTTTATCGCCAGCCAGAGCAGAAAATAAAATCGAAGGATGTTTTTTATGCAAAGATGGTAGAAGAACATTACTTAATACCTGAAGAAGTGAATGATGGGGGGTCTGAAGAGTTGTGGAGCCCCATTTGGAAGAAGAAGAAGAAGCAGCAGAAGAAGAACGAGGCAGAGACGATCCTGATAAAAGCTGCCGGTTAGGGATGACTTGACTTACATTCTTATCTTCTTGACTTCTTTTCTTGCACACTCCGTCCATCGGCTGTACGGTTCGTTATATACTGTTATGCATTAAGGGCCCGTTTGGATCAAAGAAGACAGAGCCGGAAGAGGGAAAATTAACTGGATCGCAATTTTCTCATGAAATCATTATCATTTTCATCTGTTTAAATGAAAATGGTTCCCACTAGCCTAAAAAAATTGGCCAAAGACCCAAATGCCCCTAATGTGATGTTGAATTTGATATATAGAGGAGAAGTAACTTGGACGAATTTACACAGTTAGACCGGAAGAAAATGGAGAGAGCTAAAGAACAAAGGGGGTGAACGGCTTTTTCCGGCGATGACGTGGCACCCGATCAATCCCAAATGACATGTAGGTTCCTTCTTTTTTGTCGATGTGGTTGTTGTGTTTTTGTTTGTGTTGAATGTAATGCACCCATGGTCCCTGGTTGTTTGTGTTGAGTTAAGTGAATAGGCCTTTACTTGCCGAAGCTGATTTGGAGCATATGGAGGTGGTGTGCACTCCATGGCTGGGAGAAATGTTAGTTGACCATAGCTTGACCATGAAGTACGCATATGGTGAACATGGTTAAATCTATTATACTCCACACAAAGGAAGCGGTCTTGACTAGATGTTGTTGGTGGGTGCTTAACGGTTGAGAGTGAAGTTATATAACTATCTCGTAACTATGATGTAGCCATGAGTTAAATTAGACCACAGAAAGTGGTCATGACCATGTGCAAGTGATGGGTATGTAATGGTTAAGAGTAAAATTGTTTTGGTTGTGTGTCACTGTGAGTCACCCATCATACTTGTATGGTTAAAGTTGTTTCATTCATGTATGACCACAAGCCATTGGTGGATATCTCATGATTATTGCTCTGTTACATTATAAAAAAAATAGGGGCAGACAAAGTTTCTTTTTTCCGCATTCTTACTACATGCAGTCTATGGTGGTTAAGCTGTGGTTATTCGGGAATTATTTGAAGTGATTCATGACTATGGATTGCACATGGAGTGCATAAGGTTAGAGGGGCTAAAATGAAAATGTGAGCTTTTAAATAATATTTTTTAAACAGGGGCAAAAATGTCTTTTAGCTCATTTTCCTATCACATTTTTTTCCAGTGAAACAAAAATTTTCCTATCAACTTATTTTCTCTTCCAGTGCCAATCAAACATCTCTGTGGCAAAATATTTTCCATTCCATGTGTTTCACACATTTTCTTTGATCCAAATAGGCTCTAATATATGGGTTAAGGGGGAAATTTTGTAGCAGAAGTTCTGACTGAGGGTCAATTTTGCCCAAAAGTTTTTTGAAGGACAATTTGTGTCCCTGAAGTGTCAAAACGGGAGCAATTTTTCCCTGACCGTTATCCCAATTAATTTTAACTATTAGTTAACCAACTATGCTAAGTTGACAATCCATGTGTTATTCACATCATTTTTTTAAGGTGCAAATTTATCCCATAAGTTTTAAATATAACTTTAAAAAAAAAATGAAGTGGATAACACATGGATTCCCGGGCAAATTTGCACTTTAAGAAAAAATAATATAAAGGACAAGTGGACTATTAGCTCAACATATCTTATCAACTAACGGTCAAAATTAACTAGGATAGCGATAAGGGCAAAATTGCTCCTTTTTTTTATACTTCTAGGACAAAATTGCCTCCTGAAAGACTTTGGAGGTAAATTGCCCCTGAGTAAAAACTTTCAAAACAAAATTGCTCTCAAACCCTTAATATATGATCAGATCACATTTATAATATATAATAGGAGTGCATTTATATAATATAAAATTTATTCGTTTATATTTGACATCCAAATATCTTTACTTTGAACCCGCATTTACATGCATCCATGGCCCGTTTTGCGGGGCGGGGAAACGTGCATCCATGGCTTAACGCCTTAACCGCTTCCTCAAACTCCTTTTTTCTTTTTTGGTCAATAAACACATTTTCCTGACTCGTGTAAATTTGTTACATCGAGTTTCCATATCTTATTTATCTTTCCATTATGCGCCGAAATTGCTCTTATTATGTGATTCAAAGTGTCCTAATGGTGTTAATTATATTGTACTCCCTCCTGTACTTTTTTAAAAATAACAGCTACCACTTTCACAAAAATTAAGATGGAAGTTAAATTTAGTTAAAAGCAATAAATATGTAATATATGCAATTTTTTTTAATTATACCCTTATTCATAAAAAAAGTTTAGGAGAATTAGTGAATGGAAATTTAATATGGAGAAATAATGAGTGAATATAAGAGTAATTTGGAAAAAATGTGAACTAAGTATAATTTATTTGTAAACATATATATGCTAAATAGAGGAATTTCATCATTCTCAGTGCATGTGTAATAGTAATTATTATAAAGGCAGGTATTTAATGGGGTAAAAGTGAAAAAACAAATTTTCATTTTTAGATAAAGGGGATTTGTTACTTATAATAAGGAATATATCCAAGAGAAATAATGTTACTTATAAAAAATACCAAAGGGAGTATTTCTTTCCATCACTAGACCATAATTTTCTTTGCATTTAAGACGACCATAAATCAATTTAGTTAGATGATTCAACTTCAACTATTAAGATAGATAAAATTATAATATTTCGAAAATAAAATTGTGTACGTAATCTTAACACAAAAGCTCTCTCACTGGATAAGAAAAGGGACCTGAACACAAGAAAAATATTACCTTTAATCTTAAATATAAGAATTAGTTAATTTTTTTATTAGGAATTAAGAAAACTAAATAAGTTATTTAATCATATCATATATTGTGTCTAATTAAATTATATGTTAGTTTATAAATCAAACAAACGAATTTTAAAAAATAAAATATTTTAAATTAATTTAATTAATTTTCTTAATCTTCTTAAAAAATAATTTAGTTTTATATTCAAGAACCAAAATAGTCTAAGGCATCCCAATTCCCAATATGTGTATGGTTTCCAATTTCCATCATTGAACCCCTTTTTGTTAATGAAATAAAAAGAACTGTTGTTATAGGCCCAAATATGACAAGCTTTAAAAACCAAGTGTCATTTTGCACAAAAGGGGGCCAATACTTTAACCCCAAAAAAGGCATCAGTACCCAATATCCCGAACAAAAACAAAAAGCTAAAAGATATTTTTGGGCCTAAAATATGAAATTCTCTTAGACTTTTAGTTCATCTATTTGTCGAATTATTAAAAAAAATGTTAAAAAATTGTTAAAGATGAACAACTTTTCATTTCCATTTGCCCGCCTAGCTTTTTCTATCAGACTCTTCCGTTTTTCTTACAATAATATTTTATTTGCAAATTAAGATTGTGTCGCAAAACTTAATAAAATAGTAAAATACAAGTAAATTTTAAGGCATAATAAAACATCATTTGAAATTTGAACACTCATCATGAAAGGTGAAAGCACTTTAATTTGCCCAAGTTGGAAACATGACCGAAAGAAGGGGGGAGAGTAGGGGATTCAAACCAAGATTTATTTTGGTAAGCATGTGTTAGTTCTTTGACTAAACTAGCCCTTTCTTTCACACAAAGTCATACATTTAAACTATTCTAGTCCACCGTTTCATAAAATGGAATGTGACTGCACTTCAACATGGACACTTGGGTCAAATTACAATAATACCATACCAAGCTTTAATTTGTACTTTATCCATTCATTTCTTATTCATTCTTCTCCCATATTCTCCCATATATCATGCTATATACTCCTTCATTTGTTAATATATGACATATTTGGGGAGTTATTTTGGTCCTAAATATAAGACATAGTTTTCATATTTTTTAATATCTTCCTAATTTACCTCATATTAATGCTCCGCCAACAATAATCAAAAAAAGAGGGAAGAAGGGAATTGAGGAAAATGACCAAGAAGTTTTAGAAAATACATGTCCTGTTAAGTAATTTAATTAATTTTCTTAATCTAATCAAATTAGGTGAATATATCTTATATTAAGGATAGGAGGAGTATAAATTATATTCTTTTCTGTTTTCGCACGCACATCAAACATCACTTTCCCACACTCATTTTCGTTACACTTCCATGACCGTTTCATTAAAAAATCATTCATAAATTAGTATTCAACCAGAAAATACGACTTTTGCGCAAGCCTGATCTCCAATTGACAGCTATGCCAGCTAAGAATTACTTGTGGTCTTATAGTATGAACACACATATTCTTGCTCTTGCAAAATGAAGTACGAATATGTATTATGTAATCATATTCAATCAGACTGAATAATAACGACACGTTTTCGCCTTCATGCGAGTAGTTTCCCTCTGCTAGGGTTTCTTTACCTCCGATAGGATGGGTGTGCTAGCAAGTTGTAGCCCAGCCCTGGCTGAGTGGCGGCCTCTCTTCCTTCTTGGTAGGTTTTCCTCTCCCTTTTCAGTGGAGTTTATCAGCAAGCTCCAGTTGTTGCGGCCGGAGGATATGCGGATTAGGAGCGAGCCCCGTGACGGCAATGAACAAGTGGGTTGGGTCAATGGCTCCGAGGAAGAGTTCAAATCTCAGACGCCCTTGACACCACACGATGATTACCTCAGATGGGTGCCTCCATGGCCTCCGTGGTGGGTGGGTGAATTGAAGTGATGACTCCTTCTCTCTGCTAAGCGATTAATTTAGGATTTGAGGGACGAGAGTTGGGGTCGTCAGGTAATTGGGGCAGATCTGTAGCGGAGATGTGGTGCTCAAGACATAGGGACTCAATGATAAAACAAATTCGCACCAGGGCGTCAGCATGCCTCTTTGCCGACGGAAGCTCAGGTGATGAAGGTAAGTTGGGGTTCTTCAGTCGCTCTGTGGCATTCAAAGGCACCAGAACAAAGACGGTTAAAGGTTTTACTTTTGCGACCTTTGGTTCCTGAGGTGAGTGGCTTGCTAAAGATTAGACCCTTTCCTACTATTGTCTTATTAAGGTTGAAATGTGCTATTGGTAGAAAAGCCTATTTAGCTGGAGATTTTTCATTGTTTAATTCAGATGATATTTTAGAAGAATTGATACCTAGTGTGGCTTCATTTGGCTCATATAATTGGGTAGGTTATTACATATCTTCACTGGTCTATATGTATTATAAGTCAAAATACCTTACCCAAATTGTTTGTACCCTACCAAATTTAGTGTGGAAGGTTTATCAGTGGGAAAGAGATGGATTGACTACCCTAAGCCCCAGAAACAGAATCCTTATGACACACTTAGGGGCTAGCAATGTTTGTCGAATGCAGCTAAATATGGTATAGAGGTAATGCTTGTTATGGGTATTATGGCCAAGGAATGTGCAAAAAATAGGCAAATAAATATCAGTTTTCTGGGCCTAATTTGTATGAGTAGAATTGTATGTGCTGTTCATCATGGGCCTGTTCAATGTATTGATCAACACTGTTCATTATAGGACTAAACATGGACCTGTTTAGTGTGTACAGCATTACCGCTCATCTTCAGATTGGAGTTGGATTTATCTTTCCTATTGTCTATTTAATTGTGCATTCTTTGATAATAGGCTGAATGTTATTTTCCTTGAGTACACTTTTGTGTCATTTTGGTTAGGAACCTCTCTTGCAGGTGCGTTCCCACGGAAGCAGATTTGGTAGCTAGAAGGATTATCAAAGCTTCATTAGATGATTGGGCATATCGACCTTCTCCCCAATTACAGGCTTGCTTTACAAATGGAGGGGATGATGTCTCGTATTTATTATTGTGGTCTGGCTGTATTGAAAAGTTCTTAAATGTTAATTTCTATAGTTTGTTAGCTAGAGTTAGGGGTTTACCTTTTCGGTCAATGTATTTATTAGTTGTAACTAGTTTATTTTCTCAATTATTGTGTTGGTTTGCTGTAACTTATGGGACAATATAACTTATTTGAATTTAATATTATTAGTTTTGTTATTGGCAAAAAAAAAAAAAAAAATCAGACTGAATAATTGCTTTGAGGGCGTATGATATTTACGTATTGTTATTCCCATTTACCATGTGTTCGCAGAATACTATGTCACTGCTAGCTAGGCAGGTAAAAACTGTTGATGGATCAACCTACGAAAACAAAAATTTAGCCCCATCTATATACTTTCTCATCTATAGGTCAAAGCCTAACCCATCCACACATCGCCAACACCAACATGTGATGAGGCACGTCCCACTGCCTTGTTGCCTTTTTTCTGACACAAAAGAAATCAAAGTAGATCGAGGAGATCGATGATGACAAGGAATGAAGGAAATAATAATGTCGTTGTTGAATCAATCAAAATGATAATTTGAGTGTTTCTGCAACTGCATTCAAGTGGGTTAATAAACTCATGTATATCCAGTATTTATTAATTCTCTCTTCAATGATATCTATATATACACAATGAAGTTTTGAGGACAGAATATATATAATATATAACAGTGTCTTGAAATTTCATGTGTTCTGGTAGACCCCAAATAACCACTTTGAATAATGTTTAGCCATATGGGATTCTAATAATTAAAAGGCCTTCAAATAACTGTCAGATTTTGAAATGATGTGAATTTGGATTAATGTTGACAGATGAAGCTGTTGTTGTGTGCTGTCTATCTTCAAGCAGCTTCATCATCATAATTGTTTCTGAGTGTTTACTTTTTCAAATAATGCAGTAAATTCAATTCCAATGGGCCATTTATTTATACATCACTTGAGATCTCCCAACATGTCCATGCAAAGTGCAAACATATATGCATAAAACACACACTTACGAAACACAAAAAATCTTATTAGCTAGGGCAAGCATGTGTTGGTGGGTCTACATCTAATATTGCTTTATGTCGTAACCACCAACCTGCAGGCAAAACGCCAGTAACTAGCCACATGCTGCTGCATCTATATATCTATAATTTCATTCTCACTCAATAATACACATAACGACCCATATAGCCACAGAGAACTAATTAGGACAGATTTTATGGGCCCAAATCAGGAATTAGGGCATAATATGGGCCAGATTAATGGCCATTATGTATTTATATTTGCGTGACAAATTAAAACCAAGCTTATTATTGATCCTTGTTCAACTTCCACAGAAAATTATTTGGGGGCCTACCTACAGTTTAATCATGCTATTTTGGGATCCAAGATTTCTTTTTTTTGGTTATGGGGACCATTTTCTGTGTGTGTGCAGTACCTTACTAGATTTCGATCCACGTGAACCATTTGCTAGCTCCTACCTACACAATCATAGTATAAGGTGCATTTCTCATTCACACATATTGATCATTGGTGTTGATAATAAATGAGATAACATGTGGTTTTGTCGCTGAAAAATTATTGTCACCAAGAAAGACATGTATACTTTTTACCCTCTCTGGTTTTGATCTCGTGCAATTAATTAAGTCAAACTCCAAAAGATCAGTATCATACTGTAGCTATGACTGCGTTTTCACACATCACTAAAAAAGCATGCTTTTTAATTGCTGCTGTTATTATTCCCTAATCTTTGATATTCGTTGCTGACATCCTTTTGTCAATAAATATTTGGTATGTTTTTATGGCGTAAAAAATGAACAACTGAATGATATATATCCTTTTAAAAATTTTTGATATAGATATTTGCTACCTACGTTACAACTGGCATCGATCATCTTCCCTGACCTAATAATGGAGATGCGTAGATTTTTTTTATTGATAGAGTTCAAAGATAACAAGAAAACCTTAACATTAGTTCTGAAATCTGTATAACCAAAACTTTCAAAAAATATTAAACTGAGCACGTACGTTGTTTTTTTTTTTTAAAGAATTAGAGAAAGTTCCAAATATATATAGCCGTTCAGTCCACACATTGGCAGATGCCTCTATAGAAATCATTTATTCTACAGTAGTACTATCTTTTCAATCGCAGATTGAACAAGTTGATGTGTCTTAATGCGAAAAGATAAGAAGAATATGGTCAAAAACTATCAGCTAATCATTATTACTACCTCCTATTCTATTCTAATTATAAGATTAAATTGACTTCTTTTTTTTTTTGGAGAAATTAGGGAAGCTAAATAAGTTATTTAATCATGTCATATATTATGTATCCTTAGATTATATATTAATTTATTAGTTAAAATAATTAGTTTGAAGAAAAAAATAAAAATATAAATACTCTAAAGCAATTTAATTAGCTTCCTTAATTTCTCTAAAAAAGTCAACTTTATCTTATAATTAGGACCGGAGAGGGTATTAAAGATGGTTTTAATTTATAGATTGGTTAGCTCGTATTAAAGGATGGGCCAAAATAAATAGGCGTCATGCTCAACTAATGCATTGCTTTAATTAGGTTGTTTAGTTTCTATAAGTTTTATAGTCTCGCCCCTTGCACAAATCATGACTTCTTCAAACACGCGGGTATGGTTGCAATAATGCCTATGATCTTTCTCTCGTAAACCCTGCTATTACTGAAAGGTAATATTGTATATATGGTCATTCACATGTCTTTTAGAAAAATTAAAAAAAAGGAAAATGCTTGAAAACCTTATCCCCTTCAAAGATCAACTCCCAAGCGTGATTTATTTAATTAGAACTTAGTGTAACCAGATATAGATATATAGTTGAAGCAGCAAGTCCTTGACGAGAGATATCTGAAGTAAGTATCAACATTCAACCTGTTTCCAAATAATTCAACCTCATCATACATAGCATATATATAGCCTGTTCGGGAATCTCATCCATGTGTGTGTCTATATATATAAGATATGCCAGGAATTTTGTATTGATTCATTAATTTTCTCATTGATGATATAAAATCAACTCCAGAGAAGAACATATATAGTCTTCTTGCGCTATATATATATATAGGTAGAATCTTATATAGATATATATATTGTCACTGAAAGGGCTATTTCTTAATGAGGTAGGGCTAGCAAGGTGGGAGCCAGGATGGGTCATAATCAGCTCACTGTTTAGTGCCCATAATTGGAACCTCGCTAAGGTACCTTGTTCAATTGACCATATTCTATTCTCACCAAGTAGCAGATTTAGATAGCTAGGTTTGATGATGATGATTTTAAGAGAAGAAGCACAATTTCACGGTTTGCTTTACATTCATATTATTATTAACATCTCTCTCCAGATATAAAGTTGTTAGCTTTGGACCAAATTGTGCAGACACCAATCATAGTGGAAGCGAATATCCTAAACCTGCTTTTCCCCTTAGCTCCTAATTTTCAATTCAAAGCATCAATCCTGCTTAGTGTTTCTTTATTTATACACACCTTCATATATTATTCAAAGAGGGTATATTATTAAATTCCAAAGCATGATAATCTAACAAAGAAAAAAACTGGATATCATCTGGCAAAGAGAATTAAGCCTCATTTGCCAACTTGGTAGCAACTAGCAAGGACGATTTATAATCGCAAGTCTTTAAAATAAAAACGTGTTTGAGGGGGGGGGGGAGATTAAAAAAGGAAGACAATGAAACTCGAGATTCTAAGCAGAGACCCGATCATTCAGTTAGATGGCCCACCGAATGAACGGTTGTGATTGATGGAAATGGTGGGCCGTATTCCAGTAGGGTCATTAAGACTCACCATGGATCTTTCTGTGTGCCAGCAACTGCTTCATGAAAAGGGGGGAAGGAGAAAAAAATAGAGTAAAAGAAAGTTATTAAAAAAAAAACCAATTTTCTTTATTTATTTTTTTTAAGAAAGAGAGAATGATCCACCTGTTTGTCAGTGACAATTGTACATTGGTTTGGGCAATAAGCAGCAGCCATACCCCACCACCCGAGCCAATACCTGGAACCGATAAGGTCACGACCCCACCGTCCGATTAGTTACCCCTTCTTCTTCTCTCTATAATCTTTAATCATTGATGCTGTAAATTAAACCCTCCAGATTCATGCCCAACATTTTTAATCACACTTATCCTAAACCTAAACTAAACTAACCCCACTCTCTAATCCTAATCCTACTTTGATCCTCTTCGTTATCAGTCTTACTGTAATAGTAATACTGTTTCATTTCATCCTTCACTTCGCTAAGCTAATTGATTAATTAATAGAGCTCTGCCCATGGCTTTTTGGCCTAATGGTATGTAAGTTCCCTGTAATCAGTAGGAGGTGCCGGGTTTGATTCTGCTGGTAATCTTAGGCTATTGGTGTACACCCTTCTAATAAAAAAAAAAAAAAAAAAAAGCTACATAAAAGAAAGCTGATGAATGTGAAAAACCTTATGAGACTTTCCAGGAGGATCGTTTTTATTTGTTGTTCACATGGATGCAGGTGTATATATGAGAAAGCATATAGAATTACAGAGTAAAAGGAAGGAAACGAGGATTGCACAAACAATGATGATGAGATATCGTGTAGTGAAATAAATCATCAAACAAAAAAAATTAAAGGGAAAGAGGAAAGAAAAGGCAGCCAAAATACCCAATTGTTAAATAGTGTCATTCATTCATCCTCCAAACCCTAAAAACCCTCTCTTCTCTCATTCTCTCTTCTTCATCATCCTCTTCCAAAATATTAATCACACCAAAAAATTAATTTTGGAATAAATATAATAAAAACTCAATTTTGAAGAGCAAATCAAACCTCTCACGTGTGTTAACACACATCAAACTCTATCCTCCCCCCCCCCAGCAAATTGATCTTCTAGGAGCGGTGACTGTTTGTATCATGTCGATCATCCCCGCCTCCACCACCACCACCACCGTGGTGTGATTGAGACCCACTTGCCTGAGACTCCGAAACACCACTCACAGGCCGGTACGGGCTGACGCCGGCAAGCATACTCAAATGTCCCTCGTTTATATTCCCAGCTCCTCCGCCGCCACCAATCCCAGACGACCCTAATTGCTGACCAGGCAACAAAGCCATAGGAGTAGGGAAGTTCATAAAATGTAACCCACTAGACATGGATGCGCCTCTATACAAAGCGCTATTATTCACCGACGGGAATGTCCATATAGGATCACCGCTCATAACTTGATTATTCGAATTCGTCAACATCCAAATATTCCCCGGAATCTGTGCGTGGCTTGTCGTAATAGCCCCCGAGCTCGATTGCAACAAATAACTTCCCATTTGATATTGCTGCGCCGAAGTAGACGGCGACAACTCTTGCTCCGTCGGCCGCCTCTTCCTTGCCGCCATACCTTCTTCTGCGTCTGTCAAATCCAACGTCGTTGTTGTCGAGGACGGAACGCCTCCGCCCTCCCCGCCTCCGCGCAATTCCTGCTTTGCTTGCAGCATGCCGCCGCCGCCGCCGGAGAAACTATTAGACTGAAAATTCAGCAGCGTTGAAGTGTTGTTGTTGGCGCCATCGGAAGACAAGCCGATTCCTGGGAAGAAGCTTCTCCGCTGCTGGATGGAGAAGTTTGGATTGAAGTAAGACGATCTCAGCTGAGAAGGGACGGACATGGTGGAGCCGGAGCTTCTGAGAGAGATATTAAGGGAAGTGAAATTAGCGGGGATCGTCCCGGTGCCCGTGGCGGCGATGACGGCGGGCTCAGCCTGTTGGAGGAGCCACTCGATGGTTTCGCCGTCGGACTTATGGCCGAGCTCGCGGGTGAGCTGGAAGACGCGAGCTGCACACAGCGCTGGCATTCGGATACGGCGGCCGCGACCGTCGACCTTGGTGTGGCGGTCCTTGGTGGAGGTTCTCTTAGGCGGGGTCTTCTTATTGGAGGGTTCGGAGGAGGAAGAAGTTGGAGGGACGACGTTAAGGACCTGGTTGGATCGGTTGGAATTGGAGGCGGCGGGTTCGGCGGAGATGGCTAGAGAAGGATAAGAGGAAGAAGTGGAACAAGAAGCAGCAGGCTCTTGGTGGTGATCTTCTTTCTTCTCGAGAAGCTGAAATGGGAAGGTGGGACGGTGGGGGTGATGGTGGTGGTGTTGGTGGTGGTGGAGATCATCACCACCCTCCATGATCGCATAAGAGAGGAAGATTAAAGTTGAATTTGTAAGGGAGTGTTGCTGTGTGGTGGGTCTGTTTTCATGAGAGGTGGGAGGAAGCTGGAAGAAGAAGGATATGTGATTTGGTTTCTTTGTTAAGGTCTAGGGATTTAATTTTTTTGATGAGGGGAAGGAGCTTTAAGCAACAAAGATAATGAGTGGGAATTATATGGGTGACCTTTAAAATGCTTTATTTATGTATTTTGAAGGGAAAATGAGAAATGGGTTTTTGATATATTTGAAGGAGTAAGAAAAAAATGGGGATGGGGGGGATTTTTGGGAGTTGGCTTTTTCGATTGTGGATGGACAGGCGTCTTTGGTTCAGAGTCCACGTGAGGTGCTCTTTATATCATTCAATCCATAAAGACAATGGAGGTGGGCCCCAATCCCAAGTCTAAAAAATAAAAATTTAGAGCCAACCCGTGGGCCCCATCTCATTCATGTAATCATTTCCTCTTGCCTTTGCTCTTGGGGCTACCTTCTCTCTTCCTCAACTTCCCCCTCTCAACCCCAAATAAATATGATTATATATTTACAAGAGTTTTATTTTTGCGATGGATTATATAATATAACTCTGCACGGAGGCTCGTGAATGAAGATTTAAACAAGACTAACAGTGATCTGGAAGGTTTCCAGGAAAAGAAGGGACAAAAGGATGTGGAAATGTGAGAATATGAGGATTTTTTCGCCCTCACTCGATATCACTCTGTACACACACACACACCATCGTGGATTATGTTGCTCCGCCTTAGGACCACCACCAAACAGATTGAAATAGTTCGTCAATTTCTCAGTCTTCAGAGTGAGGCCAGTTGTTGCTGTTATATATTATTATTATGATCATCAACTTCATCATAATGTGAGAGCATTTTCCATTTTTTGCTTTGTAATTGCGACTGTGTACTCTATTACTCTTGGAGAGCCATGTGAGCCAAAGTGATCTGTGGGAGGAGTCGTTTTCTGTGGCATTTGTGAAAAGAGGAAATTTTTTAATCTGGTGACATTGAACTTAAATTTTGTAGTAGTGTTTTACTGTAATTGACATGCATGGATGAAAGGAGAGAGTGAAAACGTCGGAGTCGTACTTTTTGGTTCGTGTTAAATGGTGGAGTAGTAGGTTTTGGTCCCGTTGTTATCACATGCAGAGATGCAGAAGTTGCCAATGAATGAGGACAAATCCAAAAACATATATATATATATATATATATATATATGAGAAAGCTCAACAAAACAAATATTGTTTTTGCTTTTAGATAATCCATCAATTACCTGCAAGCAAAAGTAAACAGTGGAATCATCATTATTCAACGCAAAATCCAATTAACCCCCATGCATTGTATAGATTCTACCTTTCTTTCTTTTTTAACTGTAATTTGTCGTCACGTAATTCCCACTTTGTTTGACCCCCCTTCGCCCAAAGTACCGATTAAAATATTCCTCCAATTAAAAACAACACCTTTCTACGTGCACCTTATAATAATTATAACCCATTTCACGCCCCCATTCATTCATTATTTAATTAATTAATCTTCTTTAAATCCCGCGCTCCTTAATTTCCTCCCAGCTCCTAACTGTCGCAATAAACCCATATTTCCCCATCAAAGAAGAAGACAAATATACCAGGGCAGTGATATATTACTCCTCTCTTGAGATTAAGAATGATACATTAGGAAATAATACTTCCGTTGGTGCATTGGTCATAAAGAAGAGATTGAACTTTGTATCAACAAATTTCAAAATACTGGACAAAGCAGGTGTCATAGCTGAAGGGTTTAATTAACCAAACAAAGGCTATAATAAATCAAGATTAGAATGAATGAGGTTATATATATATATAAGCAAGAAAGGAGAAGAGAAAGAGGCGATAAGAGGAAATGTTTTTCCCATGGAGGAAGGCAAAGTGGACCAGAGAGATATCATAAGAGAGTTGCTGCCTTTTCTTGAGACCACATGCTGTTGCTACTTTTATGTATGTCATATTGAACAAGACAGCTTACCCTCCTCCTCCTCCTTTCTATATCATATTATCAGTTATTTTCTCTAATTTCCAATTCGTATTGGACAATTCATGTTTGGTCCCACGCATTCAAGTTCATTTAAAGTCCCCTTCTTTTACTTCAAATAATACACATCCATCAAACTTTGTTCATATGCACACACTGTTTAGCAATGCTTGCTTTCTATAAGCCAGAACGTATAGTTTTCAATTTCTGGGTTCCATTGTTATATATATATATATATATATCTAAACTAACCCTCTTTGGTAGTAAAGATATTTTACACACAAGAGTTAGGGGGGGGGGAAGATATACAGTGATAATAAGGATATGTGGGGAGAGATGAAAGACAGTGACAGTAGGAAAAGATGAATTGGCATTTGTGTTTGGTGTTTGCTGTCATACACTTTGAGCACTCTGATTCCCTCACTCTCTCTTCTCGATCTCATCACTTGCTCTCTTGGATCCAGTTTCCCTGCTCATCATTTTGATGAGCAAGGAAAGCTAGCCAGATTTATTCTGGATAGTCCAGATCTCATTTTTTTTTAATTTTTGTTTTTTTTAAAAAAAAAATTATCTTGATAGGTAGAGAATTTAAAATAAAAATAATATCTTAACTAACATTTTTTTAAAAAATGGTTTTTTCTATTTAAAAATCATATTTAAAAAAATAAAATCTGGATCATCTAGATCAGATCTAGACGATCCAGATCTAACTAGCTTTCCCTACTCATCAAAATAATGAGCAGGAAAGTGAATCCCCCGCTCTTAAATTTAAACTTCCTCGAGCCCTAAATATAAATCAAAATCCATTTAAGACTTTTGATTTGGCCCTAAGAATGTGTATCAATGCCCACTTGTCTTTTTATATTAATTGTTTCTTTTTCATATTACTCCTATTTATTAGAACATTTTTATCTCTATGCCTTAAATTCTAATAATCATTAAACTATAGAGGGTATTTCTTTTTTTAGAAAAAATGTCACAAATTACCTACATATTAATCACACTTACCCATCTTTGACTACTTTTTTTTTTTTTTTAAATTTTACAAATTAGTCAATAAAATCTTATACTCCCTTGTTCCTTAATAGATGACATAATTGAGGGAATTAATATTGTTTCTAAATGTAAGACCTATTTGGCTATTTCATATATTTATCACTTATTCTCCAAATTATCTCTATTGATATTCTCTCAACAATAACCAGGTAGAAGAGGGAAGGAGTGAATTAAGAAAAATAACTATTAGAATATATTAAAAAAGCATATCATATTAACTAAATTAGCTAATATTCTTAAGGGTAAAGGTGCTAAAATGACCATCAATTTTTGTGAAAAGAGCAACTGTAACCATGAACTAATTTTTGGAGCAAAAGTAACCATAAACTTTATAAAAGAGAGCAAAAGTAACCATGACGTTAACGTCCGTTAATGTGAACTTTTTAAGGTGCTAAAATAGCCATTAACTAATGTCAAAAGTGCAAAAGTAACCATAAACTTTTTCTTGGATACAAAAGTAACTTCTTGAACATTAATTTATAATTTTGGCGAGAATGACGAAACAAAAGAAAATCATCATCTAACTCCAAAAGATAAAATCCAAGGTAATTAAACCTGGACCTGTCAGTGAACCGGCTGGGGTACTGGGTCAAGGGTCAGTGGGTCAGACTGGAGCTAAATCGGTGAGAAATGGAAAATTTTAGGCTTATAGTATGAAATTCTAAAGGAAAAATAAAAAAATATTTTTTTAAACAAAAATTAAAAGCTTAACCCAAATCTACTGACCGGTTAGTCGATCTCCGATCTGGTTCGGATCATATAACCACGATAAAATCATTAACATTAATTATAAAATAGGTGACTTTTTGAACATTAATTTATAAATTTTTTTTTACTTTTGCTTTTGTGTTATGAAAGTTTTATCAATTTGGGGATTAAAATGACAAAAGTAAAAAAAAACTTATAAATTAATGTTCAAAAAGTCACCTATTTTATAATTAATGTTAAAGATTTTATCATGGTTATTTGATCCGAACCAGATCGAAAACCGGCTAACCGGTAGTAGATTTGGGTTAAGTTTTTAATTTTTGTTTAAAAAAACATTTTTTTTATATTTTTCCTTTAGAATTTCATACTATAAGCCTAAAATTTTTCATTTCTCACCGGTTTAGCTCCAGTCTGACCCACTGACCCTTGCCCAGTACCCTGGCCGGTTCACTGACAGATCCAGGTATAATTACCTTGGATTTTATCTTTTAGAGTTAGGTGATCATTTTCTTTCATTTCGTCATTCTCGCCAAAATAAAAAAAAAGGTTGACCTTTTGAATATTAATTCATAAGTTGTCATTTTAATCCCCAAATTGATAAAAAACTCACAACATAAAAGCAAAAAAAAAAATTATGAATTAATGTTCAAGAAGTTACTTTTGCATCTAAGAAAAAGTTTATGGTTACTTTTGCACTTTTGACATTAGTTAATGGTTATTTTAGCACCTTAAAAAGTTCACATTAACGGACGTTAACGTCAGTTAACGTCATGGTTACTTTTGCTCTTTTTTATAAAGTTTATGATTACTTTTACTCCAAAAACGTCATGGTTACTTTTGCTCTTTTTTATAAAATTTATGATTACTTTTACTCTAAAAATCAGTTCATGGTTACAGTTACTCTTTTCACAAAATTAAAGTTGATGGTCATTTTAGCACCTTTACCCTATTCTTAATATACTTGAATTAATTAATTAAGTCTTGCATCAAGGACCCAAGGGAGTAATTCATAAGGTAAAAAAGTAGGTAAATTTGATTGTTTGTAATTAACATGTAGAGAATTTGTGACATTTTTTCCCTAAAAACACCCCACGTTTAATTGATTAAGATTAATGCTCAAGGATAAAAAAATCGAAGGGAGTAGAATATCCTAGCTAAGCATCATTTGAAAAAAAAAAATGTCGCGTAAATAGGAAGATTTTTCTGTTTGCTAGTTGCAGTTGTATACTCAAGTTGATGTACATTTCAAACAAGTTTATATACGCTTCGAGTTTTAAGATGAACACGTCATTACGATGTTATCCTTATTAATTCCGTCAAATTAAAAATAACATGTATCAATTCATAAAAATATAGACATAAAAATCAAATAATATTACATGTAATAGTACTAACTGACACATTGTTTTTTGTGTGTGGTAGCTGCGGCATTTGATTTTAGATCCTTCAAGTTAAACCTTCTTATAGGTCGATGTACATATCATGAACTGAATACCAAATTAATCTTCCATTTTAGTGCGTGATCTCATTCAATTAATTTGTTTACATATAACTAAAAGAACCTATGTCGTTACCAAAAAAAAAAAAGGAACGTATATATGCTGCAGGATTCAAAATTCTCATGCACGAACGACTCGAGATAATCGATATACATACTTTATAATATTACACGTACAAGAAATCATTAATAAGTAACAGGGAGAAATTTTATTGTAATCAGAATATCCTGCTAGCCTAAATGAAAGTGTTATTCCGTGAGATGTTGGGTCTGAATATATGATATGACTTTTTTGGAAAAGTAAAATCATATCACAAGAAAACAAATATTAGAAGGAGGAAACGACAGATTCATTCAACAATAAGAGAAAGTTATTAGGAGAAGAATATTTTTTTTTAAAAAAAAAAGTGTAGAAAAATACAAAGAGGGAAGGAAAGGGGTGTGGACTGTGGAGGAGGAGGGTTACATCACTTTCTTTGAAAGCTTTTTGCCTGCCGCTACTACTCCGGACTTTCATGAAAAGTAGAGCCCAGTGAATCCAGCGACCAGCAGGGCTATATCTGTAAATTCACTTTCTGCCCCCTCACTTCCCCACTTCCCCTGCTCCCGCGTGCCCGTCACTCTCCTCCCATTCTTTTCTTTTCATGATGCCATTTTGTTTATATTTGGCAATATGCATATCACATAAAATGCGATAAACTGTTTTTTCTTTTTTTTCTTCTTCCATCACTTAGAGAAACTAAGAGTTCCAATTAGTACTAATTACGTTTTTTAGGTTTTTCACTTTCTATATAGTTTTTGTAATATATATAATATGTAAATGATGCTCTCTTTAGTTAATTAATGTAGGAACTAGTTAAGAGATTTATATAAGACTACAATTCATTTTCTACCTTTTTCAGATTTATAATAATCTGTTCTTTAAATCATCCTTATTAATTATATTTATTAAGGGATGTCTATTAGAAGGTAACATAATTTGTAATATAAATTGTTAAGAGTTTTCTGGCTGTGGATGGTTTCAGAATTATTGAATGCATTGTGGAAAAAGATAAAAGGTCCACGTATGCACATATCCTATCCAAGAGAGTATAAAGAAGTCCAATCAATAAGCAACACACCAGCACCACAAATGCTCCTATCTTCTCTTCTATTTGGTCAAATTTGAAATCTAGTCTAGTCTTGTTTTTTTAAATTAAAGGCACAACGCTTGTGAAAAATACTCTTCCTTAAATGAGTTTTTAAAATTTTTTATTGATTAATTTACAAGTAAATTACAGCATTACCAATTTACCATCTAGATATATTTCATAACCTATTACATCTAATATTATATTATTATTACATACTCAATCAGGCTAGAGTCTTAAATTGCATGGTCTTTTACATTTAATATTCGCCAAAATGATTGTTTGTTTGTTTACTCACATAAGCTTTTAGTCAAATCGATCAATCAACACTGCCACTGAAATAATTTTCTCTATCAATCAAGTTGCTCTAAACTTTTGTTAATTTTTACAATTTTATCTTTATATTTTCAAGTTGATTCATATCTCAATCTAATATTTTAAATATTAACTTATAGAGTTATCATTATTTATGAACCATGTGCGACACTATCTTAATAAGATTTGAATCTGACTTGGAAAATTTGATGATTTATTGAATCTATGAAACGAATTAAAATATCATTTAAGACAGTGACCGAAAATTTTAAATGTATTTTAAAATTTAAACTAAAAGAATGATAATCAAGTCATCAAACAAAAATCACGAAGGTTAACCTTCACGTTAAAAGCGAGATATGGATTACTATCTCATGTTCATGCATCATATATATAAAAGCAAGAAGATCAAGAAGCTCATCTCGGCTCATTCTCATACAAATCATTAATTAGGGATCTTTCTTTCGGAAATTAATTTTTTATTTGCAGGGAACAATAATTACAACGGGGTGGTGTGACTACACCAATCGTATATGAGATTTGCAAGTGATTGTTATAATGAAGACCCGTAATGATAGTGTTAGTGATAAACATAATGGCTATGATAACAAGATATTATAATTAATAATGACATTAATTGATTGATTAATTAATTAATTAATCCCTCAACAAAAATACAAGACATAAAGTTGATGGCGGCAACATATACTTCCTCTTATCTTTTTTATAAGTAATTTTTATCTTTATTAGCAAAACAAACTGGTGATTAAGATTACCCATATTTATGAAAATAGCATAGGAGAGAGAAAGAATAACAAATATGAGAGATAATGTATAATAAATGAGTAAATAAAAGAGAGTTATTGGTGAGTGATGGATAATTAATATAAAGATGTGTATTTAATAAGGATAAAAAAAACAGTTTAAATTTTGAGGAAAAAAAATATTTATAAAAAAACCAACAAAAAAATATTATAAAAAGGGCATGAGGGAATATATGAATATATGTAGGTAGTCATCGTTTTCATGCACCTTTACTTTTCTCTAATCCTGCTTTTCCTTTCATTCATATTTAGTATACCGTGTAGATATAATAACTAATAAATATATCTGCAAGTGTTTGAATTTAAATGTGACGTAACCCTAGCTAGAGGGGGAAATAATTGTAGTAGAGACACATTAAAACGAAAGAGGAAAAGTTGATTGAAAGCATCACATCGAAGTGAGCATATATAAATATAGGGAATATCTTAGGGAGAAAAAGGGCATAAAGATGATACACTGTACAAGATATTGGATCCGATGCATCGATCGGGGAATCAAAATAAAGGGGATTAATATATAGATTTATATAGAATAGCAAGCATAACACAAACACAGTATAAATATAGTACTCGATGTGTGTGAGGAAAAAATAAATAAACTGGTTGAAATATATTTGTGGTTTGTACGTGCCACTTTTATAGTGCTCTAAGATAGGATCTGATTTTTTTTTCCCATGCATTTGCTATCACTTTATTCTTTACACGGATGATTTTTTTTTCCCCCCTAAGTGGCCCTTCTTTTTATTTATTTTTTTTAAATTTTTGCTGGTCATGGGGTGGCAAATAATGGGTTGGCTAGGGTTAGTGGGTGGGGGGTAAAAAATTGAAGGAGATGGGGAAAAAAAACAAAAAGGTGGTGAATGAGAGTGGTCAACACAGAAGAATTGACAGAAGAGGCACGTGTTTACTGTCTTCCACATGATGACGACGACGAAGATCGATGCCTACGAGTTACGACCACCCAACAAAGTACATACACTGAATAATGAATACGCCATCTTCTCTCTCTCTATCACTCTCTCTCTGAGATAAAAAAGCTGCTTGGAGAAAGAAGCTTGGCTCATAGCTCCATTTTCACAGGGATGATTGGATTCTTTGAGCTTCTTTTTCAGACGCCATTTGTAATTTCAAAAGAATGTCTCTCCCCCCAAGGCACCTTGG
Organism: Inga oerstediana; assembly: GCA_963210345.1. Taxonomy (NCBI): domain Eukaryota; kingdom Viridiplantae; phylum Streptophyta; class Magnoliopsida; order Fabales; family Fabaceae; genus Inga; species Inga oerstediana. Next base: position 6,102,625 of record OY723410.1, read on the forward strand.
GCTCTGTTTGTATTTTTTTTTAATATTTGTTTATTCATCGGAAAACTAACCAGGGAGCTCCATAATTAAACTACTTACTATTTTTTATTGGTCTCCAACGATATGGGAAGGCTCTTGCTTCATTAGGAAACATTAGAATTAGCAGAAACATTGAGATTTGAAACATGGGCGAAGCAGAAGCAGATAGACCTTAGCTAGCTTTGTGTCCTTTTTTGTTGCAAACTGATGTTGACTTTGACCAACATGTTATATATTTTTCACTCTTCCACCACAAAAAAAACCGCATAAATATTGGTCATCTTCAATATGCCGGACAGATATATACTAACAAGTTTTTGAAAACCACGCCATCTGATTTTGATATCGCATATACTGCAAATTTTCCAAGTTGTGGTCCTTCCCTTACATGCACGTGGGGTCATTTATGTTCCCCCTTTTCTATTGTATATATCTTTGCCAGCAGTGGTTCCAACGAAACTGTTAATGAAAATTTGAATTATTTGTACGCTACTAATTACTTATTGATCAGTGTAAACGTTTCACTTCATAAAAAGAATAGTATAGAAAAACGTACTTATTCAAAGAGGCAAAAATTATTTATATTATAAACCTCGAAAGATATTATACCCTTAAACAGATTGAAAAAAAAATTGAATATGTTAGTTAAGATAGTTAATTAATCTTTTTGTTTTTGTTTTTTCTTTATGGTTTTAGATGATGACGTGATGTTGAAACTAGGAGAGATGGATGGATCCTGGTCCCGAAAAAAAGGGGTTGAAAATGGGAAGCAACTGGAATAGGGTTGAGTGGAGGGCGAGGTAGAGTCATATCTGTAGAGAACAAAAGAAAAACAGGCAACAATAAAAATGACACATAATATCAGCAAACATACTCCTAAACCACCGACCAACCAAAAAAGGTTATAAATTCTCTTGTTATATTTTACACTTTCTATTTGAGCTGGCCACCTCAAATCATGGACAGCTAGCTTGTAAAGGACATAACGTTATATATATATATATATATTCTGGTGAGAATCCAATCAACGGAAAGCAATTGCCTGTCTAATATGGATGGATTTGAGTAAGAACTATATATATATATATATAGAAAGAAAGAAATCTGTGTCTACGTTTTCATTGTTTTACAGCTTACGTCTTTATATCGGATATTATTGTAAACGATCTGAATTCATTCAACACAAATATCACCAAATTCACGAAAGGTGTCGTATGAGATTGTTCCCACAGTTCGACCAGACCACGGTGTATGATTCTGAAAAAGCCCTTAGTTGGAACTTCGCAATGACCCCCGAAGCCCACATATTGTGTTAGCCCACAGTGTTACAGATAAAGTATATCCACAAAAAAAATTGTTTATTAAGACTGGAATTGTAAAATTAAATGACCAAACTAAAATATTATTATATAAAGGCAAACGATCAAAACTAGATATGTAGGGGGTGTTCAAAGTTTTCCCGTCCAGACCCTAAGCAATTGGGAAGGGAAAATCCCACCCCGAGAATTTGGAATTGAGAAAAAAAAATTTAAGATTGGGATCGGGAATAGGATTTTCTAATCTCGAATATATATATATATATATATATATTACCAACTACTTTTATTTTATGTGACCAACTAAAAGAACTTCAAATTGATAACTTCAACGATACTATTATTGTAAAACAATGTAATATCTATTCTTTTGGTTTATTTTATTTATTATTTATTAAATAATTGTAATTTATTGTTATTTTCCTTGTACTCTTTGCCGTTGAATCAATATCTTCACACATGTCAGATGAATAGCAAGCACCAGGCAACTAATCAAATGATGCTGTTTTGATTTCATAAATTAATAACAACAGTGATTAGTTTATTTGATTATGTTAATGTATTGGACTAATCCTAAAGAAATGAATCACTTTGGTTTGTCTCTCAGGCTTTAGATATGTAACTAGGCTCCTTTTGATTATGTACTATATTAAACTCGTGGAATTTTGATCATATAATGTATTGGAAGTGGTTTGTCATTGAGTGGCTTTTGAGTGAGCACACAAGATTCCAGACCAAAATTATTATATTTATATTACAAATTAAGTGAGGAGTTGTTATAATTTTTGAATTGATGCTAGATAAATTGTGGGTTTCATATGAATTCTAAAGCACCGCATGCTTTGAGATTTTTCAGAAATTCCCGATCCTGTTCGGGTTTTCAAAATTGGGATAAAAAATAATTTTCCTTCCTAAGTCTTCTTCAGGATCGGGATTAGGAATCGGGTTTACTGATCCTGTTCCCGAGAACACCCCTATCTACAAAATACACAAATGCATACATAGGGGAGTAAGCATCTAGCCCACTGTCCAGTCCATTATGATCTCTTCTCAATTTCTAAGAATTTGGGCCAGGCCCAATGTAACTAAGTAGGGCGGAGTTCAATAAAGTAATAACAACAATTTGTTCACCAAAAAAAAAACACCAACCAATAAATGTAACGTGCACAATTCTCTGAAGAACTACACCTAAAATTTTACCAATTGAACTTGGAGAATCCAAGACTTTATAGTTTATGTGCTCGTTTGTGATAGCTTATTTATTTTTGGATAATAAATATTTGTAATTCGTGATTCACGGTATACGAGATAAGTATATGAGAGGAGTTTTGTCTCGACTTATGTAATAAATACTTATTTCCTAAAATTAAGTCATTCCAAACACTCACTATATTAAACTCTAATTTAAGGCAATTGTCCCAATGGGAGACTTATGGTAATTAACTGCCTATACTCGCTCCCTCTACCGGGCACCTTCTAGTACGGTAAAAAAGAAAATACCTAAATAACTCTTACCCCCACCATTCATTGGGCAACTTTTAGAAGAAAGTAATAATTTCTTATCTTTTAATGCATCATTTAATGATTTATTCCATTATTCTAAATTATATAAAAATATTTTAAGAAATTTTTTTTAATAATGGAAAGTGATACAAGTTTAAGACAAATTTATTTTTTAACCACCTTATTGTAATTTTGGTGAGCTAGTTAAAAGCATCTTTAACAAGGATGCACTACTTTTAAAAATGATATCTCAAAAGGGCTTTTAAAAATGGTGCACTGATGGTTTTAGTGTGTGTTTGGGTAAGTCCCAAATCGCGGTTTCAAAAACCCTTTTCTGTAAATCGAAACAAAACTCCTCTCACATACTCACATCGTAAATCATAAAAATTATTCTTCAAAAACTAATCCAAACACACACTTAGTGTGGCTAGATGCAAAGGCCATCATAGGAGAAAACAAATCTTATTTGTGAAAAAAAAATGATGCTATTCATTTTCATGTCTATGTTGGAATTAAATGTAAATGTTACTTGATATCTAAGATATTTTAAATCAAGCAAAATGAAGCCAAACCCAGCTCCAATCTGACCTAAGAATACAAAACCGTAACACTTGAAGCATCTTCAAACAAATGTGATGAGTAATATAATATAATATCTATGTACCCTAAAGAATTGGGTATGGATAATTCTCTGTCCTTGCTCTTCTTACTCGTGATCAACAAGCAGAAGCATTAACTGTGAGCTCTCATTGTGGAACCAATTCATCACCGTGTGATAGCTGGTTTAATTGTCCCCTACAACCCAATACTGCTTCACAGCATACAACACCTTCTCTGAAACATGAGGTCCATCCTCATGATCCACCATTTGAGTATTCCATCTCATCCCTTTCACTAGTTTTCTCACTTGTATCAACACATTCACATTATCTCTGAATATTACTGCTCCTTCTGGCCTTAATATGCGGTCCATCTCCAGCAATATCTCTTCTGCACTACACCTGTATTCACCATCTCAGTCAAGAAACTAAGAAAAAAAGCCCCCATCTCATATATTAATCATGAAAAATTTCAATTCCTTGTAATATTTAAAAGTCCCTACTTATCCTTGTACAAACTGAAAACCCCATTTGCATGGATCAGGTCATATGTTCTTGGATATGTGGAGAAGGCTTCACACCTAGCACAACACCAAACAAGAAGTCTGTATGATTATTTGATCTCCATATATAACATTTCATTGATCTATATATATAGACATTTCATAAACTCACCAATCATGATAAATTCCAATCAATCCACGATCAAATATGGCACTGAGGGTATCTATGTCAGCAATTGTAGGGACAACGTTCATGACCCACAATTTGGGAGATTCAAGGGCAGCTGCGAAACTTCCTAGGCCAGCGTTCATGTCCATGATGTTTCTGTACCTACCTGAGTCAATTATTGTGTTAACTTGTTTGTAAGCCTCAACATGCCTCTTCCATATTCTGTTGTCTTCATTGTACATTTCCACAGATACACCCTCAACGGACCCACTGGATATTCTGGCCGGAACAGCATTTAGCCTCTCTGAAAATGGCTTCCATGAATCACTGCCTTTAGGAGAAGGAGTCACACACTTCTCCATCGTCTTGTACCTAGAGAAAGTTACAGAAGTTTCATAAAAAAAAAATATTTATTTCTTGGACTCCTTAAAACAACTCGAGAAAAATGGAACCATCAGGGCTCATCATAGTAATGAGTACTAAGAGCTCTTCACTATGACGAGATCTGCACAACTTAAATAAAATTTTAATGATCCAAATTTAAGATTTTTAAATATTTTTTTTTTAAAAATATGTTACTACCTTCAATCTTAAATATAAGCCTCGGTTGATTATTCTGGGAGATTAAGGAATTTATTTATATTACTTCAAGTATTCTTATTTATCATTTTTCCTCCAAACTAATTTATTTGACTTATAAATCAATATATAATTTAATTATACACAACATATGGAATAGTTAAATAACTTGTTTTGTTTCCTCATTCTCTAAAAAAAAGTCAGTTAGGTATTATATTTAGGAACGATGATATTAGTTAAAAGATTATCTTTATTTTTATAACTTTACATATTAAAATAATTTTCTCTAAAAAGAGGTAAAAGTAAAAAGAAATTCAATCTAAACCATTTAAATTAGATATGAATGGTTTGTAGTGGTGAAGAGCTGTCGCTGCTCATCGTTGTTGCTATAAGCACCAAAACTAGCTAACTAGGAGAAAAACATACCAAACATCAGGTGAAGATTCGCAAATTGTTGGTTGAGAACCTTGCCGACGACATTCATCAGGATTTAATCTTTTTCTCCATACAGCAATCTCACCCATTTCATGTTTCTTTTCCCAGCAGAGAAGTTTAGCCGTTTCTTCAATATTCCTCTGCTCCTCTTCAAGTTCTTCTGCAGGACGCTGCCATGCTTGATGGTTATGCTTCCAGTTTATTGGAGGACCAGAAAGTACCCAGTAACCACCAGGCCGAAGAACTCGATCCACTTCCATCATGTATAACCCATCTGTCCATTTTTTTACCATCCAATAACAATCACAATACAAAATGGAATTTTCAAAACATAAATGAAAAGAAAAAAATCATAATTAATTATTGATCACCCACCATTTCCACCCCATGGAATCAAACACCTGGAACAGTGAGCCATGTCAAATGATCCAGCAGGGAAAGGCAACTTTATGGTGCCTACAACCCCAATGATCGCAGGAACACCTCTTTCCAAAGCAAATTGAACTTGCGCTTCATGAGAGTCCTTGGGTGCAATTGACATCGTAATCACATCCTTCTTAAACAGGTATGCTCCCAAACTAGCAACCTGTGGCCCCACCGCCACCATTCATCAATAAACATATACTACTTCCGGTGCTTGATACAAGATCTAGTTGTCTCTTTTTTGAGAAAAAAAGACAACTGAGTCTTATACTAAGTATCCGTATAAAATATACGAGGTAATAGCAAATGTTCAACATGGGTAAGATTTGATGTTTACTGAGGATGTTATAATTACTTACCCCACATCCAGTATCTAAAGCAGTTCTAACGATGCCATTGGAAATGGGGATGACAGAAGCAAGATTGTCAATATAAGCATCGGCTCCTTCAGGAAACTGAGTTCCACCACCAGGAAACCTGAACACATTACCTTCATACTGAATCCAATTCTGCACAGCCTTCTCAATCGTCAGGCTCTTATAAGGCGCATTCGCATACGGCACATAATCACGACTCTTAGGCCATGGAAACGGCGTTGCATAACCTTTAGGCGCAGGTATGAGGCAATGAAGCCTCTGTTCTGGAGGATAGCAATGTCTTTCTCTGTAATTCATGTTCTCTCTTGGGAACGTCATGGCCCGAGTTTGATCATGGCAGGGCGTGAAATCACTGTAACTTTCCTCACAAGGTTCGAACTTTTTGATTTCTGCATCGGAATCATCGTCGGGTATGGTGGTCGCCGACGATGACGTGGCGGTGCCACGATGGGTCTCGTAGTTTAAATCGGAGATAACGGTGCAATCTGTGTGTTTGGTAATCTCGGCGGCTATACGGTCTCCTTTTCCAGAACCGCCTCGTCGCCAGGCACCGAATAAAAAGAAGCAGCCACATAGGCCAGCGATGACCAGAATCTGCATAGTGTTCCATTGGTTTCTGTTGTCTTTCGTGTTCTCTTTCGTCGCCATGATCGATAGATCAATGCTATTTCTTTAATATTTGTATCCAAATTGTAGTACAGATATGAGATCGAGGAATATGATCAAAAGAGAGTGAGCATGTTGGTGTTGGGAGGGAATGAATTCATGGAAGATGAGGGATTAGGACAATGATCAAAACAGAGTGTATGTTTTGGGTTGACCCGTTTTTTGTGCAGTTAGTGGAAACCGAGGTGATGTTGCGACATGTACGAGGACACGAACATGTCTCCTTCTGAAGTGTGGGTCCGGGGTCCCTTTGGCTATTTCTCTCTTCCATTTTTCTTCGGGTGGTTACTTGAGCAATTCCTCAGTCAAATCACAATCCTTCATTTGGTATCTGCCTATTCTCCATCGTTATAATCAACGAATTCAGTTTTAATTATTTGTTCTAAAATTTTGTGTTTTAGAACTCTGAACAATTTGTCACCTCACAAATCTTTGAGTTACAAAAATTAATAGAGTATGTGGGAAAAAAACTGAGACTTTGAGTCGCTGAATAATGAAAAATCCAAACGTTAAATTGTGAAACTGGGATATATATATATTCTATTTTTAGAAAGAAACAAAATCATTAGAAAATAAAAATCCAAAACATTATGGATTAGATGGACCAACCCAGCCATCTGCACGTTGACAAACAAAAAAGGTGAAGTAGTTCGCTGCTAGGTAATGGTCCAGAAGCCTATCTTATCTTGATCCGAGGAGGGCTTTATTTGATCGACCCTTGATCCTTCAATTCATGAACCTGTTGGTCCACCAAATCTTCGTCTGGATAACCTAACATTCTTTGCCTTTGAAAATTCCCATGGCTAACAATGGTGCACCCGAACCAATGTAGTTTTATCAGTGGAAGGTAAAGCTGTGACAACATAATCCTAGCACAAGAAGCGATTCATTCCATAAGAGAAAAGAAAGGGAAAAAAGGATTTGTAGCAATGAAAGTGGATATGGAGAAGGCATATGACAGAATGGATTGGAATTTCATTAGGTTCAACTTACACAGCCTAGGGCTTAATGATCAATTTGTCAATCTAGTAATGCAATGTGTTTCTTCTGTATCAATGAAAGTGTGTTGGAATGGTGTGACATCGGAGGAATTTTCACCATCAAGAGGTATTAGACAAGGAGATCCCTTGAGCCCATACTTATTTGTTCTGTGTATGGAAAGATTAGGTCAGATGATCAACAGGGAAGTGGAGGCGGGCAAATGGAAACCGTTGAAAATGGCTACTAGCGGGCCGGGATTATCTCACATGTTCTTTGCAGATGACCTTATCCTGTTTAGCGAAGCCTCCAAGACCCAAATGGAGAGAATCAGGGATATTATAACTTTATTCTGCCGTGTATCAGGCCATAGGGTGAGCCTCCCTAAATCTAGAATGTTCACATCAAGCAATATACACATAAATGTTCCCTTGAACTCAGTCATCTTTTGGGCATTGGATTGACTTCAGACCTATGTAAATACCTAGGAGTACCACTCCTTCACAAGAGAGCAGTGAAAGTAACATTTTCGCCTCTAATATTGAAAGTGGGGAAGAAACTTGCAGGGTAGAAATGTGGGTATCTTAGTATGACAGGGAAGTCAGTCCTCATCAGATCAGTCTTATCTACACTTTCCTACTATCATATGCAATCTCTGCTGATTTCGAATGGTGTCCTCTATGAAGTAGAAAAATAATGTCGAGAGTTTCTCTGGAGTCAAGGGCCAAATCAAAAGAAGCTACACCTTGTATCGTGGGAAAAGATAAAAGGTGACAAGAAGAATGGTGGGCTAGGGGTTAAAGATCTAATCCTTCAAAATAAAGCCTTCATTATGAAACTGTGTTGGGGTATGTTAACTCGACCGGATGCTTTGTGGGTCAAATGTTTACGGAGCAAATATGGTTATGGGGTTGAAAAAATCCCTAAAGTGTTGAACAAGAAGAAGCAATCGGTAGTATGGAATGCTATCTCTAAGGTGTGGGATGCATTTCGGAACGGGCTGGGGAGAAAACTAAGAAGTGGTGAAAATACTAATGCATGGTGGGAATTGTGGTCTCCACTTGAGAAACCATTAATACACTATGTTGATAAGAATCAAGAGAGTATCAACCATGAGGTGAGTGTAAAGCAATTTGTGAAGCCTAATGGTGAGTGGGATCTGGACCTATGGAGGATCTACCTACCAGCATGGGTGGTGGCTAGAATTGGGACAGTCCAACCTCCATCTCAACAGGGTCCGAACTTGTTCCATTGGTGCCCCTCTTCGGATGGAAATTTTAGTGTCAAGTCTGCTTATAATTTGCTGAGTAAAATAAGCGAGTCTCCGGTTGAGTCTATTTGGTAGCAATTATGGCGTTGGCCAATTCCAGAAAGAGCCAAATTCTTCTGTGGCAAGCTTTCCAAGAGAGATTACCGACCAACTCACTCAGAGCACTAAAAATTGTGAGTGCCCTTTTGAGTGTTCAAGTGAGGAGACAGTACTACATATCCTGAGAGACTGTGAGGCAGCTTCAAGTGTGTGGCTTAATTTAATTGACCCTATATATAGTAGTACTTTCTTTAGTGGTGATTTGCAAGAATGGATAAAGTGGAACTCAAAGAACCAACCAGGCTTGCGAAGATTAGTGGGATGGCCTTGGCTAAGTACCTTTGGAGTGGCTTGGAGGCTCATTTGGAAGAACAGGTGCCAGAGAATCTTTGAAGGAACACAGGACCAGGCTCATTTGGAAGTATTGCTCACAGATGCATACATCACCTAATGGAAGGCATGGAGGAAGGAAGATTCAAACACAAGCTCTTCTCAATTCCCAACAGAGCATACACGAGATGATTGGCACCCCCGATGGATTATATTCGTATGGATGTGGATGGCTCGGTAAATGTACATAAGCATGGGACATGTGGAGGGGTAGCTCGGGACTCCTCCGGTGCATGGATTATGGGATTTTAGCAGAGGATTGGATTCTCATCTACTACTAGAGCGGAACTTCAGGCCATTAAAATAGGCCTTATCACATGTAAGAACCAGGGGTTTAAGAGGTTGAAGCTTTACTCGGATTCGGCGGAAGCAATTAGACTGTTGATGTCTGGCCCAGGACACTATCACCCATTAGCACAAGAGATTTCTAATATTAGAGATCTTATGTTGTCGAATTGGGATATGGAAATTGTGCACTCTCACAGGGAAGCAATTCAATGTGTTGATCTTTTAGCTATGATGGCACAGAGGTCAAGTAATGAGTTGTGTATTTTACAGGTTCCTCCATCTTTTTGTTTGGAGCAGTTACTAGTTGATCTAGGATAACTAGGACCATTTGTGGCTTACAGTTGTAGTGTCATGTTGACAACTTTCAAGAGGTAACTCTTGTGTTTTCTATTAAAAAAAAACAATGTGTTGGGATAGAGGATCCTCCATCAGCATGGTTTGTCTGGCTTCTGCTAATGATGGAAAACTTATAATGGTGAAGCTGGTTTGTAGAGTTGCAAATTGCCAGGGGAACACAAATCTTCAAACCGAAAGACCAGAAAATATAATTATAATGTATTTAATAAATACTTCTCCTTCCTTCGTACAAGTCATAGTTAACCTTTTTTAATACGAGATTAATAAAGTTAAATAAATTAGTTAATCATATCATATGTTACATATCATTTGATTATGTATCAGTTCATAAATAAAAAAAAAATTAATTTAGTGTAAAAAAGATAAATATCAATACTTTAAAGTAATTGATTTAGCTTCTTTAATCTCTCCTAAAAGGTCAACTATTTCTTATATTAAGGACTATAGACTTAGTTAACTGTTTTTTAGGAGAGATTAAGAAAATTAAATAAGTTATCTAACCATATCATATACTCTATTGGATCTTAAATATAAGACTCAGTTGACTTTTTTGCAAATGTTAAGGCAACTAAATAAGTTAGTCAATTGTATCATATGTTGTATATCATTAAATTATATATCAATTTATAAATTATAAAAATTAATTTAGAGAAAAAAAATAAAAATATTTTAAAATAATTTAATTAGCTTCCTTAATCTCTCTTAAAAAGTTAACTAAGTTTTATATTTAGGACTGAAGGTAATATTGCCTATTATTAGATTATATATTAGTCTATAAGTTCGATAAAATAGTTTTTAAAAAAATTAATAGAAATAGCTTAAAGTAATTTAATTACCATTTTTAGTATCTTTAGTAAAAAGTCAATTAGATCTTATATCTAAAAATGTGGTATATTTTAATTTTGTAAATTTGCTTATGGGTGGTGTAAATGTAATTATAAAACGACTGTGTTTAGCTTCCCTACCCCGTCCCCACTCTCCGTCTGCCGCGCAAAGCCGCAAGCCTCACCCCTCAGTCTCATCCTCTCGCCGCCGTCGCTGCTTAATCACTCAGTTAAGGTTGTTGTTGCCGCCGCGCTTTCTTCCTCGCATTCACGTGGCTGATATTCTCTCCCTCAGACTCTTCACCCCTCAGTACCCCGCTCACGCAAGGCTCGGTTCTCCATTTCGTTCGTACTCAGTGTCGCAGTAAAGGTGTGAGTGTGATGGCTGAAGGTGCCCCTGCTTCCGGTGCCCCCAATCCCCATTCTCCAGTATCTGCATCTCGGACTCTCAGTACAAGTAATTATTTTCTTACTGTTAATAAGATTTATATGGTTGATATGCGTGTGATTGATTTAGTTCTGTGAGGAGTGTGTCATTAAATTGTTATATTTTTCTGGTTTTGGTTAAACATTTATTTTGGTAACAAGGATTTCGTCATCCCAACATCGAATTTTCTATTTCATGTGATCTGTTTTCTAAATGACTCCTGCGAGTTCTTTATCCTATGGAAGATCGTGGGTTTGTTTAATTTGGAGATTTGTCGCAAAAAGAAACAGTTTTGAGAATTTGTCGCAAAATGAGACAAAGGGTTTAAGGGTTTTAACTATCAAAGAAAATAAGGTGATTTTCTAGGTTTTATTAGTGTAATCTTTCTTATCCAAAACTTGTTTGTATTCTTGTCAATTTCTCTTCGCAAAAATTCAGCTGACCTTCTTATGCCAACACGCACGTTGTTTTCGCCCTGTTACCATGAGCCGATTTGCCAGGCTTTATTGATGAGATTCATTTGAACAACTCAAGTTATTGCTTACTTTCATTCAATTTGGTGATTTGAATTTTTTTATTTTATTTTTTTGTGTTTCACATTGGCTGATATTTAGGTGGGAAGCTTGTTTGCCAGAACACAAAGAAGCAATCCAGCAGGCTTTTGTCCTGCTACTGAATGAAGTTTCTGTTTTTATTTATGTACGTTTATGTATATGCACAAGTAAGGAACTGCGTATGTTTGGTTGATGGATTTAATTTTATTATTATACATAGAATTCTTCTTGCTGTGTCATCCTGGAATGAGTCCCACTTTGCTTCCTAAACATGTTTTTGCTGTTGTAAGATCTCAAAAGGACCCCCTTAAAGCTCTTGAAATGTTCAACTCAGTGAAAAAGGAAGATGGATTCAAGCACACATTATTCACCTATAAATGCATGATTGAGAAGCTTGGATTCCATGGGAAGTTTGAGGCAATGGAGAATCTTCTATCAGAGATGAGATTGAATATTGAAAACAGCTTATTGGAGGGAGTGTATATTGAAGCCATGAAGAACTATGGGAAAAAAGGAAAGATTCAGGAAGCTGTTAACATATTTGAGCGCATGGACTTCTACAATTGTGAGCCATCTGTTCAATCATTTAATGTGATTTCGAATATACTAGTTGAGCAAGGGTATTTCAATCAAGCCCACAAGGTATACTTGAGAATGAGAGATAAAGGGATAGCTCCTGATGTATACACCTTTACCATAAGGATAAAGTCCTTCTGTAGGACAAGCAGGCCTCATGCTGCTCTGAGGCTGCTCAACAATATGCCTTCCCAGGGGTCTGATTGCAATGCAGTAGCATATTGCACAGTCATTGCTGGATTTTATGAATGCAATCATCTAGTTGAGGCATATGAATTGTTTCATGAAATGCTCTGCCAATATCTGTGTCCTGATATTGCCACATTCAATAAGCTTATTCACACACTTTGTAAGAAGGGTAATGTCCTAGAAAGTGAGAAACTTCTCGACAAGGTATTGAAGAGAGGGATTTCTCCCAATTTGTTCACTTTCAATATTTTCATTCAAGGACTTTGCAGAGAAGGTGCTCTTACCAGGGCTGTCAAATTATTTGATAGTGTGTCTAGGGAAGGCCTAGTTCCTGATGTTGTAACCTATAATACATTAATCTGTGGATTGTGTAGAAATTTAAAGGTTGTCGAAGCTGAGAGGTATTTGCACAAAATGGTTAATGATGGATTTGAACCTGATGGCTTCACCTATAATAGTATTATTGATGGATATTGCAAGGCTGGGATGATACAAAATGCAAAGAATGTTTTGAAGGATGCAATCTTCAAGGGGTTTGTGCCTGATGAGTTCTCTTTTTGTTCCTTAATTAATAAATTATGCCAGGATGGTGAGATAGATCATGCCATGGCTGTTCTTAAAGATGCACTAGGTAAAGGTATACGGCCTAGCATTATTGTCTATAACACCTTAATAAAAGGGCTTTCTCAGCTGGGTCTTATTTTGCCAGCTTTGCAAATGATGAATGAGATGTCAGAGAATGGTTGCCACCCTAACATATGGACGTATAATTTAGTTATAAATGGCTTGTGCAAGATGGGTTGTGTTTCTGACGCCAATAAACTCATGAACGATGCTATTGCTGATGGGTGTCTTCCTGACATATTTACTTTCAATACTTTGATTGATGGCTACTGTAAACAGTTGAAGTTAGATGATGCAATTGAGATGATCAATAGAATGTGGAGTCATGGTTTGACTCCTGATGTTATCACCTATAACACTTTATTGAATGGGCTTTGTAAGGCTGCAAAACATGGTGATGTAATGGAGACTTTCAAAACAATGTTGGAGAAGGAATGTGTTCCTAACATAATTACGTACAACATACTCATGGAAAGCCTTTGCAAAGCCAAGAAACTAAATGAAGCTTTAGATTTGTTTGGGGAAATGAAAAGCAAGGGTTGGACTCCTGATACAGTGAGTTTGGGAACATTGATCAATGGGTTCTGTGAGATTGGCGATCTTGATGGAGCTTACCACTTTTTCAGAAGGTCAGAAAACCAACACAAGAATTTTCAGACAACAGCAATATATAATATAATGATTAATGCATACTCTGAAAAGCTTGATATGAATACAGCAGAAAATCTGTTTACTGAGATGAATGAAAATGGATGTGATCCAGATAGCTATACTTATCGGGTCATGATTGATGGTTTCTGCAAGACTGGCAATGTTACTTTTGGATACAATTTTCTGTTGGAGAAGACTAAAAAGGGGTTTATTCCATCACTGACAACATTTGGACGGGTTTTAAATTGTCTTTGTGTGGAGCACCGGATTCGTGATGCTGTTGGCATCATCCACCTTATGGTAGCCAAGGGCATTGTTCCAGATACTGTTAATACAATTTTTGAAGCTGACAAAAAGGAGGTAGCAGCACCTAAGATTGTTGTGGAAGACTTGTTAAAGAAGGGCTGTATAACTTATTATGCCTATGAGCTGCTATACGACGGGGTTAGAGATAAGAAGACACTTGAGAAAAATCCCCCGACCATGAATTCACGCTAATCAGGGACCAGGTTATCAGCTGTTGACAAAAATGTGTGGAGGATGTGATCAAAGGCTTCCTGATCTGCAACTTGTTTGCCCGGATAGGAGAACTTCCAGTAGATGTATATAAAAACGGTGAGCTTCCTACAATCTGAAAGTGAACTTAAGGTAAATGCTATTTGTATCTTTCTTTATGTATCTCTATCCACAAACAAAACCAAAAACTAAGAATTTTTTGTTTTGGAATTTTCAGGAATAGCAGGAGGGATTTCAAATTTGAACTTAATTCCGTAAGTTACTTTAGTCAAGGCATTACTTTTATCTCTAAATTTGGCTGGGGAAACAATGAATGAGGCATCTACAAATGTGCCAGACTGCCAGGGGGACTAGTATATATCAACAGAACCTTAAGAATCCTCCATGATATTTATGTTATCCTAACCAATGTCTTTGGAATTAATTCCGTCTTGTGTCATGAACCCATGAATAGTTTCTCGATTTTTTTTTTTTTGGGATAACATAATGGTGGTCTAGGCCCAAAAGCAACACGACCTCAAGAAGGGGCTATACCCGAGATCTTTAACCACAAGGCCACCATCAAAATCAGGCTTGTGATTGTGTGAATCCTTCAATATCATTTACAATTCATCATTGTCAGACACGAGGCTTCCGTTTTGAGCTAATGACTATAGTTGTATTGCGTGAGATTTGCTATTTGCTTTATTGAATATGATCACAGCTTGCAAAATGTGCGGGAGATTTGTTATGTACTTTTGGACAAAAATATTTGAAGAGTTACCTTTCCGTTTGAAGTCTTTATTGCTGGCAAACTTTGCTGAGTCAAAACATAGGAGGCAGCAAGGTGGTTCAGTGTATAGTCAAGTTAGTTAAGCATTAGTGATTTGTCGGGTGAATTAGGTGGAGTGCAGCATAGAGCATCAAAGCACAAAAAGTTGTGAAAAGCCATCCCCAAAATGCTCATCAATGTGAATTATCAATTATGAGACACATCGTGTCAACAGAAAGGCGTGGAAACCCAATCAAGAACAAGGCAAGTATTGATGATCTCCAGCTGCACACAACTGTCATGCCCCTCAGACTACAGGAACGATGGAGGTTGTACAATTTGTCCTTTCCGGATTATTGTTATTCTTCTTAGTTTAGCTTAAGCTTCTTTATCTTACCATTTGGACAGCCTTGTAAGTAATAGAGCATTTCAATTGCATGATATGGACATATAAACTTTTTTGGTGTATTTTGGTTTAGGAAGATGGACATGGTCTTATTATTTTATTTTTTTTAAAAATTCTCTATGGGTAATGTACTAAAGTTACCTATTTTTTTATCCTATCACTTTCTATTATATTATCGATTGAACGACCCTCGATTTCATAGATGAATATTTTCATTCCGTTGGAAAGCAATGATTTGTCGGTGCACGGCAGAACAGCATTGTACAGCTATAGTATTAATTCGGGGGGTTAATTCGGGACACCACCGGATACCTGGATGACTGGATCCTGGTTACTGGTCCGATTTTTTGTTGGGATGCACCGGGACTAGGAAATCTCTGTTTATTTTTTTAAAAAAAATTATTATATTAGTTAAATTCTGTATATTCTATTATTAAAAGCGATTATTTAACAACAAATAAGAACATAATAATTATATAAATTGATTTTGAGTTGAAGATTATTATTATTATTATTATACAGTATATAGTTATGATTAGTATTACTGTATATATTTTTTAATTCTAATTAAAGATGTGATAGACATCTTATCAAATGATAAATTAATTTATGAGGTAAAAAATATAAAAATAAAAGGATAATTTAATTTATGAGGTAAAAAATTTCAAAAAAAAAAAAAGGAACAGGGATATCAAGTATCTCAGTCGGAACAGAAGATTCTGAGATTAAAATGTCTGTGATCGGGTTGGGATCCTTCAAACACTGCTGGTATTAGTGGCAGGAAATGTGGATTGAGGGTAGGCCTGAGCAAGGAGCCCGCAACCCGATAAGCCCGCCCACACCCGTAATAAATTTACCCATTTTGGGCCCGCCCAAAACAAGACCGTAACGGGCAGGCAAATTACCCGCCTATTTAAGTATTAAACGGACGGGCTATGGGTACCCCTTCGGGCTGCCCATACCCACCTGTTTATTTTTTTTTTTTTATTGGTTTTATTGAAGATTCAATAGAAATGCAAGGATGATGCATGTTAAGAAGACTGATTATGGAAAGATGCCAATACTTTTATTGAATGGCTTTTGTTAACAATTTTGTTCCTTTAGATTCAAAGTTTGAATACTCTTTTTAGTTGTGATTTAAGACTTAAATTCTGATTGTGAATGTTACTATGTGATGTTTTAATTTAAATTAAAAGGTACATTGCAAACAATTATATGAGTATTATGTGTTTGTTAAATGCAAAAGCGCAGTACTGTAGGACTTAAAGTATGGCAATGAATTGTTTTACACTTTACAATAAAAGGAATTTTTTTTAATGTCATATGCTAAATGGGCTACCCATTACCCGCCCAAATTTGGACGGGTATGTCCAACCCGTTTATTACCGGGCTATCTCAGATACTTAACGGGTACGGGCTAAGACATAAACAGGCGGGTAATGGGTTGACCTTCGGGTCAGCCCAACCCGCCCATTACTCAGCCCTAATTGAGGGTTATATGTTATACATAGCAGAACAAACAACTAATAAATTTTCCTTGAATGGCAATATCAAGAGTCAAGATGGCCGAGTTGGTCTAAGGCGCCAGTTTCAGGTACTGGTCCGAAAGGGCATGGGTTCGAATCCCATTCTTGACACATTATTTTTCCTTTTTCTTCTTCCGTTGGGCATTATTCTCCTCGAAGCTTGATATGTCTCGCGTGTAAGAAATCAACGCCTGAAAGTGACAAGTTTGTAACTTTGTATCCATGTTGATGGATTGGACGAAACAATATCTCATAGATTTCAGTTAGTAGTATAGAATTTCCAACAAATATTGTGCAAATTGCCAAGAAAATATGTACTACCTGCTGGTTTTGCGAATAAGTAAGTTCAATACTCATATTGTTATTTAAAAAATTGACATTAATTAACATGAAATTATGACCACTGAATCTAAAAATGAACAGAGTTCAGATTAAAGAAACTTAAATTTAATTATGTGATTTTTATATAAATTTTGGTATAAAGAATTAGCTTGGTACGTAATCACCTTTAAGTCGTAAGTCGCTGAATCTGATAGGAAAAAGGGAAATGGAGGGCCAAAGGATAAGGAGGTGCTCATCAATTATTCATTTAGAACATACAAAAATGGAAAGGTGGTAGGTGCAATTATATTATATTATATTGGTGTTGCTGGCAAAAGCAATATTATATTATATTATATTATATTCTAGGGTTAAGGTGCAAAAATACCCATGAACTTTTCTTAAAAGTGCATCCAACACCATAAACTTTTTTTAGGTGCAAAAATACTCATGAACTTCTCAAAATGGGGCAAAAATATCAAACCGTTAATTGGTACAAACGTCCGTTTTGTGGGACCCACAATTTTATTTTTTGAGGTGCAAAAATACCCATGAACTTTTCTAAAAAGTGCACCAAACACCATCAACTTTTGAAAAGTTCATGGGTATTTTTACACCCAGAAAAAATTTTATGGTGTTGGATGCACTTTTTAGAAAAGTTCATGAGTATTTTTGCACCTCAAAAAATAAAATTGTGGGTCCCACAAAACGGACGTTTGTATCAATTAACGGTTTGACATTTTTGCCCCATTTTGAGAAGTTTATGGGTATTTTTGCACCTAAAAAAAGTTTATGGTGTTAGATGCACCTTTGAGAAAAGTTCATGGGTATTTTTGCACCTTAACCCTATATTCTATTGTGAAAAAGTTTGTGATGAGAAGATAAGCCCCAAAATCTTAATACGCAAAAGGCCACCAATCTCTCAACTCTCAAGGACGTCCTCTTTCTATATCTATCCCAACCTCAATTAATGTATGCGCCCCCAATCATTCTCATTTTTCTCCAAATACCACAGCTTTTAATTTTCGTTTTAAAATTTAGATGAGTTATGTTTTGAAAATTTATCAGAATCATAACATGCTTCAATTTAAGGCTGTTTAATTATACGACTCTTTACGTTTGCTTATCATTACGGTCTTTGTATGCTGGCAAAAAAAAAAAAAAAATCATTATGGTCTTTGTATCATAATAAATATCCTTAAAAATCATTGTGACTGCAATCTTTAGTATTTTAACTATTTTTTACCTAAATTTTGAATGTTCAATAAGTATAAAAAGAAAAGAAAAATACCCTTCTCTAGCCATCGATCAGTAACTAACTTGTTATGATGTCTAGCATGAACGAACTTGACTTGTTAGAAAAATTGTCATATACTCCCTTCTATCCATTTTATGAGCTACCTCTACCAAAATTAATTGACTTATTTACTCTATCTGAAAATTAAATATTTTTCGAACATTACCCATGTTAAAAAGTATAGAGAAATCATATCACATTAGATTCCAAGTCTTTACTTGGCCAATAATTTATGATAAGGGTAATGTTTAGAAAAGGTTCATTAATAACTTATATCAAGTACTATCTAATATTAAGGACCAAGAAATTTTTTTCTAGAAGGCGCCTGCCTATATTTGGGATTGGGATTGGAATTGGAGGGAGAATATAAATTATTATAAAACTCTTAAAGTAAACTCATTTATAAGCATTTTCTTTTGACTCCTTATTAGCCCAGTTGTTTTTTCTCATGTCTCGGGTGGCGGGGTCCCATTCCCCTCCCTTACAAATTACAAGACTGATCTTGTTGATCATTTTAACCTGTTTTCTTTTTATTTCTGCGCTCTATCTTTTTTTTTTTCGGGGAAATTTGCATTAAGGTCCCAAGTTAGACAATATATGACATAAGGTCTCTTAAAATTTTTAATTTGCAAACAAGTCCCGCAAAAGATTAGTACAATAAAATTGAAATTGACAAGACTAAAATGCTTTTAGGAAAACACAATAAAAGCTGACCCCGACTCAAACTCCTCTCTTCCCCTCATGATTGAAGCTCTTCATCATCACCGTCGTTGTTGGACAAACAACACTCAACATCACCTAATCTTCATAGTTATCGAAACCTCTTCATTGTGGGTGGCTTGTTAAGCATTTACTTGTCACTAGGGTAGCTTTTCCTCATCGCCAATGAAGTTTTTCATTGTTGTAGTGAAGGTGCTTGTCATCACCATCAGTTTATGAAGCTAATTCTCAATCTCATTTGTATTTTGTGTATGAAGTCAAAATGTGTTGTTAATAGAGATATTACTAATTGTTAAAACAAGCCCAAAAACTTGTTAGTAGATGTCCATAAACTTATCACTATTTATACAAGGACGTTGGCATGATGAAGAGCTTCAGCTGTGAGAGAGAGAGGGGGTCCAAACTGGAGAATAGCTTTTGATGTGTTTTACCGACGATATTTCGGATTTTTCAAATTTTGATTTTATTACACTAATATTTCACAAAACTTATTTATAAATTAGAGATTTTAAGGAATTTTTATATTATATTTTGTTTGGTTTTTTTCCGTCTTTTGGGCAGTGTATGGAAAACCGGACCGGACCGGCTGATTTAGACCGGAAACCGGTGAACCGGTCACTGGTCCGGTCCGGTTAAGCAAAAAAACCGGTGAACCAGGTGTGAACCTGTCTGACCCGGATTAGTCACGGTTTGTGTTTTTTTTTTAATTTTCCTAACAGTTTTTTATTTATAAGGATATTTAAAAGGATTGTGGAATACTTTTGACATTGGTTGGGGAAAAATCCTTATATACTTAATGATATTTTTGTAAATATTAGATTCAGGAGGTTATATTGGACTATAAATTGAAAAATAACTCTCATATAATTTTTTAAATGATATGTATAAATATTTAAATTATATATTTTTTGTTAATTGACTCCGATATAAACCACTGACATTTAATCCAATACCTTAACTGATTTAATGTTCGATTCGGTTCTCAGTACCTTGCATCTAGGACGAGAGGGATTTCATTATTTGGCAGTACTCGTAGGTCCTAGTCAAGTGCGGGAGGTGTCGTTTTCTGAGGCTATAAGAAAGGTTTGACTTTAAGAGACAAGTGGAAGATCAACATTGACAAATGCGCCCGCCAAAGTGCTACGTGTCGGATTTTCAAGCGGCATGGATAGGTCCGCCCCGAACTCCGACCCACATCTGATTCACACGTGGCACCCAAACTCGGGGATACGGCCAAATCACTGCTTCACTTTAGTTATGCTGGCGTCATCATGGGCCAGCTGGCCGCCCAACATGGGCTTTGGTTCCTTCGGGCCGGTTAAGTTTCATACGTCCACGTACATTCCCGTCCACGTGTACGGCCACTACTCACCCATGTTTCTTTAATAACTGAAGGAGTCTATTTACTGTGCTCGAGGGCTTGGGCGATCTTAATTGTCCAAGCAATTCGACGCAGAGAACTCCCCCGTTAAATCAGTTCTTTCAACTTTCTCCATTCTCATTTATTAAGCTTTTTTTTTTTTTTCAAATATATATAAAACCACCTGGCACCTGGGGTGTGGGTTATAATTAAAAAAAAAAAAGATACGAAGAGATCGCGCGTGAATTAAAAATTAAAATTGTAAGTACATATATGCAAGATATTTGAAAAATGAAAAGGGTGTAGAGTAGTGTGTAATATTTTCACTATTGGAAAAAAACCCTTTTTAGACTGTCACATTTAGACCGGTTTTAACGGATAAGGTTTTAAAAATTTGCACGGTGACAATTTTATAATTATATTGAATTTTTAAGACCGTTCTTAAAAAATTTATTTAGACCGGTTATTATTAAAAACCGGTCTTACATGTTAAAACATTTTTTATCTTAAAAATTTTAACATTTAAGACCGATTTGTACAAAAACCGGTATTAAATGTTACATTTAAGACCGGTTTTTGTACAAACAGGTCTTAAATGTGAAATTTCACTATTTTAAGACCGGTTTTTATTAAAAACCGGTCTTAAAGGTAAGATTTTTCGCTCGTATTTTTACTCTCGCGCCCAGGTTGCACGCTCTATGAACCCTTTCTTCTCTTTTTGCCATTTCTTTGTGAGCTCTGTTCGTGCTTGTTCTGAACTCGTCCATGGCGTCCCGTCCCTCATTTGCTCAACTCTCCTCCGTCATTACCGCTGCCGTTGCTGTGTTCGTCGTCGATGTTCTTTGATTATCATCAGTCTTATCCGCCGCCACCTCTATTCTCCGCATTGACCATTCTCCTCTAACTTGACTTCCCTTTATCTATGCCGTGAATTTGAGGACTTCATTTTAGCCTTAGTCGACGCCACCGTGACTTTGGGTTGAAGCTTACTCCTTGGTCTTCAATCAGGTTAGTGTTTGATCTGTTATTTAGTTGTACGTTGTTCAATAATTAATAATGTTAATTTTATGAAAAAATGGTTCTTGTTATTGCTTTTGAGCATTTAAATATAATCTGGAAAAAAATTAAATCTGCACATTCTTGTTAGATATATACTCTGACTTTTAATTACATCCCTGTGATATTTGGCTTGGATTAATACCACTCTATGTTCTATTTTAATTTAGTGTGATTGTTTGATTATTGTTAGTGTTATTGATTTGTTAAAACAATATTAGTTTCAAATGGTGTCTGTTAATTTCATTGAAATATCTAAAACTTTATTGTTATTGTTTTTTTGTCTATCCTTTTGTTGTTGGATATAGGGTGTTAGAAGTATTGAGATATATATAGATCATAGTTGGATAAACGCTAAACGAACGAGTGTTGAATATGATAATGGGGTGAGGAGTTTTTAAGACTTCGCTAGTAGAAATGCCGATGATGGTAGTGGGGAGTTTTATTGCCCTTGTGTAGTATGTTTGAATGAGAAGCGACTAAGTACCGTAGATATATATACACATTTAATTTGTGAAGGATTTTATAAGAGTTATACAGTGTGAGTATGGCATGGTGAAGAATTAGAAATGCCAAGTTCATCTCAATAGGGGGAGTGAACTTTGATGATAATGACACGGATACGGATAATCGAATAGAGGATATTATTTGTGATGTAGGAGAAGAAACTTTTGAGCAATCACATGCATATGGTAATATAAGTAGCAGGCTTTTTAGACCGGTTGTATCAAGACCGGATCAAGAACCGGTCTAAAATATCTTTTTTAATTGGTCTTAAAAGTGATTTTTCCAGTAATGTTTATCTGAAAGATTAGGCATGAAGTTGGAAATCCTTGGAAAGTAGCTTTCAACATAGACGTGTATTAAATTAGTAGTTTGTTTAGGAGTTAGGACTATATGTTATGGTCGTTAATTGAATGATGAGTTGATGTTATAAGACATGGAGGAGTTAGTGAGCGGGAGTAGTTGCCTTACTTGTACGGCATATATACGTAATATATGGATGAGGGCTTCTTAATTTACGTCGGCTAAATTGGAAGATTGGTGAGTATTAAAAATATGATAGAATAATTGCGCATGCATGCATATTAATTGTTGATATGTCGTCCTCGAGCTGAATGTACGTATCGTAACAGAAGCAAAAGTTATTGAAATTTATAAAAAGAAGCGTGAATGGAAATTGAGAAGGAAAATAATAACAGTATCAATGAGGTTTGGCACAGTTGGTTAAGGTTTTGCCACCCCGACCACAAGGGAGTGTGTTCGAACCCTCTGACCGATGGGGAGACCTCATTGGTAGGTGATCTCGTAAGTCCCTTGTAAGCGCTCGAAGAGCCCTAGGGCCGTACCCTGGCCTTGATAGGGGACTGGTGTCGAACCTACCTAAATTTTTATTCATAAAAAAAAAGGAAAATAATAACAGTAAATCGGTGATATATAGGCGTTCCAAGGAGACATTTACTTGAAGCGAGACGAGTGTCCTGCCTCCATATCTTACTCTCAAATTCCCATACACGTGCCACCAGCTCCTTCCATAGTAGAATGTAACAGTTTTATATCGAATCCCATTAAAATTGGCTTAGCTTAATTTCATAGATAGACAAACATAATAGTACCTGTGGGTTATTAATGTAAGATCTCGTTGACATTACATGAAGGACTTATTGTGTGTTTGTGATCACTTAAATTTAAAAAATAAGTCCTTATTACGTAAGCCGAGATAAAACTCATCTTACATACTTATCTTATATACCGTGAATCACGATTTATAAGCACTTATTGCCTAAAAATAAGCTATTCCAAATAAAAAATTAGATGAAGTATATTCTTATACTTAGAAAATCTGATAGTACCTCCACATGCATTTACAATACCCACACACAGACTTTTTTCTTTTAATCTTTGGAAGGTAGTGCGTACCAGAGAGGGCCAATTTTGTTGGGTAGTGGCATGAACATACATTGGATTTGACTGGACTCTCCACATTTCCACGTTCTGTCCCCACGTACCATGCTCCCTTCTCCGCCCAATTAATATGAGTCACAATAAAAAAAGAAATACTCGTACTTAGTAACCACGTATAATTGGCTTTTGGCAAGAATAAAAACAAAAATTGGCTTCTTCTTGTTTTCCACGTTTTTATCTCCCGTTACGTTTGATGTCTCCCCCGATTTTTCCCACTCATTTATGTCCCACTCTCTACCTCGATCTTCTCCTTGGATTGATAGCTTAAACTCTTGTTACAATTCCCTGTTTGTGACTTTTGCACTCTACATCAACACATCTACTCCCTTCCCTCCCTTCGGTCCACAATATAAGTCACTTTTAGCATATATATTAATAGGTTAAGGGGCATTTTTGCCCCGAAAGTTTTTATCAAGAGGAAACGTTGCTACAAAGTGTAAAAAATAGAGTAATTTTGTCATGACCATTATCCCAGTTAATTTTGACCATTAATCAATCAAATATGCCGAGCTGTCAATTCACATGTTATCCACGTCATTTTTGTTAAGATGCAAATTTACCCTTAAAATTTTAAATCTAATTTTGAAAAAAGATGAAATAGATGACAAATGGACTTTCGATGCAACTTTACACCTTAAAAAAATGATGCGGATGATATATGGGCTGCCAGCTTATCATATTTAGTCAACTAACGGTCAAAATTAACTGAGATAACAGCTAAAATAAAGTTGCTTCCTTTTTACACTTTCGTGGCAAATTGCTCCTCGATGAAACTTTTGAGGCAAAATTGCCCCTTAACCCTATTTTTTTAATTTAATATATATTTAATGAATTAACTATCATTTTTTTATTTTAATAAATTAGTTGAAGTTGTTTATATTACAAATGGGGCATCTTTATTTCATTCCTTCAATTCCCAATTAACCTTTCTTCTCATGCCATATTCTAACATCTACACATATTACCTGTAATATCATAATAAACCACGTCTATAGAAAGTTGTTATATATCTATAAACTACCCTTTTTGATCCTGTATGGTCATTTTTTGGAGTTTCTTATTCTAAATATAATGTTTTATTCCCTCTTCTCTCTCACATAAAATTTATCTCTTCCATAATATATTGCTATTTATTGGCGGCACCTTTGTCTCTATGCATTATACTCCCTCTTATCCTTAATATGAGAAATATTCATCTAATTCAATTATATTAAAAAAGTTAATTAAATTAGTTGATATGACATATATTTTTTAAAGAGTAAAATACTCTAACATCCCCTCTGTTTTACTTTAATTACACAGATCTCCCCTCTATTTTGGAAACCCATATAAACCTCTCTTAAAACTAAAATATATGTTACACAAACCCCCCTTATATTTTGAGATTCTATTTCCATCCACCCAAATTGTTAGTTGACCGTTAAGTTTGATTTTTAAACTTTTTTTTGACCAAAATGCCCTTCTTTAATATTAGAATTATATATATATATATATATGGGGCTAATAAAAATTTATACAACCATAAATTTATTCTATTAGATTCTCTAACTTTCTAATTTTTTAAAAAATTTATTAATTTTGATATTATAAATTAATTTTGAATTATGGGAGTTTCATTGTAACATGATGTTGGAAACGTAAGTTGAAGAATGATAACAAAATTGGAAGGGAAAGTATTTATATAGGCCAGTGACTGAGTTACAAGTGAAAGATCTCATGTGTTGTTTGACCCTAATTTTCATCATTATTTTATGTTGGAGCATTCCCCTAAATGGTTCTGATGAGACTCAACTAAGCAAGAACCCTTTCATGGTAGCAAGTTCTAGTAGTGAAATGTTGGTGGATAAGTTTATGAATTCTTTATACTATTGGTTGAAGTGGGGAATTTCTAGATGAAATTTCATGAGTTCTAATGAGGTTGCTTAATGAAGTTAGCAACAAAATTGGCTTAATCAAGGATCATGGAGATCAACTACTTGGTTTGATAAGAAGAATGATTTTGGAATATGAAATTTTAGGCCAAAAATAAGGTATGATGAGCAAAGTGTTGAAATTTAAATTCTTGGTTTCTAATGAGGGTTCAAATCAGCCTAATAAGGGCTAAATAGATCAAGTATGATGAGATAACAAGATTTGAATTTATAATTTAATATATTTTTTCACAAATATTTATAAACATATTTGATCAAGCATATTTTTATTTAAAATCTTGCTTGAATATTCAACGTTTGTGATATTTACATTAACCAATGCTAAAATCATCAAACAGATAACTACTTGTAAAGATAAAAATAGAAATTAAGGAATAGATAAAAAACCCTTAAATTCTTTAAAACAACTTTAGTCAAAATGTGCAAGACAAAATAAATTTAATGAAAAAAATATTTTTTTAGAATATTCTTAACGGAGTTAACTGTTTGGACTTAAGTATATATTTTTAAAATAGAGGGGAGGTCTGTGTAATTAAGACAAAACTGAAGGGTAGTCAAAGTATTTTACTCTTTTTTAAAATACCCTAATCATCTCCCTTAATTCCATCATTCTCTCTCTTATTTAATTATTGTTGAGGGGCATCAATAGTGGTAAATTAGAAAAAGATTGATAAATATGAAAAATATATCTTCTACTTAAGATCAAGATCAACTCTCTAAATATATTTTATATTAAAGACATGAGGAAGTGTATATTTTTCTATTTTCCCTTTCAGCCTTCATCTCTCCATGTTGACAGAGTCAAAGTTCATCCAACCAATTTACATGTGCTTGAACATTCTCTTTTTACTCCATCGTCTCAAGCTGGCATGTATCTCTAATTCTTTTTTTATAAAAAAATTTGGTCAATGGTATAATTCTTTTTGAGGTTTATGATACAAAGGGTTTTTGTCTCTCATATATTCTCTCTTTAAAATTTACAGTGCGCTATTTTTTAAAAAAAAATTTATCCTAGTTCTCTCTGTTTATATATTCTTCATTTTAACCCTATTTTCTTCTATACCTTATTTTGAATTTCTTGTCCTCTACTACTTGTGATTTGTTGTCGTCTTGATTCCATATCGATCGTCCCTTTCACAATTATTTTCTATTCATTACAAAATTATCTAAAATTAAAGTAATAGGATATCAAGCGTTGAACATATTATCAACATGGTCTGTCTATTTTATATTATAAATAATGATCCATACAAGTGTGGCCCTCCTTAAGCAACCCCACGTCATACACTGATGAGCTAGTGGAGAGATTTTGATATGTGCGTGTGCGATACTTTATAGGACACCAAGCATCATGTGCTGTCTATTTTATATTATAAATAATGATCTATACAAGTGTGGCCCTTCTTAAACAACCCCACGTCATACACTGAACTAGTGGAGAGATTTTGAACGATAGGAATAGGATTTAACTCAGACATTAAAGTTTGATATCAAAATAAGGAAAATGAAGGACAGAAGCATGCACCCTTACGAAGAGTGACCAGTGTGACTTTTTCGTTAGTAATGAATGAGATCATTATATGACACAAATGAAATTACTAATAATTGTACACATCATCATCATATAAAAACGATTTTGATATTTTTCATCCTTGTGGGTAACAGCATATATATGCTGCAAACTCTTACGAGTCGTCCTGGACAAAGATAGGATAACAACTACAAGAGACTTTCCCATTTCTTGTTCATCGCTATTTATTTCACCTTGCATCACGATCTTTCTTTCTTTTTTTTCCCGGATAAAGATAAATAATTAATCGATTATATATCTAGGTGTGTCCGTGCATGCAATATATATTATATAACGGTACAAACTCGTTACACGTACGTTAATATCGTTTTTGTTAATATATGGTGGCCAGAAAAAGATTATTACAGTAGTTAACTCTAGAAGAGAAGTTTTAATTTTATTCTTTATGAATTCAAGTAATCACCGTAATTTACAAAACAAGATAATTCCACCTTATGTATAGTCCTGCACGACATTCTACCTGAAATGAATCACTATAACATTAATAACGCCTTCAACGAATTAACTATTCTTGGTCAAAAGAAAACTAATTAACTATTCTCGTACCACTTGATGAGAGGATCTAATTGTTCTTTGATAGACCATTTCTAATTATAATTACCATATTCTCTTTCATCCTATTTTACCTAATCGACTAGTATAATGTTTGAGGTCAACGTTGCATTAAATTGTCTTGATCTTCCATAGAAGAGATCGCGCGCATATATAAATATAGAGCACTGCCGCCATTAGTATTCATCATATACTTTATAGAGGATTTGAATTCATAATCTCACACTTAAAAAATTAAAAAAAAAAGTGTTTAATTAGTATTATCTGGGCTATAAGGCTCCAGAAATTGAAGATTATAGGACTTATATAATACAACTCCTTAATTTTTATAGGACTTAATATTTTGAAGATCTAAGTAAGTCAGTCAATATATATCTTAAGACTGTTGTGGTAGTAATAGTAACTAATAATAACTTGACAAACTCATCAGACAAGAACAGCAGGTGACTTACAAATTAAAGAGAAGATGGATCAATAATGGGGAACAAAACAATTAAATTGTGATTAGTTTGACTAACTTCTACCGATAATAACAATCATGAAGCTGTCGATCACTTATACGGGATAAGTTCTTCATGAAAGGTCCCGCGTTGAAATGAAATTGATGAACCTGTGGCTTAGTTCCACCTCAACATGCGCTTTTATTTCGATTTAAGTCAAGGATGTAAAATGTTTCCTCCTGTGTCAAGTATATGCGGGGAGGTTTGAAAATGAGCAATATAACTTCATACTAGTCCTTTTTTTTAAGAACCCTACATTTGTGATGGTGGATAAGACAGTTATGATCAAATAGATAATTTTACATACGTTGCATATTTTAAAATTCTATATTATAAGTAAACAAAAATTGAACTGCTTTCGAAAACCCATTGTTCCTTCACAAAAACTTCGAGAAAATATTGACCAGTTAAGAAAAAGCACGGTCATGCTCATATGAAATCATACATTGGCATAAGGTTTTACGTGACATATGTCTAATTTGGCTATCGTTGTCTCGTCATTGAGCCAAAAAAAAAAAAAAAAATCTTTCAGCCATCCTCATCTTCTTCACGAAAACTTTCAAGGTAAAAATGAACATTAACCCCAAAGTGACTAATATTTTAGATGTAGGGAGCATCTTCACACCCTCCCCTTGACCAAACACTTCCCCCAATCCCCAATATGCATCCTTCAGTAACGTGTGTGTAGACACACTAATATATAGTCGCTCCAGTCTTTTTAAGAAGTAATTTTCTTTTTCTTGGGATTGGTATTTTTTATAAGCAGCTTTCTCCTTGTGTCTCAAAATTTAAATTATTTTTTTCTTTTCTACCCCTATTAAATACACATCTTTATATTAATTATCTCCAACTCACCACTAATTCTCTTTTATTTACTCATTTATTACACATCCTCTCTCCTATACACTTTTCATAAATAGGGGTATATTTGGAAGAAATATAACATTTTTGACACATTTATTATTTTTAACTAATCTTAACCGTCAGTTCATTTTGCGTAATAAGGATAAAAGTTGCTTACAAAAAAGACCGGAGGGAGTATATATATATGTAAAATATTTCCTCCGGTCCTTAATGTATAAAACATATTTATCTAATTTGATTATATTAGTTAACATGATATTTTTTTTTTTAAAACACTCTAGTCATCTTCTTTAATTTCCTCCATCTCTCTTTTGTTTAGTTATTATTGAGGTAGCATCAATAGGTTAGATAAATTAGGAAAAGATTGAAAAATGTAGAAAATATGTCTTATATTTATAATCAAGATCAACTCCCAATTAGATCCTATATTAAGGATTGGAAGAGTGATATACAAGTTAATTATGGTAACAGAAAATTTGGCCCCCTTAATAATTGTAGCTGGCTACGTCCTGATTATGATGGTATTGGCTATATAGTGGCTGAATTGTGGATGGAGAGAGGAGATATTAGTCTCTCAAGGCATATTTCCATTGCAAAGGCCAGCATTGTCTTGGTAATTGGAGACCAAGAAATTGAGATATCTCCTCATAAATGTACTCAATACACAGCATACGTCTACGGAACCAGCTCCAATATTATTATTCTGAATTTAGTTTGTGAAAGTTTATGAATCAACTTCCTATAAAAAAAAATATTTGTTAATAATTATCATCAACTATAGTAATGCTCAGCAATGCAAAAATATATACATAACTATGAGGGAGTGATTGAGGCCGTTTGTCCCAACTGACACTAAACATGTTCTTAATTTTTTTATGTGTGGGATTGTGAGTTCAATCTTTTATGAATATGATGGGTGCCTGAATTAGTTAAAAGATGAAAAGAGACACTGTGAGACTAATTAATAAAATGGAAAAGGGTTGGTGCATATAAATTTGTGGGAGAGAGAATAAGCCACGTCGGGGAAGAGAAAAGTGAAAATGAAAAGGATTAGTGGGGATATAAATGAGAGAAAAGAGAATGAAATGGGTTACTATAAATAAATAAATGGGGATAGCTTAAGATGTATCAAAATCAAAGAGAGTCAGTGTCATCCATTATGACGGGGTGTGCGTGATTATAGAGGTGGGGCTAGAAGCAAGTGCAACAAATGAAAGGAATAGTACCCACAGCTATTACTGGTGAAGACGTATCCCCTCACACACACACACACACACACACACACACACACACACACACACACACACACACACACACACACACATCTTACTTAACCCCCTACTGCACACACATCTTACTTGCCCACCATAATTCAATGGATCAATGTACCTTTCTCCATTACTCCATCCCTCACCATGCTAACCCCCTATTTATATTAATATACCATAATTAACCACATACGTACCTGATATATCTATATAACCGTTATTAGTTGGTTAAGTATACATACATGCATTCATCATTTTAATCTTGAATCTATAAACTCTTAGGACTTGTTTGGTCTAAGGGGAGGAGAGGGAAAGTGGGCGGAGAGAAAATTTTTTTGAGTTGAATTTAAAAAAATTTGAGAAGTGGGGTTAAAAATTTTTAATTAATTTTTCTTACTCTTTTATCTTATATATTCTCTTTATTAAAATTTTATTATCTCACTTCTTCAACCTTTTAAAATTCAACTCATACAAATTTTTCCTTCCCTCCCTTCCCCTCCAAATCCCTCACACCAAACAGACCCATATAATGATTTAAATCAAGAAGACTCTTACTTAACCGTTTTTAACTTAACCGAAAAATATTTTGTTACACACACATATATATGCTGTCTATGTAATATCTTACAATTATAACTTTTTATATTTTCAATTTAGTATGTGTTTGTATTAATTTTTAAAAAATAGTTTTTAAATTTTCAACATAAGTATGTAAGAGGAATTTTATCTCGATTTAAAAAAAAAAATTATGAAACTATGATCTTAAAGTTACGAATATGTTTAAAAGAGATAAATGGTTATATAAAAGAAAAAATTCTTAGAAGTGACACACACCACTTTATGTGCCGACTTCATCATATCCCAATTTCTCTGACTTACATGTGAATGAATCATAATATATTGAAGATTACGATAAAAATGATTGGTACGTAGGCTGAAGAGAGATGAGAGGTGAATGGGAATAGATGGAGGAGTGACCGCGGCGGTGACGTCGGTGTTTGGGCTGGGAGGGTTCCCCCCCCCCCCCCACCCACCCATTTTTTTTTTAGATAGAACATGAAATACTACAATAATCTCAGGAATTATCCTCCTGAGTTAGAAAACAGTCTAAAACTATTATTATCAGTAAATAACAAACTCATAATAGTTGTAGGGGGCGAATCGGTAATATGGAAATCCATTACCATATTTCAAGCTTCCTTTGCCATAGCATTAGCAACTGTGTTAACATCTCGATTACAATGAAGTAACTCCACTTCCCAATCTCTGTCCATCAACGTGCGAACTTCCATGATAAGATGAAAATCAGGATGTTCCTGAGACACCG
Organism: Inga oerstediana; assembly: GCA_963210345.1. Classification (NCBI taxonomy): domain Eukaryota; kingdom Viridiplantae; phylum Streptophyta; class Magnoliopsida; order Fabales; family Fabaceae; genus Inga; species Inga oerstediana. The sequence continues at coordinate 6,134,331 of OY723410.1, forward strand.
TGGCTTGAATAAGTTCCATGATTTCACTAGAATCACACTCAATAAGAATTTTTCTGTATCCTCTATCCCATGCAAGCTTGAGTCCCCACAAGACACCCCAAGCTTCAGCGGAGACCACCATCCCATGCCCAATCCGATACATAAATCCTAGCAAAAAATCACCATTGTGATCCCGCAACACACTTCCATAAGTACACTTCCCTAATTTTTTACTCCTGGATCCATCAGTATTAATCTTCACCCATCCAATAGGTGGTGGCTTCCAATAGAGACGACCTCCTTCCTCATTATATTTTCGAAGCAGACTTATATTTCCCCATGCTAAACAGGCACGAGAACGGGCTAAAATGGCCGTACTACTCCAAGAGATGTTATTAAAGCAACGTTCATTATGAGCTAACCAGATATTTCGGCATAGGACCGTAAACCAAAGACGAAACTCAAATCCCTGAAATATGTCCTTTCTCCCTATACATGATGCAAGCCAATCATTTGTATCCAATATGCCAAAAAACAGCTCATGCCAAGTCAGTGGTAAAAAACCATACCAGAACTTAGAAGCGACTGGGCAATCCCGAAGAACGTGCAGAATTGACTCGCGTGAATTATGGCAAATTTCACAATCATCCGTGGGATGACAACTACGCTGGAACCGTACCATGTTTGTCATTAAACGCCTGTGAAAACACAGCCACAAAAAAGTACGATACCTTTAAGGGACCTTAATTTTCTAAATACATCTCCACCGGTATTTGGCGTGAGGCCGCGGGATACCCATTAGATATTTATAAGCAGAGCTTATGGAAAATATTCCATCAGAAGACCATCTCCATACTGGGAAATCTTGCCCATTTAACTGACAGATATTGACACGTCTGATAGCTGTACATACATATCCTGGAAGTAGATAATCAAACTTGCTCATATCCCACTGTCCGGAGGGAGTGATACAATCAGCTACTCTCCACTCAGTAACATCTCATGGTAAAGCACGGGTTGCTAAACTGTTAAGCTTATCCAAATGTGGCACCCAAACATCCTTCCAGAAAGAAATGTTCCTGCCATCGGTGACTCTCCATGCTATGCTATCTGTGATCTTTTCCCAGCTCTTACAGATACCCTTCCACATACTAGACTCCGACCGACGCTTCTCAACTTTAGGAATGATATCATCACCAGCTTTATACTTTTCTCGCAAAAACTTGACCCATAACGAGTCACGTCTATTAATCATACTCCATCCAAGCTTCATCATGAATGCCTAGTTTTGGTAACGAGCCTTCCTAAGACCCAAGCCTCCATTCTCTTTTCGAGCACACACCAAATCCCAGGAAACCAGATGAGGCTTTCTGTTGGCCGAGCTACTCCCCCAGAGAAAGTTACGACATCGTTTATCAATTTCATCACAAGTCCCCACCGGAAGAGGCACTGTCTGCATAGCATAAGATGGTATAGCCGACATTACAGAAGATACTAGGGTATGTCTGGCTGCCATCGATAACATGTTGGATTTCCAATTAGCCAGACGAGCATCCATTTTATTCAGGAGAAAATTATACGTTGCCTTTGAGCTCCTTTTATGTAATAAAGGCATTCCCAAATATTTCCCTAGATCCGACGTCGGAGTAAAATTCAAGAAATCACTGATTTCTTTGCATCTAATGTGGTTAACATTCCTTGAGAAGTAAATTCTTGACTTTCCAGCATTCACTTTTTGTCCTGAAATGTCACAAAAATCATCCAAAATGGCCTTCACAATCCCTGCGTGATCTAGATCTGCTTCTGCAAACAAAAATAGATCATCAGCAAAAAAGAGATGAGAGACAGGAGTACCTCGTTTGGATAGCCTAAACGGCTGCTAGTCACTCTCTTCCACTGCCGTTTGGATAAGATGCCCCAACCTTTCCATCATAATAACAAAAAGGTACGGTGATATAGGGTCACCCTGTCGAACACCACGGGAAGGACAAAACATCCACCCACCTTTAATTTGTCCTTTCCTCTCGTTCCTTCTCCTCTTACGGCGCGCACCTGAATTTGTTCCTTAATTCCTCTTATGCAAGGATTTATGGTATATTAATTCCCAACACTTCTAATTCAATATTATTAGATTGATTGAATTTGGCTGATTATTTCCCAAGTAAGTCAAGTCCAGAAAAAATAAATAAAAAGGCAATAATGTTTTTTTGTCAAGAAAAATCGTAATTAAATATTACTCTATATTACAAGTTGTGCGAGTTAAGGTTGATATAGATTTTATGCTAATCCTGTCATACTCATCAAAGTTCTTGTCAACCAAGAAAAGACAACGTCTTGTTAAAAAGGATGGCTCTTTTCAGTATAGCTAATTATTAATTATCCGTGTTGTTCCGCAGTGTGAAACTAGAGCTTAATACCAAAAAGATGAAAGTGTAAAATCCTTTTCGCAATCCCAAAGGCATGAATAGATGATCCGGCTCGCAATATTGAATCATGTCACGATTAAAAAAGATCTGAGGAACGTTTTCAGTACCACACATACTGCATCATTTTTTGTTGGGACTATAAGGGTATTGTTCATCACTCCTCCAATTCTAAGTATTAGACTTAGTTTGTAGCCATCAGAAGCAGAGGTAATGTTTATTTTTGTTGAGTTGAAAACAAAAAAGAATGGGAGAGTAAAATGAAAGGGCCGACATAGGATTACGGGAAGGTGAGAGAAGGGGGGAGGCCCGTGGGGGGAAGTAGAAAAGGCAAACAACGTTGACAATACATGCTCACTCATCCCCCAACAAGCATCACGAGGTCTTAGGTTTAATGACTTTTAATCACATCCTCCTCCCAATCCAAACATATTCCTCTAACGCTGACCAACCCACATGTTCACCGTTTCCACTATTCACCCCTTGCTTTTTTTCTCAATCTCGTACGTGGACGCCCCAACCTTCCACTGCTTCAAATCTCACACATTGTACCAAATTACCAATTCACGTTCCCATGGGGAACGGGGCTATTGAGAAACGACTTTCTCTCTCCCTTTTGAGTTAATGCTCTTTTGACCTTTTTGCGCTTCATGATAATCAATTAAAACTCTTTTACCTTATGCCCCAATGGGTCAGCCTTCACACTTAATTGTTCTCACCCCCACTTCATCTCTTTCTATATATACCCTTTCTTACATAGCCCACACAACCCCAGTTCTAGTACGCTCTTGTCTGTGTTCCTCAGAATCATCCAAGTGATCCCACCCCCTAAACTCGCTCTTCTTCACAGGACCCCCTGTTCCCCGCAACGCACGCAGATACAGAAACATAGAGGTGGGTCTCTAGTTAAATGTATGTGATGGGAAGGCCACCTTGCTGCGACAAAATTGGGATCAAGAAGGGACCTTGGACTCCCGAAGAAGACATCATCTTGGTCTCTTATATTCAAGAACACGGACCTGGAAATTGGAGATCTGTTCCCACTAAGACAGGTCCTATTTTTGTACTCTGCCTTCTCTTCCTTTGTTTTTTTTTTAATGGTTAGATCATTGCGGACTTGTCGATTTTGGTGTGGATTTCAGGTCTGATGAGATGCAGTAAGAGTTGCAGGCTTCGATGGACTAACTATCTTCGTCCTGGTATCAAAAGAGGCAACTTCACGGACCACGAGGAGAAGATGATCATCCACCTCCAAGCTCTGCTCGGCAATAGGTGCTTACAAATATATATAATGCCTCTCTGTATCCAGTTGGTTTTAATACGAGCTGATTGAAGAATTGGGTTCTTAATATGCAGGTGGGCTGCTATAGCTTCGTATCTTCCACAGAGGACGGACAACGACATAAAGAATTATTGGAACACCCATATGAAGAAGAAGCTCAAGAGGCTTCAAACTGGGACTGAGGGTGGCGACGACCAAGAAGACGACTCGCTGTCACAGACCAAGGGCCAGTGGGAGAGAAAGCTTCAAACAGATATCCACATGGCCAGACAGGCTCTGTTTCATGCTCTGTCCCTCGACCAGCCCACTGAAACCGAAACCAAGCCATCCAATCCCACAATCCAAACATCCCCTTACGCATCAAGCACTGAGAACATAGCCCGATTACTTCAGAAGTGGATGAACAAATCCCCAAATCACCCAACACTGGGAGCTCACTTCATGAACATGGGTACAACAGGTTCCAGTTCGTCCAGCGAAACGACGACGTATAATAGCAACAGAAACAACAATGTTCTAGATTCTCTGTGGAGCTTTAACACTGATACTTCTCAACAATCTGTGTCTGTGGATGACAACACCAACAGCAACATGTGCCAGGACGAGAGCAAGCCGAGCTCTGAGTCGGATCAGCTTCCCCTGACTGTAATCGAGAAGTGGCTCTTTGATGATGGGTTAGCTCAGAACCAGGATGATGACCTAATCCACAACTCAGTACTTCTGGATGAAACTACTCCACAATTTTTCTAGAAGAAATTAAGCTTAAGCTTGAGAGAGAGGGAGGGGTTATGCTTGTATCAGCCAAAATCACACATTAAACTTGAGGACATAATCTAATTAAAAACGGATATGATATGTCCTAACAAGCGCAATCCAGGTCAGTGTGGATCAAGTGGGAGCTGTTAGCTACGGGTCGTCCTTTCTTTTTTTCGTTTAAGCCTTATAGTTAGATCCCTCGACTAAGGCTTTACCTGGTCAGGGTAAGAAGAATGGAAGATGATGTTTTTTTTTTTGTTTCTCTGCAAACAAACAAACAAGCCAAAATGTACATTATAAGTTTCTCCTATATACTAGTATCATCCTCAAGTTATGTACCAAATAATCAATTCTTACGTATATTACATGTTATCGTCTCCTTACAACTGTATTTCTTGTGTGGATTTTTGAGCTCTTATCATGTCTACATGATATATGTATACACATGTAAAAAGGAGTGTTGCAGAACGGGAACTGGTCGACACACACTCTTCCTTCAATCGGTAATATTTGAAATTTAAAAATAATAAAACAATTATTTATAAAATACTATACAATAAATGACATCTAACTTGGAAGGACATGCGTATTTGCGGGAGCAGCTTTTAAAGTTTGTAGAGATATACTGATGAAAGTATAATACTCGGATGAGATGAACATGAACGGCTTGGTGGGGAAGGGATAAATTTAGGATGACGTGAGGCATTGCTGTAATGTCGGCCAACAAAGTTACTTATAATTGTTGAGCATGTGCATATTTATTATAGAGATGAGATTATTTATAAACTATTTTTTATGTAAATCGAGATAAAATTCCTCTCACACATTTACCTCGTATATCGTAAATCATGATTAAAAAGCTGTTTTTAAGCATTTCAATCGCTGTTCCAAATGAACACTATATTTTTTGTTTAAAAAAAAGACAGTAATTACAATTTTATACTTATTATATTTATTTTCAATCAAATGAAAATGAGCAAATATAAAAATAATTTAAATTTAATAACAAAAGTAAGTTACAAGATGTGTGATGAGTAAACAAAACCAGTATAATGTCTACACACACAGGCAAGCACTAAAGTCTCGGTGAATAAGAGAAAAAATAGAGGAATGGGTGAGAGAGAGAGAGAGAGGAGTCGAGAACGAGTGCCTCCGGC